>CM062810.1:199129770-199729770 GCA_031772625.1 Pinus tabuliformis | reverse complement strand
TTGTTGTGCCTATACTGTCATTCTACAGGATGTCAGTATAATTAGACTGTGTTGAATTTTGTGGATTATGTGCATGCTCTGTCTCAATCGACCAAATCTCTTTCGCATTTGCCACCTTTAGTTAAAACAACCGTGTTCATCATGCCGGGTGGGTTTATAAGACGAGAACCCACTGATTCAACCAAATTAAGGGAAAACTAGGAAGTGGTAGAGCTCTTCACACGAGCACAATGGATGTCTTTTTGTGATAAGCTGCAGGGTTACGATGATGAAGTGGCCGAAGAATTCTTGCAGGCTCTGAGGCCGAAATCCCAGACACTGGCCACAGTGAACTTCAGAGGTCTAAGCCTCAAGCTCACCCCGCAACATATCAGTCGGATCACAGAACTTCCTATGGGTTTGCCGTGGGATAAGGAAGAAAGAAAGCTGAGCCAGCAGGCAAAGAAAGAATTCTTTCCACCTGAGGAGGAATTCTCGGAGGACAAAAATGGGGTGCGAAGAACGAGTCTGTTGCCACCATGGAATGAAGTCAGTTTGCAAATCATGAAATATATCACTTGTGAAGGCCGTTTTAGCATCGTGTATGCATATCACTTTCGGTTGCTCACTGAATTAAGGCACCGGATTGATCTTCCTGTAGAACAAAAACTGAGCATCCCTTATTTCCTATTGCAGTCTCTAATGGAGTGTGCCACAAAGCTAAAAGAGGGCATACCAGATCAGATAGCCCACCATGGGTTGATCAAGCTTCTTGTGGAGGATGCGCTGCATTCATATAAGGTTCCCCTCTCATGGGAATCCTTCCGAAATTTGACAAAAGATGGAGACATTAAAATGTTGGTCGAAGAAACGGGTTCCTCCAGCAGTGAGGAACAAGAAGCAGTGGCCGAGGGACAGAGAGAAAAAGGCCAGAAGACCCCGACCACAGTACAGAAGAAAGAACAAAGGAAGAAGCATGAGGAAAAGGAGGACAAAGAAAAAGGTGGCACACCTATCTTGTCAGCAAGAGAAAAGAGACTGAAGAGCAGAATGGACAAAGCTGAGGTAGTCCACGTCAGCCCAAGTACCTCAATAGCACCTGCAACCAAAGCAAAAAGCAAAACTTAGGCAGGTAAGCAAGCAAAGGTGGAGACACCTGTGCCTACAGGAAAGCAGAAACAGGCTTCTACAGGAAGCCCGAAAACAGAGACAAGGGCTTCTACAGGAAGCCCGAAATTGGAAAAAGGGGCTTCTACAGGAAGCCCGAAAATCATTGAGAAACAGGCTCCTACAGGAAGCCTGAAGACAGAGAAAGGGTCTTCTACAGGAAGCCCGAAGATTACCAAAGCAGGGGCTTCTACAGGAAGCCCGAGAGTGGCTAAAACCGGGTCTTCTACAGGAAGCCCAAAATCGGGAAAGAAAGGATCTTCTACAGGAGGCCCGGAAGTGGGCAAAGCAGGGTCTTCTACAGGAAGCCAGAAATCTGAAAAGGAGGGGCCCTCTACAAGGAGCTCTGAGAGAGCAAAACGCAAGAAAGAGAAGGCTGGTATTCTCGAAAAGGAGGTAGCAGCAACGCTGGCCGCCCTCAGTACACCTCCAAAGCCGAAGGAGAAGAGAGAGAGGGAGACCCCTCTACCATCTGAAGCCAGGAGAAGTAAGAGGATAAACACGGGCAAGCCACAGCCTCCACCCAGCAACCAAACCATTTTAGGGGATGTCCCTACTTCACCCAGTGCAAGAACCCCCTCTAAAACATCAGCCACCCCCGAGAGGGGAAGCCCAAAAATAACTTCCTGGACACGAAAAATAGGCCAATCGCCTTCCGAAGCCCGGCTCAAGGAAATGGAAAAGAGGGAAGAAGCGCCACCCTCGTCACCACCAGGGGCAGAAAAGGCAGGGCCACCAAAAACAGAAAAGGAAGAGCATGCTTCGGGCTCTAGTTCTCGGCCAAAGATGAGGAGCCAGAGCAAAGTTGCTCAAGGATGAGCAAATAGTTTAGCTGGGGGGTGATGATGAGCCCCAATTTTTGGTACAATTTGGGCTCATTTGGCCTACTTGCTTTGCTCAAACCATTCATTTTTTATTGCTTATGCATTCATTTATTGGTTTATTCGTGTTGTTTGTAGGAAGAAGGGTAGGCATTCTATCTACATGACTAATACATGATGATTTCAGGTTTTTGGCATTAAAAGGGAGCAAAGACCACGAGAAAGGAGACAAGGAGACAGTAAGGTGGCACTGCTGGTTTTCAGGAGAGGATGTCCACAGTCTTGGGGACCTTCCTCGTGATTCCCACCATAGCTCCGAGCTCCAACCAATCTCCCCATTGAGCTTAGAGGCAGCCAACCGTTCTATAGGAACAACAGTTACAACTGTTCTACAGGATCAACAGTTTAACCTTCAGTTGGACAGCCAAGCTCCACAAATCAAGGAAACCTGTTGGATTATGATTTTGCATAAATACTGAGGCCGTAGCCTTTGATAGAAGCTTTTTGAACTTTTGCATTACTCTTGTAATTTCGAAGTACGAGCTACAGCTCGGTGTTGGTTCTTTTTGTAAGCCAGTTTTGGCATGACATCAGATTTTTGGTTATGAATAAAGGCAGGCAGATTTTGATTTCATTCTGAGTTTATAAGGGAGCTATAGCTCTCAGGTTAGGGCCCAACCTGAGAGCAATAGACCTCCTCTGTGTTGTAATGTTATTTGCCTTTCGTTCCAGCACTTCGTTTCTTTACTTTGACATGCAATTCGAATTTACAGTCTGCTGATTTAGTTTTTATGAGATTGAATAGGATTAGTTTATGGTGAATTTGCTTCCAGTTGCTTAGGTTAGAAAAGGATAGTTATGATTCATTGGAGCTCCAGAAAAAGGTTGTTAGAGATCACTGCCATCTCTGCTTAGGGATTGGGGTGCAGTCCATATCAACCACCAAAAAGAAACGCAGTTCTTTTCACGTCCATGCAAGCTGCAACAGTTACTTTAATCGTAGATCCATCCATGCACTTTGGTCTTGATCATTACTTCTTCATTCCACTTCCATGCACAAGTTTCTTTCACAAATTGCACTGCTGTTCATTGGTTCAAAATAGCACAGTTACCATAGGTTAAAGAGTTCTCGTTTTGGTAACATTCATAGACAATTTGTTTCATCTACACTGCTCCACACCATTCCATTACCTTCCTCTTCTTGTCAACCACACCTGAAGCCACTCAACCGACCTCTGTTTAGCTCGTTTACCTTCCAGCTCTTCCATTACTCACGTAGCTCCATTTACTTAACCTTTCGTTAATCCCATCCTTCCAGCCATCAACCCACTACATGCACTCTTTCTCCATCTGACTTCTCTGCTCCTGAGCCATCACCAGTTCCATCTCCATCTCACCTATCCTCCCACACCACTCCATCACTTCACCATCTCCCAAAACTCCCACGGTCGAACATCCTGTAGAATTTCACAGACTTCCTGTAGAACCCCTGAGTTTCCTGTAGGATCCCCTGCAGACTTCCTGTAGAAGCCTGCAAACTCGGTTGTTGAGCATCCGAACGTGGTATACTTTTGTGGACTGATGCTAGAGACCCTTCGGGAGCTCTCCTAGCCATCCTGACCTTGCCCATGCTTTCCTTCCATTTGAACCGCTCCTGCACAGTCAAACCCTAATCAAAAGCATCATCACAATAAATCCAACCACTTAATAAAAAAAATACAAAAACATGTCTTTTCAGATGCAAGTAGCTTAGATGCATGTATTTCAGCTCACTTCAAGTAATGGCATCATTGGTAGAAGTTTCATTCACAGTTTTGCATTGTAAGGGCTTAGCTAGTCAAATTAGGGTTTACTAGGGTTTTCATGCTTTGTTGGCTTTCAGTTTCTTTCTGCAAATAGATTAGCCTCCTTCGAGTTAGCTTTCGTCCATCACTCATAAAGCTTCTTCTGAGAGCATATAGAAGTTGGCTTGAGCCCTAGCGGACTTGTGCCAGCTGACCAAGTGACAACTGCGACAGGAGCTAGTACTTGTGCATACAGCACCGTCGCTTCCAAGTTTGTACGAACTACCGGGTTGATAAAATTAGAGATAGGAAGCTCCAGGAGTTGTAGCATTATTGCTACAATACTGGAGCCCACCAGGAAGAATCAAACTCTGCAGCAGAGGAGGAATGAGAAGATGAAGAGCCACAAACTCTGGCTGTGAGAATATTAGTTCGAGAAAGAAGGCAACTAGAAAGGTATAGTCCTTCTGCTTTATGTTAAAATTTTTCTTTGTTTATTACTGATGATGATCCCAGAACTGTGAAGGAAGCAATAGATTCAGAGGATGGAAAACTCTGGAAAGAGGCCATGGTTGATGAAATGGCATCTTTGCACAAAAATGAGGCTTGGGATCTGGTGGAGTTGCCGGCTGGAAGGAAACCCATTGGCAGCAAATGGGTGTTCAAAAAGAAGAAAAATGCAGAAGGGAAGGTGGAGAAATATAAAGCTCGGTTGGTAGCAAAAGGTTATTCCCAGGTGCCGGGAATTGATTTTGGTGATATTTTTTCTGCTCTTGCCAAGGTAACTTCTATTAGGTTACTTTTATCTGTTGCTGCTGCTTTTGATTTTGAGGTAGAATAGGTGGATGTGAAGACAACATTTCTTCAAGGGGATTTGGAAGAGGAAATCTACATGAAGCAACCTGAAGGCTTTATGGTGAAGGGTAAGAAAGAACTGGTATGCAAGTTAAAGAAGTCTCTGTATGGGTTAAAACAGTCACCAAGGATGTGGTATCAGAAATTTGATACATTTATACGGGGACTTGGCTTCACCAGAAGAAAAGCAGATCACTATGTATATTTTAAATTAATTGGTGACCGTTTTATTTATCTGGTCTTATATGTGGATGATATGTTGCTGGTTGGAAATGACAAAGAAATTATCCAAGATTTGAAGACCCAATTGTCCTCCAAATTCGACATGAAATATCTTGGTGCTGCAAACTATATTTTGGGCATGGAAATTAAAAGAGATCGGGCAAAGAGGAAGCTTTGGTTAAACCAGAGGAAGTATGTCGAGACAATACTGCAGAGGTTTAATATGCAGGATAGTAAACCGGTGAAGGTTCCTATTCCTGTAGGTGTGAGGTTATCTGCTGAACAGTGTCCCAAGACACAAGAAGAGGAAGAGGACATGTCCCGTGTTCCATATGCGAGTGCAGTCGGTAGCCTGATGTATGCAATGGTCTGTACTCAACCAGACATTGCACATGCAGTGGGAGTATTGAGCAGGTTTATGTCAAAACTAGGGAAGGAGAACTGGACATCAATGAAGTGGGTTTTCAGGTATTTGCATGGCACTAGTGATTATGGTTTGTGCTACCAAGGAAGACCAGGATTGGATAGAGTGTTGGATATTTGTGGCTTTGTTGATGCAGACTAGGCTGGAGATCTCGATCAGAGAAGATCTACAAGTGGGTATGTGTTTAACCTATTTGGAGGTGCAGTCAACTGGATGAGTAAGAAACAAACTGTAGTGGCACTATCAACTATAGAGGCAGAATACACAGCAGCCACTCATGCAAGCAAGGAAGCAGTTTGGTTGCAGAGATTGTGTTCAAGTATGGGGTTAGTATAGGGAGCTATAAGAATAGACTGTGACAGCCAAAGTGAAATTTTCTTGGCAAAGAACCCTGCTTATCATTCAAAGACAAAGCACATTGATGTTCAGTATCACTTTGTGAGGGATATGATAGAAGAAAAAAAGGTGTTGCTGGTAAAGGTGGACACTTTGAAAAATACTGCAGATGCATTGACAAAATCTGTGAGCTCTGAGAAGTTCTCTTGGTGTAGAGAAACAATGGGCATTTCAGGGTTGGAAAAATGACTAAGCTCTCCTGTGGCCCCCAGTGGAAAGAAAACAACAAGTGGGAGATTGTTGGGTTGTGTTATATTCTTTCCACGACTAACCTACATAGTGAACCAGGGGGTTAGAGGGGGGGCGGAGCCCCCCCTTCGTTGCGCCGATTGTGCAGCGGGGGGGTCACAGGGGGGGCGGCAGCCCCCCTATCCGGGGGGTTTGAGGGGGGTGAGTAGCCCCCCTCTACGGGGTCCAGGGCAGCGTGCCGGGATAATTTTTTTGGACCCTATATTAGGTTGGGCGAACCTACCTATTGTTTTTCGGTCCATGGTTTTGGACGCGATGATTTTCTGTCCATGGTATTAGATGCTTCGGCATGTATAAATATGTATTGTAACATTGAAAGGAATATAATGAAAAATCAAGATGGTAGTCCCGGTTTTGGGATCCAAGGGAAATCTCTGTGTATATGTGTTTTATGTGTTATGCTCTCACATTATTTATTTTTCTGTGATTTAGAATTCGTATGTAGGTAATTTTTGTACGGGGTTAAAACCTACACTTATAAAAGCATTGAAGAATTTCTGAGTATACATTCTACATTCACATACTATAACATATGTTCCTAATGCAGCAGTCAAGGATGTTCTCATGCAAACTAATCACGAGGGGAGAAGAGGTAAGTGAATATCAGCAATTTTGGAGTATGATCTTGAGATTAAACCTACCAAACTGATCAAAGGGAAAGGCTTGGAAAAATTGATGGCTGAAACAAATCTGCATGCTCTAGATATAAATCTCATTGCAACAATGTTAGAGGATAAAGATGGTGGTTCGCTCATTCAAGTATCAGGATTTTTTCTCAAATCACCTTGGTATTCTAATATAGTTTATGTTCTTCAGCATCTTTCGCCACCTCCTGGAATGTCGAGAAGTAAAGGTAGATCACTAAAACTAAAGTCTGCAAAATTATGCATTTTAAATAGTGCTCTCTATTGGAAAGATCCGGGAGAAGTTCTTCTTAATTGTTTGGTTGAAGATGAAGCTCAGCAGGTAATGAATGAGTTTCATAGAAGTGACTGTGGCGGTCATTTGTTATGGAAAACAACAACTAACAAAGTGTTGAGAGCAGGATATTATTGGCCGACTTGGTTTTCAGATTTGTATAAGATAGTTATAGGCTGCCATGAATGCCAAGCTTTTCAAGGAAAACGGAAGTTTCTTCCCCTTCCTTTGAAGCCAATTGAAGTAAATGCACCTTTCAAGAAGTGGGGACTTGATTTCATAGGGGAAATCCATCCCATATCATTGGCACAACATAGATGGATTTTCACAGCTACCAATTACTTCACCAAGTGGATTGAGGCCATTCTGACAAGGCAAGCCACAGACACAGTAATTATCCAATTTTTAGAATCTAATATCTTGTCTCATTTTTCTTGCCCTCACAAGATCATAACAGATAATGAAAGAACATTTAAGTCCAAGAATATGGTCGCGTTTTGCAACAAGTACAATATTACATTGGCTCATTCTACGACATACTACCCATAGGGCAATGGATTGGTTGAGTCATCAAATAAATCCTTGATGAACATTATCAAGAAAATGTTGGAGGCAAATAAGAAGAATTGGAATTGTAAGCTTGTTAATGCCTTGTGGGCCGATAGAGTGAGTAGCAAGAAATAAATAGGTATGTCACCTTTTGACTTGGTTTATGGTACTGATATAGTATCTCCTACATCACTTGCAGTCTCGGTCATGAGATTGTTACAGGAAGTTGGTAGCGAAGAGGATGATATTCAACATAGAATTAATCAAATGATTCACGTTCAACAAACAAGGGAAGAGGTTACCGAAAACAATTTTTGGTTGAAAGAGAAGATAAAGAAAATTTATGACCACAAAATCAAAGCATAAAAGTTTCAGCTGGAAGATGTAGTGCCACGGTGGGATGCACGAAATGAGGAAAAGGGAAAGCATGGTAAGTTTGACAATTTATGGAAAGGACTGTATAAAATCTTACCTTATTGACGACAGAATGCATTTTTGTTAAGGGAAATGGATGGTTAGGAATGTTCAGGAGGGCTAGTGAATGGTCGGCTCCTAAAGCACTAGTACATTTGATGTTGTTCCCTAAAGTTACTTCACCTTCATTGTATATACTAGTTCACTTTTCCTTGCAAGGTTTCAAGTACACTGTCATCTAAGCTTGGGGCAAGAAGTGAAGGCTATAAAGTTTGAATGATTTGTGTCCAGTATTGTTGATTTTGTTTATAGTCAAGTTTAGAGTCAGTTGTGAGTCAGTTTTTAGTTTGTATTGAGTCATTTTAACTTTTTTGTTTGTTTGACCATATTTCCCAATGGATGAGGCACTTGGTCTACGGTGTTCTTGACACCTCCAAGGAGCTTCCATCCCCAATAAGGCCAATGTTAGTGTCAGTATCTTCATACTTCCATCAGGGATCAAAATTTTCTCTTTGCATTTTTATTTTAGGGGTCCCATACTGAAAATTTTACATCATTTCATTAGTTCATGTCAAACTGATCCACTGATGGTTGTCTTCTCTTCATAAAATCTAATTTCTCCCTCATAGAGTATACTTGCTAACCCTTATTCAGGTTGTCTTCAATTATGGTTTCATGGTCAATTTGCAATCATGCTTTAATTAGGTCAAAAGGTATGTTTTGATTAGGTCTTAGGGTTTCATCACCAAGGTCAAGAGCCGGATTTAGAAGTGTAAATAAAGGGCAGCAAATGTATGAGGATGATAAATAAGTCAAGCATGATGGCTTGTAGGTCATAGTCACTATATAATTATCTTTTAGCCTAATGTAATTTTCACCTCAAAAGACATGTTTTTGAGGTGAAAATAGAGTATTTTGAGTTAATTTGTATTTCATATATAATTTTAAGTCACTATATGTAATAAATGATCCCAAATGCACCAAAGCATCTTTCTTGGCTACAAGAAAAACACTGGAAAAATTAGTTCAAGTTGAGCATTATCCACCTGAAAAGAAATAAAGAAGAAAAGGCATTAAAAGAAGAGTTTTGAAGAAGGTCAAGAAACATTAGAAAGTGGGTTTCTCAAGTGAAAAATAAAAATTTACTCCTATGTAAGGTCAAGCAAGGAGTAAAAAGGTGAGGAGAATAGGAAAGGTTGAGTGAGTTTTGGGCAAAGGAGAAGTGGCGCTGTGCTTCTGGAGGGTGGCGCCACGCATTTGTAGCAATGGTGAAGTGGCGGTGCGTGTAGGCAGACTGGCGCTGTGCCTTTCAGTCAGGAGGAGTGGCATTGTCCATTGAGAGTTTGGCACTGCACATCTAGGCCCAAACCTGCACGTCTTGAGAATTTCCCAATGTAAATTTACACTGTGTTGCGCTTCCACAGGTGGCACTGCGCATCTATGTGGCGGCGTTGCGCGTTGAGCAAAAGGGCCAGAAACGACTCAAAACTTCAAGAAACTTCAAGATTTCCGTCTCTTCCCTTCAATGCAAGTAAGCTGACCTCCCTTAGTACAGTTTTGGTTTGCATTTCAAAATTTTAAACATCATTCCCCATGGTAAATGTGAAACCCTAAAAATCTCCCTAGTTATGCCTAAAACCCCAAACCCCCATTGTTCTTCCTATCACATATCACTAGAACTCTAAACTCTTTCCCTGTCTCTTTATCCCTTTATCCCTATTCCATAACATTCACATCCCTTTATCCCTCTTCCCAACAAGAAATATCTCAAACAAACCAAGCCTTCCCTCTCATTTTATGATTCCTAATCCCTCATTCATTTTCTAGCCCATAAGGTCATCTCCCATCCGCTCACTCCTAAAACACTCTCACTCATTCCCTTCATACAACCTTAAGCCTTGCAAACATGGATAGAGAGGACTGAGACTATGAGGAGGAGGAAAACACAGGCAGTGGAACTTCAGCAGTTAGAGCTAGGCATTAGAGAAAACCACACAAGGGAGGCAGAATTATCAGGTAAGAGCCATCAAACCTCAGAGAATTGCAGGCCTCTCAATTGGCTATCACATGTTTTAGATATCTTGGATGCTATGAGTTCTATGAGAAAGTAGAGAGAGTTCAACATCACCTTGAGCTCACCATACTTTTTGTAGCCCATCTCTAGGACAATAAGGTGACTCTTGCTAGGGTAACATTCACAGTCTCACCCTCCATCATTGCAGATGCAACCAAGATTCTGAATGTAAGGGAGAAGTGGTGCAAGGCCCAGGACCTAGATGAACACTAGTATGAGCCTTATATCAAACCTCAGTACAGAAAGGAGGTGAAGAGACTTTTTCCTTTCAGATTTCTTGAAGACAAGTATGTCCCCATGATGAAAATCATCATGAAATATTTCACATGTGAGGGCAGATTTTCCAGGCTATATACCTATCACATCAGGATCCTTAGGCATTTTACCAGGGTGAAGATGTTAAATCTCCCTTATTTCTTGTTCAATAATATTGAGAAGATGGTCCATTTTGTGCAGAAGAAGCCATACCCTCAACAGATGAGCAATCTATATCATTATTCCCTAACCAAGATGATTGTGCTTCATCATCTTATTCTCGTCAACATCCCTTGGGAGACATTTTTGCTCATTACATCTTCAGGGATTGTCAAATTCCTCCAACAGTGTCTCAAGAAGTAGGGGGACCTTCTAACAATGCTTAGGTGAAAAAAGATGAGGAGGTCAAAGAGACTAGAGCTACCGAGGTGCCCATGACTTTCATGACATATCAGAGGGGCACAGGGAGATTGTTTGCAACTGATAGGCAAGTTTTTGCTCCGCGGGATGTGGAAGGGACCTTTCCTTCTTCATCAACCCATAGGCAAAAGCTAGCTCCATAGGATGTGGAAGGGGCTTTGCCTTCTTCATCAACACAACAGGTACAGGTATAGCAACTACACAAGGGGAAGGAAAAGATGTTGGAGGAAAGTCTTGATGATGACGAGGAAGGGAGGGACTTCGATTTGACAAAGCATGACGAGTCAGAGTAGCGTTATACTAATCATGTATTGGAAATAATTGACTTAGAGGCTTATGATGAAGAAACAATAAAGGACATCATCATACAAGAAAAGGAGGCTCAAGTCCAGGCTTTGATGGACAATTTGGAGAGGGCCAAGTATGTCATTACATATTTGGAACAAGAAAACAAGCAGTTGAGTGACAAGAAAGTCCTCATGGAGCTGGAACTTCTCAAGGTGAAATGACAAAGTGACAAAGAGGCACAGGTCACTTTGACTCCTATTAAGAAGGAGATTGAAGATGATAGAGAGACTTGGCTTGCGAGAGTCAATTTACACCTTGAGAAGCTATTGCAGAAGGCCAATAGAGACAATTAGATGATTAGAATCATGGCTTACCATTACAGGACCTGAAACAAAATTTGCAACATGAGGGTCAAAAACATGAAAGCTAGGCTAAGGCAAGCTCTAAAGGGAAAAAAGGAGGAGGATAGGCTTAGGTTTCTTGTTGAATATTCCTTGGCTCATCAGGATACTTGATGATGGTTCTTCTCACCAATTTTGGGCAAGTTTTGAATAATTTTTTATCATTTGCAAATTTTGAAATTTTACACAGAAAAACTACCTAAACACACAGTGCCACTAACGCTGCGCTTTTCCTAGGGGCACCCAATGAAAAAATGGTTTGCATTTTTGGATTTAGAGTGATGAGGACATGTACCCTATGGATTTTCTAATTTTTTGGGGCAGAGCTGGTCCACCAAAATGTTAAAAAACACCCTACAAATGACCTTTTTGCCACTTTTTGGACACACAGAAGAAGTCTTGGGAGAATCAAGTTTTGAGAGGCAAAATGAACTTCAAATGCCAAATTTATAGGTTTCCTGGAAAGTAGACTTGAATACCTTTCAAATGCGCTATCATGAGCTCAATTTGGATGCTGGGAACACGTCCAAAAGGGATCTGAAATTGGCATTTCACGTTTGGCCAGTGGTGCTATGCGTAGGGCAAATTTACATGGGATGCCTATTTTTCCATTTTTTTTTACTGTGTTCATGGATTTTCTCTCATGGAGGATGATTTACCATTGTAAATTATGACTTGGCATGTAAATATGATGGATAATTAGTAGTAGAGGGTAGATTCATTACATTAGAAGTCAATTTGAGCTCAAATGAATCAGTTTTCCACTTTTTAGAGGCAAGTTGTTAAGATGCCTATATTCCTATTTCTTGTTCAGTATTGGTTAGATTAGCTCCTAATATTAGGGATTTGACCCTTGAGAATGGGAGGAGGTTGAAACAAAGCCTATATCTTCTTCTGCTTTCTCATTGTAAAGGGTTGGACTTAGCTGGATGCTCGGACTTTGATTGTACATCATTTTGTAGCAGTTTAGCAAGAGATTAATAAGAATTGCAGCTATTTTTATGTGATCCATGTGGTATGGAGTTTTAGTACAATTTATTCTTTTGTGATCATATGTTAATGTGCTTTGTATAATTCGTTAATCATTTCATTGCTTCTAAGTGAACTCTTTCAAGTATTATAGGAAGAATTCATTACATCAGTGCTCTGCTTTGGGAAAACATTCACCATTTCATGTTTTCTACAGTCTAGGAAGGATCCATGGTCTTCACATCCTCTTCTTAGCTTGTCACTAGCCTTAAAAATCTCACCTCATCAATCCCTAGAGTGTTAAAACTTATGCCTACCTTGCCCCATTCAACACCCTGCCATTCTGACCTAATTCCCTAGCCCTAAACTGTCCAACTCCTCCTTACCCAGCAAAAACCCTTCAAAATCCAATCAAAACTTCATGCTAATATACCTAGCCTAATATATTTTACTTGATCTAGTCATCTTGGCTGAGATCCTTACAGAGAGAGCCCTGTCCTGGCCTAGTAGGACTAGCTACTTGGCTAAGCGTGGTTTGTGGTTACCCTGGCATTGCCTTCCTTCAGCCTGAGGTTCAATCCAGGTGATAACACTCTCCACTGAACATTTGAATATAATATATTAAGAATAATATTTGCAATGGTTTTCCTCTCCGCGGGTTTTACCCTGTTCATTGATCAAATTTGTGTCTGTTGTCTCTTGGTTGTCTTTCTTTGTGCATTTTTTAATTTGTTCTATATATTATTGTTCTAATGTCATTGGAAAATTGAAGAAGTGAAATTGAGAAATTGAATGCTATTGAGTATTTTTGAAGTAGTTCCAACATAGAATAAAGTGATGAAAAAACACTCGATGACTTTGACCAATAACCTGCTTCCTTCGACCACCTCATTCATTGCTTCGTCACCTTGGAAGTTTTATTCTTCATCTTCCTTTGGATACTTCTGGGGTGAAACCCACAGAGTTGATGTGTCCATGATCCAGGTGGATATTGGTGGGAACCCAACTATTCCACTTGGGACCCCACCATTGTTTCTTTTGGTTTCCTTAATTGTAGCACAAATTTCTATTTTTGGTATTTTTTCGGGTCCTGAACTTCTAGAGCCATTTTGAGGCCCTAAAAGATGGTTTTTTGGAAGATGGGAAAACATATCTATTTGATTGGAATTTTTAGTTGAAATTTATAGTCCTTAGATATATCTTTCTAATCATGTATCATACGTGTCAAACAAAGATCATATGGAAATGTTACGACCCTGAGAAGTTGATGTACCAATTTACCCAAACAAGGCCCACAAACTTTTGGTGCTTCATCCCCTTGAAGAAAATTTAGCTAGAGAGAATTAAAAATTTACTACGAGAGATTTACTTATAGAAAAGCATTAACATAACAAAAATAATAAATATACACATAATGCACAAAATATTTTCCCTAGGAAAACCCTGACTCTAGGGAAGAAGCCAACCCAATTAAATTTCATTAGCCTTGGCCAAAACCATGCCCAACCTAGCCAAGTGAGCTTTCACGTTCCACCTCCCTAGCCTACGTTACAATCAAGTCTTCAAAAACCACCACTATTTAACCTAGTCAACCTTTACTCTGACGTCGAGTCAATTTTACCTAACATTCCCCCCTTAAAATTGACTTGGGGTTCCTTGACTAAATCCAGCCAACCTTTCCAAGTTAGTCAGCCCAACCCTACCCACTCTAGCCCTTAGCCCCCTCAAAGTTTTATACCTGAGGTATTAGTTAAGATGGCATTCCCCTATCACCTTGGTCTAACTTAGACTTTACTGGTGATTACCCAGGGGTAGACATCCCTTACTAGGTCCTACAACAATATGTCCCTTTATATGAAAAAATTTGACTCCATAACAATATTAATTTTTTTTTTATTGATTGTTTCTATTTTAACACATCCTCTCTGTCTTTCAATCTCTTAGATCCCGTTTATCTCCTTTCCACAACTAAATTTTATGGCTATGTCTAACCAATAAAACCACATGTAGATCAACCTTATGTGTTACATCCATTGCAACATCAAAACACTACTATGTTCACTCAACAATTTTAATATGGTATGTAGGCTCAACTCTTAGTTGTTTCTTCCCATGGTTTACCACCACATCAACTCCATGCAAAAAAATATCATAAAAATGATACCATGCTACAAGCACAAAATGCTACCATAGAGCTGTCATGGACCTGACTAGACTGAGTCATGATTGGAGGCGAGTCAATTTCAATATTGTTTCTAGCCCCTCCATGCCCTATCTACATGACATCAAAGTGCTAACGAAAAAAATGTGTGCCCAAAATGGAGCCCCTCTACCATAAAATACATGCTCATGGCCATAACTAGTCCACTGGAGCCACCATGCTTCTCGTAACACCAATTTCCACCTTACCTATCTAATTTAGGCCATTAAACTAGAATTTTTATGGTGGCTATATTTTCCTTATGAGTTAAGATCTCTAGGGCCATACCTAACATTCCAAAGAATCATGTTGGTGATAATGCGTGTCTCATCATTTCTTTGAGTGGTGATAATGCATCTAAAATTGACTAGTGACAATGCCACCTTGCCCACTAGAGTTAGCATGGCCATGTGACCAATTGTAGTCCTACTTGTGTTTTGTAATTTGTGTAGTGCCATTCCCATGAAATCAACCCAAAGCAAGTTGATTTGTGCTAGAAATGAAATCCTCTTTCGTTTCCCCCTCTGGTGCTTCTAATCTTGTCACTCTGTAGAATTCAAATCGCACTTGGGACTATGAGCATCTCAGTGTCCTAGGAATCAACCATTCACACGACCTTTTAGAATATGTTTGGCACAACTTATCCACTTTTCCATCCAATATTGAGTCTCTCTTCTGCCAGTCACAACCCCTTTCCTCCAACAGAACTTGCGTGGGCTTGGCATCACCAAACAGGTCCACCTTTTTCTGCCTATGAACCCTTGTGGATTCAAATTAATTTGGTGTCATCTAACTCGTATCATCTACTACACAACATCTTGTTGTGGTTGGACTATAGTGAGTAGAACACCCCCAACTATTCTTCTCCAACAATTCAACCACTCCATCGCATCAGGGCTTCTTCTAAGGCTCCTCGATGTTGAAGCACTGAAATATCCCTATTGAATCTATGTTGTAGGGATCCACCTCAGTTTCAAGCCCACACACTAGTAGAAAACCAAAACCTTAACCTTCACATCATTTTCATTAGATTTGACATCAAATTTATCCACCAGATAATCTCATAGAACTTCACTGCTCACCTCCATGGCCTACCTTACAATGAAGTCTTCCCACCTTTTATAGGACCCATTACATGTAATACAATGGGAAGAAAACCATGGGTACATAATACCATGTGCCCCAAAACCACCATATTTAACTTTATCAACTTTGTCTCTAACCCAAGTCAATTTTACCTAACACTCCTAGAGTTAATTTTTTGGATGTTTAGGGTTTTCCATTATGTCTCAATAATAAATAGGCCTTAGAGCCTCATTGTAACAGAGTTCAGAAGGCATCTAGCTACCACATCTCTTCTCAGAGATAAGCTACCATCACCTGGCCTAGTTTTTTTCCATTCCGCATGTAAACAATTTTGAGTGCTTTGTTATTAATGAATTGAAGTTTTGTTTTCATTGTACCTCTATGTTTATATTTATATCTTTATTTCATTGTGTTCCTTCATAAATATGGATCAGTGGTATCAGAGCAGTTTTCTCTATTTGTCTTTTTTTGTGCATGTCCCCAATAAGATTGGGGTATAAGGAGTTAGGGCTCGAACTGGTCATACATTTGCAAGACCGGACTCACTGACCCAGATGACCTCCCATGGTTGAAGAAAATAAAGATGAGAGAGTAGGAGATCCTTTCAAAATATTTCTCAAAGAAGCCCTCGAGTGACAAAGGAATGTGATGATGGAAAAATTTTCCCACATCCCTTAGAAAATGCCTACAGACGATGCATCTTCATCTAGCAGCCACCCTAGAGGTGCTACTCCCTTTAACATACAAGTCAACTTTGACATTACCATATTTTAAGATCGGAGAGATGTATATGTCGTAGATAAATGGTTAAATTTGTTGGAAGGATATATTTTGGTTCATGATTTTTCCAATAGCGGAAAGATTACTTTTTCACTCCTAAAAGCCACTCTCCATTTCAAGGATTGGTGGAAAACCTACTGTGATAAGAGGGACGAGAGGGAACCCTCACTATTTTTAGCCGCACCCACTTGGAATTATTTCTGAGACACCATCAAGGAATAGTATTACCCTATCGAGAGCTACGAAGATAAGTACATCAAGTGGACCAAAATGTAGTAGGGGAGCGACCAAGATGTCTTGGAGTTCACAAATATTTTTTGTGCCCTTCGTAAAAGGTTGGGTGTTAAGGAGTCTGACCGAGATCTAGTAATCAAGTACGACAACTGTCTACACAAATACATCCATAATGAGATAGATTCCATGGAAATCTCCTCGCTTGGTGTCACTTATCGTTACTCTATCAAGATCACATGAAAATATAAACAGAAGAAGTGAGACTTTGGATCTACCTATTTGAAGCATGGGAAAGGTGCACCAAAACCATAGAACAAAGGACAAAGCCATGGTGAGGTGAACCAGAACAACTTGCTGAAGCTACAAGAAAATAATTACAACACCATGAAGGAAAATAATGATAAAAAAAAGTCGAGTTCCATAAGAGGCCCACTCACAAGACAAGTGTTGATCCATGAAGTCAATGGAGTTCAAGCTGAAGGCTTCATTTTTAGATACATGTTTCAACTCTTAGAGAGAAGCTGACAAGGGGAACAAAAGAGGGAAGTCGATTATTGATGCAGAGGCTAATGCCATTATTGCCACCACAAAATTCTAGAATATTGATCCCGAAGATCCAGAGGAGGGGGAGTGTCTCTTCTACTCATAGATGTGGGTGAAGGGTTCACCACTGCAGTTTATTGTGGATAGTGGGAGCTACAATAACCTCATTTTGGTAAAGGTTGTGAAGTTGTTGGTCCTGTCTAATCCAGGTGGATATTGGTGGCCACCCACCAATTCCACTTGGACCCCCACCATTTCTTATTTTAGTTTTTCAGTTTCCTTAATTGTAGCACAGTTTACTATTTTTAGTAGTTTTTCGGGCCCTAAAATTCTGGAGCCTTTTTGAGGCCTAAACGACATTTTTTTGGAAATCTACTACTAGCAATTTTCTGCCCAAAATAATCTTTTTCAACATAGTCCTTAGAGAGATCTTTCCAATGGGTTATCATGTGCGTCAAACGGAGATAATATGACAAAGTCACGACCCCGAGAAGTTGGTTGTCCAAATCACCCCAACGGCACCCATAAACTCTAGGTGTTACATCTCCTCGGGTTAGGGTTTTGGTTGTTTAGGGTTTGCTCTTATTTTTCAATAATAAAAAGGCCCTTGAGCCTCATTGTAAGGTAGTTCAGAGGCATGTAGCTGCAACATCTCTTCCTAGAGAGAGAAGCTACTATCGCCCTTGCTGATTTGTTTCCATTTATGTTTGTAAGCATATTTCAGTATTTTACATTAATGAAATGAAGTATTATTTCCATTGCATCTCTGTGTTTATGGTTATCTTTGTAATTTTTTGCGTTCCTGTTTAAATCCGAATCAGTGGTATTAGAGTGGTTTGCTTTGTTTTTCTCTATTTTTTTTTGCATGTCCCCCACGAGATCAGGATATAAGGAGTTAGGGCTTGAACTGGTCGAACCTTTGCAAGACCAGCCTCGTAAATCCCGACGGCCTCCCATGGCGGATGAAAAGAAAGACGAGGGGGTAGGAGATCCTATCAAAATTTTGCTTGCAGAAACCCTCGAGTGACATAGGAACATGATGATGGACAACTTTGCCGAGATCCTTTAGCGGCTACCCAAGGGCGACACATCAGCTTCCAACAGATACTTTGGAAACACCACACCGTTTAACGTACAAGTTAATTTTGAAGTCCCCATATTCGAGTGTAAGATAGACACAGATTCCATCGATAAATGGTTAAATCTGCTAGAGGGTTATTTTTTTGTTCATGATTTTTCCAGTCGGGAAAAGATTATTTTTGCTCTTCTCAAAGTAGCCCCCCATGTCAAGGACTAGTGGGAAACCTACTGCGAGTAGAAGGATGAAAGTACATGCTCACTATTTTCAGCTGCACCCACTTGGAATTCATTCCGAGATGCCATCAAGGAGCAGTACTACCCTGTCGGAAGCTATGAGGATCAATACATAAAGTAGACCACATTGAAGCAGGGAAGGGACTAAGACGTGCCGAAGTTTACCAATATTTTCAATACCATTCACACAAATTTGGGTATCAAGGATTTGGAGCAACATTTTCTACTCAAATATCATTGTTGCCTACACAAGTACATCAAGGAAGAAATAGAATTCCTAAACATCTCCTCACTTAGCACAGCATATCGATATGCTGTCAAGGTAGAGAAAAAGTTTAAATAGAAGAAGTGAGACTTTGGATCTATGAATCTGAAACAAGGGAAAGGTGACCCCAAACTGCAGAACAAAGGACAAAGCCAAGGCGGGGTGGCCCAAGACAACCTGCAAAAGCTACAAGCAAAGAATAACATTGCAAAGCCAACAAAAGGACACGGGAAAGTGGTGTGAGTTCCATAAGAGATCCACTCATAACACAAGTGATTGTCGGGCCAAGCAGTCACTGGTGGCCGAGCTAAAGGTTTTAGAATCAGATGCATGTTCTGACTCTGAGTCAGAACTCAACAAGGGGAATGACAAAGGGAAGCACATTATCGATGCAAAGCCTAATGCCACCGATGCCACCACGAAGATCTAGCAGGGGAACCTCAAGATCCAAAGGAGGAGGAGCTTCTCTTCAACTCCCAGATGTGGGTAAAGGGCTCCCTACTACAGTTCATTATCAACAGTGGGAGCCAAAAGAACCTCATTTCAGCAAAGGTCGTGAAGCGGTTGGGCTTACTGACCACAACACATCCACAATCGTACACCATCAGGTGGCTTCACCAACGACGAGATCTTCGTGTGAGCTAGCAGTGTCACCTTCCATACAACATCAAGCCCTTCACGGATGAGGTATTGTGTGACATTGCTCCCCTTGAAGTTCGTGATGTATTATTAGGACAAGCATACTTGTGGAAGCGACATGCTATGTATGAATCAAGGCCCCATGTTGTTACTGTTACTTTGGGAAATAAGGTGTACAAGTTACTAGAGATAGCACCACCTACCGCCATCTCTTTGGTTACAGCAACACATTGCAATAAGATCATTTCCAAAATCGGTAAAAAAAATTTCTTGATGATACACCCTCAAGGAAAGAAGAAGACAGTGGCCACGACCTCCGGAGAGGGCCCCTCTGCATGACAACTACAGATGGACAACATCATGGAGGAGTACAAGGACATCTTCACCTCCCCCACAGGGGTTCCTCTACACTGTCAGGTCAAGGACTCCATCGGTATGACCCCAAGTGTGCCGCTACTCAATGGACCAATCTATCGACACTCTGTTTTGGAGAACAATGAAATCAAGAGGTAGATTCAAGAGCTACTACATAAATGTCACATCTATCTAATTTCTTTACCCTATGGGAGCTCAATCGTGTTGGTATAGAAGAAGGATGAGACTTGGAGACTCTGTATTGACTATCAGGTGTTGAACAAGATCACTGTCCATAATAGGTACCCAATCCCACGGATTGATGACCTCCTGGACCAACTGAAGGGGATAAAATATTTCAGCAAGATCGCTTTGAAGTCAAGATATCAGCAGGTACCAATCGAACCCTCCGATGTGTGGAAGACTACCTTCAAAGCCAAGGAGGGCCCTTTCGAATGGTTGGTTATTCCTTTCAGATTGACGAATGCTCCTGCAACCTTCATGAGGCTAATGGATGACATCTTGCAGCCATTCACTAAATCATTTGTAGTGGTATACTTGGATGACATCCTAATGTCTAGCCAGAGTTGGGAAGAGCACCTCCACCACATCCGACAGGTTCTCCAAACACTATGGCAACATAAGTTATGTGCCAATTTGGAGAGATGCACTTTTGGCATGACCCAAGTTCAGTATCTGGGATACATTATTGATGAACAGGCAGTGCATGTGGATCTAGCCAAGATCCAAGTTATTCTGGATTGGCCATATCCAACCACTCTGACAGAGCTCCACAGCTTTCTAGGTCTTGCCAACTTCTACCATAGGTTCGTGTTGGGATTTTCTCATATCACTTGGCCCTTGAGTCAAGTCACCAAGGGAGGAACGAAAGAAAAATTATTTTGGTCTGAATCTCAACAGAAGGCATTCACAGAGTTGAAATATTGCCTCTGCTTTGCACCAGTGCTCGCATTACCAGACTTGCAACAACCATTTGAGGTCGAGACAGATGCATCTGACTATGTTATTGGGGCAGTCCTTACTCAAGGCAGGTATCTAGTGGCATATCACTATGAGAAACTTTTAGACACAATCTGGAAGTATCCCACTTATGGGAAAGATATGTATTCCATTGTCAAGGCCTATCAACAATGGAAGCATCAAATTTTGGGGAAGGAAATGGTCATCCACACAAACCACCGACCCTTTCAGTTCATATAGACCCAAGGGAAATCGTAGAATGATCACCATCAAAAGTGGTCCACATACCTGGAACAATTCCATTTGAATATCAAGTATAAGAAGGGAAACACCAATAATGTTGCAGATTGCCTCAATCGACCACCGACCATGGCGTTAACCACCGTGCTCAACTCTTGTGGGCACGAGACTTCTAATTTGCCACTTCTCTACAAAAGAGACCTAAAATTCAGCCACACATACCAGACACCCTTGGAGGGTCAAAATGTTCCATATTTTCACCTCCAGGATGCCCTGTTATGCCACTTGGGTCACCTTTGTGTTCCTTCAAGCAAGCGTGCCAAGATGATTTGGGAACCAAACTACAGTAGGGCTACCAGGCATTTCGAGGTCGAGAAAATGGTGGCAGTACTGTAGAAGTATTTCTATTGGTCGAAATCTTCGACAAGATGTCAGGAAATACATTAGATCATGCATTTCTTGTGCCATTACCAAACCAACCATCAAGAAGGAAGACCTCTATACCTTGTTGCCTACCCCTAGTCAACCTTGGGAATCCATCTCCATGGATTACATGTCAGGCCTTCCTTCCACTAAGCATGGAAACGACTATGTTTTTGTAGTCGTCGACAGGTTCTCGAAGATGGCCATTATGGTAGCCTACAAGAAGAATATCATAGCTGAAGCCACTGCAAAACTCTTCTTTGAACCAGTGTGGGTACACTTTGGGATCCCACAATCTATCATCTCAGATCAGGATAGTAGGTTTCTTAGTACATTTTGGTCCAGTCTCTGGTCGGTGCTGGACACCAAACTCACTATGTCCACAGCCTTCCATCCTGAAACTAATGGCTAGACAGAGGTTGTCAATAGGACGACCGTACACATTTTGCACATGTACAACTCAAAGCATCCATGCTCCTGGGGTGAGAACCTCCCCTATTTTCAACACAGCTACAATAGGGCTCTCCACAACTCTACTAGCCACAACCATTCTTAGGTGGGCTTGGGATTCCAGCCACTATGTCCCATTGATGTGGCCATGACATTTGCAGCTACTCACACAAATTCGGCTCATGTCAAGTACGAAACATATAAGGAAAATAGATTCATTGAGCACATCCAAAGTATTCACTAGAAGGTCCATGACATTCTGGAGAAATCAAATTCCAAGTACAAGCAGAGACATGATCAACATCATGTGCCACACAAGTTTCAAGTGGGCGACAAAGTCTGGTTGCATTTACAAAATGAAAGCCTTACCGGAGCCTATCGGAAACTCATACCACTCCGATATGGTCCTTACAGCATTACCAAGGCTGTGGGAGACAATGTATTTGAGCTCAGCATTCCCCCATTCCTTGGCTTGCACCCATTGTTCAATGTGGACCGCCTTCAGCCATACTTTCCACCATTACTAGACACATCCGACATTGTAGAATGGATCACACCCACATAGTTAAATCCAGATTGCATGGAACAAGCTGAAACTGACTGGATCATGTACACACATATCAAGCACACTCACTAGTAGAATATCCAACTGTATCAAGTTGTCAAAGCAGGCCAACTCCTTCACCAGAGAAAGTGGCTCACCAGGGACCAAGTTCAACAGAAGTTTTCTCATCTCATGGAGGAAACAACGCAATGGGGGCCATTTATTCCTAAGGGGGGGGGAATGATCCAAGTGAATATTGGTGGCCGCCCACCAATTCGACTTGGACCCCCACCATTTCTTCTTTTATTTTTTCAGTTTCCGTAATTGTAGCACAGTTTACTATTTTTAGCAGTTTTTCAGGTCCTAAACTTCAGGAGTCATTTTCTATCTAAAATCATATTTTCTGTTGTATTCCTTAGAGTTATCTTTCCAATGGGTTATCATGGGTGTCAAATGGAGATAATATGACCAAGTCAGGACCCGAGGAAGTTGGTTGTCCAACTCACCCCAACAGGGCTCATAAACTCTTGGTGTTACATCTCCTCGGGTTAGGGTTTTGGTTGTTTATGGTTTGATCTTATTTTTCAATAATAAAAAGGCCCTTGAGCCTCATTCTAAGGTAGTTCAGAGGCATGTAGCCACCACATCTCTTCTCAAAGATAAGCTACCATAACCCTAGCTGGTTTGTTTCCATTTCTATTTGTAAGCATATTTCGGTATTTTACATTAATGAAATGAAGTATTATTTCTGCTGCATCTTTGTGTTTATGGTTATCTCTATATTTTTTTGCGTTCCTATTTGAATCTGGATCACTATCAACCACACCACACCTACAATTGTACACCATCAAGTGGCTTCAATAAGGATGAGATCTTTGAGTTAGTCAACAATGTCACATTCCTTGCCGCATCAATCCCTTCACGGATGAGGTACTATGTGATTCTGCTCCTCTTGAATTTTGAGATGTATTATTAGGCCCAACATACTTATGGAATTATGGCTATCATCAAGTCCAAGTAGATGCCACAGATGTATGGAAGACCACATTCAAATTTAGGGAGGGCCTTTTGAATGGTTAGTCATGCCTTTTGGGTTGAAAAATTTCCTGGCTACTTTTATGAGGTTGATGGATGACATATTCCAACCCTTCACCAACTCATTTGTGGTTTTATATCTAAATGAAATTCTTATCTTTAGCAAGAGTTGGGAAGAGAACTTGCAACACATTCTACAGGTTCTTTAGACCTTGCGCCAACACAAACTATGAGGCAACTTGAATAAAAGAATTTCAACATGGGCCAAGTCCAGTATTTAGGTCACATCATAGATGAGAAAGGAATGCATGTGGATCTAGCTAAGATATAAGTCATTTATAATTTTCCATCCCTAACCACTCTCATGGAGATTCGTAGTGTTTTTGGGCCTTTGCCAATTTTTATGAGAGTTCCTTGTTGGGATTCTCCCATATCACTTGACCTTTGAGTCAATTTACCAAGGGCGGAGGAAAGAAAAAAAATCTGGTTCGAGTCCCAACAAAAGGCATTCATTGAGTTGAAGCACTGTCTCAAATCTACACTTGTACTCACATATCCAGAGCTACAAAAACCATTTGAAATCAATACAGAAACCTCCGACTATGCATTGTTGTAGTTCTCACCTAGCAAGGGAATCTGGTGGCCTATCACAATGAGAATTTTTAATGCAATTTAGAAGTACCCCACCTATGATAAAGAAATGTATTCTATCACATAGGCTTGTTGGCAATGGAAACATTGAATTCTGGGGAATGAAAGGTCATCCACATATATCACCGACCTCTTCAGTTCATACATACACAAGGGATGTTGAAGAATGATCGCTATCATAAGTGGTCTACATAACTACAACAATTCCACTTGAACATTAAGTACAAGAATGGAAACACCAATCATGTTTCATCTTGCCTTAATTTCCCCCCAGTCGTAGAAATAACTATTTTTCTAAACTCTTGTTTCCACAAGACCTATGGATGGCCACAACTATACAAGAATGATCCAAAGTACGCCACCACTTACTAGATATTAGTGGATGGAAAGGAAGTTCCATATTTCCACCTCTAGGATGCATTATGATGCTACTCGGGCCACCTTTTTGTTCCTTCAAGAAATCATGCCAAATTAATTTTGGAGGCACAATATAATCAGGTCGTAGGAAACTTGGGCATGGAGAAAATTGTGGCCATACTACAAAAGTATTTTTATTAACCAAAACTCTCACGGGATGTTGGAAAATAAATCATATCATGTACTTCTTGTTCCAACACTTAGCCGACCATCAAGAATCAAGGTCTTTACACTCCTCTGCCTAATTCCAACCAACCCTAGGAATCCATCTCCATGGACTATTTTCGGGCCTCCCTTCTACCAAGGATGGTAATGATTGTGTATTGTTGATTGTGGACATGTTTTCTAAGATGGTGATACTGTTGGCTTGCAAGAAGAGAATCACAATAGAGGTAACTACCACTCTCTTCTATAAACAATTATGGGTACATTTTGGGATCATACAAACCATTATATCACATTGGGATAGTAGGTTCCTGAGCACATTTTAGTTAGACATTATTTGACACTAAGCTCACCAAGTCGATTTCATTCATCCCCATATTGATGGCCAGACAAAGGTCATCAACATGATGAGAGTACAAATACTACACATGTACAACTCCATGCATCCATGAACTTGGGATGAGAGCTTTCCTTATGTGAAACACTACTATAACAATGATCTCCATAGCTCGACTATTCATAGTCCTTTTCAAGTGAGTCTCAAATTCCAATCATTGTATCTAATTGATGTCACCATACCTCATGTGACTACATAGAAAGAATCCACACATGTACATTCCGAGGTTGAAAAGGAAACCTAGTTTATTGAACACATCCAACACATCCTCTAGCAGGTGCATGGAATCTTGGATAATTACAATGCCAAGTATAAGCAAAGACATGATCAACATTAGGTGCCACACAAGTTTCAGGTGGGTGACAAAATTTGGTTACATTTGTAGAAAGAACAACTTACTATAGCCCATAAAAAACAAAAACCACTATGATATGGGCCTTAACCAATCACCAAGGATGTGGTATATAATTATTTTGAGATCATCATTCCCCCATTCCTTGGCTTGCACCTAGTGTTTAATGTGGACCACCTTTGGCCATACTTTCCACCATTACTAGACACATATGACATCGTAGAACAACTCACACTAGCATAGTTAAACCCAGACTACATGGAACAGGCCACAACTAATCAGATCATGGACACTGAGATCCCGAATCCTCAATAATAGAATATCCAACTATATCAAGTTGTCAAAGCTTTCCAACTCCTGCACCAAGGCAAGTGGCTCATCAAAGACCAAGTTCAATAGAAGTTTCCCCATCTCATGGAGGATATCAACGCAATGAGGACCATTTCTTCATAAGCAGGGAGGATTAATTAATGTGGATAGTGGTGGAAAATCGCCTATTCCACTTGGACTCCTACCATTGTGTTAGAGCCTAGATTTGCCTCAGGCTGAAAAGACAAGGTTCTAGGTCCACATCAAACCACGCTCAACCTCGTAGCTAGCCCTATGAGGATAGGAGAGGGCCCTCTCCGAGTCGATCTCGGCAAAATACAAGCGATGGGGCTCGAGATGACTGAAATAAAAGCTAATTTTAGGCTAGGTATAATGTACAAGGGTTTGATTTGAGTTTTTTGGGGGTTTTGTGTTGGAAATAGGGAAAGGCAAATTGGGTTCGGGGATGAGGCACAATTTCTGCAGAGTTATGATTGGGGCAAGGAAGGAAATCATTTTGATGCTTTAAATTGAGTGAATGAATAGATCGGAATGGTGAGGAGCTAAGGAGAGTAAGAGAGTCTCAAGAATTCTCCTTAAACAGATGAAAACATGGAAATTTAAACAAATTCAAAGGCAAAGCATAACAGTTAATGGATTCCACCTTAATCACTCATTTGTTCAAATTCATAAGAAAAGACAGGAAAATGATACACATAACAATAATGAACTTACAATTACTTAGAGAAGCACACCATCAAAAACATAAAGCCACATGGATCCCAAACAATGCTGCAAAACCCTGGTCTTTCTTTAGCCAAAAATGCAGAGATAAAATGTACAATGATATGCCAAAGAAATCCCTTGTGTCCCACCCTAAAAATGACTTAGGAATTACATGATATAGACTAGCCCAACCTATTCCCTTGCCTCTAGGGGTCGAGCTCATCATTCTAGGAGCTGTTTGAACCAATTCTAAGAAAGGAACTAAAAATTAGGTAGTCAAACAACTTACCCCTATATGCTAGGAAACTGATTCATTCATTAAATTTTCACGTTTTAGTGAATGAATCCTCTAGAACAAGTAAATAAGTGCCAAAATTACATCATGTTTATCCAATTACATCAATATAGATCAAAAATTACATCAAAAAGCAAAACTAGTCAAATTGGCCAAATTTCTGAGCTAGAAGGTGAAAAATTGAGCAAAAATCCTCTATGCGCCGCGCCAAATCCTCTATGCATCGCGCCACTTTGGGGCTGAGTTTGAGGCACTTTATGATGTCCAAATTGAGCCCACATGTGCTTGTTGGAAATCCCTACCTGTCTACTTTGCAACCCAAGTAGAATTTATAAATTTGGTTCCCATTTGCCCCTCCAATAATTCAATCTCCCAAGACTGTTTCTTGTGTGTCAAAATAGGGGCAGAGAGGTCATTCTTTGAGTGTTTTTGACCTCCTAAGGACTCAAAACTTGCCAAAACTTCTTGTCTATGCACTATAAGTCATTATTTTCCATTCCAAATCCAAAAATGTAAACGTTTTTCAGTTTGGAGCTCCCTAGAAAAAGTCCGCGGCAGGTGGCGTGGTGCATAGGGAGAAAACCCTGTTTTTTGTGCAAAAAAATTCCAAAATGCAAAAATTGCTCCAAATGTCTTGAAATTTGGAATGAAGGTGACTCATCAAGCATCCTACTCAGAAAAGGAGGCTTCATCCAATATTCGGAGTCTATCCTCCCTTTTATGGCGTTTTAGTGCCCTCCCGGTGCATGTAGTTTCAGTTGTAAAGTCACTGTCTTGGTCATATAATGTATCGGTGCCTGCCTCCATGGTGTTGAAAGTATATACCAAGTGTATGTTTGGTTTGTTGAGAATGAGAAATGAGAACTTTGTGTCTTGTTTCAATGCCAAATGTGTGCCAAAGGGAAATGAGGAACTATGGCAAAAATGGGACAGTGGGAACAATGAAGTCTTGCCAAGTGGTAGTTTGCCCTTTGATGATTTGACAAACTTTGGAGGAGGGGACAACCACTGAATTTTGGAGTAACTTGGGATTTTACGAATGAGATGGGGAAATAAGAATGATAGGGAATGATGTGACTTAGGGATAGGAAAAAGGGGCTTAGGAGTGAATGAGGGAGCTTTAGGGATAACAACTAGAGTTTGGGATAGTGGGAGTTTAGGAATATAGGGTTAGTGAATTTAGGGATATGGGAATTAGGGATATGGGGATGAAACTAGAAAATGAATGTGGGAAACAAAGAGTGTGGAAGTGATGGAATGGAATTTTGCAACAAAACACCAACTACAAACCCTAAGAACTTGTTTGTGAGCACAAATTGCAAGGTATTACGGTTTGAATTTTCTTTTACACAACCACCATAAATTGCATGAAAAACTCCTTCACTAGCAAGGAAGAGGGCTTAAATTACTTGCACACTAGAAGAGCTGAGTGATTTTGGTAATTTGAGGGATTTTTTGAGAGAAATAAATCTTTTTAGCCCAGTGCGCTGTGCCTTCCCAGTGCGTCGCACCAGTGTAGATTTACACTGGAAATTACTGCCCAATGCGCCACGCCTTCCCAGTGTGCCGCACCTTTTTCCAGGCGACTTTGGGAAGCCTTCCCGATGTCCAAATGAGGTGTAGGATAGCTCATTGGAAATTTCTTTGAGTCTACTTTCCCACCCAACTATAATTTTTCAATTTGGAGTTCATTTTCCCTGTCAAAAGTCAAATCTCCCAATACTAGTAAAAATGTGCCAAATGAGGCTGCCTCAAGGAAAAGTGCTATTGCAGTCAACCTTTGAATGCCTTCCTCAACTAAAAATTGAGCTCGTGATAGCTCATTGGAAATATATTTGTGTCTAGTTATCATTTGACTCAACAAGCAAGTAATTTGGCCAACCAAGCTAGTAGAAAACTTATTTTCCCAAGGTCACTTCAAAGGTGCATCAATTATCCCAAGGCAATTGTCTTTTTGACATTTATATAAAACCATGAAACCTATGTAAAAACTGAAGGATATTTTTCTTCCTTCACCTGTTGGGGAGAAAACCTCTCTCAGTTTTTCCAAATTCATCTTTCCTTGCTCAGAAACATCATTCGAGTAAAACCTACCCCGATGTGTGGGACAAAAGATTTGTCAAAATGAAGCGAAATGAAGGGGATAGCGAGATTATAAATTCTTGAGAAAATTTTGGGAAGTAGGGAGGGATGTTAGGAAGTAGGGGAAAGTGTAATATCAAAAATTGAGTGAGGGGAAGGGGTGCAAAAGGGAAAAACACAGGCCTAGCCTAGAAAATAGGGTTTGTAGCAAGAAACTAGGGTTTGTGTGAAAATGAGGACTTTGGGGAATCTCAGTGATGGGAAGTGTTTAATAAGGTACATTAAGGATAGGGGAAGGTGGATGAACATCAGGATACAAGTTTTGCTGATGATTTGACCGTCCAAGAGAAATTGCCTTCAAAACCCTAGGAGAGGGAAATGACCTTACCTAGGCGCAACTGAAGCATGAACAAGGTGTAAAATGACCCATTGGAACCTGACATGATGATGACAACCCTCTGAATGATGGTATAATTAGCTGAATAGTGACATAGACCGAAATTTGGACAACTTTGAAAGGAGTGAAAGCAAACCCTAGACCTAATGCCTAGTGACCAAATTTTACTTGAAGACTCACTGAAACGATAAAATTTGACCTTTACACCTTAAAATAACTTTTTAAGAGCATGTTTGATCATTTGAGGAAGGTTTCAAAGACTGACACTAACATTGGCTCCAATGGGGATGGTAGCTCCTTGGAGGTGCCAAGAATGGCAGATCTTTCAGAGAGCAAACCAGTGTCTTATCCATTAGGCAACGGAGTCAAAAACTCAAGCTGAAATGCATGATTGAAAACTGATGACTTGACGACACAAACTGACTCTAACTCAACTAAAAACTGACTTGATACTCAAACATAACCAACAAACTAGAAATGATGCTCAAAGTAGAGCTTATTCATAAAAACCTACTCTAACAGTTTCATTCATCACCTGATCAAGTGAAATGGAACAGCCAATGCAACCATGTAAGCATCATGGTTTATATTTGATTTCTTCCCAAATGCTTTCTGATGTGCAGGAAAAGGGAAGAATCGAAAGGCAACTCCCATGAAAACTTGGAATCAAGTTGACTGCTGATAAATTTGAAAAACATGAATTGACTGGATGACTTCAAGAATACTGTGAAATAATCTTCATAAACATCGCTATTGATTTCCATTAACACATTACTGCTTTGGTCCAAGTAGTCTTCATAGCTGAATATTAAGATTTTCCTCACATCTGTGTTGTTTTTCTTTCGTGATAGCAGCAGGCTGTCAAAAGGATCCTGAATTTCATGAATAACCAAACTCTGTTTCTGATTCCAAACAGAACAAAAGTCTCCTTTATCAATCTCCTCATATGACTGCAAACATTGGTTTGAGCTTTGTAATGAAAAATCTGTTAAACAAGACAATGAAGGTGACCTTTGAATAAGATTATTATCAACATTTTTTTCTGGCACATGGTTAGCCAATGGGGAAGAACTTTTACAGCAAACATCATCCAAAACACGAGAAATAGAATCATCAAAAATTTGAGAAGACTGCTGCGATGTATCCATTAAAACTATATGACATCCTACTGGATGTTCATTAGAAGATTTATTATGCAATTTACCTTTCAAAAACTAAAATGATTCAAAACAGAAAGGTAGGGAATCTTCTTGTATTATTTGATCATATGTGCCAACTTCCATGTCTAACAATGTAAACTTTGAAATGGGAACTATAAACTCAAAACGGGAACTCTGGCCAAAAAACCCCCAAAAAACATCAAAAACAGTGCTAAAAACGAAAAGTGTGTATACTGGAACGATGTTTTTTTTTTAGGTGTCAATTTTGAACGTGTTTTAAAAATGGTAGTGACTACGAAATTTTCGTGCAAAATATAGCTTCAAAATGAAAGTGTTGATACTGGAATAATGATTTTTTTTTTTAGGGTCAATTTTCAAACTTTTTAAAAAATGCTAATAAAACCAATTTTTTATGTCTCAAACAAAGTTAAATTTTAAGGAAAAAACACATTAATGTTTCTGGTAGAATATCATTTTTCTTTCCTAAGTATAAATTTAACATGTTTTCAACCACAACATGCTAGATACAAAAGAAATTGAAATCTTTTCAACTATAAAACTAAAAAAACATGACATTATGAACAAATTATATCACTGAATGAATTCAAAAGTCTTTATTTGTATACTAAATAAAACAGACATTATATCTCTAATTTGATATTGCATTGTAGATATTTAAACAATAAAATTTATCATACTTAAGACATAATCCAACAACATAAAAATGCTTCATAACTTCTCATTTAACAAAATATGGAAAACATTAATTTTATTTGAAGATACGATGCATACATCAGTTATATAAACTGTCTTAAACAATTATTCAAACTCAATCACCCAATAACCGTGGGTAGGCCATTGTCGTGCCCCCTTCCCCCAACCCATTACCGATCTTTCCCATTCACCCATGCCCTCTTCCCCCTTCTGCCCTAGCCATGCGCCAGCCCTTGATACCCCCAACTCACCCACCCATGCACCATTTTCCCAACTCTTCCTTCCCTACCCCACAACTCTCCTCCCCATTAGCCCACCCCCTAACTCCCATTCCCCTCCAATCTCAACTCCTCCCCACCTTCCTTAACACCAGCCCCATGGGCCTCGCGCCCTATCCCCCTCCACCCTACCCTTACCCCTACCCCCTACCTTCCCCCACCCCCCACCCTTACCTTACCCCCCAACCCCCGCCACCCCCCTACCCTTACCCTACCCCCCTCCCCAACCCCTACCCCCCACTGCCCCCTTGCCCCCCCCCACCTGCCCCCCTCCCACCCCCTACCCTTACCCCCCCCACCCCCCCTGACCCCTACCCTTACCCCCCCCACCCCCCCCCCACCCCCCCTGCCACCCCCCCCACCAACCCCTTGCCACCCACTACCTTACCCCCCCCTGCCCTACCCCTTACCCCCAAACCCCTGATCTACCCCCCTCCCCCCCCACCCCCCCTACAACCCCCTTACTCCCCCGCCCTACCCCTACCCCTACACCCCCCTTCCCCCCCCACCCCCCCCTACCCCCCACCCCCCTTACCCCCCCCCCCCCACCCCTACTCCCCGCATTCCACCCCCGCCCCCTCCCCACCCCGCCCATCCTCGGCCCCCTCCCCGGCCCCGGCCCACCCCACCCCGCCCACCCCCCTCCCCCTCCCCCTCCCCCTCCCCGCCCCCCCCTCCACCGCCACCTCGCCCACCCCTCCACCGCCACCGTCCCCTCCCCTGCCACTGCCCCCTCCCCGGCCCCCCGCCTACCCCGCCCACCCCTCCACCCACACCGGCCCCTCCCCGCCCACCCCTCCCCCTCCCCCTCCCTAGCCCCCTCCACGGCAGCGGCACCCCCGGGCCGCCCCGCCCCGCCCGACCGGCGGCGGGTCGATTCCGGGACAGCTCGCACGAACTAGTTTTCCTTCACTCAGAATTTTAATGCAGGAGCATATTTCAAAGGTGACCTTAGTTGTTTACCTCTAGAAGGTCTTCAAAATTTATGAGAGGAAGTTTGTTTCATCAAGGTCATGAAATCTCGTAGTTTTTTTATTTTCTTAATATTATATTGGTTCTCTAAAATTCCAATTGTGTTTTTGAAAACAATGTTTTTTTGCATGAAATGAACAAATATTTGTATTTTATGTAGGATGTTAAGGTAAGTTAGAAATTTATTTGAAATTTTATTGAGTTTAAAGGATACAAATATATTTGTATAAACTTAGATTATCTATGTATAATTAAAACACCTATGCATGAAAACATGATAGTGGGAGTAGTGTGAATAGAAGGAATAGTAAGAGTATTAAAGGAAATTGTTATATTGTTTAGGTTTAGTTTTTATATGCTGAATGATATTTCTCTCTGAACTCGATACTCTTAATTGTGTTATATATTATTTATCCATATTTCCATGTAAATTTTGTTCATTCTGGTATGTAGTGGAATGGGTAATTTATAAATGAAATTGCAGAAGGATCCAATAAGAGGTTAATACATTCTAGGCCTATTGCAAACTAATCTTGGCAAAATTTCTACTTTTAGTGGGTTATATTTTAGTTGTCTAGCCTTAGCCCAAAGGGAAAATAGTCATATTGATGTGATACATTCTGGTGGCCTTATACCTCATACCTCAGTTAATAGAGACATATTTTGATAGGTCTTGTTATCATTTTTGTTAATTGAGGTCTATTCACTAGACTAGAAACTTTTCTTATTCATTCCTGATGATCCTAAACTCGTTGGTGCTCAATTAACATATGTGGCTTAACATAATTAGGTTTTGTTTGTTTATGTTTCATCAACCAAAACAATGAAAAGTGTTAGGTGAATGTCTTTATTTCCCTAGTGGCTCGATGTCCATTTAACATAACAATGTTTATTACAGCTAAGTTTCATTAGTCGACATTCAATGAACTGACATAGTGGAAATAATGATATTAAATTTTTGTTTCTTCTAGTGGTCAGGTGGCTCCACGATGTAGTAAATGATTATGGAAAGTGATGGGAAACTGTGTTATGTTAATTGACAACTAGATCATATTTCAAAGAGGAAAGAAAATAAGAACTCTTGATTAGTAGCCTGATGGCCAATTAACAAAAGTAAAAGACAACATTTGGAAGACGAGTTAATGATCAATATTAACTAATAGGAATTTTTGAAATTTGTAGAACTATATATGAATTCTAAAAAATACGAAATTTTGAGATCACAATTACAGGAGATAGAGAGGAAGAGTCGAGTAAGGGAGTAAGGTTAGGTCTGGCAACTTGCATCTTTTTGCAGTTCATTATCTCCTTGTCTAATATGTCTCTAGTGTGACTCTCACATGAAAGATGTTTTTTTTCTACTTGGATGTTGTTGTATGTTTCACAATCTATGGGAATTTCTAAGATTTAGATTATGGGTGATTCGAAGGTGGTAATTAATTGGGCTTGAGGTAAAAATAACATCAGGGTAGTAAGTGTCCAATCCATGCTCAACTCAAAATCGAGAGGACATATGAAATTTCAAGTGGACTCTTTTCACAGTATTGTAAGAAAAATCAACAATGCAACTCACAAGCTCTCCAAAGGGGCACTCACTCTTGAAGCAGGAACTCTAATTTCTCTAGAGTTCTTGGAGAGTAATATGTTAGGAGATATGACCTTCCACTTTTAAATCCTTGAGTGATTACTTGTATTGTAATTTTTATAAATTTTATCTTTTTGGAACATATTTTTAAGTAGAATTGTAAGAAATAAATATGAAAATTTTAAATTATATATTTGGGAAATGGAGATGATATTTGAGTGAGATTTTTAGAGGCTAACTTCAAATGGTTCTACTAATATAGTATTGGAGTCATCCTCTTACTAACACTAACGAGCATTAAATATAAAGTTTTTTTCCCTTTTAAAACATGGAATATTAAAATTGACAAATAAAATAATCAGTTCCGAAATTGATTAAACGTGTTGCTTTAAATATTCATAAAACACATAGTTATACCTATACTATAGAAAAATCTAAAAATATTTTTTCCAAATATCTCTTTTATATATTAAATAATTTAAAATATCTTGTCGTGATCATGAACCACACTGGTTGGTTCGAAATGAGTAATGTGATTTCTCTTGAAATTGTTTCCAAATTAAATTATGGGTCACAGAAGCTTGAATTCGAATTTAAAAATAGCTAAAAAAGATTAAAAGATTTAAAATCTTAATATAAATTATGATTTAAATAAATACATTGTAAATTTCAATTATCTATGTATATAAATAATAATAATAATAATAATAATAGTTTATAATTCTCGAGGAAATTCTGAAATGCTCTTTTGTGATGCTTCAGTTCTTCAAATGACCAATATGTAAAATAAAAAAATAAAAAAGCGTGAATGATGTTAAGTAACATTGGGTCACCCTCTTCGCTTGCGTGAGCTCAGCTTTTCGACCCCACCTTAAATTGGAATGTTAAGTGCCGTGGCTGCATCTATAACCTAGCCCAAAATTATACACAACCAATTTTTTTTGTCCTACTTGGGCAGGCCAGTCGCATTGCCGCTTACATTCTTGCTTTCGCTGCATTTCCTCTGAGAATGATAGATGCGCAAGGGTGAAATCCAAGAGTCTCCATAACTGGCATCATTATGCTCCTGGTCAACTAACAAGTTCAACTAAAGCCAACCATCTCACCGAGAAAATCAAGAATGCCTCATTTCTTATTACATTTTTCCCCACAAATCCTTCCATCATCCATTAAAGCGAACTTCTCAATGGCGTAATAACTAGTCTCACAGCCGATGCACGCATAGCTACTAGATACTGAGATGGACCGAAATTCGACTGCACCCAATACTGAAAATTCTGGTGGAGGCGGAGCGTATACCGTGATGTTGTCGTGGGGAACTAGAATCGTAATTGCCCTCATTTTGTCACTTTATTATTTCTTCGTATATTATCATAATTTCCATCCTTTTCTCACTTGTATATTTCTTCGTAAGTTGTCGCTATGGAAATTCGCGCAATCGGCCTTCAAACCACCGATCTGAACCACGAAGTTGTGCGCGCAGCGGCACCCCTGGGCCGCCCGCCACGCCCGACCGGCGGCGGGTCCATTCCCGGAATCGACCTGCCGCCGGTCGGGTGGGGCGGGGTGGCCCGGCGGTGCCGCTACCGTGCACAGCTTGGTAGTGGGCTCCAAACGGGTGTATTTTCAAGCATCCCCTCCTTTAAGGACCTGAGAAAGAAGAATCCGGGAAGTACCCACCAGTTTGTCGCTCCTGATATGACCGCGGGCGTAAATGTCCACGTTAACATCAGCCAGATTCTGCGAAAGGAGCTCCTCGTCCGCCTGTAGAACCAACAGCTGGTTCCAGAAGGGGTTTCGTCCCCCGTGTTCGTCGATGCGGGTGAAAGCCTTATGCTCAGGGTCGATGTACACAACTGCGTAACATCTCATCTTGCCGATCAATCTCACGTCCTCCAAATCTTGAGCCGATATGATTCTCACCTCTATCGTCCGTTGCTTCGCCGGCTGCCGCTGCTTTTCTCCCTTTCGCTGTTCTTTCATCTTGCCTTCTCCTCTGCTTCTAATGGCCGCCATTGCAGTGATGATATAGCAAACGAAGAAAATAATCGCAAGAATATTAGTGGGGAACTAAATCTCAATTATACGATATGCTACACTCTATTCATAACCACAAACTAAAAGCTACTTTGATGTGTACTGTAATATTCCAAGAACAGTTAGTAGTCGTGTGGCTGTGTAATATTTCAAGAACTGCTACGATTTCTTCCATTAAAATAAAAATAAATAAATTCCAAGAACAATCCCAGGGCTTTTGGTTACCACCTCACATGCCACCAGGATTTGCTTCGAAGAGCACATACTTGTTCGGAAAAGTGAATGTTCAGATCAAGCTGGTTCCGGGCGACTCTGCTGGCACCGTTACTGCTTTCTATGTAAATACCATTTCCCTAACAATTAATACACTTGTCGTAATTCTGTGAATGAATTGTTTGAACTTGCAATAATTTAATACTTTCTTGTACTACTTGGCGATATTGTAGATGTCTTCCCAAGGTGATCAACATGACGAATTCGACTTTGAATTCTTGAGTGACAACTTACGAAGAAATATACAAGTGAGAAAAGGATGGAAATTATGATAATATATGAAGAAATAATAAAGTGACAAAATGAGGGAAATTATGATTCCAGTTCCCCACGACAAAATCACGGTATACGCTCTGCCTCCACCAGAATTTTCAGTATTGGGTGCAGTCGAATTTCGGTCCATCTCAGTATCTAGTAGCTATGCGTGCATCGGCTGTGAGACTAGTTATTACACAATTGAGAAGTTCGCTTTAATGGATGATGGAAGGATTTGTGGGGCAAAATGTAATAAGAAATGAGGCATTCTTGATTTTCTCGGTGAGATGGCTGGCTTTAGTTGAACTTGTTAGTTGACCAGGAGCATAACGGTGCCAGTTATGGAGACTCTTGGATTTCGCCCTTGCGCATCTGTCGTTCTCAGAGGAAATGCAGCGAAAGCAAGAATGTAAGCGGCAATATGACTGGCCTGCCCAAGTAGGACAAAAAAAATTGGTTGTGTATAATTTTGGGCTAGGTTATAGATGCAGCCACGACACTTAACATTCCAATTTAAGGCGGGGTCGAAAAGCTGAGCTCACGCAAGCGAAGAGGGTGACCCATTGTTACTTAACATCATTCACGCTATTTTTTATTTTTATTTTACATATTGGTCATTTCAAGAACTGAAGCATCACAAAAGAGCATTTCAGAATTTCCTCGAGAATTATAAATTATTATTATTATTATTATTATTATTATTATTTATATACATAGATAATTGAAATTTACAATTTATTTATTTAAATCATAATCTATATTAAGATTTTAAAACTTTTAATCTTTTTTAGCTATTTTTAAATTCGAATTCAAGCTTCTGTGACCCATAATTTAATTTGGAAACAATTTCAAGAGAAATCACATTAGTCATTTCGAACCAACCAGTGTGGTTCATGATCACGACAAGATATTTTAAATTATTTAATATATAAAAGAGATATTTGAAAAAAATATTTTTAGATTTTTCTATAGTATAGGTATAACTATGTGTTTTATGAATATTTAAAGCAACACGTTTAATCAATTTCGGAACTGATTATTTTATTTGTCAATTTTAATATTCCATGTTTTAAAAGGGAAAAAAACTTTATATTTCATGCTCGTTAGTGTTAGTAAGAGGATGACTCCAATACTATCTTAGTAGAACCATTTGAAGTTAGCCTCTAAAAATCTCACTCAAATATCATCTCCATTTCCCAAATATATAATTTAAAATTTTCATATTTATTTCTTACAATTCTACTTAAAAATATGTTCCAAAAAGATAAAATTTATAAAAATTACAATACAAGTAGTCACTCAAGGATTTAAAAGTGGAAGGTCATATCTCCTAACATATTACTCTCCAAGAACTCTAGAGAAATTAGAGTTCCTGCTTCAAGAGTGAGTGCCCCTTTGGAGAGCTTGTGAGTTGCATTGTTGATTTTTCTTACAATACTGTGAAAAGAGTCCACTTGAAATTTCATATGTCCTCTCGATTTTGAGTTGAGCATGGATTGGACGCTGACCACCCTGATGTTATTTTTACCTCAAGCCCAATTAATTACCACCTTCGAATCACCCATAATCTAAATCTTAGAAATTCCCATAGATTGTGAAACATACAACAACATCCAAGTAGAAAAAAAACATCTTTCATGTGAGAGTCACACTAGAGACATATTAGACAAGGAAATAATGAACTGCAAAAAGATGCAAGTAGCCAGACCTAACCTTACTCCCTTACTCGACTCTTCCTCTCTATCTCCTGTAATTGTGATCTCAAAATTTCGTATTTTTTAGAATTCATATATAGTTCTACAAATTTCAAAAATTCCTATTAGTTAATATTGATCATTAACTCGTCTTCCAAATGTTGTCTTTTACTTTTGTTAATTGGCCATCAGGCTACTAATCAAGAGTTCTTATTTTATTTCCTCTTTGAAATATGATCTAGTTGTCAATTAACATAACACAGTTTCCCATCACTTTCCATAATCATTTACTACATCGTGGAGCCACCTAACCACTAGAAGAAACAAAAATTTAATATCATTATTTCCACTATGTCAGTTCATTGAATGTCGACTAATGAAACTTAGCTATAATAAACATTGTTATGTTAAATGGACATCGAGCCACTAGGGAAATAAAGACATTCACCTAACACTTTTCATTGTTTTGGTTGATGAAACATAAACAAACAAAACCTAATTATGGTAAGCCACATATGTTAATTGAGCACCAACGAGTTTAGGATCATCAGGAATGAATAAGAAAAGTTTCTAGTCTAGTGAATAGACCTCAATTAACAAAAATGATAACAAGACCTATCAAAATATGTCTCTATTAACTGAGGTATGAGGTATAAGGCCACCAGAATGTATCACATCAATATGACTATTTTCCCTTTGGGCTAAGGCTAGACAACTAAAATGTAACCCACTAAAAGTAGAAATTTTGCCAAGATTAGTTTGCAATAGGCCTAGAATGTATTAACCTCTTATTGGATCCTTCTGCAATTTCATTTATAAATTACCCATTCCACTACATACCAGAATGAACAAAAGTTACATGGAAATATGGATAAATAATATATAACACAATTAAGAGTATCGAGTTCAGAGAGAAATATCATTCAGCATATAAAAACTAAACCTAAACAATATAACAATTTCCTTTAATACTCTTACTATTCCTTCTATTCACACTACTCCCACTATCATGTTTTCATGCATAGGTGTTTTAATTATACATAGATAATCTAAGTTTATACAAATATATTTGTATCCTTTAAACTCAAGAAAATTTCAAATAAATTTCTAACTTACCTTAACATCCTACATAAAAAACAAATATTTGTTCATTTCATGCAAAACAACATTGTTTTCAAAAACACAATTGGAATTTTAGAGAACTAATATAATATTAAGAAAATAAAAAAACTACAAGATTTCATGACCTTGATGAAACAAACTTCCTCTCATAAATTTTGAAGACCTTCTAGAGGTAAACAACTAAGGTCACCTTTGAAATATGCTCCTGCATTAAAATTCTGAGTGAAGGAAAACTAGTTCGTGCGAGCTGTCCCGGAATCGACCCGCCACCGGTTGGGCGGGGCGGGGCGGCCTGGGGGTGCCGCTGCCGCGGAGGGGGCTGGGGAGGGGGAGGGGGCGGTGGCGGTGGAAAGTTGGGCGGGGGGGGGCCAGTGGCGGGGGATGGGTGGGCGGGGAGGGGGCGGTGGCGGGGGAGGGGTGGGCAGGGTGGGCGGGGGGGGGCCAGGGAGGGGGCGGTGGCGGGGGATGGGAGGGCGGGCAGGGGGCGGTGGCGGTGGGCGGGGAGGGGGCAGTGTGGGTGGAGGGGTGGGTGGGGTAGGCGGGGGGGGCGGTGGTGGGGGAGGGGGCGATGGCGGTGGAGGGGTGGGCGGGGTGGCGGTGGAGGCGGGGGCGGGGAGGGTGTGGGCAGTGTGGGCGGTGGCGGTGGAGGGGTGGGCGGGGGGGGGGGCGGTGGCGGGGGATGGGTGGGCGAGGAGGGGGCGGTGGCGGTGGAGGGGTGGGCGGGGGTGGGCCGGGCAGGGGGAGGGGGGGTGGAAGGGGGTAGGGGGTGGGCAGGGGTGGGGGGGGGGGGCGGTAAGGGTAGGGGATGGGGGGGGTTGGGGGAGGGGTAAGGGGGGCGGCGCGGGTAGGGGGTAAGGTGGGGGGGGGTAAGGGGGGGTGCGCGGGTAGGGGGGGGTAAGGAGGGGTGCTCGGGTAGGGGGTAAGGTGTGGGGGGGGGGGGGTAAGGGGGGGTGCGCAGGTAGGGGGTAGGGGGTAAGGTGGGGAGGGGGGGTAGGGGGTGGGCGGGGGTGAGGGGGGGGGGTTAAGGGTAGGGGGTTGGGCGGGGGGGGGTAAGGGTAGGGCGCGGGTAGGGTGTAAGGAGGGGGGGGGGGTGGTAGGGGATGGGGGGGTAAGGGGGGGTGCGCGGGTAGGGGGTAAGGTGGCGGGGGGGGGGGTAAAGGGGGTGTGCGCGGGTAGGGGGTAAGGTGGGGAGGGGGGGTAGGGGGTGGGGGGGGGTGAGGGGGGGGTTAAGGGTAGGGGGTTGGGCGGGCGGGGGGGGGGGGCGCAAGTAGGGGTTTGGGGGGGGGTGGGTAGGGGGTGGGCAGGGGGGGGGGGTAAGGGTAGGGGCTTGGGGGGAGGGGGTTAAGGGTAGGGCGCGGGTAGGGTGTAAGGAGGGGGGGGGTAGGGGTGGGTGGGGGCTGGGGAAGGGTATAGTTGGGTTGGGGTTGGGGGGGTGGGCGCAGTGGCGAGGGGAGGCCGCGGGAAGGGGTTGGGGGTGTAGCGGGTTTGGGGGGGGCGGGGGTTTTTGGGGGGGGCAAGGGGGGATGGGGCGCGAGAGTGTGGGGGGACGGTAGGGGGTAGGGTGAGGGAAGGGGAGGGGGGCCGGGGAGGGGGGGAATCTTAGGAAGCTTCGTTCAAATAGAAAATTCAGCTGAAAACAAACATCTAGCGTGGCATGCAAAGGATGGACCACGAAGAAATACAGAGTTGGCGAGCGAAACAAAGAGAAAACACAGATTTGATGGATGCAGGGAGTACAATAACTTGGTAATCATATCAAGGGATTTTTCATCATCATCATTTTCGGAGATTGGATTAGGCATGTTACTTTAATTATTAATGTGTAGTGAATCCAGACAAGAGATCTCTCGTGAGAGGAATAAGTTAATGGGGCCGGGGCTTCAATGTAGTCGTCAGGGGGTTGTGGGGGGCGCATGGGTAGGGGCTCGCCCATACTTGCCTAATTGTGCACTTAGTCTCATTATCCCTCACCTGACCTCCCGCTCGCCCATCGACCCGCCTGCCCGTTAGAGGTGGCTGGGCAATTCTGATTATACAAATAAAAAATTTATGGTATATTTTTGTTGTTAATTTGAGTTAATATGTTTTTTATTTACTAATTTATGTGTTTTTTTTAGGAAAATGGCATCAAGGAAAATTTCTGTGAATCTTTCTGGACCAAAGAGTCTTAAAGGTGTATCTTCAAAAAACATTGGTGAACGAACTCCACTTGAGCTCATGCCTACAAATATTTCAAGTGCTTTAAGTGATAAGAAGCTAATCTTAGATTGGAAAAGTTCAAAAGAGGTGAAATTTCCATCAAGAGTCTGGTATGTGAAAGAAAGAGAGAGCAAAACTGTGATTTTCGCATTGATTTTTAAGTTAATTATTATTTTTTGAAAAAAAAAGTTGTTATTATTATTTTTTTGACATGAAATTCATAAAAAAAACTATTATTTGACCATTTTTAGTTAATATTTTTGTATAAAAATTGTTATTTTGACATGTTAATTCTAGCAAAAAATTATCAAAACGTTTAGTTTTTTTTGTTATATTTATGTTAAAAATGGTTATTTTTATGTCCATTGTTAAAAAATGTTGTTTTTTAGAAACAATTGTTTCATGTGGATTGAAAAATTAATTAAGGATGTATAAATATGTAGATTATCTAAAATTCAAACTATCGACTTTCTAATTTAAAAACGCAAAACAATAAAAACCCCCCTAAAAAAAAATTAAGATAGAGAACAAGAAAATATGAATAAAATGACGACTTCAAAAACTATCAAATTTAGAAAATAATTTTTTACATTTCACACACTAGAAAATTAAAAGTCAAAAAATAGGTCTTTTAAAAAAAGGGTGTGATGCAGAATACTCACTTTTTAAAATCAGCATGAAAATCACTACCATTCTAAAACTTGATTTCATCCTTGAACATGAAAAAAAATTAAAGTTCCAAAAACCATGTTCTAAAAAAAACATGTGTATTCTGCATCACCACTTTTGAAAATCGGGTCATTTTTTTGCTATCTCTACGAAACGGGTAACAGTATCAGTTCCTGTTTCAAAGTTTACATTGTTGTCTTCATGTGCAACTTGAAAATCAATAGTATTTGGGGACTGCAAATCTGAATATCAGAAGTCTTGAACAAAGTTTTCATCACCCTCAAGAGGGTCCAAATCAAGACTTGTTGACAGCTGATTTCGGATTGCATGAAAATTGTCTCTGATGAATTGAAATGAATCAAAACAAAAAGGCAAAGATCCTTCACTTACTTCAAAATTTGCTGCACTTTCCTCGTCATTGTCATAGCTGATATGCATCGGTTGATCACTGTACTCGAGCTGCTGAAAACGAACTTCCTCTTCCCACAAACTAGCTGTTGATTTGTCTGCAAGATTAGCTTCTGTTTGGAGGACATAATCATCATCATACTGATCAAACTGAGGCAAATCATCAGTATAAAACACATCATCAAGCATACGTGTCATATCAACAGATCTCTCTTCTCCAAGATGAACTATAAGATAATCATTATCAGATCTATGAAAACTGGGATAAGAAAGAAATTGTTTTGGATCAACAACTTGTTCTTCTTCAATCAACAAGCCATGGGTGTGAACATCATAATCATTCCTTGCGTTGATCTTGTCCATCATTTTTTCCACTGCACTTGTCCAAATGTCAAGCTTTACCTCTAGAGATGTTGATTCCTCTAGATCTATGCTTTTCGTCTCTTATTCTTTCAACCTTGCCCTTCGGATCAGCAGATGAGCCTCTACATTTACTAAACTGTTCTGCATCTCAAGTGTTGCAAGATTCCTTTCTCTCAGCTAAAACTCCATTTCTGGATCAAAGGCACCCGGAGAGTGCAAGAGAGAAGATCTAGGAGGAGGCCTTATACCAACCGGCATTGAATAATAAACTTGGTTAAATCTGGTTGAAAACTGTTGTACTGTCTCCCATGGAAATATTTTCACCTAGATATACTCTTCTATAATCAAGAAAGGGTTATTTCTTATCACCCACCCATCGAGGAAAACTTTGACGAACTGCTGGAAATCTAAGATGCTTGCATCAGGCAGGGTTTTGAACCAACTCTTCACTTTGCCTTGCAAAGAAAGAGCAAAAAGCCTTATACTGACATCTTCTTCATCAACTTCAAAAAGGTCTAGAAAAGTCTCAACATTCTGCACATGTTTCTCAGTGTTGACATTCTTACATTCACCGTCAAATCTCGACAAATATAGGTAATAATTTGCAGGGAAAGCATGGAGTACAGAAGGTAAAACAAGAGGTTTATACCTATCTGGGACTATAAAAGGTGTAGGAGTATATACAAGAGCTACAGGATCCGTTTTGGTCTCTTGAGGTTCATCAATTTTAAGATAGTCATCACAAGGTTTAGAAGAGAGGTCTTGATCAAGCTCAAAGGTATGTAAATCTTTGGTATTCACAATCTTTAAAGGGAAAGAATCAACTACAGGCCAAGGATCTCTTCTCAAATACAATATACTTTGCAAAGCATTCTCGACATTCTTGGGAAAATAGAAGAAATAATTTATAACAAAGAACAAAATGTCTTGGATGAAATTCCAACTTGAATACTTGATCTGTCCATATTGTCCTTTCATGTTTCTGTTGGTCAGGATCATCCTCCAGTGGAGTCTTTAGATCTGATCTCAAAACTAATTTAGAGTTTCCAGGTGAATGATTTCAGCCTTCTTATGTCTGATCGTTGTCCACCATCAACCATCAGATCTAACTTGATACATGTACTGGGGTGATCATTTAGATCAGATGTTCAGTTTATAAAATAGACCAGAGATTGACTGAAGCAACTTTTATCTACGTGTGCTAATGCAAAGCAAAAACGTTGCGAAGGCTACCTGGCTAACTTCAGGCTCCGTCTGTAGTCTACAAAGCCAAACAATGAAAATAAACTTTCTTCCCCAGTATGGTCGCCACTATGTTAGAGCCTAGATTTGCTTTAGGCCGAAAAGACGAGGTTCTAGGTCCACATCAAACCACGCTCAGTCTCATAGCTAGCCCTACGATGACAGGAGAGGGCCCTCTCCGGGTTGATCTTGGCAAAAGACATGAAATTGGGCTCGAGATGACTTAAATAAAATCTAATTTTAGGCTAGGTATGAAGTACAAGGGTTTAATTTGAGTTTTTTTGGGGTTTTGTGTTGGAAATAGGGAAAGGAAAATTGGGCTTGAGGATGAGGCACAGTTTTTGCAGAGTTTTGATTGGGGCAAGGAAGGCAATCATTTTGATGCTTTAAATTGAGTGAATGAATAGATCAGACTGGTGAGAAGCTAAGGAGAGCAAGAGAGTCTCAAGAATTCTCCTTAAACAGATGAAAACATGGAAATTTAAACAAATTCAAAGGCAGAGCATAACAATTAATGGATTCCACCTTAATCACTCATTTGTTCAAATTCATAAGAAAAGACAGGAAAATGATACACATAACACTAATGAACTTACAATTACTTATAGAAGCACACCATCAAAAACATAAAGCCACATGGATCCCAAACAGTGCTGCAAAACCCTGGTCTTTCCTTAGCCAAAATTGCAGAGATAAAATGTACAATGATATGCCAAAGCAATCCCTAGTGTCCCACCCTAAAAATGACATAGGAATTACATGATATAGACTAACCCAACCTATTCCCATGCCTCTAGGGGTCGAGCTGATCATTCTAGGAGCTATTTGAACCAATTCTAAATAAGGAACTGAAAATTAGGTAGTCAAACAACTTACCCCTATATGCTAGGAAACTGATTCATTCATTAAATTTTCACTTTTTAGTGAATGAATCCTCTAGAACAAGTAAATAAGTGCCAAAATAATATCATGTCTATCCAATTACATCAAGATCGATCAAAAATTACATCAAAATGCAAAACTAGTCAAACTGGCCAAATTTCTGAGCTGGAAGGCGAAAAATTGAGCAAAAATCCTCTATGCGCTGCGCCAAATCCTCTATGCATCGCGCCAATTTGGGGCTGAGTTTGTGGCACTTCCTGAAGTCCAAGTTGAGCCCAAGTGTGCTTGTTGGAAATCCCTGCTTGTCCAATTTCCAACCCAAGTGTAATTTCTAAATTTGGTGCCCATTTTCCCCTCCAAAACTTCAATCTCCCAAGACTGCTTCCTGTGTGTCAAAATAGGGGCAGAGTGGTCATTTTTTGAGTGTTTTTGACCTCCTGAGGACTGAAAACTTGACCAAACTTCTTGGCCATGCACCAGAAATCATGATTTTTCATGAAAAATCCAAAAATGTAAACTTTTTGTAGTTTGGAGCTCCCTAGAAAAAGCGCGCGCCAGGTGGCGCGACGCACAGGGAGAAAAACCCTGTTTTTTGTGCAAAAAATTTCCAAAATGCAAAAATTGCTCCAAATTTCTTGAAATTTGGACTGAAGGTGCCTCATCAAGCATCATGCTCAACCAAAGAGGCTTCGGCCAAGATTCAGAGTCTATCCTCCCTTTTATGGCATTTTAGTGCCCTCCTGGTGCATGCAGTTTCAGTTGTAAAGTCATTGTCTTGGTCATATAATGTATCGGTGCCCGCCTCCATGGTGTTGAAAGTCTATGCCAAGTGTATGTTTGGTTTGTTGAGAATGAGAAATGAGAACTTGGTGTCTTGTTTCAATGCCAAATGTGTGCCAAAGGGAAATGAGGGACTGTGGAAAAAATGGGACAGTGGGAACAATGAAGTCTTGCCAAGTGGTAGTTTGCCCTTTGACGATTTGACAAACTTTGGAGGAGGGGACAACCACTGAATGTTGGAGTAAATTGGGATTTTAAAAATGATATGGGGAAATAGGAATGATAGGGAATGATGTGATGTAGGGATAGGAAAAAGGAGCTTAGGAGTGAATGAGGGAGTTTTAGGGATAACAACTAGGGTTTGGGATAGTGGGAGTTTAGGAATATAGGGTTAGTGAATTTAGGGATATGGGGATGAAACTAGAAAATGAATGTGGGAAAAAAAGAGTGTGGAAGTGAGGGAATGGAAATTGGCAACAAAAAAAAACTACAAACTCTAAGCACTTGTTTGTGAGCACAAATTGCAAGGTATTAGGGTTTGAATTTTTTTTTACACAACCACCATAAATTGCATGAAAAACACCTTCACTAGCAAGGAAGAGGGCTTAAATTACTTTCACACTAGAAGAGTTGAGTAATTTTGGAAATTTGAGGGAGTTTTTGAGAGAAATTAGGCTTTTTAGCCCAGTGCGCCGCGCCAGTGTAAATTTACACTGGAAATTACTGCCCAATGTGCCGCACCTTCCCAATGCGCCACGCCTTTTTCCAGGCGACTTTTGGAGTCCTTCGCGATGTCCAAATTGGGTGAAGGATAGCTCGTTCGAAAGTTATTTGAGTCTAATTTCCAACCCAGCTAGATTTTTTCAATTTGGAGTTTATTTTCCCTCTAAAAAATCAAATCTCCCAAGACTGGTCAAAGTGTGCCAAATGAGGCTGCCTCAAGGCAGAGTGTTGTTGCAGTCAACTTTTGAATGCCCTCCTAAACTCAAAATTGAGCTCATGATAGCTCATTGAAAATATATGTGTGCCTAGTTATCATTTGACTCATCAAGCAAGTCATTTGGCCAACCAAGCTAGGAGGAAACTTGATTTTCCCAAGGTCACTTTAGAGGTGCATCAATTCTCCTGAGGCATTTGTATTTTTGACATTTCTCTAAAACTATGACACCTATGTAAAAAGTGAAGGAGGTTTTTTTTCCGTGGCCTATTTTGGACAAAGAACTCTCTCAGGTTTTCCAAATTCATCTTTCCTTGCTCAAAAACATCATTTGAATAAAACCTACCCTGATGTGTGGAACAAGAGATTTGTCGAAATGAAGCGAAATGAAGGGGATAGAGAGCTTCTAAATTCCTGAGGAAATTTTGGGAAGTAGGGAGGGATGTTAGGAAGTAGGGGAAAGTGTAATCTTAGAAATTGAGTGAGGGGAAGGGGTGAAAAAGGGAAAAAAACAGGCGTAGCCTAGAAAATAGGGTTTGTAGCAAGAAACTAGGGTTTGTGTGAAAATGAGGAATTTTGGGAATCTGAGTGATGGGAAGTGTTTAATAAGGTATGTTAAGGATAGGGGAAGGTGGATGAACATTAGGATACAAGTTTTGCTAATTATTTGACCATCCAAGAGAAATTTCCTTCAAAACCCTAGGAGAGGGAAATGACCTTACGTAGGTGCAACTGAAGCATGAACGAGGTGTAAAATGACCCATTGGAACCTGACATGATGATGAAAACCCTCTAAATGATGGTAGACTCGGCTGAATAGTGACATAGACTAACATTTGGACAACTTTGAAAGCAGTGAAAGCAAACCGTAGACCTAATGCCTAGTTACCAAATTTTACTTGAAGACTCACTGAAATGATAAAATTTGACCTTGAAACCTTAAAATCACTTTGTAAGAGCATGTTTGATCACTAGAGGAAGGCTACAAATATTGACACTAACACATTGTTTCTTTCAATTTCCTTAATTGTAGCACAATTTACTATATTTGGTAGTTTTTCAAGTCATGAACTTATGGAGTCATTTTGAGGCCCTAAATGATGTTTTTTGGGAAAAGTAACAAACATTGGGTTTTGTTTAACATTTTTAGTTGAAACTTTCATTCCTCTGATATATCTTTCTAACTAGGTATTGTACATTTCAAAAAATGATTGTATACCAAATGTACAACCCCAGGAAGTTGATGTACCAATTTAGCCCAACAGGGCCCACAAACATTTGGCACTTCATCTCATAAGGTTATGTTATTGGACATTTAGGTTTTTCCATTGTTTCTCAATAATAAATAGGTCTTTGAGCCTCACTGTAACATAGTTCAAAAGGCATGTAGTTGCCACATCTATTCTTAGAGATAATATACCATCACCTGAGCCAGTTTATTTCCATTGAGCATGTAAACATTTTTCAGTATGTTGTTATTAATGAATTGAAGTTTGTTTTTGTTGTACCTTTCTATTTATGTTTATATTTGTGTTTCATTTCATTCCTTCATAAATCTCGATAATTACCCTTGTGGGATCACATACCATCCTTCCTAATATTCCCATTGGTCCACTTGCGTGCCCACATGGCTACTGTTGCCACTTGTATGTTTATTATGTTGTGGGACCCATGGCTAGAAAACTAAAATTTTGAATTTTGTCCTTATAACATTGACCTAAAATAAATTTTGATCTAGGAAGCCTTTTTAGACTTCAACATATCATTGGAAAGCTATTTCAACCACTATTGAACTACACCATTTCCAAAAGCTTTTGAGATAATTGCCTGAGGAAAAAATTGAAATGAAGATGCTAGTCCACAAAACATTGTTTCACTAATTTGTCTACATGCAACTAATCTTGACCAATCCGTGACTTCCTTTGACATCCTTTTACATCAATGACAACACATGTCTAACATTATCACCCTTTAGCATTGATGGCAACACCAAACAATCATAAATGCATGGGTTATGTAAAACATGCCGAACAACAAAATCATATATAAGTATAAGAATAGTAATTATTTCAACGCCTATATTAGAACTTGTTCCTACAAGAGATAGCTAAATTATCCATGCAATTTTGTACTTTAATTATCCTCATAATTATATGATGTTTTTCTTACTTCTCCTCATTTATTTATTTCTGCGCTTTTGACATCAATGGAAAAGAAAATAATATGATCTCCCTACAAATGATCTCCCATTGTCTTGCTAATCTTTGTGGAGTGGAAACTTCGTTTTGATATGTTGGATGCTTGTTTTCTTCCTTTTCTCCCCTTGGGAAAGATTTAGTGGAAGGAGGTAAGAGGAATTTCTCCCAATCTTTGCATTAAATACCCAAATTGATATATTGGGAGATATTTGGTGAATATATCAAATACCTACTCTTTTGTAGGGACATACTCCAACTTTACAATTTGATTTCAAACTTGCTCTCATAGGAAATGGTACTTCATAGGTATGTGCTTTGTATTTGAGTCAAAAACAAGGTTCTTTGGCATGCTAATTGCACTTGGTTATCATAGATGATTGGTATGGGTTGGTTATATCTTACTTGCACATCTTGTAAAGTTTTCTTCATCCATAATAGTTGAGTGAAACAACAAGTTTCTTCAACATATTATTCTTCAACATTAGTGACAAAAATTGAAGCTTGATTCTTGCTCAACCATGAAACATTACATTCACCAAGAAATAAATCACTAGAAGTAGTTCTTTTTCAGTGATCTGCATCACCTACCCTATTAACATCAGTGAATACAGTTTGTGAAAAATATTTATATATGGGGTACTAAAGAATGGATCATGTTATATCTCTTAGATACATGAGAATTCTCTTGGATGCTAGGAGATGACTCTATCCACGTTCTACTTGAAATCTTCCAATAATACCAACTTCTTTGTTATGCACTTGACGAGTGAGAATAACAAAATGCCATAAATATGAAACAATATTACTAGAATCATATAAATATCACATGGATTGAGACAATGTGCAAAGATATTCTATTATTTAGAAGCATACAATAGTAACTTGCCTCTCCATGGGGGTAACCTCCAACAGAGAAAATATTTATTACAATAAAACTCAATGATTCTTCCCTTGCTATCTAAGACTATTTATATCCTTATGACATACAGAACCCTAACTAATAGTTGTCCCTTGCATAATACTTGTTAACCAATTTATTTATTAATTATGACCCATTTATAACTAATTATGGTCCTTTTCTATAATGCGGGTCAACCAGTTACAATTATTATTAATGCAGATCAGTTCTTACGAGCTTTATTGACTCAACTAACTAACTACGACTTTAAATAGGCTCCTTATGATTATTACATAAGTAAAGGAGTTGGGGTTGGAACCTAACATGCCCTAACCCATCAAAGTAAGCCATGTCCTCAAGGTTGAAGCTACAGAAATTGCTGAAGAATAGTGGTTGGTTCCCATGCTACATCTTCTGGAGAGGTGTCTTTCCACTTGATGAGGACTTCCTTGATCGTGCGACCACAGATATTTATTTTGTGAGTATCAGGGACATGTTCACGTCAGAGCCAAAGTGAACCTTCCTCATCCAGTTCTAGAATACTTGTTTGCACCTTGCAATTATTCCCCACAACTTTCTTGAGGCAAGATACATGGAAGACTAGGTGGAGCTTTTATGTAGCCGACAGGGCCAATTTGTAAGAAACTGCTCCTATATGGTAAAGTACTTGATAAGTCCCATAGAATTTTGGTTCTAGTTTCTGGTAGCCCATTTCTTTGAGAGAAGTATTCTTATAAGGTTGGAGTCACATGAACACCTAGTCGACTACTTCAAATGACCTCTTTGAACGGTGTCGGTCAAGATGTTGCTTCATTCTATTATGAGCTTAATGTAGATTATCTTTGAGATGAATAATCATTGCAACACGGTGCTACAACAACTTATCATCCACATGTACTTTTGAAGACCTGGGGGTATAAGAAGTTGGTGAAGGTAGGAGTTGGCCATACACTACCTCATATGGTATCATCTTGGAGGGTTCATGGTAGTTAGTATTATACCACCATTCAGCTAAAGGAAGCCATTATACCCATTGGTATTGCTTGTCTGAAATGAAGCATCAAATTTATTTCTCTAAACATTTTTGACTGCTTCTGTTTGACCATAAGTTTGGTGATGATAAGTTGTACTCAACTGGAGTTGCATGTGTTGAGCGATGGAAAAGGTATGTATTTACCATTTATTTCTTTATCTTTTCCTTTGAATCATAACTCCTTTACATTCTAAGATGGTAATATGTTAAATAATTATGATAAAATTAAGGAGATTTGTGATTGATACAAAATAACTAATTATTGTCTTTTTCTATACAGAAAGTGAAGGAAATAGAAAATCACTATTCAAGAGGAAAAGACAAAGCAGAAGCAACTACTGTCCCTTCGACAGGAAGCCGTATCCAGACAAGGAGATCAAGATCGGAGCGCATGGTCCAAGAAAAGGAAGAGAAAACGCGGCATCAGCACAAGAAGACAAAATGATAAACTGGAGATCAAAGATATAGTGAATCCCTCAGGATCCTTTGATCCTGAGGGATCGTTGCTTCAAGACTTATCTGTACTCTTGATACTTCCACTTGGCCATTATAAAAAGGGATAGCGCTGGTATCCCAGCGGGTGGATATTATTATCAATTTATAGAACTCACTATTGTAATCTCAACTTTTATCATCGACTCTCTTTGAAGGGCGATAGCTGTAAACCTTGCCGTATATGATTATTATGTAACTCAGTTGTTGTTCCATTATCTGATCCTGGAGTAAACGCAGTTGTGCTTCCCTGGTGGCTAAGGGCCTAGCCCTAGTGGATCCACTTGCTTCTTGTATCACTATTTTACAATTACAGTTGTGTGTGGTTTGATTTCCTTTGCATTTCCTTAATTCGCTTTATTCAGTAATCTTCTATTTCTAAACAATTCACTGAATTTCTCTGTTACATCAAAATCATATTTGGATAGCAAGATTATTATTCACAGCTTAAAATGTCATGTTGTTCATTCCGAAACAATATTGCACTATCTAATTTGGATTCTGCTGTTCATTTATAGTTGCGATTATTGTTCATTTAACTACGGTTCACTTACAATTATGATTGATGCTCATTTAAATACCGTTCAATTATAACTATGATTGTCGCTCCTTTATACCATTGGTTAATGTCGATTATGCTAGAATAAGATTACTAATTCAATTACTCTATAGTCGTTGTGTGGTTACACTTAATTAGGTTTGTTGTTCCTTTATTAGTTAATGATTGTTGTTCAATTCATTTTAGACAAGATTACTGCTCAATTCATTTCTGTAGATTAAGCCTTGTTGTTCGAACTTTTCAATAGATTTAGTTGTTGCTCCTTTTCTGCTAATCAAATTGTTATTCCCAGTTTTCACTTTAGTGTGGATAGAAAGATCTACAATTGTAGCGAACATTGACTACTGCTGTATAAGTTCTCATATTAGAGATCTTTTCTGTGATTGATTTTCATTTAGATCGTTTTACAGGGGAAAGAGTTTTCAATACTGAATCCACAACTATTGAATAAATGATTTAGTTGCAGAGAATTTAAGTTTCTTGCCACTAAAATTTGATTTTGTTTCCGGCATTCATTTACTTTTTCAAGCACTATACTGCAAACATTACTCTTGAACAAGTGACTGCCTCACACTGAGTACACTCTTGAGATAAAAAATTGTGCCTGGATTGATAATTAATGTACGATAAATAGGGGTTAAAATACACCTTTTATCACTCAAAATTTTGGCATCATTTCCGGGGAGAGTGTAGCCATTTGTTTCTTTTGAAAAGAGAGTAGTGTGAGTACCTACTAGGAGAGAGTTTGGTTTTAAAAACGGAAGGTAAGAGCCTACGTACAGAGCATGTAATAGCCCTACTCCCCTGCCCGCTTTCCTGTAGATTTGTTGATTATTTTGGGTAGACATAAGTATTTGATTTGTGCGCATGACTAAGCAGAAAAATCCTGAAAAGAATCCAAAACCACTACCCAAACCTGATAAAGCTAAGGGACCAGTGACCCTTGGCCAATTGACCTTTATAGACAATAACATTAAAAAAGCATAATCTCAGCCGTCAGTAAGCCCTAGAAAATTTGCTTATAGACAACCTACTAGCTCCCTTCGGGCCACAGAATCACCATCTGTAGCCTTTGCTGAGGTGCATAGCCAAATAAAGGAGTAAGATTTTCAAGAAATTGAGAATTCTAGCCCAAAATCATTACAAGAAGGGAACCTTAGTAATCTCTATGAAGGAGGAGGAGAAACAGGGGAAATAGAAGAACCAAGATCTCCTCTTGGAATAGTTCAACCACTAAGCAGCCCAGATAAGGGAAGTGCTATCAAAATCATCCAAAACAAAGCTGAAGAACATGAAGAGCTAAGATCCCCCTAGATATTAGTTCAGCAAGGAACTTTCATCATCCCAGGCCAAGGAAATGTTGTTAAGGCCATTTCTACTCCTTCTAGTCAGCCTAAGAATAACTCCCTAGAAATCCTAGAAGGATATTGGCACATATTTGATCAAATGGCCTAGAACCAGCAAACACCTCAAACCTCCCATAGCAATATCCCATTGTAGATATTGCAGTTAATGCACCTATGAAGGCCATTCCTCTTCAACATATTCCTACATTGCATGGCCTAACATCGGAAGATCCAGATGCATTTTTGTTTGAATTCGATGTATTATGCCGGGGGTATGACTATACCACCGATCCCCAAAAGCTAAAATTATATCTCTCCACATTAAAAGGAGTAGCTTTACAATGGTTTATAGGGTTAGGTAGAGGTGTTATAAATGACTGGGATTAGATGAAAGGTGCTTTTCTAAAGAAATATCAGGATTATTGAAGGTCTAGAGAATTAAAGGATGAAATATTTCAGATGGTAGTGAGACCTAATGAGACACTAGAAGAATATGTTGAACATTTTCAATATAATCTTCAGAAATCTCCTTATGCATCATTAACCTTACCTGACAATGTGTTAAAAATGACATTAATTAAAGAGATGAAGGAACAATGGGTTGAAACACTAAATATTATGGGAAAAGGGGACATCTATCAAGAAAATTTTTCTGACATTATTGATCTATGTATCGGCTGTTCAAGAGGCAGTACAAGGCTAAAACCACCGGAACGTGACATGCTCACAAGGGACAACAACATCTCTAGTGGAGGAGTAACCCGCGTAGAAATCGGGAATTTACTGGAGAATTTCGAAACTGATATATTGAGGACTCTAACAACACAACTCGACATTATGTAGGCATAACAAAAGAAAGCAAAAGCAGAGAAAAACCTAGCAATATTCTACCCTCGATGTAGAAAGAAACACAACCATAAAGAGTGCCCACTGGATGCAGTTCAATTCTGCGCTATTTGTACAAAAGATCACTCCACAGAGAATTTCCCCTCACTCCCAGGTTTGACAGCAGTGTACAAAGAAGCGGAAGAAGAATCAGAACCAATGTACCTACTCAATCAACGCCGTCAATGGTAGCCACGCCAACTAGTTATGCCCTCTGATCCATCTTCTTCTTTCCAACTTCTACAATATCATGCTTAGTAATATAATACAATGTGGCAAAATTAGCCACCCTTTCCAAGATGGTCACAACAACCATTTCCTTCATCACAATGGCCAAATCAAAGAAGCCAAACTAATTGGCCAAACTTTCCCTACTCTCCACCATGTTGGAAAAACAATGCATACCCAACACAATGGTCCCCTTCCACTTCGCAGAGTCAAGCCTGGCAATCAAACTGGCAAAGATCGATGAATCAGACAGCTAGAACCATCCATCTCCCGCAACCCACACTGCTAGCGACATATACACTACAACAAAACCCCCAGTCCAACTTAAGACTGCAACTCCTAGCCCAACCTAGCCCGAACCCTAATAATAGACTGGTTCAATCTGTTCAAATAATCGAAACACCAGAACTAGAAACCGACGTAAGGGAGTGCAACGACCTTCAATTAAGGTTTGGGTGCATAATATAAACTGAGGGAGATAAAAATGCTCAACTTGAAAATCGATTACCTGTAGAGCAACCACTACAAGAAGAGGATGTGTTCAGACAAAAAACTCACGACCAAGCAACCACATCTTCTCCCCCATTCCCAGAATGATTAATCATACCAAGACCTACAACACATCCTGACTTTGATCTTTTGGGAGAACTAAGAAATTTGTGTATTAAAATTCCACTCCTCAAAGATATCCAAGATATCCCAATATATGCAAAAACCATCAAGGACTTATGTATAAGAAAGTCGAAGAGGAGAATAACAACCAACCCAACCGTCTAAGTAGTTGGCACCCTATCTGATCTATTATCAGGAAGAGAAGCACTTGTCAAATATGAAGACCTAGGGAATCCTATAGTGATGGTGTAAATCAATGGACAAACCTTTTCAAATGCCCTAGTTGATTTAGGGGCTGCAATTAATATTTTAACAACCCCCACTTGTCAAAAACTTGGCATTACATCAATTGAACCAACCACCACCTTATTGGAACTCGCTAACCGATCGGTAGTTAGGCCAGAAGGTACACTACACGATGTAATAGTATCAGTAGATTCCTGGGAATGCCCTGCTTACTTTCTGATAATCAACCCCAAAAACCAACTCGATGGGCACCCTTTAGTCTTAGGTAGACCTTAGCTTGTGACTGATGATGCTTACATTAGCTAACGACAAGGCAGTATGACTATAACTAGAGGGAGTAATATTAAGAATCTAGCTCTATACCCTCCAGCCCAGCCAAGTTTAACAATAATGAAAACTAACAAACAACCTGTATCATATCTCACAGAAAACATTAGGTCCCCATTAACCATAGAAGATTCCCTCGATTTTAAAGACCAAACAGAGGATGACATTATTAACAACTTCATTAACCAATCCGAATCCAGATCCCATGTACAATGTCACATGATAGAGGCAGCATTTGACAATGAACTAGAAGAAGATCCCCTCAAAGACACTCATGATCAATCAATACCCACTACCTCTATTTCAAATAGCAAAACTATAGAGATTGAGCCAGGAAAAACCTTGAACATTAACAAAAACCTGACTCCTGAACAAGAAGAAAAGCTGGTCCAACTACTAAGAAAATATAAGGAAGCTTTTGCATGGGATTATCTAGACATGAAGGGAATTGATCCCCAACTATGTATACACCACATTTTTACAGAAAAGGATGTTAGACCCATTCGCCAACCCCAACGGAGACTAAGCCCTCAACTGAAAGATATTGTGAAAGATGAGTTACAAAAAATTTTGGATGTAAACTTTATTTACCCCATATCTGACAACAAGTGGGTCTTTCCACTAGTAGTGGTGCCAAAGAAGAATGGAAAGTGTAGGATTTGTGTAGATTACATAGAATTAAACAAAGCAACCCAGAAACACCACTTTCGCCTTCCATTCATTGATCAAGTATTAGACACATTAGCAAGAAAGAAATTATTTTCTTTCTTGGATGGCTCCAGTGGATACAATCAGATTCAGATTGCCCCTGAAGACCAAGATAAAACTACTTTTACCTGTCCTTGGGGAACATTTTCTTACATAGTCCTACCCTTTGACCTATGCAATGCTCCTGCCACATTTCAAAGGGCCATCCTCAGCATCTTTTCAGATTTAATAAATGAAGGGATCGAATTCTATATGGATGATTTTACACCATATGGAGATGATTTTGAGCGAACACTAGACACATTGGAAAAGGTGTTGCAACAATGTATTGCCACCAGGCTCTGCTTGAGCCATGAAAAGTGCAATATGATGATGACCAAAGGGCTCATCCTAGGTCATTATATCTCAGTAGCTGGAATACAGGTAGACCTGGCTAGAATTCAAATAATTTTGTTAATACCTACACCTACCACACAGACAGAGGTACGCAGTTTTCTAGGATTTTCTGGTTATTATAGGAGATTCATAGTGCATTTTTCTCAAATAGTTGCACCTCTATATGCACTAACAGGGAATGTTGATTTTATTTGGACAGATAAATGTGACCGTGCTTTTGAGGATTTGAAAAAGCTTGTGTCAACAGCCCCAATGCTCAGAGGCCCAAATTGGGATCTGCCATTTCAAATTCCATCAGATGCTTCAGACACAGCTATTGGAGCAGTCTTTGGGCAGGAAGAATACAAAAAACCATATGCAATCTATTAAATTAGCAAGAATTTGTCTCCTGCTAAGCTAAACTATATCGTAACTGAAAAAAGAGTTTTTAGCTATAATACATGTTGTAAATAAATTTAGGCATTATATCATTGGATATCCTGTTGTTTTATATATAGATCACTCTGCCATAAAATACTTAACAAATAAATCTGTTACAAATGGTAGGGTAACAAAATTGTTGATTTTATTGCAAAAATTTAACATCACAATAAAAGATTCACTTGGGAAAGAGAATCTTGTAGCTGATTTTCTCTCATGAATATTGAAGCCAATGGATGCAGTAGTAGTCGAAGATCAATTCCCAGATGAACATTTGTTTGCTATTACTGTCAAGACACCCTGGTATGCTAATGTTGCAAATTATTTAGTAGTAGGAAAATTATCAAAGCATCTAACCCCCAATGAATGAAAACAGACTGTACAATGTAGTACCCAATTTTCTTGTATTGGGGGCAACCTATTTCATACAGGGGCAGATATGCACATCAGAAGATGCGTTCACGAAGACGAAATATTTGACATTCTGAAAGCTTGTCATGACGGACCGTGTGGTGGACATTTCTTAGATCACAGGACTGGTCACAAGGTCTTGCAAATAGGTTATTACTGGCCCACATTCTTTAAAGACGCTAAGAAATCTGTTCAATCCTGTGACAGTTGCCAAAGAGTAGGACGCCCTGGACAGTCCGACGAAATGACTTTAAACCCATAGTTAGTAATCAAACCATTTGAGCGTTGGTCGCTCAATTTTGTTGGTCCGATCAACCCATGATCAAATTAGAAAACATATATTCTAGTAACAATACAGTATGTTACCAAATGGGTTGAAGAAGAGGCACTTCCAAGAGCTATAGAGGACTCTATGATTCACTTCCTATTCCAAATATTTGTGTGATATAGCCTCCTGAGGGACATAATAACATATGGAGGACCATAGTTTGTAGGTAACAAAATCGCTACAACATTAAAAATTATCACATTCAGCACAAAAACCACTCTGTATCACCCATAGGCAAATGGCCAAGTAGAGAGCATGAATAAAGTGATAGAGGCAATATTGAAAAAAATCATTGCATCACACAGGCGTGATTGGGCTTCAATATTGTCGGAAGCCTTTTGGGCATACCGAACAACGTGGAGAAATACCACCGGCTATTCACCATATCAGCTAGTATTTGGAAAAGAACCCATCTTTGCAATAGAGTTCGAAACACAAACATTAAGAACAACACAGGAGATCGGTCTGAATTTAAATGAGGCCCAAACTTACAGATTATAGAAAATTAACGAGTTATATGAAATTAGGCTCTCTGCTCTTCAATACACTGCATTAATTCAACAACAGAGAGAAAAATGGCACGACACCCTAATCAAAAAGAAAATCTTCCATGAAGGAGATTGGGCACTCCTATATGATTCCAGGTTTCAGGATTTTCTGGGAAAACTTCAGACTCGATGGCTTGGACCGTATGAAATACAGAAAGTGCATGACAATGGCACCATTACTTTGACTACTATTGATGGATCTAGACATACCTTTAAAGAAAATGGTCACCGAGTGTGACTGTACCATAAATCGCTTACTCGGGAATCCTTTTACTGGCATCTATGGGAATATTCTGATATGCAGATTCTTGTTGAGGAAAATAATCCTTCCTCGACATTGGTTCACTAAATAATCCCATTGTTCTTAAATTTTATAAATAAGTTTTTCTTTTCTGCTTGTATAAACTACTTTCTGTACAGATTTTTGCATTTCTGTATTTTTTTTTGTTTTTTTGCTGTTCCTTTTTGAAGGAACAACACTTTTGCATTTTTGCTATTCCTTTTCAAAGGAACAACATTTCCACATTTTTTCTGTTCCTTTCTAAAGGAACAACACTTTTACATTTTGTTTTTCCTTTCCGAAGGAACAACATTTCTGCATATTTGCTGTTCCTTTCCAAAGGAACAACATTTTCGCATTTTGCTGTTCCTTTTCAAAGGAACAACATTTCTGCATTTTTGTTGTTCCTTTCCGAAGAAACAACATTTCGCATTTTTCTGTTCCTTTCTGAAGGAACATCATTTTCGCATTTTGTTATTCCTTTTTGAAGGAACAACATTTCCACATTTATGTTGTTCCTTTCCGAAGGAACAAAACTTTCACATTTTGTTGTTCCTTTTCGAAGGAACAACATTTCCACACTTTTGTTGTTCTTTTCTGAAGGAACAACACTTTCGCATTTTTTGTTCCTTTCTGAAGGAACAACATTTCTGCATCTTTGCTATTCCTTTATAAAGGAACAACATTTTCTCATTTTTGCTGTTCCTTTCTGAAGGAAAAACATTCCCACATTTTTTCCATTCCTTTTTGAAGGAACAACACTTCCGCCAGATTGTTTTGCTATTCCTCTTAAAGGAACAACCCTCCTTCACACTTTTACTTTCTGCCGTTCCTTCCGAAGGAACTGCAATTTCAATTTCGGATGATCTTAGGCTGTTCCGCTGAAGGATCGGTATTTTATTTCATGTTTGCTTTATTTGTTGTCCCATCTAAGGAACAAGAGTGCGTCTTTTTGTGTGTGTGTATTTCTTAAAGAACATCATTTAGAGGAATTTTGTGAATGATAGTTCACTGTTCATGATCCCCTTAAGGCACAAGTATACATTTATAGAACAACACAAAAACTAAAGGATACTGAAATCAGCAAACCAAAGAAAAATCGTTATCTTTAGAGAAATTGCTTTGTATCGATAAGAAAAAAGAGGAAAGAACACAACTATTTATATCACTTTTCTATCTTTATTTTCACTAAAACTAATTTGATTGATTATTTTTATCATGTTGGTTCTTCCTTAATCTTCATAATTCTCTTTGATCATTATTATTGAATAAGAATAAGGGCATATTTTTCTCTATTGAGATGTTGAGACTTTTTCCACCATCCCTACTTTTAAGGAGTTTTGAGCCATCCTCTGTAAAGTGCTATATAGAAAAAAGAAAGAGAGAAAAATATATATCTATATGATTACTAACATGATTTGTCAGATGAAGGATAGGGGGTCTCATCATGAGCTAGCCTACCATGATCATACGGAAGTAGTGAAGTGGCATTCCCACTATGGCCACCACACTAGGGATATGATCCAAGAGGCATATCAGAAAAATAAAAAAGTCCTTGGAACAGGAGGTCTCATCACGAGCCGGCCTGCCCACCTTTCACTCCTTCCTAGTGAATGGCATTGTGATTCATCTGGTTACCAATCCAGCACAATGGCCTCCATTCTGACATCATACAACACTTTCCTAGGCATACATAAAGGATTATAGTTCCAAGGGTGAAAAAAGCAACTTTGTCAAGGTTATGAACACCTATGGGCAACAGAGCTCTACTGATGGTATTGAAGTCATACTTTTCATACACCAATAGTCATTATAAACCCTTTTCTTATATCTTTATCTTGATTTCAAATGAGATTATGTTATATAACCCTTTCGAACCTCTTACACATGAAAAATCATTTATAAATCAATCATAATGGTTAAAGTGGATAATGACTCCATAAGCATTTTTACTTACGTCAATTGTCCTCTCCCCATTTCCATATCTATTCGTGATTCCATCATAAGCCTCGATTTCCATAATTTGCTGCTTTTTGTAGTCATGTCATGGATATATATGTCATTCCGTTCTTTTTATTGTACGACTGCAGTCCAGCATGCTAGTCCTTCATTTGCCAGTCAAGGATGTGTTGTGGCCAGCAACAACCCCCCCCCCCTTTTTTCATTTAAGTGTTGTCCAAAATACTAAATGAATGGGGACCCTTAGTTAAAAATTTAGGAAAAGCTAGAGTTTCCTTTCTTCGAAATAAGGTTACCATCGTAAGCTTAGGAAGATCTTTTGAATACTTTAAAACCTAAGTTTATGATAAGAAAAATCTTTAAAAAGTCGCATCATAAAATGACATAAAAACTCCTCCATTTGGGTATAATCCTGGTATGTGCAAGATTCTTGTACTAAGCGATATATCGCATCAAAATAAAGTAATGCCAATGGGAAAGCCTTCAAGATTTTCCGATTTGCGATAACCCCGATCGCAAGATCGCATATCGCAGGAATGGGCTAACAAAAATATGGCAAGCATAAAACTTCTGCGATCTGCGATGTGTGCGATATTGCGATAACGCGATGTGTGCGATATTGCGATAACGCGATGGTGCAATAATGTGATAGCGCGATGGTGTGATAATACGACGTCGCGATCTGCGACGATTGCCAACCAAATCGCAAAATCACCCCATCACGAACCTTTTGGGCGCGTTATTCAAGAAAAGCCACTTACCATAATCTGACTTAAGATCATGCGCTTTTAATGATAATAAAGGAATTAGTTGTCATCTATTAAATGTAGACGCGTGCTTTTACAAAGAATTACTTCACGTAAGGTGGCATATTTGATATATCTGCTACATTTAAGACTCTCCCATCACCTTTCTTGATCAATCATTTCCATTTGTGAGCTGCAGGAACGAAGAACAAAAGACGATACAAAGCCATACGCAGGAAGAAGATGAGAGAAAAAGAGCAGGCGCATCCAAGATAAATGAAAATCATAAAGAATTTCTCTTCAACAAATGCGACGATCAAATCAGGGAAGCGGAACAAGCAGCAGAAACAGCGGCCACGACAGTGAGCATTCTTATCGACTGTGTAAATGAAAATTTGCACAGAGAAAACTTGATCGCAGAGACCACCCCAGGGTATTTGCCAAATAAACTGCGACTAGAAGCAGAATGGAAACAAGAGGCACAAGAAAAGGAAAAAGTGGTCCAAGCACTAGACAAGTTAAATTGGGAGTGTTACTGGGCATACTTAGTGAAGCCGCATAGTCAGCAGATGACTGTGAAATGTATCATAAGTGCGGCTGAGAAAGTAGTGCCAGCTCTCATAGATTCTGTTCTCTCAGCCTAGCTCAAAGCAGAAGTCAACTAGCCAACTCTCCTCAAGCCCATGATGAATGCATGCAGTTTTAAGGATCAGATTCAGAAGTAACTTTATTTAGAATGTTGTTTTTTTCTTTAAAATTAGATTAGAAAAAGGACGGTCATTTGAAAACCGCATCCTAAATTTTGTAAATTAACTATTATTAGAATTAGGAAGTAGTATTTTAACCCTTCTCATGCATTTGGAGAAGGGTCCAAAAATTTGTCAAAAACTTGTCCTCAGAACATGCACTTCTGCACCCTCAGAGGAGGTTTTGATGAATGGATGGATCGAGGTTTATTAATGTTTGCATTTGATATCTGCTACTGATGTTGCACTTCTGTACTCTTAGTAGATGTTAGAACAAGTAGAGATAAATCATTTTTTCTTGAAGCTTATGAGTAGGACTAGTCATAAATGGTACTTTTATCTCTTGGCCATTTCTGCTTATATTCTTAAAGTGATATACAATTTTTAGTTGTTTATATGTTATTGCATGAATGTGTGAGTTACCATTTGGCACTTTTGTACGGTGGAGTCATTTATTTATGTTTGATATATGAATAACTTATTATGCGATATGTTGTTCACAACTGTTTTGCCTAACTTTTTATGGAAATTGGTTCATCTTAATTGATTTCTATTCTTATGATAGCTGAATGATCTTTATTACCAATTATTGTCTGAAATCTCTTTAGATCGCATAATAGAAGAAATACACCCCAGGTTAGCATAGATTAGATGTGCTGTTTTCATTATATTACAATAGCATAGAATTAGATTAAAGTAGCTTAGATCAGACCTCTTAGATCAGCATAATCCAACTCTGCACACACACACCCTTAGATTGGGAAACTGGTCCCATTATCCCCACTCAGACCTGCTATACCAAACGGATAAGGAGCTGCCAACCAAGGTCCGGACCGGGTGGGTATCCCCCTTGTTTTCGACCCGCTTTTCGGGGCTTCAACATATTTGGCGCTAGAAGGAGGGCCTGAACATAGTGTCTGTTGAAATGGTTTGAAATCGTAATCATTTAAATTAGGATGGCTACTTACAAACTTGCCATTTGGAGTTGCATCCATGTTCGTGCCTATTCCAACACTCCACCTGAAGTGGTAAGACTCTTGTCTCAGGTAAAATTCAATGGTAAGAATAATTATTCTGCTTTTAATCATGCTCTTCAATTTATTCAAAGAGTTTCAAGTTCGAACGTTCAAAGAATTGATGAAGGCGTTTTATGCAGAATTTTTACTCTTACATTCATGGCAGAAGCTAGAAAATGGTGTAGAACCCTCCCAATTGCCTCAATTCACAGCTGGGACCAATTTGTCAAAGCTTTCATCTGCAAATTTGATTGCTATGATTATGATCAGGTATATGATGAGAATGAATATCTACGAAAAGAAGATGAATCTGTTAGGGATTTTAATATGCGATTTCATCTTGATTGTCTAAATTATGATCTTGAAATTGAACTCATGAATGAAGAATCTTCAGATTATTCTGAACATTCCCTACCTCCTATGTCTGATCCATCAGAAATTAGTTCGAGTCTTGTTTTATTTTCTTCTAATAGGAATGAAAATTCCAATTTAAATGTGTGAATCACTCATGATGAAGAAAATTCCCGAACCTTAGGAAACCTGCCTGCTCTAACGCAACAAGATAAAAGCGAAGATGTTGAAAGAAAGCCTGCCTTGGAACCAGAAGACAACTTGGGGACAAGGTTCGATAATATCATCGCAAGTCAACAAATGCAGACGCCCAGGTTAGAACAACAAATTTATTCTCTTTCAGAAAATACAAACACGCAAAGGTATGATCTAAAGCCTGATGTCTACGGTGAATGTGATGAACAAGAATTTTTTCACGATGATATTTTCAAATGCATTGTTTCGGAATCACATTTTTCTCTTTATCTTGATGTATTTAGTGATGATAATTTTTCCCCCTCAGTATTAATGATATCTCAAAAATTACAGAGGATTATTCAAATAAATCACCATTAGGTTTTCAAAATAAAGAGGCAGCTATAGAACATCCTTTGGTCATTAATAAACAAGAACGACTTGACCTTTCTTTTCTGAAAATATTGGATGAAAAAGAAAAATCTAGAGAGACCAGTAAAATCATTTATGATAGTTACTATGATGATGATGCTGATGTTGATTTATCTCAAGTAACTCAACAGAGCTCAGATAATTAGAGATATTCTAATTCAAGAATCATATCAGTCGATCCTCATTCCTGAGCGACAGATCATTTGCATTATTTTACTATTCAAAACAATGTCCCGATCTATGATTCGTATCATGAGCAAACCCCTATGCCTGTTCCCAATCATAACTTGTTTTCTGATTCACAAGACATAATTCAAAGTTACTCGAATCCCATAACTCTGGCCAGTTCTTGTGAAGAAAAAGATATTTCATGTCAATCCCAGTTGTGCTGTAACATTAGCTGTACAGATAATCATTGCATTCTTTTTCGCTTGCACTCATTTTGTACAAAATCGGATTGTGTTTTAAATTTTCAGACTTTCGATAGATTACTATGGTATATTGAGCACCTTATCAAAGAAAATTCGAAAGATGTATTACCATTTTGGAAAACTAAATTTTGTCAAGGAAATACAGAACTTTTTCAATTCCACAATCAATCAATATCAGCCTTTCAGAAGAAACTTCTGTGTCATCCAAAACATCATCAACAAAAAAAAATATTTTTGGAAACTTGCCAGCAATTCGCGTTAATTGATAAATCTCTTTCCAAAAATTTCCATCTATTCTTCATTGATTTATTTAGTGATTTATATGTGGAAACTTTCCTTTTACAAGAAATTGCTAAAAGCTTGACTTTTACGCATAGTAGATTACAGGCCATCAAAACTAAAAAATCATATTCGGAATCTGGCTTGTCATCTTTCCTATTACGTGATCACGAATCCATAATAGAAATTCATCCTGATTTTTATGATCCAATAGGTATCCAATTGGACAAAAGATTTCATAAGAAAGAAATTTCAGGCGGAATTCCATTTGAAGTTACACTTTCTAATCCTACATCCAATATTCACAGTCCAAGAAAAGTTTTATTCTTAACACTAATGTTTAAAAGGCACATACGTGTGGGAATAAAAATGAAAAGATGGTTCTTCTCGAAATATCATTTTACCTAATTAATTTTTATGTTTATAGTTAGAATAGGAGTAGGGATAGTTTAGCTAGGTTGTTAAGTGGATAATTTAGTTTTTAAATATTGATAGGCAAAATAAGAGAATAATTTATCCCTATCATGTACATAATCCAAGGGAATAGTTACCTCTCATTTCTTTAATTTTTCCCCTCCCTAATAAAATTTGCCTGTGGTTAACAACATTTGACATTTACTAAAGACACCATTTCTCTATCAGATTTTGAACTTCTGCTCATATAAATATCAAATCTTTTGGAAACTTGATCTTTATTATTAATAGATACAGTTAAAAACTTTAAACCAGATAGGATACTAGTTTCAACTTCCAAAAATTTGACGCAAGCAATCTTAGTGAAGAAATTGTTTTATATCAGTACAATGAAAGGTATCAATAACAAAATAAAGATTTTCTGTGAAACTGCTATTTTCAAACTCTATTATTGTCGTCCAGAGCTTTCTTAATGAAAGCGATGATATCCTCCCTATTAAAGAAAATCGCAGCATTCAGAGAGACAATCCAAGAAACACTATATCTCAAAGAATAAGAGGTCTCATCACGAGCCGGCTTATCATGATCACAGATATTATAAACTTTGCTCACTTTACCAAACGCTGTCCACCAAAACAGGAAAATGACTCAAGATTGTTGAAATTAAAAGGCAAGGGGTCTCATCACGAGCCAGCTTGTTCAGCGAAAGTGTAAATCAACTGAATGACTGTGTCATAATTTGGCTACCAAACCTAGACATTGTTCTTTGAGAATAAAAAAGGAAAAAGTGTCAATATGGGTTTTTCTTTGAAAAGTTGTAGATCACCTTAAGCAGGATAAAGGATCATTACTGGGTAATAGGTAACCTTGTCGAGGCTATGAACGCCTGCTGGAAGTAGAGGCTCTACCTGCGACAAATGAGCATATTTTTAAAAAAACTGGTACACAAGGAAGACCTTATTTTATGTTTACAAGACCAAGTAATGGCTGATGTAAATGCAAGGACTAGCTGAGGAAGCAAATAATTAAAGTAGAAAGAGGTTGGAACGAAATTTCGTTGACAGTTTGGGGTATAATACACTTTATCTTTTATAATAAAGTTTAATTTTCCAAAACATTTTGTGTTGGAAATTTGAAAAGTTCAATAGAAAATCAGAGATAACTGGTTCTCCCTAGTGAATCGCCAATTCTTGTGGCCAAAATACTAAATGAATGGGGACCCTTAGTTAAAACTTTAGGAAAATCTAGAGTTTCCTTTCTTCGAAATAAGGTTACCATCGTAAGCTTAGGAAGATCTTTTGAATTCTTTAAAACCTAAGTTTATGATAAGAAAAATCTTTAAAAATTTGCATCATAAAATGACAGAAAAACTCCTCCATTTGGGTATAATCCTGGTATGTGTAAGATTCTCGTACTAAGTGATATATCGCATCGCAATAAAGTAATGCCAATGGGAAAGCCTTCAAGATTTCTTGATTTGCGATAACCCCGATCGCAAGATCGCATATCGCAGGACTGGGCTAACAAAAAATATGGCAAGCATAAAACTTCTACGATCTGCGATGTGTGCGATATTGCGATAACACGATGTGTGCGATATCATGATAACACGATGGTGCAATAATGCGATAGCGCGATGGTGCGATAATGCGATGTCGCGATCTGCGACGATTGCGAACCAAATCGCAAAATCACCCCATCACGAACCTTTCGGGCGCGTTATTCAAGAAAAGCCACTTACCATAATCTGACTTAAGATCATGTGCTTTTAATGATAATAAAGGAATTAGTTGTCATCTATTAAATGTAGACGCATGCTTTTGCAAAGAATTACTTCACGTAAGGTGTCATATTTGACATATCTGCTGCATTTAAGTCTCTCCCATCACCTTTCTTGATCAATCATTTCCATTTGTGAGCTGCAGGAATGAAGAACGAAAGATGATACAAAGCCATACGCAGGAAGAAGATGAGGGAAAAAGAGCAGGCACACCCAAGATAAATGAAAATCATAAAGACTTTCTCTTCAACAAATGGGACGATCAAATCAGGGAAGCGGAACAAGCAGCAGAAACAGCGGCCACGACAGCGAGCATTCTTGTCGACTGTGTAAATGAAAATTTGCACAGAGCAAACTTGATCGCAGAGACCACCCTAGGGTATTTGCCAAATAAACAGCGACTAGAAGCAGAATGGAAACAGAAGGCACAAGAAAAGGAAAAAGCAGTCCAAGCACTAGACAGGTTAAATTGGGAGTGTTATTGGGCATACTTAGTGAAGCCGCATAGTCAGCAGATGACTGTGAAATGTATCATAAGTGCGGCCGAGAAAGTAGTGCCATCTCTCATAGGTTCTTTTTTCTCAGCCCAGCTCAAAGCAGAAGTTAGCCAGCCAACTCTCCTCAAGCCCATGATGAATGCATGCAGTTTTAAGGATCAGATTCAGAAGTAACTTTATTTAGAATGTTGTTTTTTCTTTAAAATTAGATTAGAAAAAGGATGGTCATTTGAAAACCGCATCCTAAATTTTGTAAATTAACTATTATTAGAATTAGGAAGTAGTATTTTAACCCTTCTCATGCATTTATAGAAGGCTCCAGAAATTTGTCAAAAACTTGTCCTCAGAACATGCACTTCTGCACCCTCAGAGGAGGTTTTGATGAATGGATGGATCGAGGTTTATTAATGTTTGCATTTGATATCTGCTACTGATGTTGCACTTCTGTACTCTTAGTAGATGTTAGAACAAGTAGAGATAAATCATTTTTGCTTGAAGCTTATGAGTAGGACTAGTCATAAATGGTACTTTTATCTCTTGGCCATTTCTGCTTATATTCTTAAAGTGATATACAGTTTTTAGTTGTTTATATGTTATTGCATGAATGTGTGAGTTACCATTTGGCACTTTTGTACGGTGGAGTCATTTATTTATGTTTGATATATGAATAACTTATTATGCGATATGTTGTTCACAACCGTTTTGCCTAACTTTTTATGCAAATTGGTTCATCTTAATTGATTTCTATTCTTATGATAGCTGAATGATCTTTATTACCAGTTATTGTCTGAAATCTCTTTAGATCGCATAATAGAAGAAATACACCCTGGGTTAGCATAGATTAGATGTGTTGTTTTCATTAGATTACAATAGCATAGAATTAGATTAAAGTAGCTTAGATCAGAACTCTTAGATCAGCATAATCCAACTCTGCACACACACACCCTTAGATTGGGAAACTGGTCCCATTATCCCCAGTTAGACCTGCTATACCAAACGAATAAGGAGCTGCCAACCAAGGTCCGGACCGGGTGGGTATCCCCCTTGTTTTCGACTCGATTTTCGAGGCTTCAATAGGATGACATATCATATTTCAGGGGGGCATGAGTGACCTCCAGAATACACTAGCATACGTGTCAACTCCATATTTGGAGGTACTATGACTCCATCAGAACTCTGAAATAGCAAGTTTAACGGTATTGATATTTCCCAATATGCATAGCTTGTTGTTCCATTGTCATTTCTATGTTTTTGCTCTGTAAAAATTAATAGTGTGCTAAGCTTGAAAAAAATGGGAGGCAGATCAATATGCAACGAACCGCAGGTGTTAATAATCTCCGATGCTACATGTGAAATTCTAGTGAGAGAAGGATGGATTTCCTACCTTAACTGACTATAGCAGTCTCATGAAACGGTGGCCATCGAATTTCTGTAGAATTTGCAAGAAGATCATTCCATGGTGAGGGGGAGGCAAATAACAGTAACAGATGCGGTAATTGCTAAAGTATTGGGACTACCAGCTGTTGGACCAATATGGACCCAGAAAAAAGTGAAACTTCAGGAGGCTATATCTATCTTTCGGGATGAAGGACAAAACCTTACTGTCAAAGGAAAAGGAGTCTTGCCTACAACCCTGGGAGAACCATGGGCAGAATTAGACAGAATTGTACAAAGCTACATCACATGCGTGGGAGAATGGATGTGGTAAGACCATGCCATCTCAAATTATTATCAGTATTAAAACAAAAATGTGCTGTAAATTTTCCCACATATTTAAATTTTTTATTACATGATGTTGCTCAGAGCATAAGGAAATCTCGTCATACATAGATGGTAGTAAGTCATCACGGTTTAATTCGACTAATAGTCAGTTATAGTCTCACTCAAAAGCAGATTAGTTGGGAAGAATTGGTATTCTCAATAGATGGGGTATTCGCCTTACTAGCCCCAAAAAGAGAAAGAACCACCAGCACATCAATTAGACCACAGAAACGCAGACAGTCCGCTAGATTGGGGAGAAGCAAGGGAATGTTGGAAAGTCTCCAAGATAACATTAGCAAACCCTTAGAGATATATGGCTCAGAGGATGAGCAACCCCCATAACTTGAAGGAGGGGAAAACAAAGAAGAAGAATTATAAGAAAATATGGAAGAGGAACCAGAAGAGGAAACTAAGCAATCCAGTGAGGAAGAAGGGGAGGAAGCAGAGCCACCTAGCAGAAACCCATTAGAAAACCCTCTGCAAGAAGATGAATTGGCCCAAATGTTGGCCAATATGAGTGAGTATATCCAACCCTATAGCCAACTCAACCTCAATATTGAGGTAGGACAATCACAAGAACACTCTACTCATAGCAAGAGTGCATCTGGGGAGATGAATGATGAAGAAGAAGAAGAAGCAGAAGCTACCTGGGAAATAGTAGATCAAACCAGGGTTACCACCCTTGAGAAACCTAATCAAGAGGACAAGAACATTGAAGAAGTGCTCCAAACAGAAAATATGGAAATAAGCCAGGGTGAGGTTGCAATCCCTGAAGAACAAAGCCCAGGCCCAAGGAAAGAAACAACTATTCCTTCGAAGAAGAAGATGAATGAAATCAAAAGGCTGTGAAAGGAACAACAAAGGCTACTAAATGTAGTAAAACAACTTAGATAAAAAATAAGGATCCTAAAAATGGGGAGAATCTCAAAATTAACCCCAGGAACAAAGGATGCAGCCACCTAGATGAAAACCCATAAAATAAAGGCAAAAGGCACTCAAACCAAGCCCATATCCATTAGGGACAGCAAGGAACAACATGCGGCTGTTACAAATGCAAAGGCCCAAACAGAATACACACCAGTCTGTAATAAAGATGGCCAAACAGGGAACATTTTTGAAGTTTCAGCTACACATCATGGTTTTAGACCACTTCATGAAAATCCCTCTCCAGCCTATTCCCTAACTGCCTTGCACGTAAATTACACGGGTTTCATGAGGGCATGAAAAAGGGTAATTATCTTTTCCTTTGAATCATAACTCCTTTACATCCTAAGATGGTAATATGCTAAAGAATTATGATAGAATTAAGGAGATTTGTGATTGATACAAAATAACTAATTATTATCTTTTTCTATACATAAAGTGAAGGAAATAGAAAATCACTATTTAGGAGGAAAAGAAAAAGTAGAAGCAACTATTGTCTCTTCGATAGGAACATGTATCCAGACAAGGAGATCAAGATCAGAGTGCATGGTCCAGGAAAAGGAAGAGAAAATGTGGCATCAGCACAAGAAGACAAAACGATAAACTGGAGATCAAAGATATAACGAATCCCTCAGGATCCTTTGATCCTGAGGGATCGTTGCTTCAAGACTTATCTATACTCTTGATACTTCCGCCTGGCCATTATAAAAAGGGACAACACTGGTAGCCCAACAAGTGGATATTATTATCAATTTGTAGAAATTACTGTCGTAATCTCAACTTTTATCATCGACTCTCTTTGAAGAGCGATAGCTGTAAACCTTGTCATATATGATTAATATATAATAGAGTCGTTGTTCCATTATCTGATCCTGGAGTAAATGCAACAGTGCTTCCCTGGGGGCTAAGAGCCTAGCCCTAGTGGATCCACTTGTTTCTTGTATCACTATTTTACAATTACAGTTGTGTTTGGTTTGATTTCCTTTGCATTTCCTTAATTCGCTTTATTCAGTAATCTTCTGTTTTTGAACATTTCACTGAATTGCGCTATTATATCGAAATCGTAATTGGATAGCAATATTATTATTCACAACTTAAAATGTCATGTTGTTCATTCTGAAATAATATTGCGCTGTCTAATTCGGATTCTTCTGTTCATTTATAGTTGCGATTGTTGTTCATTTAACTACAATTCACCTACAATTGCGATTGTTGTTCATTTAACTACCATTCAATTATAATTTCAATTGTCATTCCTTTATACTTGTGGTTAATGTCCATTATGCTAGAATAAGATTACTGATTTAATTACTCTATAGTCGTTGTGTGGTTACACTTAATTAGGTTTGTTGTTCATTTATTAGTTAACGATTGCTATTCAATTCATTTCGGTCAAGATTGCTGCTCAATTCATTTCTGTAGATTAAGCCTTGTTGTTCGACCTTTTCAATAGATTTAGTTGTTGTTCCTTTTCTGCTAATCGAATTTTTATTCCCAGTTTTCACTTTAGTGTGGATAGAAATATCTACAACTATAGCGAAAATTGACTATTGCTATCTAAGTTCTCAGATTTGAGATCTTGTCTGTGATTGATTTTCATTTACATCAGTTTATAGGGGAAAGAGTTATCATTACTTAATCCATGACTGATGGCTACTGAATAAACGTTTTAGTTACAAAGCATTTAAGTTTCTTGCCATTACAATTGGATTTTGTTTCCATCGTTTATTTACTTTTGCAAGCACTATACTACAAACATTACTCTTGAACAAGTGACCGCCTCAGACTCAGTACACTCTTGAGATAAAAAATCATGCCTAGATTGATAATTATTATAGGATAAATAGGGGTTAAAAGACACCTTTTATCACTCAACAACATGCACTATAGATTGAAAATGTCCTTCCAAAATTTGCTGGTGAAAGTGGGGTCTCGATCAGATACAGTGGAAGTTGGCACACTATTTAGTTTCAAGTTTTGGTCCATGAAAAATTGAGCTACCAATGTTGGGGTAAATGGGTGCGATAGAGCGCCAAAATGAGCATATTTGGAAAGTTTTTCAACAACCACTGTGATGAATGATTTGTTAGCTGACTTTGGGAGACTTATAATGAAATCAATGGAAACATCTATCCATACAAAAGCAGGATGTTGGAAGGGTTGTAAGGTTCCTAGTATCTTGATCATTTTCCCTTTGTTGCACCAGCATACATCACATTCATCTACAAAATAAATAATGTCATTCTTCATGCCCGTCCAAAATAAATATAGGCATGCTTGTGCATAAGCCTTCTAAAATCCTGAATGTCCTACAACTAGAGAGGAGTGTAACTCGTCCAATATGTGGGTTTTAAGGGTGGAGGTCAAGGATATCACTATACAATCATTATAGAAAAGAAACTCATTCTTCCAAGAGTATTCCTATGAGGAATTAAGATCTTCTAATAATCTATTAATGAGCTGGGACCGAGAGATATGGGAGAACCATTCATGATGAACTTCTTCATCCAATCTAGTATGGATAGAGAGAGGGAAAAAAGGGTGCCCTCATCCTCAAATTGGTGTGATAAGGCATCGACCAATACATTGTCATGCCCATATTGTAAATTATCTCATAATAATATCCCAACATTTGTGTGAGCCATTTATTTTATTGTGGCAACATTAAACATTGCTTGAGGAAATATATGAGTCTATGATGGTCTGTGTGGATTTGGAAATGATGCCCCAATAAGTATCGTTTCCAAATGTTTACTGCATGTAATATGGACATCATTTCTTTCTCATATGTAGACTAGCCAAGATTTTTGCAACTGATTTGTTAACTTGTGAAAGCTAATGGTCTAGCTTCCTCCTTAATACTGAACTAATGGCCATACATTAAGAATCACATTCAATCACAAAAGGTTTTGTAAATTTTGGTAGGGCCATTGCTGGAGTGGAGCACATGGCTTGTTTGAGAGCCAAGAAGGCCTGTCAAGCTACGTCAATCTAGAGAAATGAATTTTTCTTGAGAATATTAGTGAGGGGTTGGTCAGTGCATCCATAATTGTTGATAAATTCATGATAGTGGCCTATGAGACCAAAGAATACCCTAAAACTATTCAAGGTTTTTGGTTGGCTCCAATCTTGGATTTCCTTAAGCCTTTTCGGATCAACCCTCACTCCGTCATGGCCCACAATGTGTCCCAAATACTTTATTTCTTCCATGCCAAAGAAACACTTGAATAATATGACAAATATTTTTTGATCTTTGATCAATTGCAATACCTTGTCAACATGTTGAAGGTGAGTGTCCCATGTTATGTTGTAGATGATAATGTCATAAAAGAAAGATCAATATAAATTTTCTAAGATATGGTTTTAGAAGGTGGTTCATGAGGCTCTAAAAAGTTGATGGGGAATTATAGAGACCAAATGGCATGACCAGGAATTCATAATGGCCTTCATTAGTTTGGAAGTCTATCTTGGGAATGCCAACTTCCTTCATTTTTATTTGGTGATAGCCCAAGTGAAATAAAAGTGTTGCTGGTAAAAGTGGACACTTTGAAGAATGTTGCAGATGCATTGATGAAGTGTGTGAGCAATGCGAAGTTTTCTTGGTGTAGAGAAATAATGGGTGTTCTAGAGGTGGACCAATGACTAAGATCTTCTTTGACCCCCTGTGTGGAAATGATAATAACAAGTAGGAGAATGTTGGGTGTGTGTTATATTCTTTCCACGACTAGTCACACGCGTGGGAGGGTGAAGGCTCCCCCTGTTCATTGTGTCGGGAATATCACGGGGGCCGGGGGTTTCAGGGGGTAGTAGCCCCCTTGCATGGGGTCCTAAGTAGCAACTTGGGAAAAAAATTGGGATGCTATATTAAGTGGGTGTACCTACCTATGGTTTTGTGCATGGGTTTTGCACATGGTTTTGGGCATGATTGTTTTTGACCCATGTTATTTTACAGATCTGGTCGAGGGAAATATGGTTATGTTCTAATCCATGGTCAATGGATTGAGGTTTATGAATGATTTGGAATGTATATATATGTATTGTAACATTGAAAGGTGTTTAAGAAAGTCTAACTAGGTTCACTCTTCACGACATTGATTTTTGTAAACAAGAAAAATGTATTTATTAATTATGCCTTGCTGCATGTGTTTGATGAGCAAGGGCTTTATTTTATAGATTGATCCCTTTGAGAGCTTTCAGATGTGAAAAGGTCAATTTCATTCTCTTCTTGAGCATATATGTAATGAATATAAGTCTACATAGTGATTAGATTAGCCCTCCAAGACAAGCACAATCCTCTTGAAAAGAGAAACAAACAAAACGATGTCAAATGTAGTCAAGTCGGCCAACAAAACTATATAAAGAATAGTAATGTTGGCTCACATGAATTGACACAACACTTCAGTGTCATGTCGACTTATTTATGGAAATGTAACAACTATAAATACCACATTGAGGTCTCCATAGGAAACAAAAATCTCAGATAAGTTTCTGCAACTTCGGATGATGACGAAACCTTAGAAAACCTCTGAAATCTCAGTGACAACTACAGTAATATCCTCACATATTTCTCTGCATTCTCGGACTAGTTCAGGGTACATAAATCTCAGATAAAGATAGAGCTTCGGTGTGTCAATGGAGAAGGGTCATGTCTCCAAAGTCTTGGCATAATTATATTAACAAGAGGCTCAGTGATCTCATAATGAAGCATTCTTGGCATACAATATTGGCATTATGTTACACGTGTTGTCCTTGATGGAAACTCACTCAAATGACAGTACACAGTACAACAACAAAGGATTATAGATCAGACTCCAAAGAATGAAGAAAGAGAGGTATACAGAGGTTCATTTTGTCCAAGAAGCATACACATGAGGGTTAACATAACGAAAGTAGCGTATAACATATACACGCACTTTCACAAAAGGAAAACCACATACATGTTGCAAAACTAAGTTTTTGGTTTGAGGTACTTAGTCCAAGGTATTTTGATCCAAGGTATTTGGTTCGTGGTATTTAGTCCAAGGTATTGGTCCTAATTAGTTTTGATCCATGGTATTGAGAAAGGCCTAAAACTATATAAGGAGGAGAAGATCATTACGCCAAGTGTGCAAGTATTGAATATCTAATGAAGTGTGAGATCTAGTATGCAGGTTATGAGCTTCTGATGCTTTGCTTGATCTGATTGAAGGATGCACCCATGTGGTTGATGATGGATGATGGATCGGGATCATAAGACCTGAAATGTATTATCATTATGTGGTTTGATCATGGATAGTCTAGATCTAAATACTGACGCATGTTTTATTCTGCAAATGTTCTGATCTGGGTATGACTAAATTTTAAAATAGCTGTGAAGTTCTTAAGTTAGTATTTGTAGATCTATATGCTAGTTTGCTTTGGTAAAAGCACGTATACACACTAGTTCATCTCATCAGAGTAGTGCATAAATTATGAAATATGCTATTTGAATTTGTAGTTGGTTCTAGTGGTTGTTGCAGAGTTCTGGGTTCTGCTCTCTGTTCTAGTGACTGTGTTTTGATGACAGTATTTTGAATGTTCAGATTGGTTGACTGTGATTTTCTTCAATGATGATGGACCTTTAGTGATTCAGTTGTGGGTGATTCAGAGATTGATGATTGAATTTCAATGATTGGTTAATGCAGATGTATTTGATGGTTGTATTGTAGTGGTGATGGATTTTGAGCTTCAATGTTGTTGATGGGTCTAGTATGAAAATTGGATGAAACATGGCCTTCATATTATGGTGTTGTGTTCCAAGAGTATCCAGTATGAAAATCTATGAAATGTGGTCCCTGGAGGAAGAGAGAAGGTGGTAGCTATTGGCTGCTAAAAGGTGTCTTTTAAACCTCCTAATTACCCCACATTAATCATCAACCTGGGAAAGTCCTCTTTATTTCAAGATTTTACATAATATGTGCATGCTATGAATCTAGAGAGTAGTGTTTCTTGAAATGAAGTACAAACCTTTGATACAAGAGTAAACTGATGCATTTATAAAACTCAAATTACTACTAAAGGAAATATTGCATCTAAACATCAACACTTAATCCTCTGCTGAAATCGTAATCAAATCTCACACTAGAAATTCAATTAATAATAGCATCAACCGAGAGCATAGTAGCAATAACCAATCTCTTCTTAGCTGATTCAATCTAAATCACACTCAATCTCTACGAAGCAATCTAAATAGAATTGGTGTCAAATGAGAGCTCAATAGCGATAACCAAAATCTTACAGCTGATTAAATCAATACGATTCACTCTCTTAATGGCTAAATAATTTAATCTAAAATAAACGTAAATAGAATCAAATGACAATGTGGTAAAACATGTAAAGAAAATGTACTGTCTTCAATTTACGAAAGCGGTAAATAATAAATAAGATGAACTCATTGAAAATGGTAAAACTATCAAGCCAATCAAACTTGTAAGAATCATAAATATATAACACAAAGGAGTAGTTGAATCAACGAGAGGTTGGGCCCTTAGCCACCAGCAAATACTGTTGAGCTAATTCAAAGAATACAAATGTGTTAGGATATTCCGACACATAGGAAATAGTTAAGTACAAATTGGTCTAGTATAGAGTTAGGTAAAGTGTGTTTCTTTACTATGTACATTTTGTAACTTACAATCCGATGGTCACGATATGTAGTGATCTGACGGTTCATTCTCTCCTCGGTATTACCAACACTTGATCCGTGGCTTAACACCCGATTGGTCTATGATCTCTATTTAAAGAGAATGGAGGGTCATTTGTAGGGTAATCCGTCTATGAGAGAAGCATATGTAAATTTTCATTCTTTTATTAATAAATTGCCTGAAATGGCCGCATTGGCTCAGGCCGTGGACTGTTTCCCTCTTTGAAGGTTTTAACCACGTCAAAATACTGGTGTATTGATCTGTGATCTTGTATTTTCCCATTTAGCTGCCTTGTCTTCATCTTTCGGTTTGGTCTCTTGGCCTGTGGCTATTCTGTAAAGACCTTTACTTCTAAGTAAATCCACAATGTAGGACCACCATTGGAAGTAGTTGGTGCTGTCAAGAATAACTTGGCATGGACTTTCCATTTAAAAAAAATTGAAGCTATAGATGTTGAAACTAAATGTTGCAATGGAAAGATCTCGAAAGATTAGGCTGTTTAAAAAAAACGGTTCTGAAAACGGCTTCCGGATGAAGAAGTTATGGCTTTTTGAAGAAAATTTGATGAAGTCGCCGACGAAGTGCGCGAATGTGCGGAAATGAAAAATCTGCCCCCACAAAATGGAGACTTGAACCCAAGGCCTCTACTCTCATAAATTAGCTTTGCACCAAGTGAGCTATACAAAGAGAGAGAGAGAGAGAGAGAGAGAGAGAGAGAGAGAAAGAGAGAGAGAGAGGGTTGATGCTTTGGGTTGCGTGCTTGCTTTGAGAAAGCTATTTTTCCCTACAAAACAAAAACACAAAACCCAACACGGATATACAAAAAAAAAACATACCTTGCGGCTCGAAGTTAGCTTTAGTTAGAAACTAAATATTTTCAAAAACAAACCTTGCAGCTCGAAGTTAGCTTTAGCCGGAAACTAAATATTTTCCTCAATGTTAGCTTTAGTCGGAAACCAACTACTTCCAATGGTGGTCCTACATTGTGGATTTACTTAGAAGTAAAGGTATTTACAGAATAGCCACAGGCCAAGAGACCAAACCGAAAGATGAAGACAAGGCAGCTAAATGGGAAAATAGGCAAGACCAAGCACGTGGGTTGATAGGGATGTCTATTTCTCCAGGTCTTAGATTCCATATTGCAGAACTTGATACTCCTGATGAAGCACTGCAACAGATTACTAAAGTCTTTGGAATTAAAAATGAACTTAAAGCCCATCAACTTGAAAATTAATTGCTTACATTGGACCCCAATAATTTTTCTTGCATTGAAGATTTTTTGTCCAAATTCAAGACCCTTAGACTTCTCTTGGAAGGTGTTAAGGTTAAGAAAGAAGATAGTAGCCTTATCTACTCCATTCTTACTAAGTTGGGACCAGCCTATTCTGTGTTTGTTTCCACTTTCCATTCTACAAGAGAAGCCTTCATTTCTTAAGGACAAACCTACAAGTCCCCTTCCTTTGATTCATTTTGTGATTCTTTAATAAGAGAACAAGAAAAACTCTTACACCTTGGTCTTCTTCATCTTGGTAACTCTTCTAAGAAAGCATTAGTCGCCCAGAAGCAACCAAATCCAAAGAATCCTAAGAAGTTGTATCCTAAAAGGAATGGTCCTAAACCAAACAAGGGTCCTAAGCAATTTCAGCCTCAAAATGAAAAATTATTTCAACAAAATGATAAGACAAATAAAAACAAAGGGAAGAAGACTGATAGACATTGCAACTTTTGTAATCGAGATGGCCACTTAGAATCAAAATGCTTTAAGAAGATGGAAGCCTTGGAAGCAGCAATGAAGAAGCATAACATCCATTTGGAGCACTCTTCAACTTCAACTTCATCTTCAGAAATGGCACTTTCTGCATGTGGTTGTCAAGCATCTCGGTTTGGCTATGCACTAAATGTATCTTCTTCTTCTCATTCTCATGAGTGGCTCATTGATTCTGGAGCTTCTTATCACATGGCCAAAAACAAAGCCATGTTTTCTTCCTTAAATGATTGTAACACCAAAAATATATATGTTGGTGATGATAGATCTCTTAGTGTTGTAGGGACTGGAACAGTTCATCTAGACAATGGTCAATTTAATGATGTATTATGTGTTACAACCTTATCCTACAACCTTCTATCTGTATATCAGATAACCCATTCAGGTGAAGGTAAAATTGTTGAATTCTCACCTCACGATGTTGTAATTAAGGACCTAAGAGATCGTAGACAGATTTTAGCTACTGGCATTACTGATGATTCTACAAGGTTGTATAAGTTTCACAACTTTGGGTCATCAAATCTTCCCTCAGTATTTGTTGCTCATAATGATGAAGTGAGCAAACTTTGGCATGAGCGATTTGGTCACTTAAACTATCGCTCTCTTCAGAATCTATGTAAAGAAAATATGGTGATAGGTCTTCCAATGGTATCTTGCAGAGATGGTGTTTGTTTCGGATGTGTACTCGGAAAACATCATCGGGACAGTTTTGAAAAACATGCCTCTTGTCACGCCTCAGCCCCTTTACAGCTCGTGCATAGTGATTTATGTGGTCCACTTCCAGTTGCTTCATTCTCTGGCTACAAGTATTTCTTAACTTTCATTGATGATTTCTCCAGACACACTTGGGTATACTTCTTAAAACTCAAGAGTGAAGTATTTAACATGTTCTTGGCCTTTAAGGCCTTTGTTGAAAAACAATATGGACATCAAATTCTTAAGCTAATATCTGATAATGGTGGAGAATATGTTAAAAACACATTCATCAACTTTTGCACTGAGAATGGAATTCAAATGCAACATACTGTTCCATATACTCCACAACAAAGTGGTGTAGCTGAAAGGAAGAATCACACCTTAAAGGAAATGGCTAATTGTATGCTTCAACCTGTTGTGGTCACCAACAACCCCCCTCTTTGTTTGGTATTAGCAATAACACCAAGCAAATGGGGACCCTTAACATAAAATCCAAAAAAACATTTTATCAAAATTTTTGTATTTTAACTCCCTAAAGCTGTATCGCATCGCGAAGAGAGAGTGAAGCATTTTCCTATGCACATAAATAAGCTGCGAAGAAGCGACACGAAATTCATCGCATTGCATATATTGAGAAGCGCTCTTAAAATGAAAAATTGAGGAATCACCGACGGCCGACATGCGACGCAACATCGCATAAGCAGCACACAGTGATTGGATGATTGAGCACGATCTGCGATTCACGATCTGCGATCTTGCGATCTGCGATTTGCGATCTGCGATGAATGTGACCATCAATTCCTGCGATGACATATCTTGACATCGCAATCCTCGATACTGTGATCTGAATCGCAGAAATCACTCATCGCAAAATTCCCTCGACATAGTGTTCAAGGAAAGCTGTCTGTAGACCAAAATTGGGCGCGTGCCTTAAGAGAAATTAATGATTGTACGCCAAAGTATCCAAGAAGGATTGTGTTGTGTTTTTCGAAGAGTCAAGTCATTGTGAGTGTCATGATTATGAATTCATTAGAACTTAAAGCTTTCATGTCAATCTTTTCGTCATTACTCTTTTCCTTTGCGTAAACTGTATGGCAGCAACTAATATAAATCAATGTGCAGGAAACATCTAAGGAAAAGGGGAAAGCGTCAATACTCGGAGAAAAGAGAAGAGATGCCTTCTCAAACGGATGCCGCATGCAGCAGGACCTCGGATTCCAGAGTATCACTCAACAGATACTGATGGAAATAGACTATCCAAGACTCAGAGTCAAAGGCGCACAAAAGCAGCATGTTTACAAAAGATCCTGAAGCTCGGACTGGGTAAAGCAAAATGAAAAACGCTAAAGAGGGAAGACGCTCCAGAAAAGCCTGGAACAAAGAACGGAAGCAATTTTCAATACAGAAAATTGTTCAGAGAGCGAAGTCCCTAACTTATTCAGTCATTCGCACGGCCGGAAACCGAAATAGCAACAACACAATCAGTTTGAAAGAAATTTGGGTTATACCAAGTATACACACAGCGAATACACCAAGCTAGAGGAAGATTTTCGAAAATATCTTCTAGTTTGTCAGAAAGCGATGCCAGCTCTTGTTATTTCTATTTTCATCGGTCGAACGAAAGGAGAAGACAACCAGCCGACTCTTCCCAGGCGAATGTTGCATTGCTTACAGCACTAAGGAGCAAATACAGAAATGGTTAGAAATTAGATTCAATTTTTAGAAATAAATTTGCTTTAGTAGAAGGGCGGTCATTTGAAGCCGTGTCCTAAATTTATGTAATTAAGATTAATTAGTTAGTAGTATTTAAACCCTTCTCAAGCATTTGGAGAAGGGTCCGGAAATTTGTCAAAAAACTTGTCCTCAGAACATGCACTTTTGCACCCTCGGAGGGGGTTTTTGATGAATGGATGGATCGAGATTTATCAATGTTTGCATTTAATGTCTGCTACTGATGTTTCACTTTTGTACTCTTAGTAGATGTTAGAACAAGTAGAGATAAATCGTTATTGCTTGAAGCTTATGAGTGGAACTAGTCATAAATGGTACTTTTATCTCTTGACCAATTTCTGCTTATATTCTTAAAGTGATATGCAGTTTTCAGTTGTTTATATGTTAATGCATGAATGTGTGGGTTACCATTTGGCACTTCTGTACAGTGGAGTCATTTATTTGTGCTTGATATATGAATAACTTATTATGCGATATGCTGTTCACAACTGTTTTGCTTAACTTCTTATGCAGAGTGGTTTATCTTAATTGATTTCTATTCTTATGATAGCTGAATGATCTTTATTACCAGTTATTGTTCGAAATCTCTTTAGATCACATAATAGAAGGAATACACCCCGGGTTAGCGTAGATTAGATGTCTTGTTTCTTATTAGATTACAATAGCATAGAGTTAGTTTAGAAGTTTGAATTAAATTAGCTTAAAATACTCTTAGATCAGCATCATCCAACTCTACACACACACACACCCCTTAGATTGGGAAACGGGTCCCATTATCCCCAGTCGGACCCGCTATACCAAACGGATAAGGAGCTACCAACCAAGGTCTGGACCGGGTGGGTATCCCCCTTGTTGTCGACCCGATTTTCGGGGCTTCAACATATTTGGCACTAGAAGGAGGGCCCGAACTATGAATGGCACCTAAATCAAAATCTAAATACCATTCTGAGAGTAAATCACCCTCATCAACTCCCCCGAGTTCCCCAGTACGTTTAAATCCAGAGTCAAAAGTCGCTCGAGTATCAATCGTTGCTACATACCCTAATATTTCAGACCAACTTATCATTGAGCCCCCTGAAATTCAAACTCCGATTCGTAAACTCCAAGGATTCTCTATTTTTACTCAGACGTTTGATAAATCTCAAAACAGCGTGACTTCGCAGTACAATCCTTCTCATCCCCTGACCAGATTAAAGAGCGAAAAATTCGGCATCCAGCCAACTGAATTTCCTCTCCCCACCAGGAAAAGAGCAAGGAAAACACCACCAGAGTCTGACAGTGAGACTCTTTCATCCACGTCGTCCATTTCAACTCCCTCACCACGAAGTCGACCACCCACGTCTTCATTCCAAACCACTCATCCATCTTCCACAGCCCCTCCTCTTCAATCATCAAAGATCATAATATCTTCATCTTCCCATCATCAGGGATCGTCCTCTCCACTTTCATTCACTAGCAGCTCAATGATGGCCCAGTCTCCATGGAACAATCCTGGGGCAGTTTTAATGCCTCCACCCCTGAGCCCAATACCGGCCCATCCTGAGAAATGGCTACCCAAATTCAATCCAGAAACAGGCATGCTAGCTAAAGAGCATATCAATAATTTCATGCTTTCTGTTAATCTCAACGGAGTTACCAATGAGGATGCTGTCGTCCAGTTTTTTCCCTACACAATGCAAGGGACAGCCGGGTCATGGTACTTTTCATTACCTTCCGGGTCTATCACAAGTTGGGACTTTTTTCAAAGTCAATTCCTTACCAAGTTTGGGGATGACAGATCAACGGCGACGTTGATCAATGACCTATCCAATCTTAAAGCCGAGGCTAGAGAACCCATCAAAGATTTTAATTTACGATTCAATAAAATCCTCAACAAAATTCCCGCTGCTTCCCAGCCTAGCGAAGAAGTGAGATGTGAATGGTATATTACAGCCTTACCATCAAACTTGGCAATCTTCGTCGATAGGGAAAATAAGACAACCTTAGTTGAAAACTTGACAGAGGCGATAGCAGTGGAGAAACGCGTAGTAGCCCTGGAAAAAAGATCTGCGATAGAGGAACGCAAATCTAAGAAAGTCTCCTACAAGGAAGACCCCAAGAAGAAACAAACGAAAGATCCTTTCGATTTGGAAGGATTACAAAAAGTGTTAAAAACCATGTCCAATGAGATGATTGACATAAAAAAACAAGTAGCAGAAACTTCTTCAAAAAAGCCCTACAGAGCTTTTAAAAGAAATCCTTTAATGGATGTGAAACCACCCAACGCTATCTCAAACGTCGAATCCGAAGAAGAGGAAGAAGAAGAGAATACCACTGAAGGGCAGACCGATGACGAAGAAGTTGTGGAACTACAAGGAATGTGGGATTTCATCCTCCCACAAGAAGAAGATCAAGAAGCATTTCCGGTTAGCACACGAAGCAAAAACCAACTTGATCCTCCCCAAACTACCCCTAAGCAGAAGGGCGCAAGCCCTGCAGCAAAAGATAAAGTCACAACAAAGAAAACAACCGCTAAAGCGACTCAATATAGCCCAGTCCAATCAGATCAAACACCTCCATCAAGAACACTCATTGTGTCGGATGAAATGGAGTACAACATTATCGATGACATGAAGAAGACTAGGGCTAATATCACTCTTTACGAGTTGAGCAAATTGAAACATCAACAGAAGATAATGATGAAAGAATTACATGCCATGCCTACTACATCTTTACCTACAGCTGTAGCTTCCCACAACATGGGAAGACCTCCAACCAACACGATCAATACGATTGACCCAAATGACATCGCCTTGATTGGAGGAAGATCAAGGTCTCACACTCCCCCTTTTCTTCTCACTTATGAAATTTTCAATAAAAACGTGCACAATTGTTTGGTAGATTCTGGTGCTTCAACGAATATTTTACCCAGATCAATATGTGCCAAGTTGAATGTTCAACCACAAAAATCCGCGATGTGCATAGTTCAGCTTGATCGATCTCAAGTCGAGGTGATTGGTGAACTTAATCAAGTGACCATAAGATTGTCGTCTAACCCGAAGGTATGTCAGGTTATTGACATTCTAGTAGCTGATATCCCTGAATTCTATGGTTTAATTCTTAGCAGGGATTGGTCTGAAAAACTACATGGATACTTCTCAACCGACTGGTCGCACATGTGGTTACCCTACAATGGTAAACCGAATCAAATAAAGGTTGAATGAGAGTTACACCAGAAGTACATAGTGATGGAATTGGAGGGAGAAAATGAAGCAATAGCATACAACAGCAGTATCATAGGCAATTACTCGGTAGATTCTTTCCTCGGCAATTTCAATGCTCATATCTCACCCTACTTAGAAAATTCAGTTTTGTCCCAAGTCGAAATTTTTTCCCAAACTGATAATTCAAAGTGTGTTAATTTTTTAGATAACCCTGTAAATACATCTTTGTTTTGGAAATTATATTTTGATGGCTCTAAATCTAACGAGGGAGAAGGAGCAGGGTGCGTTCTGATTAGCCCAGATGGAAATAAGACCATGCTTACGTGCATACTTGAATTCGATTGCACAAACAATACAGCGGAATACGAGGCCTTGGTGCAAGGACTATACAAAGCAATCGGGTTGAACGTTAAGTACCTGCAAGTTTTCAGAGACTCTGAGATCGTCGTCAAACAGGTACGTAACACCATACATTGCCTATCAGGTCATTTGAAACACTATCAATCTTTAGTACAAGATCTGATTGCACATTTCATAGCATTCAATATTTCGTCAATCCCAAGACTTCAAAATGCGAGCACAGACCTGTTAGCTAACGTAGCCTCCAGACTTATTCCCTCCGAAGATTTTAGTCCAGATAGATTCTCAATAGAATTAATCTTTAGACCATCCATCCCTGACAACATTACAAACTAGAGATTATTCAATGACGATCCTGACATTGTAAATTTCCTCACTTTTGAAGGATCCTACTCAAATCAAATAATTGACGAAGACCATCATGATCACCAAATACAACAAAATAGCACTGATAATGCTATACCTAAATTGGTGGTTAAGTTAGAAGACTTATATGATTTGAAAAGTCGGTTTAAAAGGTCTACCAATTCTAAACTCTACAGTTCAACTCTGAACTATGAATTAGTAAACCTAGGAACCGATGAGAAACCACAAAACGTTAATCTAGGCCACGGCCTAGCCCCTGAAGAAAAATTAGCGTATATTAATCTTTTGAGGCAATACAAAAATGCTTTTGCATGGAATTACGATGAGCTGAAGACATACGACACTTCTGTCATTCAACACACTATCCCTATGATTGACAATGAAAAACCTGTCCAGCAGAAACTTAGAAAAATCCACCCCAATTTAGAAAATCAGATAAAAACTGAGCTAAATAAGTTGTTGAGAGCCAGGATAATTTTCCCCGTCAGAAATTCCAAATGGGTATCCAATTGTTGGAAATAATACTGAGAGGGGGGGTGAATCAGTATTATCAGATCAATCAAACTTTTCAATTTCATACTCAGAAACATATACGCTACTTCAATTAAGTGAACCCGCGTGTACACGCTACTGTGTCTAATGAAACTCGCGTATATCCAGAGATCTTATAATTTAGTTAGCTTAATCTTCAGTAAATGCATCAGATCATTATTAAGCATATTAACAGTAAACAGGGGCAGAATAACAGAACAGAACATCACACACATGAACACAAAGATATAAGGTGGAAACCCAATGTGGGTGAAAACCACCTGCTGCAAGTCATCTCAATCTTCTTCTTAATAAGAAAATCCTTTTACAATATTTGTACTGGTGCAGTCTTATACCAGTACGGGAGCTACAACCCCCTTTGCTCTTGTACTAGCCGATCCATTTACTAGTACGCAGGCTGCTACCTGCTACAATGCTCCAAAGATCTCCTTTAGCTTTTGTACTAGCTTAGATACTAGTACGTAGGTGCTTGCCTACAATCTTCTCACCTCCAGGTACCACGTTTCATCAATTTTCAGACTGGATACACTGAAGCACAACACATAATCTGAAAGGCCACTTTTCATCCAATTTTCATACTGGACCCATAACTATCATTGAAGCTCAAAACAATCATCAAACTCTGAATCACTGAAACCCTGTTAACAACAGTCACCAGAACACAGAGCAGACACAGAACTCTGTAATAACCATCAGATCCATCTGCAACTTCAAATATCAAGCTTTACAATGTATACGCTACTTCGATGAATCAAACCCGCGTGTATACGCGCTTTTGCCAAAGACAACCCGCGTACAGATCTAAAAATAATTTCTCATAACTTGCAGCTGTACCAGACATCAGTCATACTCATAACACTTATAGAACAATACATGCGTCAGTATGTAGATCTAGAATAAGCATCATAAAGATAGTTCATTTCAAACCATTTGATCCCGATCTCTCCTTAGATATAGTTCTCCATCAACAGGTGAGATCTCTCCTTAGCTCAGATCAAGCAATGCATCATCAACCCATAACCCTGCATACTGGATCTAATGCTTCATCAGATATTCAAGACATTTCAGATACCCTTGCCTAATGATTTCCTTCCCTTTATATAGCCTTAGGCCTTGTTCAATACCAAGAGCCAAAACCATAGAAATCCAATACCATCAACTTCAAAACTAGGGATCAACACGTCCGCCGAGACGCCAAGGTCCAAAACCATAGGCACAACTTCCAAGGAATAACCGCCATGGACCAAAAGTACTTTTCCACATACACGCGCTTTTGCTGAAGCCAACCTGCGTGTACACGCGACTTGGGCTTAACGAACCTGCGTGTATGAACTTTCTCTTCTTCTTATAGTCTGATCATCAATTCCTTGCTGCTGACCTTCTGTACTATGATTTGTCATCAGTGAGGTTTGCCATCGAGGACAACACTTATCTCATAATGCCAACAATCTCCCCCTTTGGACTTGATGGCAAAGCTAACTTGTCACACTTAGAATTAGCATCTGATTCCTTTGAGCTGTCCTCCATCAGTCACATCTGATATCTCTTCTGAAGATTCATCATCTGATTCCTTTGAGCTATCCTCCATCAGTCACATCTGATATCTCGTCTGAAGATTCATCCAGTTATACATAAGTGAGATATTCTTCCATCAGTCACATCTGATATCTCTTCTGAAGATTCATCATCTGATTCCTTTGAGCTATCATCAGTTACATCTGATATCTCGTCTGAAGATTCATCCAGTTATACATAAGTGAGATATTCTTCTATGAGAGGGTTGCCATCAAGTACAACACATGCATCATAATGCCAACAATCTCCCCCTTTGGACTTGATGGCAACAACACCAAGTCACTCTCCCCCTTTGACATCAAGGGCAAAGGGTGGACCAAGATATTCTCTTCCTTTGCTGAATCATTCCACTGTCCATACTCCCCCTGAGTACCTGCTGAAATCTCTGAATAGTCTCCTCCTTTGTATATGCCAAGGTGTACCAATCTGTCCATGCTCCCCCTGAGTACATGCTGAATCTCTGTTCTTGCTGAAGTGTGCTGATCATGCTCTCCCTGACTGTAAGCAAGGTCTACAAAAGATGTTCTTCAAGAAGAACATGACTCTATACATCATAAAGGACCTTCATATCACCTAGGACTCATACATACATCCATCTCTCAACTAAGTGAGGATATACAAAAATTGACTCATCCACCCAACCAAGTGGGAATACATCAAAATTTTACATATGACAACCAATCACATTGCATCAATCATCCCAGGCATAGTGGGGAAACCAAAATAGGCCGTTACATGACCTTGACACCATGAAAGAGATACCACAAAAGAGATATATGACATAGAGACGAAATAACTAGACCAAGACTTATGAAAGTCACCAGCAGCATCTGATAATCACCATTCAGATCAGCAACCAAGAGATCCTTCTGTTCTCCTTTCGCCTTTGTTCCTCCTGAAATCAACACCAAATGTGAACTAGAACCAAAAGCTTTAAGATAATGCCAACAATGCATCATTGGAAGATTATCTGCTCCCCCTGAACCTGTGCCAGATGATCTCTGTCAGACCTATATCAGACTTTCTGCAACCAACATCTGTCCCTGCTGATTTTCTTCAAATCTCCATATACGCGTCTGTATACACATAAACCGGCGTATATACGCAGATATCCCTTACGCAACACGCGTACACCATATACGCGACTATCCCCTTGTAAAACGGCGTATGCACGCGGATATCCTTTAAACAACATGCGTACACAAATTTCCATATCAGCAACCTGTAAATGTCCTGTAGAGAATAGGTCATCAACCTATAACAAGGTATGTCTGCATCAATTCATCCCTTTGAACAGAATTCAGAGTCATTCACATTGTATCATGTGTGAAACCACCATAGCCATTTCATCAAGCTCTACATGATCCAAGTATCATTACTTGGGAACATCTGCATCAATTAACATATGTAAGTATAAACCTATCATCAGATAGATACGAACTCATCATCATGTCTCCAACAAAGTGACTTTGAGGAGTCATCCATGAATCAGCACTATGTATCTTGAGCTCAAACTCTTTTGACAAAGCTTCTTGATATCATCATCAGCAACAATCTTTATCCACACGAGTGCCTGCATTATAACTGTATGATCTTTATGCATATGATATCAAGTGAGGAAGATGTGTATTCAAGCTTTGTACTTCTCCTTGTCCTTATGAAGATCACCATGTAAGCACCATATATGCATCATCAAGGAATCAACCATAAATCTGATCTGATCATCAACTATGTAACCCCAAGAATCATATGTGATTTTATCATAGACAACTCACAACCACATCATAGCAAGATATATCATTTAGCCATATAAGAATCATCACCAAGGACTATTAACCATAATGCCAACAATGAATTATTAAAGGCATATGCTCCCCCTCAACCTGTGCCATCTGTTAGATCTGATCATGCATATATCAGCAATAAGCATCAAGACATCATCATCATCATCAAGTTAGGATCAAAACACTTCTAGACATCTTACAAGTATCAAAACATTTTTACACATCCTCAGCAGACTGTAACTATTAACCAATAGAGCAAATAATGGACTGAATCATATCAGATCCCTTTTCTGAGCCTGTCCCCACTGCTTTTCCTCAGACTGACATATACGCGACTTTGCAGTGTCTAACTCGCGTATATACGCGACTTCCCTTTAAGGAACTTGCGTATGAGATTCAGGACACTGAAGGTTTACACTTTCAGCTCCCCCTGAGTCTGATATGTCTGTGCTATGCTGTGTCTCAGTACATTGTGCTGACTGTACTTCCTTCTTCCTCCATATCTTCAAGTGTGATGAGGTTTTCTCCTTTCGGTGTGATGTCCATCCTTTGTTCCTGCATTCCTTTGCTATATGTCCAATTGTGTTACATGCATAACATCTTACATGTTTCATATTCCTCCTGTAGCAATCAGTAGCTTTGTGACCATACATATTACAAGCAAAGCAATATCCATTAAAGTACCTTGATTGAGATGACTTGTTTGCATAATGGTCTTGAACTCTTCTTCTTTTACATCTAGCTGCAACATGTCCAAGATTATGACATACATAACATTCAACATTATTCATAGGAGGAGTAAAAGATTTTCTTTGAAGACTTTCTTTCCTTGGTTGACTTTTCATCTCCTTGTTGATCATTTTGGATTTCTCTTTAGAGTTCCTTGCCTCACCTTGTGAGCTAGATTCACCTTCAACAGATTCATGAAAACCAAGACCAGTCTTGATAGCAGGAGACCTTTGACTACTAAGAATATCATCCAAGACTTTAGAACTATCTTGAAATCGTAAAAGCTTATCCTTTTCTTCTATTTTACCTTTCAAGATATTTACCTCAACTTGAAGTTGTTCCTCCTTTTCTAGACATTGCTTCTTCATGTCTTCTCCATATTTCCTTCCTTCTTCCAACTGATGCCTTAGTCTGAGAATCTCCTTTTCTTGTTCTTCATTCAGATCCTGCTGCATTTGACGAACTCGGAAGGCACATTCTAGTTCAGATTTTAAGCTGGTGGCTTCGTTTTCTTGTTTTGCAATAGCTTGGAGTAGATCTGTATTCTGCTTCTTTGATTCTTCAAGATCTCCTTTTAGTGAGAGGATTGTAGCTTCAAGATTTTCATAGTAGCTGGATCTATCTTTGAGTTTCTTGATGGTTGTGCTTCTTTCGTTGACTTCTTTTCTTAATGATGTCACTTCATGCTGCAATTTTTGACATTGGTCTTCCTTGTCCTTGAGAAGCTTTCTCACCTTGTTTCCTTCTTCTAGTTGGGCCTTTAGTTTGGTAACTTCTTCTTTGAAAGCACATTCCCTTTTGTTCAATAGATCTTGTTGATCTTTAACTTTGTCTGCAAGCCTTCTAAACATTGCCTCTATTTGACACTTTTCTTGCTCACCCATAAAAGCATGTTCAGTAGTTTCACTATCACTTCCATCACTTTCACAAGGAAATATAGCAGGAACATCAGAAGATAACACATTCATACCTGATAATGATTCTGAATTTGATTCTGACTCTGAAGAGCTTCTTATACCTAATCCCCAATCGATTCTCCCACTGTCATAGTCCTTCTGAGATGTCTTCTTCTTCTTATGAGCTTTCTTCTTAAGCTTCTTTCCCATTGTTCCACGGATCTCCTTCAAGCGATCAAGCTTCTACCAAAGGACCTGCTCTGATACCAATTGTTGGAAATAATACTGAGAGGGGGGGTGAATCAGTATTATCAGATCAATCAAACTTTTCAATTTCATACTCAGAAACATATACGCTACTTCAATTAAGTGAACCCGCGTGTACACGCTACTGTGTCTAATGAAACTCGCGTATATCCAGAGATCTTATAATTTAGTTAGCTTAATCTTCAGTAAATGCATCAGATCATTATTAAGCATATTAACAGTAAACAGGGGCAGAATAACAGAACAGAACATCACACACATGAACACAAAGATATAAGGTGGAAACCCAATGTGGGTGAAAACCACCTGCTGCAAGTCATCTCAATCTTCTTCTTAATAAGAAAATCCTTTTACAATATTTGTACTGGTGCAGTCTTATACTAGTACGGGAGCTACAACCCCCTTTGCTCTTGTACTAGCTGATCCATTTACTAGTACGCAGGCTGCTACCTGCTACAATGCTCCAAAGATCTCCTTTAGCTTTTGTACTAGCTTAGATACTAGTACGTAGGTGCTTGCCTACAATCTTCTCACCTCCAGGTACCACATTTCATCAATTTTCAGACTGGATACACTGAAGCACAACACATAATCTGAAAGGCCACTTTTCATCCAATTTTCATACTGGACCCATAACTATCATTGAAGCTCAAAACAATCATCAAACTCTGAATCACTGAAACCCTGTTAACAACAGTCACCAGAACACAGAGCAGACATAGAACTCTGTAATAACCATCAGATCCATCTGCAACTTCAAATATCAAGCTTTACAATGTATACGCTACTTCGATGAATCAAACCCGCGTGTATACGCGCTTTTGCCAAAGACAACCCGCGTACAGATCTAAAAATAATTTCTCATAACTTGCAGCTGTACCAGACATCAGTCATACTCATAACACTTATAGAACAATACATGCGTCAGTATGTAGATCTAGAATAAGCATTATAAAGATAGTTCATTTCAAACCATTTGATCCCGATCTCTCCTTAGATCTAGTTCTCCATCAACAGGTGAGATCTCTCCTTAGCTCAGATCAAGCAATGCATCATCAACCCATAACCCTGCATACTGGATCTAATGCTTCATCAGATATTCAAGAAATTTCAGATACCCTTGCCTAATGATTTCCTTCCCTTTATATAGCCTTAGGCCTTGTTCAATACCAAGAGCCAAAACCATAGAAATCCAATACCATCAACTTCAAAACTAGGGATCAACACGTCCGCCGAGACGCCAAGGTCCAAAACCATAGGCACAACTTCCAAGGAATAACCGCCATGGACCAAAAGTACTTTTCCACATACACGCGCTTTTGCTGAAGCCAACCTGCGTGTACACGCGACTTGGGCTTAACGAACCTGCGTGTATGAACTTTCTCTTCTTCTTATAGTCTGATCATCAATTCCTTGCTGCTGACCTTCTGTACTATGATTTGTCATCAGTGAGGTTTGCCATCGAGGACAACACTTATCTCATAATGCCAACACCAATATGGTACCCGTTAGAAAGAAAAACAGAGATATTAGAATCTGTATCGATTTCCAGAATCTCAACAAAGCCTGTCAAAAAGACAATTTTCCCCTCCCACCTATGGAGCAGATATTACAGGCAGTAGCAGGCTCAGAATTAATGTCTTTTTTGGATGGATTTTCAGGATACAATCAAGTGTTGGTACATCCCGATGATCAGTTAAAAACCACATTCCGAACTAAATGGGGCACATACGCATATCGGAAGATGCCATTTGGTCTGATCAATGCCGGCGCTACCTTTCAGAGAGCCATGGACATCGCATTTAAAGGTTTAGTCAATAAATCTGTAGTGATTTACCTGGATGATATAACAGTGTACTCCAAGAAGCGAAGCGACCATCTCAAAGACTTGAAACAAATTTTTCAACGATGTTTAAGGTATGGGATTTCACTTAACCCAAAGAAATCTTTTTTCGCATTAAGTGAAGGAAAATTGCTAGGATTCATAGTGTTAAAATCTGGTATTCACATTGAACCTGACAGAATCAAAGAAATTTCTGAAATATCCATGCCTCATAACAAAAAAGCCATGCAATCTTTCCTTGGTCAAATCAATTTTGTGAAGAGATTTGTCCCAGACTTCTCACGTATTGTTTCTCCTTTGCAAAATATGATTAAAAATAATTCAAATTTTAAATGGGGTCAAGATGAGCATGAAGCATTCAACTTGATCAACCAAGCTATCATTAACGCTCCATCTTTAGCGACCTCAAATTTTTCAGAATCTTTTATCTTATACACATTTGCCTCATAGAAATCTTATGCCACGATTCTAACTCAAGCAAATCAAGAGAAGGCGGAAGCTCCAATCGCATTTTTTAGCTTGAACTTACAAGGTGCTGAACTCAATTATTTAGATGTGGAGAAACAGGCATATGTTGTTTTCAAAGCGATCAAGTATTTCAGACCTTTCTTACTTAAAGCCCATACCAAAGTCATAGTACCGTTTCCAGCGGTAAGAAACCTTCTGATACAGAAGGATGTGGGCGAAAAAAGATCAAATTGGATCACCGCTTTACAAGAATACGATCTTGAGATCAAACCAGCAAACATTGTAAGAGGTCAAGGCTTCTGCAAGATGTTTGGCTGGAGCATCGCAAATTCCTGAGAACTCATCTGAAGAGGTACATACGTATGAGGTAAGCCTAAACGACGTAGAATCATTATATGCTGACACCATTTATTATCTTATGAACGGGTATGCTCCATCACACCTGGATCACACCAAGAAAAGAGCTCTGAGATTGAAAGCTAAACAATACCAGCTCATAAATGATGTTCTGTTTAAAAGGAATTATGATTCTGTGCTTCTTAGGTGTCTTGAGAAAACTGAAGCCGAAAAGGCTTTGCAGGAACTCCACGATGGACCAGCAGGCGAACACTATGCTGGAGATTCTACTGCACATAAAATCTTACGTCCAGGATATTATTGGCCCACACTGTTCAAAGACTCACACAGTTACGTGAGGAAATGCTAAGTCTGCCAGAATGCTGCAGGGAAACAAAAGAAATCGTCCATGCCACTACAGCCGGTTAACATCGAGCAACCATTCAGTCAAAGGGGCTTGGACATAATAGGAGAGATCGTTCCTGACTCTTCTAAGCAGCATAGGTACATCTTCACGACAACAGATTATTTTACTAAATGGGTAGAAGTAGTTCCTCTCAAGACAGCTAATTTTGAAAACATTATTGAATTCATAGATCAATTTATAATCACTAGGTTTGGATTGCCAACGGCCTTAATGTTTGATAATGCTTCATACTTTTCTGGAAATACAATGACTGAGTTTGCACTTAAAAGAGGGTTCAAATTGAAATATTCGGCCAACTACTATCCGCAAGGTAATGGATTGGCTGAATCAACAAACAAAAACCTGATCAAGATTATTAAAAGAACAGTCGACCAAAACCAAAAGAATTGGCACAAAGTGTTGGTAAATGCTTTATGGGCAGATAGAATAACGAAGAAAGCTTCAATCGGCACTTCTCCCTTTAATTTAGTTTATGGGAAAGAAGTGGTTCTTCCAACTCACTTAGTCATTCCCTCTTTGTCTTTAGTACAACACATTGATGAGATATCTACCTCCTCTATACAACTAAGACAAATGGAAATAATAAAATTAGAAGAACAACGAGAACAAGCTAAGAAAACCCATGCCCATCATCAAGCGCTGATAAAATCCTCTTTTGACTCAAGCATAAAGACCAGAAAAAACCTTCAGATGGGAGATTTAGTTTTGAAATGGGATAAGGCTCATGAAGAAAAGGGAAAACATACGAAATTTCAGAAGCTGTGGCTTGGTCCTTTTCAGATTGTAGAAGTCATAGGCCCATCGACGTTTGTGTTGCAGGATTTGGCAAGTAGAAGAGATTCTTTGCCTGTTAATGGACAGATTCTTAAAATTTATTTTCCATAGAAGATCACTCTTCTATTTTTGTAGGATAGTTTTAGTTTTCATTTTGTTTTTCTCTTTCTTATAAATAAAACCAGTTGTAGATGGTCACTAAAAGGGTTCATGAAAAAGACACCAATTCTCTATCAGATTTTGAGCTTTTCGCTTGTACAAGTAGCAAAACTTTTTGAAAAATCTAATTTTTATTATTGACAGGTAGAGTTAACTTTAGCCTATACATGATGCTAGTTTCAACTTCAAAAACTTTGATGAAAGCAACCTTTGGTAAGAAATTGTTTTATATCAGCACAATGAAAGGCATCAATAATAAAATAAATATTCTCTGTAAAGCTGCTATTTTCAAACTCTATTATTGTCGTCCAGAGCTTTCTTAAGGAAAAACAATGACTTCCTCCCTAGTAAATGAAATCGCAGCATTCAGAGGAACGATCCGAGAAAGCACTATATCTCAAAGAATAAGAGGTCTCATCACGAGCCGGCTTACCATGATCACAGATATTATAACTTGCTGACTTTGCCAATACTGTCTACCAAAACAGGGCAACGACTCAAGATTGTTGCAATCAAAAGACCAGGGGTCTCATCACGAGCCAGCTTGTTCAGAAAAAGTTTAAATCGAGTGAATGACTGTGTTATAATTTGGCCACCAAACCAAGACATTGTTCTTTAGAGAATAAAAAAGGAAAAAGTGTCAGAAAGGGTTTTTCTCTCAAATGCTGTAAATAACCTCAAGCAGGATAAAGGATCATTGTTGGATAAAAGGTAACCCTGTCGAGGCTATGGATGCTTGCAGGCAGCAGAGGCTCTACCTACAACAAATGAGCATATTTTAAAAGCCAACACGCAGAGAAGACCTTATTTTATCTTTAAAAAAGACCGAGTAATGTCTGGTGTGAATACAAGAACTAAGCCTGAGGAAACAAACAATTCGAATATGAAAAGGTTGAGACAAAGTATCATTGATAGGATAAGGAGTAATGTACTCTATCTGTCCATAACAAAATTTAGACATATGAAAGTTTTTCTGCTTCAGAAGTGGAAATTCAATAGAAAAATAGAGATAACTGGTTCTTCACAGTGAATCGCCATTGTTGTGGTCACCAACAACCCCCCTCTTCGTTTGGTATTAGAAATAACACCAAGCAAATGGGGACCCTTAACATAAAATCCAAAAAAACATTTTATCAAAATTTTTGTATTTTAACTCCCTAAAGTTGTATCGCATCACGAAGAGAGAGTGAAGCGTTTTCCTATGCACATAAATAAGCTGTGAAGAAGCAACGCGAAATTCATCGCATCGCATATATTGAGAAGCGCTCTTAAAATGAAAAATTGAGGAATCGCCGACGGCCGACATGCGACGTCACATATCGCAACATCGCATAAGCAGCACACAGTGATTGGATGATTAAGCGCGATCTGTGATTCGCGATCTGCGATCTTGCGATCTGTGATCTTGCGATCTGCGATGAATGCGACCATCAATTCCTACGATGACATATCTTGACATTGCAATCCTCGATACTGCGATGCGAATCACAGAAATCACTCATCGCAAAATTCCCTCGACATAGTGTTCAAGGAAAGCTGTCTGTAGACCAAAATTGGGCACGTGCCTTAAGAGAAATTAATGAATGTACGCCAAAGTATCCAAGAAGGATTGTGTTGTGTTTTTCGAAGAGTCAAGTCATTGTGAGTGTCATGATTATGCATTCATTAGAACTTAAAGCTTTCATGTCAATCTTTTCGTCATTACTCTTTTCCTTTGCGTAAACTCTAAGGCAGCAACTAATATAAATCAATGTGCAGGAAACATCTAAGGAAAAGGGGAAAGCGTCAATACTCATAGAACAGAGAAGAGATGCCTTCGCAAACAGATGCCGCATGCAGCAGGACCACGGATTCTAGAGTATCACTCAACAGATACTAATGGAAATAGACTATCCAAGACTCAAAGTCAAAGGCACACAAAAGCAGCATGTTTACAAAAGATCCTGAAGCTCTGACTGGGTAGACCAAAAAGAAAAATGCTAAAGAGGGAAGACGCTCTAGAAAATCCTGGAACAAAGAACGGAAGCAATTTTCAATACAGAAAATTGTTCAGAGAGCGAAGTCCCTAACTTATTCAATCATTCGCAAGGCCGGAAACCGAAATAGCAACAGCACAATCAGTTTGAAAGAAATTTGGGTTATACCAAGTATACACACAGCGAATACACCAAGCCAGAGGAAGATTTTCGAAAATATCTTCTAGTTTGTCAGAAAGCGGTGCCAGCTCTTGTTATTTCTATTTTCGTCACTCGAACGAAAGGAGAAGACAACCAACCGACTCTTCCTAGGTGAATGTTGCATTGCTTACAGCACTAAGGAGCAAATACAGAAACGGTTAGAAATTAGATTCAATTTTTAGAAATAAATTTTCTTTAGTAGAAGGGCGGTCATTTGAAGCCGTGTCCTAAATTTATGTAATTAATATTAATTAGTTAGTAGTATTTAAACCCTTCTCAGGCATTTGGAGAAGGGTCCGGAAATTTGTCAAAAAACTTGTCCTCAGAACATGCACTTTTGCACCCTCGGAGGGGGTTTTTGATGAATGGATGGATCGAGATTTATCAATGTTTGCATTTAATGTCTGCTACTGATGTTGCACTTTTTTACTCTTAGTAGATGTTAGAACAAGTAGAGATAAATCATTATTGCTTGAAGCTTATGAGTGGAACCAGTCATAAATGGTACTTTTATCTCTTGACCAATTTCTGCTTATATTCTTAAAGTGATATGCAGTTTTCAGTTGTTTATATGTTAATGCATGAATGTGTGGGTTACCATTTGGCACTTCTGTACGGTGGAGTCATTTATTTGTGCTTGATATATGAATAACTTATTATGCGATATGTTGTTCACAACTGTTTTGCTTAACTTCTTATGCAGAGTGGTTTATCTTAATTGATTTCTATTCTTATGATAGCTGAATGATCTTTATTACCAGTTATTGTTCAAAATCTCTTTAGATCGCATAATAGAAGAAATACACCCTGGGTTAGCGTAGATTAGATGTGTTGTTTCTTATTAGATTACAATAGCATAGAGTTAGTTTAGAAGTTTGAATTAAATTAACTTAAAATACTCTTAGATCAGCATCATCCAACTCTACACACACACACACCCCTTAGACTGGGAAACTGGTCCCATTATCCCCAGTCGGACCCGCTATACCAAAGGGATAAGGAGCTGCGAACCAAGGTCCAGACCGGGTGGGTATCCCCCTTGTTGTCGACCCCATTTTCGGGGCTTCAACACAACCTAAAGGACTTAGTCTTAATTATTGGGCAGAAGAAATTAACTCTGCAAATTACATAATAAATCGCACTCCTACTAAGGTTTTAAAGAATATCACTCCAGAAGAAGCATGGAGCTCAATCAAACCAGATGTAAGTCACTTTCATGTTTTTGGAAGTGAAGCATGGGCCCATATTCCAGATGAGAAACATAAAGCTTTAGAACCTAAGAGTGAAAAATGTATTTTTGTTGGATATTCTAAAGATGTCAAAGGATATAGACTTATTCCACTTAAGTCCAAAAATGTTATCGTTAGAAGACATGTAAAGTTTGCTGAAACTATAGCGGCCTGCGAGCCTAGTTCGGCGGATGTGCCACCTCTCCCTATCTCTTCTACTTTTGAAAATATTTCTTCTTTAGATGATGAAAGCAAGGATGAAAATCCTCCCCCACCTTCTCAGGATCCTCCTTCAGCTCCTCAGCTTCCAAAATGAGTCCGTGCTACTCGAGATGCAGCAGGTGATCTTGCCGGTGATCCTACAGATCAGCGACGTACACGTTCTCAGTTTGAGAGAGCCTCTTCTTTACTGGCTCAAGCTTCAGTGAATTATGATCCTGACACCTTTGCAGAAGCTTCAGGCCATCTAGATTGGGAAGCAGCTATGAATGAAGAATATCATTCATCATTGGCAAATGATACATGGGATCTTGTTCCTCTACCAAAGGGACGAAAACTTGTTAGATGCAAATGGGTTTACAGAACCAAGTATGGACCAGATGGGAAAGTTGATAAACATAAAGCTCGTCTTGTTGCTAAGGGTTTTTCACAAGTTGAAGGAATTGACTACACTGAAACCGTCTCCCCTATTGCCAAAATGAACTCTATCCGCCTTGTTCTTTCCCTTGCTACTTCTTTCAAATGCGAAGTCCATCAGATGGATGTTAAATCCGCCTTTTTGCATGGGGACTTGCATGAAGAAATCTATATGGAACAACCTATTGGCTTTATACAAACAGACTCCAGCCTTGTATGTCAGCTTAAGAAATCCCTTTATGGTCTCAAGCAAGCTCCTCGAGCTTGGTATGCCAAAATGGATAACTTTCTTTTAGAAAATGGATTTTCTAGGTGTCATTCTGACAATACTACCTACACCAAGAAAGTGGGCAAGTCTCTTATCATTCTTGTTATTTATGTCGATGATCTTATCCTGACTGGTAGTGATCCCAATCTTATAAACCATGTGAAGTCTAGCCTTAAAAAGAAGTTTGAAATGACAGACTTAGGACACTTACATTATTTTCTTGGTATCCAAGTCTTGCAATCCAAGGAAGGTATTTCCCTTTCCCAATCCAAGTATGCTTGTGATATTCTGCGCCATTTTCACATGGAAGACTGTAAACCAGTCCCTTCTCCCTTTCATTCTGGAGTCAAACTTTCAGTCACTTGTACTTCTCCTGAAGTTGATGCTACCTTATATCGTCAACTTGTAGGAAAACTTTTGTATCTAACCCATACTCGTCCTGACCTTTCCTTTGCTGTTGACCTTGTTGCTCGGTTTATGCAAAACCCACGTGAAAGTCATTGGAAAGCAGCTAAAAGAATACTTCGTTATGTTTGAGGTACAATTTAGTTTGGGATTCATTACAGTGCCGAAGCATCTCCTCTATTGGTTGGTTTCACTGATTCCGATTGGGTTGGTGACCCTGACGATCTGAAGTCTACTGCAGGTTATGTGTTCACTCTTGGTTCAGGACCTATTACATGGGCTTGCAAGAAACAAGGTGCCATTTCTATTTCTTTAGTAGAAGCAGAGTATCGTGGTGCTGTAGAAACTAGTAAGGAAGCCTTGTGGCTTCATCAGATACTGTCAGAGTTTGGCTTTCAGCAGCAGCATCCGACTACACTTTGGTGTGATAATCAAAGTGCCATTCAGCTATGCAAAGATCCAGTCCAACATTAGCGCAGCAAACACATTGAACTGTACATGCACTTCATCAGAAAGCTCATTCATGACCATGTTCTTGAAGTGCAATATTGTTCAACAGATGATCAAGTTGCAGACATCTTTACAAAGGCTCTCACAGAGGCGAAGTTCACTAAACTTCGATTTATGGTTGGAGTTCAGGAAGTTGTCACTAAGGGGGGATAGGCTCTAGTGCCTCCTTCCTTCTCCTATTGTGTCATATTTGTAAATCCTTCAATCCTATCCCAAGTTGTTCTTAAGGGGGGATGTTAGGATATTCCGACACATAGGAAATAGTTAAGTACAACTTGGTCTAGTATAGAGTTAAGAATAGAGTTAGGTAAAGTGTGTTTCTTTACTATGTACATTTTGTAACTTACAATCCGATGAACACGATATGTAGTGATCCGATGGTTCATTCTCTCCTCGGTATTATCGACACTTGATCCGTGGCTTAACACCCGATTGGTCTATGATCTCTATTTAAAGAGCATGGAGGGTCATTTGTAGGGTAATCCGTCTATGAGAGAAGCATATGCAAATTTTCATTCTTTTATTAATAAATTGCCTGAAGTGGTCACGTTGGCTCAGGTCGTGGACTGTTTCCCTCTTTGAGGGTTTTAACCACGTCAAAATATTGGTGTATTGATCTGTGATCTGTTTGTGAGCGGTGTCCTTTGGTGTTCTGTCTGAGGAACTTTCCCTATAAATTCCTACAAAATGAACAACAACGTCAATTATATATTAATCATTGAACTCAAGTAGCATTACAATACGGTCTTGTTCTCCAACAACACTAGTCTGTAAAGTAAAATTACAATTTGAAATAATAGAGATCCATTCCATTTCTTCCTACAATCTTTTGCTTTTATAGTCAGAAAGAGGTAAAAGATAAATGTGATCCCTCAAGATCTCCCAATCCTGAGGAATTCACAACTGAATGCTATCTTTAGACACCCATCATATTTGGCATTGATCCTCCTGATTTGTCCTCCGATCTGCTCGCAACCGACGTGCCTCCTTTTTCCTTTGATGGTTTATGTTGTTCCATCGCTAGGGAACAACAACTATTCCTTTCATCATTTCTCTGTATAAAATCTAGTAAAAGTTAGTTACGATGGCTAAATCTCAACTGAGGGTAGTTCATTTGTTTCTTATCATAATCCATCAATATGTTAGCGTATCGAGATATGAAAGAGATAAGAAAAGAGGAAAAAGGTAATGGAATTAAGAGTAAATACATACCCATTTCATAACTCAGAATACTCCCCTGCTTACCCTATTTCATGTCCTCATGAAAAGTAGGTAATTCTTATGCAGTCCAGTTAAAGAGTAGGCTGGAGAGAAAGCATAAAAAATTGGTCTAAAACCATGATGTTGAGCTAGGAGTGCAAAGGTAGGCCCTTTCTTTCCATCAGGAAATTTGTAGTTAGCCTGATAACCTTCAGGGCGATACCAAATGACGGGGATCCAAAACTGACAACCTAACCAATAAGGTCCTTTTCTCAAAATAAGATTGCTATATGTGACCAAACGGGCCGCAGCTGCTTTAAAATTTCTGTAATTAAATGGTTCCCTATCTTGCCCACTCCTAGTGGAGGTCGTCCATCTGAGCTTAGCTGCAATGAGAGAACTTTCTTGAATGGACTGGAAATATGATACTCCTTTCTGTAAAATCTCCTTATGAATGGGCCCTAAGATTTTGATTACTCCTTCTCATGTCATCAGACTCTTATGGTTGACAAACTTTTGTAAGGGGTGCTTAGGTTCACTTCTCACCCAAACATCCAACCCATGCTCCTGTCTTTGAAATGCATTATAAGCTTTAAAACATTTTATTTAGCTAACTGCAAACGAAATAAAAGCCTAGAATTGAACATCTCCTACAAAAGGGGTAGGGTTATTTTCCACTTCGTTCTCTAATATAAAATTGTGCAGATAAAACTCACAAAGAAGCCTTTGGACCTTCACACCATGATGCTTGCAGCAATTTATAAAATCTTCAATTGTTCTTAGTTCAATTGGTTTACCAGCCCTCACGGCCTTAATTTTCAATAACAGGTACCGTTCTAACAAAAACAAGGCATAATTGGTGGCAGGAGACATGCATGCCAAGATATCCGTATATAGTGAGCAGATAGTGTTTGTCTAACTTATGAATTTGTGTAGTTTGAGCTTGATCTTCTCCATTTTTTCTTCCACCTTTCTACATCTTTCAAAAGTATCGCTCTCTGTCACATTTATTTCTCAAAGTTGTTTCTGCAGCTCTTGATATTTCTGTCAAGAAATGGTTTCTTGTTCAAGTCGTTCCAACGTGAGCCGAGCTTATGCCAATTCTTCTTGAATATTTAGTATAATGGGGTCATGGTGTGTCATGATGTCTTTGGCTTGTATGCCCGTCTAAGTGCTTATACTATGAGAAGGGATATCTTCTGTCTGTATTTCTCTATTATGGGAGGTCCAAAACTCTGTCTGAGTGCCCATGCTATAAGAGGGTACACCTTCTATCTGTACTTATTTTTTATGAGAGGTCCAAACCTCCATCTGAGTAGCTACGTCTACTACATCTGCATGTTGTTCCTCTTGAGTAATCACTATTTCAGTGGGTATGGGCTCAGTTTAAGTTCTTGTAGCCCTATCTTCATATAATTCCATTTGCACGGCCACATTTACTACCTCAGGGGTGTTGTTCATAACCTTCCCCATTCTGATTTCTTTTATTTTTCTTTGGAGCCTCTTGATTGTCTTATGAAACTTCTGGTGTTCTTTCCTTAGCTTCCCCAATTTCATTTTGGCTCCATAGATTTCCGGAGGAGTAACTGATATGCTGATAGTCTCATTAATAGTTTTTGCCTGTAAAGAGCTTGGTTGTTCACCTTAGCTTTGTTCCAATAAGGCTGTATCTCTCTATTGATTATCTGATTCTCGAATAATCTCTGTCTTTGCTTCTTCTTCTTGGCCTATGTTTTCTAGGTCTAGGACTTCATGGCTATTTTCTACTGGGAGCATGTCACCAGATTGGTTCTCTAATTCCTGAGTAGCCTCTATATCTGTTTCTTCTTTGCAGTTTGTATCTTTTTAGGGAGAGAGAATTCTGGTATCGCCAGAACTCTCAGGAGATTGGGTTTCTCCTAAGGTAAGATTGAGCAGTCCTTCAGGTTTCATGTAGACATTCATGTTGGCTAGGACCTGGGCCATCTCTATCTCGAAATCATGCAACAAATCATCTTGAGAACTCATATTTGGTGTTGAAGGAGGTCCTAATTCATTCCTTTGTTCATCGTCAGAATGCCCTGCTCCTTCCTCAGGTTCTGGTTTAGGGTTATCTTGTCCTTCTACCTCTAGTTGCAAGTCTTGTTCACTTACTGGGCTGGATAATTCTATGGGTTGACTAGCGCTGCCTTGAGGATTTTCAGACGCTCCCTACTTTGACTTCAACCTTTTTGATCATCTACATTTGTGAGGTATGCTTCCTAAAAGGGCAGTCCTCTTTATTTTTGGAATAGGGGTAGGTGTTGGTAGGTTTTCTCCTCTTTCGAGGGCCAATATAGATAATCCTAGGTTGATTGTTGCTGGGAAAGGTTATGACTAACTATTAAACTGATCAGACAATGGTGGCCAACTACTTTTTCTGTGTGTTCAGACTATCTCAACCTCTCGGCATTGTCATGCAATAATGAATTCAATAATGCAGGCAAATTAACAAAGCATTTTTTTTACAACTGCTAAATGTTTGAGTTGTTGCAGCCTTATCACATCTTTACGCCTATCGTAGGTAATATGGTTCTAGACAATTCATGCCAATTCTCCCCATGGTTCTCTGAGAGAAGATGGCTGAATGCCTTTACCCTTCTTGATTAGCTCTTGTCCTTTGTCCCTAAAATCCTCCATAGCATCATGCAACTTTAATCACTTGCTATCCCATACTGGTCCTTCTGCCAGCAACCTAGACACTTCTGCTATCACATCATCAGTTACTATTGGATTATTGGGGCCTGACCTAGGTTCAGAAATGTTTAACCAAACAAATCCCAACACTATCGATCCTTTCAGCAACAGTCCGTGGAGCGCAGACTGAAGTATCGCCTGATGTAGTATGGGAGGGTGCTGGAACTAGGTTTTCACACCCTAGGGATGTCTTAATGAGGTTTGGAGGGGTTGCAAACCTAACTACGCACTCACGCTACTCTGCGTAGATGTCTGGCCTTCGCAAAGATCCGCGACGGGGTGTTTCCTAGATTCTTATTATTATTGTAGTTATTACAGATCTGATCTATTCCTTAAGATCTTTTAATTAAGCATTCAACAATTAAAACCAGTGTACACAACCAAAAATCTTACACATACGCATAAAACCATAACATAAGCATAACATATAGATCTGCGATCAGATGCATAAACCAGAATTGAGAACATATACACAATAGTTCAGAAACACTTATCTTTATTAATGCCCTTTACCTGATTACAATCAACTTCCTACCCTGTGCACACAACTGCAAGGGTCTGCTTACATAGCTGCGGACTCTACCAGGCCTCTGCCCACACAGCTGCAAAGCATACTCTAACTATGACCAAGTGCAACTCGGACTTACAAACTCAGAGAACTCTTGCTTGTACAAACCCATATACCTCAGATCTTAACCAAAGCTACTACACAAACAGCCTTCTAAGCCTAGAGCCTTGCTCTATTTATACCTTGTCATGGTCCATCGACCATGGGTAGGCTGACTTGCTTTCGATTATCTTACATTTTTCTTGGGTGGACAACCCTTTGACTTGACTCATTACACTTCACGCTCTGCACACTTCATGGAGCCTTTACCATACCCAAAATTGCGAGCTTTAAGCGCCAAAGCTCTTACATCGGGGACCCGCTACCCAACAGGCCCCAAACACAATCATCGTGACTCGTCCCGAGTCACTTGACTGGTGTGGTGATCTTGGCTTGGAGTTCATCCAACAACGTCTGCACTATGTTGATATCTACCATACATTCTTCCGTTTTCCATTGTATCACTTGTACGTAGCTTTCTGATGCATTCTCGGAGGCACCTTCCTACCCTAGGGCATATGTATCCTACAGTTGAGTCAGCTTCCCCTCAATCATAGCGGTGATCATGAATGCTTCCTCCAGCCATGGCTAGATGCGTGCTTTAAACCTGGCTTAATTCTGGCACACAACATCCACCTGTTCCTTCATGGCTTGGGCCTCCCTCATCTTGGCTAAACATTGAATGAGGGTGACTGTGTGAGCAGTCCCCCAGACATTGTCATAAGCTTGCTATAACTCCTGTACTTATATCTCTGCGTGCTGCAACATTAGGTCTTATTGCAGTGATGTGAGTGTAAGAAGGGACTGATCCAAAAATCCCATGCAATCCTGTATAGCATGCTCTATCACTTCCAATCCTTCTTGAAGGGTGTGACATCATTTCTCTCTGACTTTTGGTGATGTAGGGGGTTGTGCTTTCAGCCTTAGATCTGTGATCTGCAAGTTCAAATCCCACTAAGCTTTGGCAGCTGCCTCTTGGGCCTTACGAAATCCTACGGCCATGTGATGAATATTTTTGGCTACTGGGAGTTCCGTTGGCATGACTAGCTCTGGTATACTACTACAGACCTTCGCCATGGTCTGTTCCACTTCTTAGTTGCATGCGATCAAGTCATCATGATGTAGATTGACCTGGTCCAGATTTCCATTTTACTCCATCAAGACCTGGAGGGTGCAGCCTTCCCTAGTGCGGAGCTCAGCAGTTACCCCATCCTGTAGCTGGTATAGGGTCTCTCTACGAAGGGCTGCCAAATGCAACCTCCAACTCCTCACGTTACCTTCAGCTTCTGCTATGACGATGCGTATTGGTAACACTAAAGTGTTCATTGTGTGGGTGCACACCATCTACTCAGTTGATGATGTATTTTCTGCTAGGTTCGGTATCATCCCTCCTAGGGGTTGCACCTGTAATTCCTGCAGCTATGCTCTAAGTGCCCCCAACACAGTTCTCTGCTCCGTCATCAATTCTGATAGGGCATCCTTATCAATAAGGGTTCCTCCCACAGACTCTGTTTCCTTCGTCCTTTTTCGCGTGGAAGGTTGCTCATGGTTACACGGGCTCTTGAGTCGGGGCACACTTTTTGTAAGATTCGTGCATTCCTGTGTCTCCACCTCGTCCTATAGATTTTCCTCCATGGGCATTTCTTGGCCTTCCTCGGCCTGTTCAGCTTCCACGGGTGTGATCTGTGTCATTTTCTCTAGCGTGGCTACCTCAGCCGTCATCTGCAGCATGGCCGCTTCCTGTTCTTGACGCTTTCTTTTTGCTAGCTTCGTGAGGCGCTGCTTGGCCTCCTTCCTCTTCTATTGTGCTCTTCCAAGTCCGAGGCACGCCACTCTAGAGACCATGATGCCATTACTTTGAAGATTGCATCATTTGTAGCAATAAACGATAGCTTTCCCCATGCTTGGGCTGGATCCTTGCGCACCCGGATATATAAGTTATGCATATCTTCCTCCAATTATGCCACACTCTGTAAAGTGATATATACCATCGGGGACAGGCATGGCCTACATTTGATCCATGTCTGTAAACTCACCTCTACAAATGTCCAAAATACCTTTGTATTTCGGATCCCTGACACGTTTGTGGTCAACCAGAGCGAGGTATACCTCGCAGCCTCAGGTATGTGTTGTTCCACAGCTGGAAACTGGTTGTCTGCCAGTAGCTCCTCAGTAATCAACAAGATGGATAAGAGTAGACATGCATAGTGGAAGGTCTTACCCTAGTCTTGTGCTTCCCTGCAGTTCATAAAAAATTCATTGCACATAAATTGCACCCAATTGAATTGGACCCCTTCTGCACACTGCTCTGCCAATGCAATTACAGATGCCGATACTTCATCTGCACGACATTTCCTCATGAGCTTGATGGCCAGCAACTAGGTGGAAACACACACCCCTTGATCTTTGCTACTTTTGATTACATAACTTCGCTTCCTTTTCTCTAGCTTATATTTGGCCTTCATAGCTTCTGCAAGGCCCAAGTCACTACTCTTTCCGGCTATGTCTGCAGGATTGCTTCCTTTAATTGGTAGCCATGAGATTCGATGAATTAAGTCAGCCATGATGGGAATCAACTCTTCCAGCCATAGATACCTATCATGTACCAGACACAATAGCTGCCGGATGACAAAGATAGTGATAGGCGCATGGTGGTAGTGGGGTATCCACCGCAGATATAGTAACCCTGCCTTCTCCACACCTCACAACCATTTCTACTGTCGTAGTTTTCTATGGCCAACTATGGGAATTTCTTGCTATCCACCAGGTCCCAATCTTCAAATTTTATATTTGGTACCCATCCCAATAGTGGTCTATCAAATCTGATATCATCCGGAAGAAGCGGAGTTTGGAGTGCACTCTTCGAGGCGTCCAGTCCTTTGGTATCTTCGTTGTTCCTTTCCATGGGGACATGTAGGAAGTTAACGCTATCACTGAATATGCTTTTGATATGTTTTCCTCCTCGTCGTCTTATGCCTCTATTTGAGATATTAGGTCTTGCAAATGTTCCTCCTCCTCTTCTGTCTCAATAGTAACGTCTTTACCTTTTTCGGCTAGCGATATTTTACTAACTCTTGGGTGCCGTGGTGATACCCCGATGGGTCCCATCGACTGTTTGTCCTTATGTGGCCGCATTGTGCGTGGGGACTTCAAGACCTTTGGTGTGCTCGTTACCCCACCGGTCTCCTCCTTGGTCACCTGGGGTTCTCGGCTACCTTCCATACTTCGTACTCTAGTTCTTGACATTGTGTTTGTACTAGATTTGGTTAGTCGTGTAGTTACCGTTGGTAAGGTATCTTCAAACTCACTGCTCTATTCTACTTCAATTCTTAACAACCCTAGCGCTACTTGAAAACTACCCTGTGGAATTTTATAGTAACAGCCAGATTTGAATTCAACCCTTCCCTCCATTTTTGAGTCCTTAGTACTTGCTTGGCAGAAGATCTCCCCGAATCTAGCTCGTAATTCATGTCTTAATGGTCCACTGCTTGCTCCTTTCTGCATTAAATTATCCTTCTTGTCATGAATAGTGTCATCAATGGTCATCCCCGAACCTTTGCATGTGGCAGTGCCTCCTCTTAAGCTCGACAACGAACCTTGTGCCAGAGAGGTTCTACGCGGACCCCCCTTTCCGCACATATTTCCTGTAGCCTTGTTTATAATCTCATGTCATCTTTCAACTGCCTGGGGCACTGAGACTGTGCCTTCTACAGATAGTTAGATGGTCACACCCTTGGTGTGAGGCTTTGATTTTCCTACTAGCCCGGGGTGCTGGCACATTCCATATATCGTCACGTCTCATCCCCCTTTGTCTAGTACCGCCCCTTTGTTAGTGAGGTGCGGTTGCAGCCATAATAGCAAGGTCGAAATTTCATTGAACGCCGTAGTAGTGCTGGCTGGCCTTGGTCCCTTCATACTCCTATTTTCGTGGCCCACTTGCGTGACTTCATTTTCTAGTTTGCAAATTTCTTCATCCAATGTCATATTTCTCTTCCTTAGTTGTGCCCATTCGTCATCAAGTTCCCAAAGTTTCATGCTCCCACACTGAAGCTTTTCTTGTAGTTGTTGAATTCTTTTAACAAAGTCCCCGCATCCTATCCCTCCTACAAGAGCTGTAACCCGAGGATGCTTCTTTGCCTTTCTGATTTCTTCTCATCTTGTTGCCATCGGAGTCATTTCCACACTTCGGTTCATGCTTGTGGTCCTATCCACCCCTTAGACCATGGGGTTGCGCAGGTCCCCATCTGATTGTCTCAGCGGGTAAACCGTCTTCACGATCCCGTATGGCCTTGCGACTGCACGTCGCTCTTTCTGCTTCTGCATAGGGTCCTGAATTTTGAACCTTAGCTAGGGTGATGCCTACCTAGCATGTGACTATGCCCATCGACACAAGTGGGTGTGCAAACTGCTTTGCCCCAGTCGCCCAACCCGTGTTTGACACAGGGAATTTTAAAACCACTAGTGCATCCTTCTTTTGCATCCATGCCAGCTACCAATATTCTATTGGTGCTTATGCCACCCTTGTGCAGGCATTGTGCACAATACCCTACCCATTATGTCGCATTGCTATTGTTTTGGTCTTGACCTGCCATTCTTGTTTAAGACTTTGTCCCCTCCTTTGTCCCCATCACATGTTGGTAATTCCCTGGCTTCGGTCGTTATGTATCGTAGTGATCTAATCATCCTATTGCAATTTAGCATAGATACTGCATGCAACCTGTTATGTCAATGTTCTATTTCCTCATCAAAATCTGAAGTACAGGAGTTGTCATGCTCCCATGATATTCTTCCATCTTCAGTCGGGTTTACCCAATCTTGATCTTGCATTGTTATCTGGTAAATATAGTCCAGCTGATTGTCACTGTCATCTTCGCACACAGGTTCAGTGTAGCGTACTCCTTCAGCTAGATCCAGCAAAACAATGACGTGTAGGGATTTTTTCTCAAAAAATATTTTTTGCATATTCAGGTTGATGACTCCATTCATGTCCGTAGCCCAATCTATCCCTAATAATGTACGGTAAGGGTTACTTTCATCCACAATTTCTATTACTTCAAAATCTATCTGTGTGCTCGCACCATCAATATCCATAGTTACCCCTTGCAGTCTTCCCATGGACACAATATTTTGCTGATTTTCCATCCTTTGTTGAATAGGAGACCATTGTAACACAAGCCAACCCATCCACTCCCAAGTCTGTTTTGGTAACACGTTCACGTCCGAACCCAGGTCAAGAACTACCTGATCCATCTCATATTCGCGAATTTGTGTTATCAGCTACATTTCCCTCCCAATACGCAAAGTATGCTTTCCCATCTTTCAAACTACTTGTGGTTCCCCTAGTCCTGTGCACCTAGTGATTAGCTCTTGGAGTCCTTTAACTGCCTTATTTTCTCGTATGAGCTTCATGCATGTCTCTAAAAAGGTATTAAGGATAGACAAATCCATTCTTGGTTCTAGTTGATCCTTACTACCTGAAGTAGAGACTTCTGCGAAGCTCTTCGTAGCTTCCATATCTATTTCCTTTGCGCATTCTGAGTCAAGTTCAGATTCTTTTGTAGGGGCCTTGCAGACCATGGTATCATCCTCAGGTTGCTTTTCCTTATCCTCCCCTATATTTGCGCCACTTCTAAGCTCCATATTCACATTGGGGTCTCCTTCGCATGGTTCCAGCCTCATCATTTGAATATTTTGAGTTGGAGCAGGCTGTAGTACCCCTTTCTCGCACATCTGTGCGATCAATGTTAGACAATCTATTGCTTCATGATCAACTGATAGCAATACGGGAAACATATTCTATTCGGATTCATACAGTCGTGTGCGTGGTGACAGGGTCCTCCACAGTTGTAGCAGATTAACTATCTGTGCCCTCATCCTGGTGCCATCCCTCCTCACCATTGACCTCGCCCTTGACCTCACCCTTGGAAGCCACCCTGTGTTATTGCTACAGCGGGATATAGGCCTTGTGTTTCTATCTGGATTTGATAGGCTAGGGTCCTATCCATCATTAGTTCATAGCTTTGACATGTTCGCTCATCATGAACCACTGATCTACAGAAATTACAGTATAGTTGCTACGAAGTCGAGGTATATTTTTGCAATAGGTGACAGTTGTCCATTGCGTGCTTTCCCCCCACCTGACAAATCACGCACCAGAGAGTGGCAAACATACTTGGACCTGTTTGTGCCTTTGGTCTCAATGGCATCGGTCCCCCTCCTACATAATATTTCGCGAATACAGGACAGTGATCCTTATCATGACCCTGGCCCTTACATTTTATACACCACACTTCTTCGTGTGCCTCTGGTTGGGGTGCCCTATCTAGCTTCAAACTCTACATCTCTAAGCATAGCTTTTGTAGTTGCACTTGGATTTATTGGACTCCCAACCTCGGATCCTGTATCGGTGTTTCGTGCAACCTCATCACCATTTCCAATGCCTCTACCTGGCTTGAGAGCTTCTATTGGGATAGTGTTGTCCTTAGGTGTGGTGTCAAAGATGCCATAAACCATGCGCAGTGTTGTGCATCTGTCAATGTCATATTAGCCTCACAGATCATACTTTTCAGCCCTTGATCTAGGTCCTAGGGGGTTTCACCTGGGTGCATCACTATCTCCTTGAATCCTATCATCGACTGCGTTTCTGATTTCGGCTGACTAAACTCTTTGTTCAATGCATTCTGAATTTCTGCTATTCTGGCATTCAGGTTATCATTTGAGTGTTTGATATACCAAGTCAACGCATGATCCTGCAGCCTACTTACCAATGTGGCCCTTTTAATGTTATCATCTATAACCCCATGCGCTTCCCATACTGCTGAGTCTTACTATGAACCAAAACTGATTGGGATATTCATTCCCTACTCCCCTGACTACAGGCAACTTGATCACGCTCTCCATGCTAAACTGCTGGTTTGGTGGAGGCGGAGTGGACGAAGTTGGGGTTGAAGCAAGCGATGGTAGTGGTGGCGTTAGCGGAAATGATAACTGTGGAATGCGCTACCCTATCAAACTGACTACACTCCTTGGGAAAACCCAAGCGTGCTCTTCACCACTCACTCGCAGTGGTGAAATTAAAGGATTGTTTCCTAACCCTTTGATCCATTTGAAGCTCCTTCTGCTTCGCGCCGTTCCACTCATTAATGTATGCGCATCACCCGTTTTTCACATAACAACATTTTAATCCAGGTATTCAAAGACTTGATGTACTTACCTTACGGTCCTCTGAGAAAACGTCTTTTGGCTTCACTGTAGCTGACAGTTGTGTCTATCATGAATTCAGTGATAAACACTCCTATTATTTGATCCAACCAATGATCTATGGCCCTCGTGATCTTATCTTCAGACGCCTCTAGCCTACGCACTAACTCTGGAGTCCACACTATCGACTGATCAAGCTTGCACCTTCGCGTGCTATCTGTCAGCCTTGCGATGCACTCATACAATTCTAATGAGAAGGACGTGAAGAATATCTCGTGGATTTCTATGTAAACGTAGCGATCCAGCCACCTCTTCTCAGATATCTGTGGGGTTTTGTTTTCCTGCACCATGAACTCATGAAGCTTCTAATCTAACCAATCTTCAATCTCTTTCCTCGTAGGGTTCCAATGTTCTGACATCAGACATCCCTTAGGTAGATCCCAATCCCGGTAACGGAACCATTTTTTGGCTTATTGGGGCCTGACCCAGGTTCAAAAATGTTTAGCCAAACAAATCCCAACACTACCGGCCCTTTCAGCAATAGTCAGTGAAGCGCGCACTGAAGTCTCACCCTAGGTAGTATGGGAGGGTGCTGGAAGCAGGTTCCCCACCCTAGGGATGTCTTAATGAGGTTTGGAGGGGTTGCAAACCTAACTACACACTCGCGCTACTCTGTGTAGCTATCTGGCCTTTACGAAGATCCGCGACGAGGTGTTTCCCAGATTCTTATTATTTTTGCAATTATTACAGATCTGATCTATTCCTTAAGGTCCTTTAATCAAGCATTCAACAGTTAAAACTAGTGCGTGCAACCAAAAAATCTTATAAATACACATAAAACCATCACATAAGCATAACATATAGATCTACGATCAGAAGCATAAACCATCATTGATAACAGATACATAATATTTCATAAACACTTATCTTTATTAATGCCCTTTATCCTGTTACAATCAACTTTTGGCCCTGCGCACACAGTTGCGGGGGTCTGGGCACACAGCTGAGGTCTCTACTAGGCCTCTGCACACACTTCACGCATCGTGCACTTTGTGGAGCCTCTACCATACTTTTTACCCAATATTGTGGGCTTTAAGCCTCAAAGCTCTTACGTGGGGGACCCGCTTCCCAACAGTTATATTGATTTTTCTGCCTCTTACCAAGGATTGTCCATTCTATAGATGCCGTAAAAATTTGATGGTGATTTCCTCATTGGGGGGTTGAAATCTTGTAAAATATGTTGTCCATCCTACGTGAGCTAGAATTTCCCTTGCTTCATCAAAGATAGCAAGTGTTAATAACTCTTGGTGCACTATTCTTCCTCCCGTGATCCCTGACTTCTATAAATGATTAATGTAGTCGAGAAATCACAACAACGAATAGAGCCGAGAGATGGAACAAAAAATGGTTTTAATGTATCAGGTGATGCTTTATAACATAAATACCATTATCGAGGACTGTTATAATGCCACACGCTCTATGACCATAGGATGGCACATTGTTCTACAAAATCAAATAAAAAGATGACAGCGCATGCATAAGTATACTAGAGGTCCTCGCCCCCTCTCGAAATGATAGGTCACCTACGATCGAATGAATGAAAGGATGATGCACTAGCGGTGAAGTACAGGGGTGATGGATTGGGTAATGAAAGTGGCAAGGTACATATATTAATGAAAGGATCATAAAGGATATTGGAGTAATGAAAACAAGGCATGTAACGAGAATTATCAATAAGTGATAAGATGTCGTGAGGTGATGCGATAAAGAAAAAGGACAACATACATAGGAAATAATACTTTACTGTTGTTATTCCACTTAAAATCGTTGTGATTGATTTTAGAAGATTAACTCATGCATAAAGGTTCAAGGTAAGTTAGGGACATAATCTCTCTGTAGAACAAATAGAAACATAAGAAGAGGGTATTATAATAATTATTGATGTAGAAAATAAAACTTCAATACCATAAGCAGAGCTTTCTATTGCCTGCAGGCATCCATAGCCTCGACAGAGTTGCTTTCTAACCCTTGGGAACCATGGTCCTCTATGTATAATTGGGGAAGTGCATTATGATGTCCATAGTAGAGACCAATGTGCTAGCATGGTAACTAGATGAACACATTTCCATTCACTGGGAAGTAGCGAAAGTGGTTAGGTCGGCTCGTGATGAGACCTCCTGTTCCAAGGACTTTGTTTCTTGTTGTATCCATTGGATCATATCCCTGGTGTGGTGGCCATAGTGGGAATGCCACTTCGTTGTTTCCTTATGATCATGATAGGCTGGCTCGTGATGAGACCCCCTATCCTCCATCTGTGGAAAAATCATAAAATTGTTAGTGAATATATATATATATATATATATATATATATATATATATATATATATATATATATATATATATATATATATATATATATATATATATATATATATATATTAACACTCCCCATTTTATATATAGAGGGTGGCTCAGTACTCCTTAAGAGTAGGGATGGCAGAAGAAGTTTGAACATATCAATAGAAAAAATATACCCATAATCTTACTGATAATAAATAGAGAGAGTTATATGAGATGGGGGAAAACCAGCATGATACAGATAATCAATCAGTTTGATTTATAGTGGAAATGAGGACAGTGAAGTGATATAGATAATTGTGTCCTTTCTTTTCGATCATCACAAAGCAATCTTGTTAAAGATGATAATATTCAAGATTTTTTCCTGCTTCAGTAGACTCCATACTTGTTGTCCTTAAATATGTATTGTACTTTTGTGCCATAAAGAGGATCATAAAGAGTGGGCTGGGATGGCCTAGGAATGATCATGCAAGGGGGAAAAGGATGTTCTCAATAATACTCACAAGGTGTTGTTCCCTGAAGGGAACAATAGAAGAAAACACACAAAAAAGTGTTGTTCCTTATAGCGAACAACAAGGAAAAACACACATAAAAAGTTTTGTTCCCTATAGGGAACAATAGCTATTCCCTGTAGGGAAAAACAAAAAAAGTACACGCAAAGTGTTGTTCCCTATAGGGAACAACAGCTGTTCCCTGTAGCGAACAACAAAAAAAATACACGCAAAAGTGTTGTTCCCTATAAGGAACAACAATTGTTCCCTGGAGGGAACAAGAAAAAGATGCATGAAAAAAGTGTTGTTCCCTATAGGGAACGATCACTATTCCCTATAAGTAACAACAAAAATACATGCAAAAGGTTTTGTTCCCTATAGGGAACAGTAGCTGTTCCCTGTAGGGAACAACAAAGAAACAGTAGTTGTTCCCTATAGGGAACAACAAAGAAAATAGACACGAAAAAGTTTTGTTCCCTAGAGGGAACAACAGTTGCTCCCTAGAGGGGACAACAACGAAAAATGCACACAAAAATTGTTGTTCCCTATAGGGAACAACAACTGTTCCCAATAGGGAATAGCAAAGAAAATACAAACAAAAAAAATGTTGTTCCCTTTAGCTGTTCGTTGTAGGGAACAGAAAAGAAAAATGCACACAAAAATGTTGTTCCCTGTATTGGACAGAAAAGAAAAATAGGAAAAAAAAATTGACAAACAATAATCTCTACTATTCTAAGAAAATATAATCAAATAGAAAGAAAACAAAAAATAATTTTTTGTACAAGTTTTAAAAATAAATTCTTCATTGGACTGGTGTTGTCAAAGAGTTTCCCTCTCCAGTGAGAATTTGTATTGTTGAATCTTCACGTATCTATTGGCAAAAGGATTCCCTTGTAAGTGGTTTGTGGTAGAGGCATACTCGATGCCCATTTTCTTTAAAAGAGTAGCCAGACCCATCAATGGTGGCTAATGTAAGGGTGCCATTATCCTGCACCTCCTTTATCTTGTAAGGACCTAACCATCTGGTCTTGCATTTGCCAGGGAAATCCTAGAACCTAGAATCATACAGAAGTGCCCAGCCACTTTCATGTAATATATTTTTCATTATGAGGGCATCATGCCATTTTTCTCTTTGTTGTTGAATCAATGCAGTATGCTGAGGTTCTGGTAGCCAGATTTCATCCAATTCATTGATTTGATGTAGTTTATTAACCTGTGCTTCATTCAAATCCAACCCTACTTCTTGGGCTATCCTCAATGTCTGAATTTCAAACTCTATGGGAAAGATAGGTTCCTTGCCAAACACTAGCTGATATGGGGAGTATCCTATGGTATTCCTCCAAGTCGTGCGATATGCCCATAGGGATTCTAGTAATCGGGTAGCCTAGTAATGTCTACGCAAGGTGATTGTCTTTGTTAGAATGGCCTCGATTACTTTGTTGGTACTTTCTACCAGGCAGTTTGCTTGCAGGTGGTATGGAGATGCGATCTTGTGCAAAATGTGATGATTTTTTAATGTAGTAGCAATCTTATGGCCCACAAATTGTGGCCCTCAATCCGTAGTTATTTCTGTGGGCAGGCCATACCGCACAAAAAATTGGAAAAGAAAGGGGATTACTATGTCCTTTGTTGCCCTTGGTAATGCTTCTACCTCCACCCATTTAGTCACATATTCTGTTGCAACCAGTATATATGACTTTTTATTAGATGATGGGTTTATTGGGCCAATGAAATCTAACACCCAACATGTAAAAGGTTCGATGACTAATTGTGGATGTAGGGGAATCTTGTCAGACTGGCCAGGGTGGCCCATTCTTCGATAGCGGTCGCATGCCTAGACAAATTTCTTGGCGTCCTTAAAAATGGTGGGCCAATAATAGCCCATCTGTAAGACTTTATGCCCAGTCCTTCGGTCTAGAAAGTGTCCACCACAAGGTCCATTGTGGCAGGCTTTTAGGATATCGTAGATTTCGTCTTCCCTGACACACCTGTGAATATGCATATCGGGACCTGTGTGAAAGAGGTATCCTCCGATCCAGGATGACCGAGTGCTACGTTGCAATATTAATTTTCTTTCTCTGGGCGTCAGGTATTTGGCTAGATTTCCCACTGCTAGGTAACTCGCGACATCTGCGTACCACGGTGTTTTCACAGTCACAACAAATAGGTGCTCATCAAGGAACTAGTCTTCTACTGCTATTGCGTCGTCTGTTCTTGGCACACGTGAGAGGAAGTTTGCCACCAAATTTTCCTTTCCTGGTCGATCCTTGATCATTATGTCAAATTCCTACAAAAGGATTAACCATCATGTCACTCTTCCATTCGTAATAGGTTTATTAGCTAAATATTTGATAGCAGAGTGATTAGTATACAAAACCACAGGGTATTCTGTTATATAGTGTCTGAATTTGCTAATAGCATTAATTACAGATAGAAACTCTTTCTTGGTCACTATGTAATTCAACTCAACAGGAGTTAAATTTGTGCTGATATAGTATATTGCATAGGGTTTGTTGTCTTCCTCTTGGCCGAGAACTACTCCAATGGCTGTATCTGATGCATTGGATGAAATCTGGAATGGTAAATCCCAGTTTGGGCCCCATAGTACTGGGGTTGTTGATACTAGCCGTTTTAATTCTACAAAGGAAATTTCACATTTGTCAGTCCATATAAAATTGATATTTCCTGTCAAAGCATATAATGGTGCAACAATTTGGGAGAAGTTTTTTATAGAACTTTGATAATATCCAAAAATCCCAAAAAACCATGTACCTCAGTTTGAGTGCAGGGGGTAGGTAGTAAGAGTATTACATAAACTTTTGCTGGATCTACCTGAATTCCAGCTGTTGAGATTTAATGGCCCAAGATTAGGCCTTCCGTCATCATCATGTGGCATTTCTCGTGGCTTAAGTAGAGCCTAGTAACAATGCATCTTTCTAGGATGTTCTCCAGTGTCTGTAGTGCCAGCTTGAAGTCATCTCCATAGGGTGTAAAATCGTCCATGTACACCTCTAATCCTTTGTTTATCAAGTCTGCAAAAATACTGAGTATGGCTCTCTGTAATATAGTAGGTGCATTGCGTAGTCTGAAAGGTAATACCATGTAAACAAACGGCCCCCAGGGGTAGGTCAAGTTAGTCTTATCCTGGTCTTCAGGGCCAATTGGATTTGGTTGTAGCCAATGAAGCCATCCAAGAAAGAGAAGAATTTTTTACCTGCCAGTGTGTCTAGAACCTGGTCAATACACGGAAGGTGAAAATTATCTTTTTACATTTATTTATTAATCTCTCTGTAATCGACACATATACGCAATTTCCCATTCCTTTTAGGAACCACAACTAATGAAAAAACCCATTTGCTATCAGATATAAGATAGATGAAATTTACATCTAACAGTTTCTGTAGTTCATCTTTAACAATATCCTTTTGGTGAGGGTTTAATCTTCGTTGAGGTTGTCAAATGGGTCTCGCATCTTTTTCAGTGTAGATGTGGTGCATACATAATTGGGGGTCAATCCCTTTCATATCTAGGTAATCCCAAGCGAAAGCCCCTTTGTATTTACTAAGGATTTGGATAAGCCTCTACTGCTCATCATCAGTCAGATTTTTGTTAATGTTTAGGACTTTCCCTGGCTCAGTTTCAATGGGTTTGTTTTTATAAATAGTTGTTGTTGGTATTGTTTGTTCATTGATATCTTTTAAATGATCTTCTTCAATTTCGTTATCTATGGCTACTTCAATAATGTGACATTTTAAATTAGATACGACAACTAGGTGGTTAATGTAAGTGTTATAGCTCCAAATCTCACTCTTGATGTTTGTGATGCTGCACTCATGGCCTAGAGAAACCCCTCCTTCGAGAACTGGTCCAAATACTTAAAAAACAATGTTTTACTCCCTATACGCGACATTGCCCTAAGCTAAACACATGTGTACATAGGTATGTGTATACCCAACCCACATATATTTCTTAAAACACTTAAAAAATTTAAATCTCCTTAATTTCAGGTTGAGATCACGAGTTTTACCTATTGATTACCTATTAGTGCCTGTGGCCCAACTATTCCCAACGAATTCCCAACTAAAAAACTACTTTGGGAGAAGTATAAAAGGGCTTCAATGGGAAGGCATAAAGAGGAGACAAGAGAGAGAAAAATCACTCTGCTAAGATTATCCCTGATCAGGTCTGAAAATCCTTGTTCTTCCAACACTTCCCTCATTACAGGAAACCCTTGTTTACTTGATTTATGATTTCTTTCCATTAGTTGATATATCCTTGAGTGAGTTATGGAAGGAGCTTGTTAAAGGCTTGAGATTGGATGAATCTGGAGGACGGTTCCGCTTGGAGCCTGCGAAAGGAAGACTCAGGTGAAATAATTCCTTACTATATTTTAGTTATCTATAATAAAAGAAACACTTGTCTTGTTCCTGATATGAATCTCCTTCATGCTTATGATATTAATGTTATGATTTACATATGAATGGTTGTTTCAATTGTATAACTAAATTTCAATATGCTATGAAGTTGACTTCCTTATGATGCTTGGTCCATATACTGCTATGATTTCTTGAATTGATTGTTTTGTAGGTTGAAGGATTGAAAGGAAATCCAAGAGGTTTTGGACCGTAGCTAGATCTACCCAAACAAAGGACCCCCAGGTGCACCTCTCTTCAGGTAGTTTGTTTATATTAGCATCATGGCTCTATGGAATGCTTGGTTTTCTTTGTAGATAACCCCCACTCTGCTATGGTATTGGCCTAAGACCCTAGGGGACTTTGTCCCTAAATAGAAGGTGTTAATAATGTCATCTTCTGTTTGATTCTTAAATTCAAGAGCATCTGCTATAGTTAGTGGTGATCAAATATTTTCGGTTAAATATGTTACAGGTTTCTTCCTAGTTTTTATTATAGTTAGGCTTGGTTGAGCTGGAGGATATAAAACTAGGTTCTTCACATTGTTTCCTCTGGCTATATTCATACTTCCTATTCGACAGCTTATATAAGCATCTGCGGTCGCTAGCCAAGGTATTCCCAATATTAGAGGATGTCCATCTAGCCGGTTTCTAGGATTAATAATCAAGAAATTTGTTGGGCACTCCCAAGAATCTACAAACACCATTACATCCTGTAATGTCCCTTCTGGTTTGATAACTGATTGGTCAGCAAGCTCTAGCAAGGTCATAGTTGGATCTAAGTTTGTGATGCCAAGTCTCTGACAGGTGATTGTGGTGAGAATATTAATGGTTGCCCCTAGATCGACTAACGCATTAGGAAAGGAACATCCATTTATTTTTATTGTGACAATAGGGTTTCCTGGGTCATCATATTTCACCGATATCTCTTTGCCTAATAATATATCAGACAAAGTTCTGACAATGTGGACATTTGGTGTTACTTTTATTTTCCTCATAGGCTTCTTGGTACACAATTCCTTAATGGTTTTTGCGTAGATTGGAATATCCTGAATAGCCTGGAGGAGATCGAAATCGGGATATTCGATTGGGTAGGGTATAATCAATCTTTCTAGGAATGGTGGAAAAGAGGTAATAGTTTGTTCATGGCTTTTCTATTTGACTATATTCTCCCTTTGAGGTGTTTGTTCTACAGGTAGTGACTCTTCCAATTGTATATTTTTATCATCCTCTGACTTGATTATTCATCTAGACCTCAATTTGAGTTCATTACACTCTCTCAACTCAGTTTCTGGATCCAGACCTTAAATAATTTGTACCGACAAGACTGGTCTGTTGTTAGGATTTGGGTTGGGATGGGTTGGGAGTTGTGGTCATATATTGGGTTGAGGATTCTGCTGCAACGTATAAGGTGCTAGTAGTGTGGGTTGAGGCAGGGGGATTATTCCTGTTGGTTGGTTTATAGGTCTTTGCCAGCTTGATTACCATTTTTGGTTTTGTGAAGTGGAGAGGAACCATTGAGATAGATATGGATTGTTTTTCCAAAATGGTGGAAAGTAAGATGGATTTGGCTAACTATTTTTTTGATTTGACTGATTGGACCATGGTGGCATAGAAAATTCTTGTGGTGACCAATTAGGAAAATGTGGCTAGTTATACCATTTAGCCCCTGTGTATTGCTGAGAATTATATTGTGAAGGCTAAAAGAATGAAGATGGATCGGTAGGCATGCCTATTTGTCGTGCTTGCCATTGGCAATGCTGATTTAACAGGTAGACTGGTTTCACTTCTTCCTCTGCCTCTTTGAAGACTGCTTTTAATCCTGGGAGTGATGGGCAATTTTCTGTGGCATGTTCTTTAGTGCATATGGCACAGGTCTGTACTATATCCAATGGGCATTCTTTATGACTATGTTTCTTCCTGCATTGAGGGCAGAAAATAACCAGGTTCTGTTCTGTGTCAGCCTGCTTCTGCTTGGCTTGCATGATGTCTAATTGTGTTGTAAAGGTTCCCAGGATATCTGTTTTGAATCTTCCAATAGGTTTCTGATTTCAATACGAGTAATGCTTCTGCTGGATATTTTGATGTCCTTGGTGATCATATCGCGTTCAACTAGTTTTAGTCTTGTATTTCCCCTTGAGCACCTGATACATAAATCAATAATGTTAGCATTTTCTTCTTGATAGATATCACCTTTACCCATAATATTTAATGTCTCTATCCATTGGTCTTTCATCCCCTTAGTCATCGTGGTTTTCAGCACATTATCAGGTAGATTTGCATAGGGAGATCTTTGAAGGTTATATTGGAAATGCTCCACATACTCTTCCAATGTTTCACTAGGCCTTGCTACCATTTGAAATATCTCTTCTTTTAGTCCTCTAGATCTGCATTAATCCTGATATTTTTTAAGGAAAGTAGTTTTTATCTGGTCCCAATCATTTATGGTGCCCTCACCCAATCCCATAAACCAACACAAGGCTTCTCCCTTTAAAGTGGATGGAAACAACTTCAGTTTTTGGGGGTCGGTGGTGTAATCATAACCCTGACATAGGATGTCAAATTCAAAGAGGAATGCATCCGGATCTTCTGAAGTGAGTCGATGAAAGGTGGGAATATTTTGTAGAGGGATAGTTGTCATGGGGGCGTTGACAGTTGTGTCAACAATAAGATACTGTAATGTAGACGTTTGGGGTGTTTGTGGATTATTGGCCATTTGATCAAAGATATGATAGTACCCTTCCACGATCTTAGGAGCTAGAGTGTTATCTCTAGGATATCCAAAAGAGGCAGGAATGATCCTAACAACACTCCCTTGATCTGGGATACTGAGTGTCCCCTGCTGAATTACTACCTCAGGGGATCTTGGTTCCTCAAATTCCCCTATTTCTCCTTCTCCTTCATGGATGTTGCAAGAATTCCCTTCTTGTGAGGGAATTGGTCATGAATTTTCAATATCCTGAAAACTCTGCTCAATCCCTTCAATTTTACTGTGAACCTTAGCATAGGCTACAGATGGTGAGCCTGTGGCTTGAACGGAGATAATAGGTTGTCTAAAAGCAACAGTTCAGGGATCTATTGATGGCTGGGATTCATCTTTTCTTAAGATGTCCTCGATAAAATTTGATCGTCCAAGGGTCACTGGTCCCTTAGATTTTTCAGGTTTGGGGTGCGGGATTGTATTGTTTTTTGGTCTTTTCTTCTTAGTCATTCATGAAAAAATTCAAATGTTTATTTCTACCTTAAATTCCTAGAAATTTTGCTGGAAAGCGGGCAGGGGAGCAGGCATTTTACCTGCTCCGTACGTAGGTTATTACCTACCATTTTTAATACCTAGCTCTCTCTCAACAGACAAACATCAAAAACCTACTTCACTTTTCTGTAATTGTGCTGAAAAATGAGTGGAGGAGCAAGCACTTTAGTTGCTTATGGTGACACTCTTCCTGGAAATGGTGCCAAAATGTTGGTTGATAAAAGGTGTCTTTCAAAACTCCGAATTACCTCGCATTAATCATCAACCCGGGCAAGTCCTCTTTATTTCAAGAGTGTACACAATATGTGCATGCTATGAATCTAGAGAGTAATGTTTCTTAAAATGAAGTACAAACCTTTGATACAAGAGTAAACAAATGCATTTATAAAACTCAAATTACAACTACTAAAGGAAATATTGCATCTAAACATCAAGACTTAATCCTCTGCTGAAATCGTAATCAAATCTCACACAAGCAATTCAATTAATAATAGCATCAACCGAGAGCATAGTAGCAATAACCAATCTCTTCTTAGCTGATTCAATCTAAATCACACTCAATCTCTACGAAGCAATCTAAATAGAACTGGTGTCAACTGAGAGCTCAATAGTGATAACCAAACTCTTACAGCTGATTAAATCAATACGATTCACTGTCTTAACAACTAAATAATTTAATCTACAATAAACGTAAATAGAATCAAATGACAGTGTGGTAAAACATGTAAATAAAATGTACTATCTTCAATATAGGAAAGCGGTAAATAATAAATCAGATGAACTCACAGAAAATGGTAAAACTATCAAGCCAATAAAACTTGTGAGAATCAAAAATATATAACACAAGGGAGCAGTTGAATCCACCAGAGGCTGGGCCCTTAGCCACCAGCGAATACTGTTGTGCTACTTCAAATAATATGAATGAAGTACAACATCAATTATATATTAATCACTGAACTCAAGTAGCATTACAATACGGTCTTGTTCTCCAACAGCACGAGTCTGTAAATTAAAATTACAATTTGAAATAACAGAGATCCATCCCCTTTCTTCCTACAATATTTTTCTTTTATAGTCAGAAAGAGGTAAAAGATAAATGTGATCCCTCAGGATCTCTTGATCTTGAGGGATTCACAACTGAATGCTATCTTCAGACACCCATCATATTTGGCGTTGATCCTCCTGATTCGTCCTTCGATCTATCCGCAACCAATGCACCCCCTTTTGCCTTTGTTGGTTTATGTTGTTCCATCACTAGGGAACAACAACTGTTCCTTTCATCATTTCTCTGCATAAAAAGGAGTAAAAGTTAGTTATGATGGCTAAATCTCAACTGAGGGTAGTTCATCTGTTTCTTATCATAATCCATCAATATGTTAGCGTATTGAGATATGAAAGATATAAGAAAAGAGGAAAAAGGTAATGGAATTAAGAGTAAATACATACCCATTTCATAAATCAATAGTAGCCTTCTGTAGGTCTGCACCTACGTACTGGTAAACATATTGGCCAAGACAAGAGCTAGGGGGTTGGAGCTCCCTTCCAGTAATAGCTGGAAAACAAGTGAAGGTTGGAGCCTTCAGTAGGTTGGTGTCTACATACTAGTAAACGGATCGACTAGTACAAGAGCTAGGGGGTTGTAGCTCCCTTCCAGTAGAAGCTAGAGAATGGGAGAAGGTTGTAGCCTTTTGCAGGCGGGTGCCTGCGTACTGGTATGAGTTTTTACCAGTACAAGATTGTAAACAGGTTTTTCTTATATTAAAAGAAGACAGTAGCAGGTGGTTTTTGTCTCACATTGGGTTTCCACCTTAAATCTTTGTGTTCATGTGTGTTTCTTATGTGTGATGGTTTGTTCTGATATTACTGCACATGGTTACTATTTATATGGTTAATGAAGTACTGATTAAAGAACAACATATAATGAGTTAACTGAATCATAAGTTTACTAGATATACGGTGGTTGCCTTAAATACAGTTGCATGTACACGTGGGTTACCTTCATTGAAGTAGCGTATCTAAATTTGAGGATGAAAAGAAAAATTATTATTGACTTGACTAATACTTATTCATGCCCCCTCTCAGTATTATTTCCAACAATTGGTATCAGAGTAGGTCCTTTGGTAGAAGCATCATTGCTTGAAGGAGATCCGTAGAACAATGGGAAAGAAGCTATAGAAGAAAGCATCTTAGAAGAAGAAGACAACTCAAAGGAATAGCGACAGCAGGAGAGAAAATTGGCTGTTAGGTGGAAGCAAGTATTCAGATTCCAAATCACCTCAAATTGAAGATGGAGAAGCAAATGAGGCATCACCTACAAATTTTTGGTCTTCCAGTGATACTTTTCTTTGTTCATGCAATATTGGAGATATTGGAAGTAATCGTGAAAGAAACATAGAGACAGAAGTTAAAAGAATCACAGATAAAATCAGAGATCAACAAGATCTATTTAACAAAAGGGAGTGCGTCTTCAAAGAAGAAGTCACCATATTAAAATCTCAGCTAGAGGAAGGAAACAAAGTCAGGAAGCAGTACAAGGAAAAGGAAGATCAATGCCAAAAGTTGCAGGATGAAGTGACATCATTAAGAAATGAAATAAATGATCAGAGCATAACAAACAAGAGACTTAAAGATAGATCCAGTTACTATGTAAGTCTTGAAGCTAAGATACTCTCTCTAAAAGAAGATCTAGAAAATAAGAAGAATGAAGAACTACCTCAAGTAGATGAAGAAAAAGAAAATAATATTCCCAAATTAAGGCAACAAGTGGAGGAAGGAAGAAAGGTTGAAGAAATATTGAAGAAGCAATATCTGGAAAAGGAAGAGCAATATCAGGTTGAGGTAAAAATATTAAAAGGTAAATTAGAAGAAAAGGATAAACTGTTACGATTTAAAGACAATACTAAGATTTTGGATAATATTCTTAGTTGTCAAAGGTATCCTACCATCAAAACTGGTCTTGGTTCTCATGAATCTATTGAAGGTGAATCTATCTCACAAGTTGAGGCAGGGAAATCTAATGCAAAACCTGAAATCCTCAACAAGGAGATGAGAGGTCAACCCCATCAACAACCAAGGAAAGAAAGTCTTCAAAGAAAATCTTTTACTCCTAACTGTGTAAGTGATAGTCAGTCATTTGCTCCAATGAATAATGTTCAGTGTTTTATATGTAATAATTTTTGACATGTTGCAGCAAGATGCAAAACTAGAATGGTTCAAGACCGTCACACAGAAAGATCATCAGCTACGAGGTACTTTAAGGGATATTTTTTTTCCTGCAATATGTTTGGTCACAAAGCCATTGACTATTATAGAAGGAATATGAAACATGTAATATATTATGCTTGTAACAAGTTTGGACATATAACAAAGGAATGCATGAGCAAATTTCAGCCATCATACCAAAGGGAGAAAACATCGTCACACTCGAAGATATGGAAGAAAAAGGAAGCATAGTCAGAAAGATGTGGTATAGCAGAGTATACAGACATAACAAACGCAGAGGGAGCTGAAAGTGTGAAACCTCAATGTTCTAATTCTCATACACAATTTCCATGAAGACAAGTCACATATATACGCGAGTTAGAAGCTATATAGTCGCGTATATGTTGGTTTGAGGGAAAATGCGGTGGGACAGACTCAGAAAAACTGATTTGATATGATTCAAACACATATCAGTTATCTTTTCTATTGTAATTATAGATGATTACAGTTTGTGGATGTTATTTAGAAGTGTTTTTGATCCTCACAAGTTGTTGATAACTTGATGTATATCTGACTGATGATGATGCCTTGATACTTCTTACTGATATATGCAATGATCAGATCTAACAGTGAACAGGTGGAATAGGTTGAGGGGGAGAACATGCTATGCTTCTAATAAAGCATTTTTGGCATTATATTTAGAAGTCTTTGGTACTTGAAGATGCTTATATAGCTTGATCCACATAGTTGTTTTGATGATGTACACATACATGCTGTTGATCTTGATGCTACTGACAAATGATGATGGTGTAGATCATATATGGAGTATGATAGTTTCTGATGTCTATCATGGTCTTGTTTAGATTTTTGGTCCTTGTTATAAATACCATCATTTGATGTAATGGTCATGAAAAGACCTAATTTGTAACCCCACTATGCATGGGAAGGATGATGTAATAATTTTTATTTCAGTCATCTATAAATTGGTATATCACCACTTGGTTGGGAGATTGATATATGTATGAGTCATTGGTGATAGGAAGGTCAAAGTAACTTAGTTGAGTTATAAAGTCATGTTATTCTTTTGCAAATATTTGCAGACTCTACATGTGCTCAGGGGGAGCATGGATGATATATTGCATCTTAGCATGTACAAAGGGGGAGTTTAATGAGAGAATTCAACATGTGCTCAGGGGGAGCATGCACATCATAGGGGAGAGGATAGCCCTTTGCCCTTGATGTCAAAGGGGGAGAGTGTCTTGGTGTTATTTTTTCCATCAGGTCCAAAGGGGGAGATTGTTGGCATTATGTTATAGGTGTTGTCCTTTATGGCAACTCACTCAGATGACAGTTCATAGTACAACAACAAAGGATTACAGATCAGACTCCAAAGAATGAAGAAAGAGAGTTATACACAGGTTCACTTTGTCAAAGAAGTGTATAGAGATGGGTTAACATAACAAAACGAGCATACAAAGTATACACTCACTTTCACAAATGGAAAAGCGCGTACATGTTGGAAAACTAAGTTTTTTGTCCGAGGTATTTGGTCCAAGGTATTTTGATCCAAGGTATTTGGTCTGAGCCTGAGGTATTTTGTCCAAGGTATTGGTCCTAGATAGTTTTGATCCATGGTATTGAGAAAGGCCTAAAACTACATAAGTAAGAGAAGATCATTAGGCCAAGTGTGCAAGTATTGAATATCTGATGAAGTGTGGGATCCAGTATGTAGGTTATGATCTTCTGATGCTTTTCTTAATCTGATCGAAGGATGCACCCATGTGGTTGATGATGGAGGATGGATCGAGATCATAAGGCCTGAAATGTATTAGAATTATGTGGTTTGATCAGGAATAGTCTAGATCTAAATACTGACGCATGTTTTATTCTGCAAATGTTATGATCTAGGTATGACTAAATTCTGAAATAGCTATGAAGTTTTTAAGTTAGTATTTGCATATCTGTACGCTAGTTCACTTTGGTAAAAGCACATATACACGCTGGTTCATATCATTAGAGTAGAGTATACATTATGAAATATGATATTTGAATTTGCAGTTGGTTCTAGTGGTTGTTGCAGAGTTTTGGGTTTTGATCTATGTTCTGGTTACTGTGTTTTGATGATAGTATTCTGAATGTTTAGATTGGTTGATTGTGATTTGCTTCAGTGATTCATTTGTGGGTGATTCGGAGATTGATGATTGAGTTTCAATGATTGGTTAATGCATATGTATTTGATGGTTTTATTGCAGTGGTGATTGATTTTGAGCTTCAATGTTGTTGATGGGTCTAGTATGTAAATTGGATGAAACGTGGCCTTCAGATTAATGTTGTGTTCCAAGAGTATCTAGTATGAAAATTTATGAAATGTGGTCCCTGGAGGAAGATAGAAGGTTGTAGCCTTCTGTAGGTCGGCGCCTACGTATTGGTAAACATATCGGCCAGTACAAGAGCTAGGGGGTTGGATCTCCCTTCCAGTAATGGCTGGAAAATAAGTGAAGGTTGGAGCCTTTAGTAGGCCGGCACCTATGTACTAGTAAACAGATTGGCTAGTACAAGAGCTAGGGGGTTGTAGCCCCCTTCCAGTAGACGCTGGAGAATGAGAGAAGGTTGTAGCCTTTTTCGGGTGGGTGCCTACATACTAGTATGAGTATGCACTAGTACAATATTGTAAACAGGTTTTTCTTATATTAAAAGAAGACAGCCGCAGGTGGTTTTTGTCCCGCATTGGGTTTCCACCTTAAATCTTGGTGTTCATGTGTGTTTATTATGTGTGATGGTTTGTTCTAATATTACTACACATGGTTACTATTTATATGGTTAATGAAGTACTGATTAAAGAGCAACATAGGATGAATTAACTAAATCATAAGTTTACTAGATATACGGTGGTTTCCTTAAACACAGTTGCGTGTACATGCGGATTACCTTCATTGAAGTAGCGTATATAAATTTGAGTATGAAAAGAAAAATATTATTGACTTAACTAATACTAATTCACCACCCCCCACCCGCTCAATATTATTTCCAACATACTAGTCATAGTCATGATCTTGGTGAGGTGGAACTCTCATAGTCATAGTCATGATCTTAGTGAAACTCTCATACATTATAGAGACCTTGTTGACATAAATATGATGTCAGTAAGTGTGCAATAAGGATATAATTAAAGTAGTAGCTATGGTACAACAAAGATGATCTCATTATCATGGTAAAGCCCTCTGTAAAGGTGGAGAGATGATGGTGCAACAACGAAGAGTGCACTAGTGATGGCCTCATTGATGCAACTATGATGATGATCTAGATGACGTAGTAATGATAGTGATGATGTCAACAGTAAGAATAGGACTGGTGTCGTGGTCTTGGAGTGGACTAGTAGGTCAAGAGTCATGGTCTTGGTATTCGTCAAGTAGAATCCCTATAAGAAGAATTTTTTGTAGGTTTCCCTCTCTAAGAGGGAGAGGTTTTGGCCCTGGCAAAAAGCCAACATCTTGTGTTCTTGTCTCCTATATTTTGGTAACTATTTGATGAAGTAATAAATACACACACTAATGATATCAAGATAAGATTGTTCTAATAGGGGAAAAGTTAAAATAACTCACAAATAGTTATCATGCTAAGAAGAATCACATTAACTACATTTGCCCTAGATTCTTCAACAAACGGAACATAATGAAAAATCAATTTGGTAGTCCTCGTTTTGGGATCCTGGGGAAATCTCTGTGTACTTTCTTTATATTCTCATCCTTATTTATTTTCTATTTTTTAGAATTTGTCAGTAGGTAATTTTTGTAGAGGGTTAAAACCTACTTTTGGTATCAGAGTTGTTTTGGCTTCAAGGGGACGCCTTTGTTGTTGAGGGGTTTTGTTGGGGCCTGTGGTAAACCCTGCTCAGTGGGAGTTGTGTGGGATCGATTCTTACGGTGACAGAGGATGGCGACCGGTGGAAAGATAAAGATTCAGAAGTTTAATGGTCAAAGTTTTGAGTTGTGGAAAATCAAGATGGGGGATCTAGTAGTGGATAAAGCTTAGTGGATTGCAGTAGATCTAGGTACTAAGCCAACTAAAATGTCAAATGAAGACTGGGAAAAGTTGGATTGGAAAATAAAGATCAAAATATAGTTGTGTATCTCATATTCAGTATTGTTGAATGTATCAGGGGAAATTATGGCAAAGAGTTTGTGGGAAAAGTTAGGGACTTTGTACCTGTTACCACTTAAACTAGTAGGGGACCAAAAAGGGGTTCCTAAGAAGGAAACTTCTAAGTTAAGGGAAATGGTGGAGGCTTAGCCCATTTTCACCACAACTAAGTCTCCATGCTCTTTATGGACATTCACCGATGCGGGAGTCTCGGTAGTGCAGGGATCACTTGCAAAATATATGTCAATGGATAGGTGGAAAGTGACCCTAGAAACCCTTTCCTAAGGATAGAGTGAATAATGGAACTTACTTCTCTTTAAGCAAGGGCCTTGACCTTCCAAGGGTAAGGGGTGCTTATTGGAGGGTTGAGGGAGAAGGAATAGACTTATGGATGAGGTTCTCAATCCCTATAATCCTTGGGAAACTTAGATTCCCAAATGGTTCTGGACAAATAATGTTTATTAAGATGTGGGACCACATGGGGCCAAGTGGACCCAGCCTAGGTGTGCAGATGGAATGCAGTAATAAATGATGTTCCTATCCCGCACAACGTGAAGGGAAAATACCAAAAAATAATATTTACCTCAAAATGTTGAATTGATCCTATTGAGGTCTAGCCTTGGGGATGCTTGGGAAAAATTTGATCCTAGAGCTAGGGCTTAGGATTCCCAAAGATTCCACCATTTAAATTGCCTCAAATTTGGAGGAGAGGAAGGAGACCCACCAGCGCAGTAGGATTTAGGATATTGAAGTTTTTCCTTGGGTCGATTTCGAGGAAATTGATGCCCTAGGTGACCTTTGAGGGCTAGACTTGGGAAAAAGTGATAAAAGGTGAAAACGGTTAAGGGGATGACCACCCTTTTTAGGTATCAGTGCCTAATTAACTTGGGGATATGGAGTCAAAGATGATGATGAGTAAGAACTTGGTTTTGTGATAAATGAGGCCCAAAAAGTCAACTTCATTCATTGTTGAGAGAAAGAAAATAAAAGTGATCTTCAAGAATTTGTACTTCAAAGAAAACAATGAAATATTATCAAGAAAAATAATATCTCAGACATTTCATTCACATAACATTGGCCTGTACATTTAATTAGCTAAAACATACTCAATTCCACATTTCAATCATGTAGCAACTAGTCGTAGTTTTAGTAGTATACAGTAACAAGAATAATAACATAAGAAAGTAGTTACAAAATTATAGGTTATATCCAACCAGAATTTATTTGATGAGACAAAGCTCCAATACAAGATAAATATCCCAATTCCATACGTCAAAATTCATCCATCTCCCAAAAATATCCTCCAAAGAAAAAATGTGAAGTTCTCTATGATTAAAGAGATCCCAAGTCAAGTGATGATCCAAATCAGTGTGTCTAACATCAATATATAGACTTCTATGGAATTTTAATTAGACTATGGTCCTACATTAGCCCCTAATGATAAAATAATGTGCAAATAAAACTCCTATTGGTGACAAACCCACCAAACTAGCTCACAAGTGTAAACATAAGCCTCACAAGGTAAAAAATAATAATATGTACATGTCATGGGGCCCTCCAAAGGCCTAATAATGTCATGAATTACCATACTGAGGAATAAATTCCTTGGAATATTATGGACAAGGGGGTGGCCCCTTGTTCTCCAAGTAGTAGACATGTGGTTCTCCTAGTGGGCAGGAAGACACATAAATGGCCCCATGGCTCTCCATATGAAATAGAGATGCATGTAGATCCTCTGCAAGGGTCCAAGTGGTGGAATGAATGATTCCATGATATTGAAAAATTCCTGGGACACCTGCCAGGAGTGTGGGGATCCTGTGGGAGCCTGTTGGGCATAATGTACCAAGCATATCACCATCATCCCAAAAGTGGATTGCTAGTAGTCTCTGAGCAATAACGAAGATCCGTGGAGTGCTTTCTACTATTGTGGAGGCTAGGGGATAACTATGCACGCCCTATATGTGCTAATGTACACCTCCAGGGGTTAGGATCCTATATAGGGAGACCAAATTCAAATGGAAACCACCTGTAATCTTGCATAAGATCTAATGTGTCCCCTAGGCTTCCAATACAACAAGTCATTAAAATAATCAAGTAAAATAGTTTACAAATAATTGATAACAAAGTGGGAACTTCATAATGGCATGCCCTTCCATAGTGGGCTTTGGCATGTGCTAGTGTCTCTAAGCTACAAAGCGGGTTAACCAAGTAGATTATTAGGTGGTTTCAACCCTTAAAGGGGATAGTATGTCCAAGGTGCATCCCTCTAATGGGCGTGGAAAGTGATAAATAAGTGGAATGGAGTAGGGAATGAGAGTGGAAATCTTGGGCCACATATTGGGGCATATGGGTAGCTAGGTAAGGGGAAGCCCACTCTTGGGTATTTAATGTGTAGGAGGGAGAAATCGTGGTACATGAGGTGGCCCAAACTTGGTTTTTCCACCCTTCTTTATATTCCTTTTTCCATTTATGAATTTTCTTTAATTAATTGTTTGGTGCTTAAAGGACAAGATCATGATGTGTAAGATATAGCAGTGATTACCCCCTTCTAGGTAGGGTGGTTCACTGCTTTCCAAGGGTTGGGACAATCATGGGTTTCTGAATGATAAAGGAGGCTCATCTTGGGCCTATGGAACTAGGGTGATGACCATGGATTGAGGTAGAGCTCACGTATTGGATTTTTCCCATGTGCTAATTTTGTCCCAATCATATTTTGCATTTTGTGGTACAATTTCCTGTTAAATGTGGCCAGTTTTTTTTTCTTTTTCTTTTAACGCTTAAACTTCTGAGGCATCATTCTAGGCTTGACCCAAGGTGGGAGAAAGTGGATAGGGAGGCTGGCCCTATGTGGACCCATAATGGAAATGTGGACCTAGGTGGGAGAAATGATGAATGAGGTATAATGAGTGGAAAGGGAGTGATATGTGCAGATAAAGGAGAGGTACCACACACCCAATGTTAGGTTTTCCCACGTAGCACCATCTTAGAACCAAATGGTCAATAAAGGAGATCCCATGTGACTAACATTGAAGGGTAACAAAAAAAAGAGATCAAGGGGACAAGAGCACACACTAAGCCCACCATTTTCACCAAATCCCCCCATCAATCCATACCCAAAAGTATCCATGATAAGTACACCCAATAATCAATTATAAAATGACAAGACATACCTTCATATTCGAGATGCCCACCTTCAAACATTCAATCAATATAGGTGGGTGAGGGACCACATGGCTGGCCTAGCTGGCAGAGAAATGGAGAAATGAGTGAGTAGAAGGCTCTAAGGGGCTACTAGTTATTTGATGAAGTTCATCATGGAGAAAAACATCTCCTGGGGATGTCACCAATGAAGTGGTGGGTAACTTCTGGCTCCAACACTGACGTGATCTCTCAAAGAAGTGGAGGAGGCTACTCAAACGGGAGGTCACGAGAACTCCAAAAATCTCTTGGTCACTGTAGACCTATTATCTGCACATGTCAAAGATCAAAGCCATGGGGCAACATGTTTTTCATGGTGTCTTATGATCACCCATGCTTAATGTCATCCCATAAACCAACAAGAAATAACATATGATTTTTTTTTTTTATAACCTAAATGCAATCTTAATCTATCATGAGAAACATCATATGCGGTTACTTCTAATGAAAAAATTATCATGCAGTGCATCCTACGCTAACATGCATGTGATAATTCTAATGCTAATTGTAATCATAAAGCTAGTGCAACCAACACATCATCATATCAATATACATATGCCTGCTAGTATGACTACTCATGTATCAAATCCCAATGTGAATTGAAACCCAAACACATGGATGATGTTGTGAGTTGCGGGTGGGAAAATATGATGCCCACACATGGATAATTATGTGAGAAGAGGTGATAAAAGGATGTGATATAATCCATGACATCTTCTCTTGCAACCAAAATAGAGAGATGTCAACAAACAAGCTCATAACATTTTCATGGATGGAAACCTCTGGGATATCACTTCCACCATTATCCTTATTATTTACATCATGGATTATGTCCTTCATCGGGTTATGATGGGTAGGAAAGGGAGGTTGAAAACATGGAGAAGTAGGTTTAACATGATGCTTACACTGGAGAGGGGAGACTATAGAGTGATCAAAACCCGAGGGTGCATCCAAAGAGGAAAAGTGTAATCAATGAATGGATTTTCTTTAACACTATACTTAGGAGGGTGAAAAGGCTCAAATTTACTTGAGATCATATGATCAGGGGTGAAGGAATTAATTGATGAGGACTCAAGAGGATGACCAATAGGAAAAAGGGAGAAATAAGTGTCGTATTCAATAGGTTGCACTTTCCAAAAATCACAATCTAAAGGCTCAAGTGATTTGAATAGAGAATCATACTCACGAGAAGTGGGAGCCTTATCAATCTCCTTGGTATCAGAGATTTGGTCTCTCCTAAAAGGAAAATTGATTACTTCCAACTACACCTCTTTATGCAAAGGAAAATAGAGATTCTCCTTGTTATCACTAGGCTAGAGAGTATGGGTTATGAAAACCTCCAACCAAACATAACTATTTCAAACCAACTTTTAACTGGAAGTTAGCCCTTCCAGTCCAAGAGGGATCTCTCAAAATACCTATAATATTTTCAGTCTAAAACTCAAAATTTTAGAATGCTAACTCTTTACTTTTCATGTGATTTTGTAGGTGAAAGAGTGTGATGACAACCACCATTAGGCATGAAGTCAATTACAAAAAACCTATTACAAACAACACTATTTTCATGGAAGTTGGGGCAATTTTGGCTTTAAAATGGTGTGCAATAAAACTTTTACAGTAAAACACAACAAATGAAGGAAGTTGGAGCATGTAACATGAATTCCAAGTAATAAAATTGCTATGAAACTGATAACAACATATAAAACATGGAGAAAAATATATGAGCCAAAATAGAATCTCAGGTGAAAATAACGGTTTGCTCCAAATGTATATTAACTAAAGAAAAAGGTTTACGAAGATGGTCCCCTCACATAAGCCCCCTACCTCTTCAAAGTGGAAAAGTTACACATATATAGAGTGAGGTATCCATTACAATAATCTACCACCTGGGCTAGACTCGATGCATAGCAAAGAAACCTAATTTTAATTGAATTACAAAACATGGATCCTTTATAGGGATATTTCTATTTTAACAAAATTTGAATACAAATAGGATTCTCCTATTATTGATGAGCTCAACAAATTATGTTAGTGACCCTCATCAAATGCAAACAAATGATGATGTGGTGGAGTATTGATGTGCTCTTACCACATGGATGTGCTGACCCGGTTGACTTTGATGACCTAGACCTCGACCAAGTCAAATTTCAAAACCTCTGCAACAACTTTGGCTAGGATATCTTCGAAACCCTAAAATAGATGTAGACACTGAGAGATTATTTTGTATATGAGATCGTGCTAAAAAAAACCTCCTTCGTATTTCCAAAATTCCTTTCCATTTGTTCAGAAAGTGAGGTTGAAGTTGACTACTACAACAGTCATTTCTAGAATTTCCGCAGCTAATTTTGGTAGAAAGTTACAAAAACATCACTTTGGTACTTTTCTGATCTTTTTGAAAACTATGAAGTGTACTCCCATGTATTTTAGCTAAACTCATGCCATTAAAACTCCTTTAGTTGATAATAGAGTTTAGGCTTCTGTGATCCATATCAATTAAGAGAGATTTTTCGGCGAAAATCACATGGTCCTTGAGTCAAACTAGCCGTTGGTCAGGAGGCTCCGTTCTTCCTATTTAACTTGCTTGGCTGGATCTGTTTCTTCAACTTGTCCTGACGATGAACCACACTTGTTGGTTCGAAACGCGTCGAAAAATGATTTTCCATGTGATTTTCGTCGAAAAATCCTTTAGTTGATGTTTAAAATCGTTTTTTCCTCCATGAAAGGCTACAACAATTTCATAGCAAATATTCTCCTTCAATATGGGGAGTTGCTAAGAAATTGTCAACCTTCTAAGATTTTTCCTTTTCATGATTTCTTCCACCTCCATGTCATTTCTAATCGAATGTAGAAGCCTGTATACTAATAAAATTACTGGTTAAACATAACATAGGAAAAAAATTAAGGATGTTACCATTTTTAAGGGGTGGTAGTATCTAACTCATACCCACCTAAAAATAGAAAGGTGAGCCAACCTCTATTCAACCTTTTAACTCTTCTACAACCAGTAATTTAATAAGACCATGATTTAAAATAAAGGTATTACTAGCATTAGGCTTGGCTTGGGCCTTGTTAGCCATTTTTCCCAAACTTCTATACAAATAAAAAGGAATAACTAAGGGTTGTTTACCTGTGAAGTGAAGTAGCAATTTGAAATGGTATTGGTAGACCATGTTGAACCTACCTTCATATGTGAAGTACTTCTGAATGGCCATTAGGAGTTTAGAATAAAATTATTTGAGGCAATTTATGGAGATGCCTGTAGTCATATTAATCCATTTCTGCGCTTCCTTAAATAACTCGTCAGAATTTAGCAACTCAAGCTTCTGTACCTTAAACCACATTTCTCCAGACCTAGGTATTTTTGTAGCATGAGAAATGGTGTCAAGGGAAATTGTAAAGTTCAACATGCCCACCTTTGATTCTGTAATTGAGAAATTGATAGAAAATTCTTTAGAAATTTTCCCATGGTAACCCTGCAGCTAGTAAGGGAAATGAAGGAAACCCATGGTTGGAAATGATTGAGTGAAGACAGGGTCCTCCTCTAGTAGTTTCATATCCATTGGTTCATATCTCACAACTGAGCCTGCTTTATATATTTTTTTTATGTCCTACCATAGCTTCAACACGTTGAGAGCTACTTCTCACCTGCAAATTACCCTAAAGACAACTAGACCAACTATTGACACCAACACACCCATTCTAAGGACAATAAGACCAACTCACATGAAAGTAGAACCGAGATTTTGACGGCAAAAGTAGTTCAAATGTAAATAAGACCAAGTTTATGGTAGCAAGAACAATTTAAAGTGGAAAGAAAACAATATAGAAATGAAATTATATGGTGTACACAGTTTGGGAATGATGGATAAATACAAATAACATGTAATAATAACCCACGGTGACTCTAACCAGAATCACTTTCAAAAATTACACTGTTACCATAGCAACAGACTTTCGTAGTGGGACAATTGTTTGAAGAGACAGATCTGCTACAGAAGTGTCAAGAAATTCTGTAGCAAACCCTCGATTTCCATAACTGGAGTTGTTGTGAAAATATGCTAAACTATCAAAAAGATAATCATGACCAGGTAAGCCTGAGACATATGTAAGAGTATTTTAACCTTTATGATGACATCCCACTTAAACTGAAAATGAACCTACAAACTGCCTATATGAGAAAAAATACTTTTTGTACATCAATTTTATTTTAAGAAAGCTCAAAACCCTAACTAACTTAACCAATTAACTCAAAAACTAACTCCATGGGTTATAATGGATAACAGTGCCTCCAATGGGGATGTTTTGACCCTATGGTGCAACAAAGAACCAACAGCTCCAGTGCCTAACCATTAGGTTGATCCCATTTAGAAGACTACATTCAAACCCTCTCACCAAAGTGAAAAGCAAATTGCAAACCAACTGGAAACCAATTACTACTATTGCAATGTGATATCAAACTATTGTACAAACTGAAACTAACAACTACAAAATGTAGCCTAAAGCTGAAGGGTATTCTTGTCCAACAAGATTATTAATGTACTAATAGCCCTACTCTAGCATCTGAAAATCAACCTGCTTAATTCAAGCAATATGAAACCTCCAGTATAACCAATCAAAGAGCTGATCCAACACTTGGGTTCCTTGATTTTTCTTAAGTGGACCATCTATTCGAAACTCAAAATAAAAACTAAATCCAAAACCTGAACTTATAAATCAAAGAAACTTCACCTTCACTTATGACTGGAATAAACTTACCTCTTGATAATCATGAAAAAACACCTCTTCTTGATGATTAAAACCATCAAGGCTGAATTCATTCATAACTGATGGCTTCTTTTGTCCTATGTCTTCAATTCCAAGAACATCATCAAATAAAAAGGCAACAATACATTTGTCCTCCCTTCCATGTAAATCAAGAAAAACATCCATACATTCTTGAACATCCTAAAAAAAGACATCTATATTGTGTGCATGAAAACTAATCTTTTTCTTATCAAACAATTTTGATTTGACCTTTGGCAATTTTTCTTAAGGACTGTCATCTTGTTTCTAAACACTAATAGCTCCTGTACAAACAAATTTATGCATATCATCCATGTTGTTTTGATGATTCTTAAATAGAATATGTAAAACCTATATATTCAGCTCTTCATGTAACTCGGGTTTACCTAAAAGTGTACTTTCATGCACTTTAACCAGGACAACATCATTATAATTTTCAACGGAAACAATTCTTGTCTAGGTAGACAACTTGTTAGGATATTCCGACACATAGGAAATAGTTAAGTTCAACTTGGTCTAGTATAGAGTTAGGTATAGAGTTAGGTAAAGTGTGTTTCTTTACCGTTGTACATTTTGTAACTTACAATCCGACGGTCACGATATGTAGTGATCCGACGGTTCATTCTCTCCTCGGTATTACCGACACTTGATCCGTGGCTTAACACCCGATTGGTCCATGAGTTCTATTTAAAGCGCATGGAGGGTCATTGTTTGGGTAATCCGTGCATGAGAGAAGCTTATGTAAATTTTAATTCTTTGATTAATAAATTGCCTGTAGTACCCACGTTGGGACAGGCCGTGGACTGTTTCCCTCTTTGAGGGTTTTAACCACGTCAAAAATACTGGTGTATTGATCTGTGATCTGGTTGTGAGCGGTGTCCTTTTGGTATTCTTTCTGAGGAACTTACCCTGTAAATTCCTACATGGTATCAGAGCTATTTGAGGGCCGCGTCCGTTGGTGATCCAAATCTGAAGCCGGTAGAACTGCATGCGGCTTTCGTTTCCTAGATCTGCTGTTTCTGACTGCTTTCGGGCTGAGAGGACTGCTCTGTTGCGTTCGGAGCATCTGTTCCAGTGAGGAACCCCTTTCGTTTCACGCGAAAAGGTTTCCGGTAGCCCTAGCTGCGTCATTTTTTAGATCGGGAGGTATACAGTGTTTTTTATAGTTTACTGTTATTTTCTCTCTGCTTATTTCGGTTTCGGTTTATTTAGCCTTTTTTTTTTAACCGGATCTATACCTTTCATTTCTGCGTATGCTCTTTGCCCTGCGACTCTGTGCGATCTGGGCAAATCAGAAACAGAAAGGAAGGATTTTTCTCATGCGTATGCTCTTTTCCCTGCACCTTAGTGTGATCTCGGAAAATCAGAAACATTGAGAAAAATATTTAGTTTTTCGGCTAAAGCTAACTTTGAGATTTTTTTCTAGTTTTTTGGCTAAAGCTAACTTCGAGCCGCAAGGTTCATTTTTCTTTGCATATTCGTGTTGGGTTTTGTGTTTTGTGTTTTGTAGGGAAAAAGAGCTTTCTCAAGGCAAGCACGCAAACCAAGGCCCCCCCCTCTCTCTCTCTCTCTCTCTCTCTCTCTCTCTCAAATTTTTTGTATAGATCAATTGGTTCAAAGCTATTTTAAGAGAGTAGAGGTCTTGGGTTCAAGTCTCCATTTTGTGGGGGCGTATTTTTTCATTCCCGCACATTCGCGCACTTTGCCGACAACGTCAACAATTTTTTTTTCAAAAAGCCATAACTTCTTCATCCGGAAGCCTTTTTCAGAGCCGTTTTTTTTAAAACCGCCTATTTTTTCGAGATCTATCCATTGGAACACTTACTTTCAGCATCTTCAGCTTCAGTTGTTTTTTAAAAAAAAATGGAAAGTCCATGCCAAGTCATTCTTGACAGCACTAACTACTTCCAATGGGTAGCCTACATGGAAGATTTACTTAGAAGTAAAGGTCTCTTCAGAATAGCCACAGACCAAGAGAAGAAACCAAAAAATGAAGACAAGGCTGCAAAATGGGAAAATAGACAAGATCAAGCACGTGGTTTGATAGGGATGTCTATTTCTCCTGATCTTAGATTCCACATTGCAGAACTTGAGACTCCTCATGAAGCATTAGAAAAACTTGCTAAAGTTTTTGGGATTAAAAATGAAATTAGAGCCCATCAACTTGAAAATGAGTTGCTTACTTTGGATCCTAATAATTTTTCTTGCATTGAAGATTTCTTGTCCAAATTCAAGACCCTTAGATATCTCTTGGAAGGTGTTAAAGTTAAGAAAGAAGATGGTAACCTTATTTATTCCATCCTTACTAAGTTGGGACCAGCCTACTCTGTATTTGTTTCCACTTTCCATTCTACAAGGGAAGCTTTCATTTGTCAAGGAAAAGACTACAAGGCCCCTTCCTTTGACTCCTTTTGTGATTCCTTAATAAGAGAACAAGAAAAACTCTTACACCTTGGTCTTCTTAATCTTGGAAACTCTTCCACGAAAGCGTTAGCCGCCCAGCAACAACCAAATTCAAAGAATCCTAAGAAGTCATATCCTCAAAAGAATGGTCCTAAACCAACTCAGCCTCAAAATGAAAGATCATTTCAGCAAAATGATAAGACCAATAAAAACAAATGGAAGAAGACTGATAGACATTGTAACTTTTGTAATCGAGATGGCCACTTAGAATCTAAATGCTTTAAGAAGATGGAAGCCTTGGAAGCCGCAATGAAGAAACATAACATCCATGTGGAGCCTACTTCAACTTCAACTTCTGGAATGGCACTTTCTGCATGTCATTGTCAATCATCTCAGTCTGGTTATGCATTAAATGTATCTTCTTCTTCTTCTCATTCTCATGAGTGGCTCATTGATTCTGGAGCCTCTTATCACATGGCCAAAAACCAAGCCATGTTTTCTTCTTTAAATGATTGTAACACCAAAAATATATATGTTGGTGATGATAGATCTCTTAATGTTGTAGGGACTGGAACTGTTCATCTAGACAATGGTCAGTTTAATGATGTATTATGTGTTCCAACCTTATCCTGCAACCTTCTATCTGTCTATCAGATAACTCATTCAGGTGAAGGTAAAATTGTTGAATTTTCACCTCATGATGTTGTAATCAAGGATCTAAAAGATCCTAAACAGATTCTAGCTACTGGTCTTGCTGATGATTCCACAAGGTTGTATAAGTTTCACAACTTTGGGTCATCAAATCTTCCCTCAGTATTTGTTGCTCATAATGATGAAGTGAGCAAACTTTGGCATGAGCGATTTGGTCACTTAAACTATCGCTCCCTTCAGCATCTATGTAAAGAAAATATGGTGACAGGTCTTCCTATGGTATCTTGCAGAGATGGTGTTTGTTCCGGATGTGTACTCGGAAAACATCATCGGGACAGTTTTGACAAACGTGCCTCTTGGCACGCCTCAGCCCCTTTACAGCTTGTGCACAGTGATTTATGTGGTCCTCTTCCTGTTGCTTCATTCTCTGGCTGCAAGTACTTCTTAACTTTCATTGATGATTTCTCCAGACGCACTTGGGTATACTTCTTAAAACTCAAGAGCGAAGTATTTAACACATTTTTGGCCTTCAAAGCATTTGTTGAAAAACAATCTGGACATCAAATTCTTAAGCTAAGAACTGATAATGGTGGAGAATATGTTAAAAACACATTCATCAACTTTTGCACCAAAAATGGAATTCAAATGCAACATACTGTTCCATACACTCCACAACAAAATGGTGTAGCTGAAAGGAAAAATCGCACCTTAAAGGAAATGGCTAATTGTATGCTGCAATCTAAAGGACTCAGTCTTAGTTTTTGGGCCGAAGCAATTAATTGTGCAAATTATATAATCAATCGCACTCCTACTAAGGTTCTAGAGAATATCACTCCAGAAGAAGCTTGGAGTTCCATTAAACCAGATGTAAGTCACTTTCGTGTGTTTGGAAGTGAAGCATGGGCCCATATTCCAGATGAAAAGCATAAAGCTTTAGAACCTAAGAGTGAGAAATGTACTTTTGTTGGATATTCTGAAGATGTAAAAGGTTATAGACTTATTCCATTTAAGTCCAAAAATGTTATCATTAGAAGAGATGTAAAATTTGATGAAAATAAATCGGCCTGCGAGCCTAGTCCGGCGGATGTGCCACCTCTTCCTATCTCTTCTACTTTTGAAAACATTTCTTCTTCAGATGATGAAAGCGAGGATGATAATCCTCCCCCACCTTCTCAGGATCCTCAACTTCCAAGATGGGTCCGTGCTACTCGGGATGCAGCAGGTGATCTTGCCGGTGATCCTACAGATCAGCGACGTACACGTTCTCAGTTTGAAAGAGCCTCTTCTTTACTGGCTCAAGCTCCAGTAAATCATGATCCTGACACTTTTGCAGAAGCTTCAGGCCATCCACATTGGGAAGCAGCTATGAATGAAGAATATCATTCATTGATGACAAATGATACATGGGATCTTGTTCCTCTACCAAAGGGACGCAAACTTGTTAGATGTAAATGGGTTTACAGAACCAAGTATGGACCAGATGGGAAAGTTGATAAACATAAAGCTCGTCTCGTTGCTAAGGGCTTTTCACAGGTTGAAGGCATTGACTACACTGAAACCTTCTCCCCTGTTGCCAAAATGAACTCTATCCGCCTTGTTCTTTCCCTTGCTGCCTCTTTAAAATGGGAAGTCCATCAGATGGATGTTAAATCTGCCTTCTTGCATGGGGACTTGCAGGAAGAAATCTATATGGAACAACCCATTGGCTTCATACAAACAGACTCCAGCCTTGTTTGTCGACTTAAGAAATCCCTTTATGGCCTCAAGCAAGCTCCTCGGGCTTGGTATGCCAAAATGGATAGCTTTCTTTTAGAATCTGGCTTTTCTAGGTGTCATTCTGACAATACTGTCTACACCAAGAAAGTTGGAAACTCTCTTATCATCCTTGTTCTTTATGTTGATGATCTTATTCTTACTGGTAGTGATCCCAACCTTATAAACCATGTGAAGTCCAACCTTAAAAAGAAATTTGAAATGACAGACTTAGGACACTTACACTATTTTCTCGGTCTTCAAGTCTTGCAATCCAAGGAGGGTATTTTCCTTTCCCAGTCCAAGTATGCTTGTGATATTCTTCGTCATTTTCACATGGAAGACTGTAAGCCAGCCCCTTCTCCCTTTCAGTCTGGAGTCAAACTTTCAGTCTCTTGTACTTCTCCTGAAGTTGATGCTACCTTATACCGTCAACTTGTAGGAAAACTCTTGTATTTAACCCATACTCGTCCTGATCTTTCCTTTGATGTTGGCCTTGTTGCTCGTTTTATGCAAAACCCCCGTGAAAGTCATTGGAAAGCAGCTAAAAGAATACTTTGTTATGTTCGAGGTACAGTACAGTTTGGGATTCATTACAGTGCCAAAGCAGCTCCTCTGTTAGTTGGTTTCACTGATTCTGATTGGACTGGTGACCCTGATGATCGGAAGTCTATTGCGGTTATGTCTTCACTCTTGGTTCAGGACCTATTACATGGGCTTGTAAGAAACAGGCTGCCATTTCTCTTTCGTCAGCAGAAGCAGAGTATCGTGGTGCCGTGGAAGCTAGTAAGGAAGCCTTGTGGCTTCGTCAGATCCTATCAGAGTTTGGCTTTGAGCAGCAGCATCCAACCACACTTTGGTGTGATAATCAAAGTGCCATTCAGCTATGCAAAGATCCAGTCCAGCATCAGCGCAGCAAACACATTGAACTACACATGCACTTCATCAGAAAGCTCATTCATGACCATGTTCTTGAAGTGCAATATTGTTCAACAGATGATCAGGTTGCAGACATCTTCACAAAGGCTCTCACAGAGGCGAAGTTCACTAAACTTCGATATATGCTTGGAGTTCAGGAAGTTGTCACTAAGGGGGGATAGGCTCTAGTGCCTCCTTCCTTCTCCTATTGTGTCATATTTGTAAATCCTTCAATCCTATCCCAAGTTGTTCTTAAGGGGGGATGTTAGGATATTCCGACACATAGGAAATAGTTAAGTTCAACTTGGTCTAGTATAGAGTTAGGTATAGAGTTAGGTAAAGTGTGTTTCTTTACCGTTGTACATTTTGTAACTTACAATCAGACGGTCACTTTATGTAGTGATCCGACGGTTCATTCTCTCCTCGGTATTACCGACACTTGATCCATGGCTTGACACCCGATTGGTCCATGACTTCTATTTAAAGCGCATGGAGGGTCATTGTTCGGGTAATTCGTTCATGAGAGAAGCTTATGTAAATTTTCATTCTTTGATTAATAAATTGCCTGTAGTACCCACGTTGGGACAGGCCGTGGACTGTTTCCCTCTTTGAGGGTTTTAACCATGTCAAAAATACTGGTGTATTGATCTATGATCTGGTTGTGAGCGGTGTCCTTTTGGTATTCTTTCTGAGGAACTTACCCTGTAAATTCCTACACAACTTTTATCACATGTTACCTCACTGTTTAGAATTTCCATGCATGAATTTTCAACAAACTTATCTTGAAGAGTTTCTTCTTGACATAAAATCTTGGAAAGGGAATGGGCCAAAAAATAATTTAAATGTTTTGGCTCATACCTTTATCTACATATAGATTGACAAGGCTACAAATTATCATAAATTGCATGTAATATGACTTGACTCAAATTTCTTATCCATTTCATCTTCAACTAAAGAAGAGACATCTTCTTGTTGGAAAAATTCTTCATCATCATGACAACTAGCTTAAGAAGAAAATTCATAAAATTCTTCTAACATATCCTCATCATCCATACATTCTACATCATCATCAATACTTTCAAGATATTGAATCAAACCCTTATAAAAATTACAACAATCTTGAAACAGTGGTAAGGAAGGATGAGAATTCCCATAATCTCCAAAGAATATTCTATGGAAATCTTTAAGAGAACACAAACTTCCTGATTGCAACCCTTCATACCATATTCTAGCTTTGTCTTCTAGGGTAGCCATAAACATCTTCATGAGACATTCCTCAGGAAACTCAACCATCACTCTACATACATTCATATCAAATCTAACCAAATGCAGAAAAGCATCCTATTTATTTTCATCTTTGAACATGGGAAGATAGGTTAACCAATCAACACAAGTGTTGGGTCAGGAAAAAGGTATGTTTTCTCTTTGTAAATAGCTTATTTAAGCAATTATCCTTACATGGTTATCTCTGTTTATGGAGCAAAATAAAGGAAACAATAGCTAAAGTTGGATAAAAGTACTTGGTAACAAATTAGATAAATCTAGCACGAGAAACAAACTTTTTACTATCCTTGTGTGCAAAAGATGCAGATTGGTCAATAGTCATTCAATCAACAGAGCAACACCAGGCCATAAAAGGAAAAGATGACATTTGAGGTAGGCAAGACAGCGAGAGACCACAAAGACTGATGCTATTTCATGACAAGATTAGATTATGTATGGCAAAATCCTGAGGATTCACTTTTATCTAGTTTACTCTTTCAATGTTATATATAAGGCCGAAAGGAGAACAAGTTTAAAATTCAGACTTTCATAATTCATATTTATTCTTTTTGAGATATATAATATTGTTATCTCAGTGATGTTGTAATCTTGTTACTAATATTAATGCAGAAACACTGTGTTTGATCCATACTTATATTCTAAGTATTTCTTAGCGGAGACTTCTAACGACTCTGGGGCCGATCAAGAGAAGTTCTAATGCTTTCTTGTGTTATATTCCTTTTACTTAGCCTTTATTGATTTTTAATGTTTAGTTGATATCATTTTGCTTATTGTGAAGATTGATGATATTGATTCATAGTGTTGTTCATTTAGATTCAGATTTAGCTCTCTGATATATCTAAGTAACACTTTGATTGGATTGGTTATGATAGTTTTAGTAGTAGATTGTTGTTCATTCTGAGTGATGTTACAATAGATATTAGAGATAGCATTAATTGATTTCCATGATTTTCTTACATAGATCAATTGCTGCTTAGAGATCATTTATAGCTATATTCTTTCTTGCTTTTCAATTATCATTTTCCATTCAATTGAGATTGCTATTTAATTATTATATTGTTGTTCAATTGAGATTTTTGTTTAATTAGAATTTTCCATTCAATTGGATTTGTTGTTCAATTTGGATTTGCTATAGCTTATCATTGATGTTCAGTTGTTATAGTTCTCTTTCTTGATTGAGTGAGTTAGTCCTAATTCTATTTGAAGGTTGCCAAGTGTGATTCTTTGCATTCACATTCAGACTCATTTGATTTCAGAATAAGTTAAACATAATTACAGAGTGTGTTAAGAGTTCTTTATTCCTTATTTATTTCTTTCAAAATTGTGTGGATTGAGTTGAAGAGATAGTTATTAGTGATTGCAACGAATTACCATTATATAACCTCTGAATTCATTGCATATATTGTGCTGAAACTCTTGAGATAAGAATACTTACTTTGGGTTGAAAATTAATGTAGGATTAAGATTGCTTGTAAAAAGACATCTTAGTGCACCAACATTTTGGTGTCGTTTCTAGGGAGAGTGTTTCGAGTGATTTATTTTTTATCTTGGTGTGAAAGAATTGGGTCTTAAAAAACAGAAGTTAAGAACCTACATACCTAGCAAGTAAAGTGCTTGCTTACTAGTCCACTATTCAACGAAATCTTAGAGGTTAAATACAAATTGGTTTTTATGAATGACTAGGAATAGAAAGATAGAAAAAGAGCAGAACCGCCCCCCTAAATCCACAAAACCCAAAGGATTGGTGAACCTTGGGAGAACAACCTTTATAGACAAAATCGTAAGAAAAGTAGAGTCTCAAGCATCAGTAGGATTCCAGGCAGTATCTGGAAAAGGTCCTACTATAACCCCTCAAGCAGCAAGCTCACCATCTACAGCTTACACCGAGATTCAAAGCCAAATTAGAGGATCTTAACAGATTCTTAAAGCTATAACAAGTTTACATTATGATCCTCTACAAGAGGGAAAGTCTTGTAACTTAAGAGAAGGAGAAGGAGAAACTAGTGGGACTGCTAAGGCATAACCACAACTATCTGAAAAAGGGTCTCTGGTGATCCCATATCAGGGCAGTGCTGCAAAGCCAACTCGGGTTGCTAATCCTCCACTTACTCAAAAAGCACCCCCTGAAATTCCTGAAGTTTATTGGCACATCTTTGACCAAATGGCAAACTAGTCACCTCAAGGTCAAATGTCGACATCGAAGTATCCCATAGTCAACCAAGTGGCCAATGCCCTCATGAAGGCTATTCCTATACAAAGCATCCCAACGTTTCATGGGATGATCATAGAGGATTCCGATGCTTTCCTGTTTGAGTTCGATTTCCTCTGCAGAGGGTATGACTACACCACTGACCCCCAAAAGCTAAAATTGTTCCCTTCTACTCTAAAAGGACCAGCCTTAAGATGGTTCATGTGTCTGGGTGGATGAACTTTTAATTCTTCGGATGATATGAAAACCTCCTTCCTCACAAGATATGAGGACTTTTGTAAGACTAGGGAGCTAAAAGATGAAATTTTTAAGATGACCGCAAAAGATAATGAAACACTAGAATAATATGTAGAACATTTTAATTATAATTTGCAGAGGTCTCCACACACCACCTTCCCTAAAGAAGTCCTAAGATCTATATTAATTAAAGGAATGAAAGAGGAATAGTTAGAAACTCTAAATTTAATGGGAAAAGGAGATTTCTCAGGAAGATTATGATGAAATTATCTGCTTGTGTATCAGCTGTTCGCGAGGAAGCACAAGCATAGGAGCCGGAAGCCGAGATCCCATGAGAAGGGGAATCAAATGACACAGTGGAGGCATAATATGAATGGAGATCGGCAACCTCCTATAAGATTTAAAAACAAACATCCTGGGCACCCTTATGACGTAGCTGGATGTCTTACAGGCTAAACAGAAGCAAGCCTTAGTAGAACAAAACTTGGCCATCTTCTGTCCATGTTTCCGAAAGAAGCACAACCAACAGGAATGTCCATAAGACATGGTGTAGACATGCACTATCTATACTAAAGATCACACCACTGAATAATGTCCATCATTGTTGAGGCTAAAAGCAGTATTCAAGGAAGCAAAAGAGGAAATAGAGCCAATATATCTAATGAACCAGCGTTGATAGTGGCAGGCTAAACCTACAGGTATGTCACAAGATGCATCCTAGTTCTTTCCTTCTTCATAGTTTAATCAGCAACAGAACCTTATGGTAGCATGGAAAGGCCAATCACCTTACCCATATTGGTAAACCCAACCATTTCCTATGACATCCTAGCCAACATAATCCTTTCCAGGTAATGGCTAGCCAAATTATCTTTTTACTCCTGTTTGTCTTCACAATCCATATCAATCCCAGTGGCCTTCCTCCACCTCTTAAAATCCAAACTTCTCTCCAAATTGGCAGTGACCATTGGGGATATCTAATGTACCTATGGGGACAAGTCCTCAGCCTCAACCTGCACTATCAGCTCCATATACATTACAAAAAAATCCTCAACCTCTTCTATGCCCTTAATTCCCAGCTCAACAAAATATGAATCCTAATAATAGACCAGTCTAGTTGGTGCAGATCATCGAAAGCTTAGATTATGGGATTGAGAATAAAGAATATAATGAACTTAGATTGAGGTCAAGACATATCATCACCCCTGAGGAAAACAGGGACCAACCTTCAATCGAAATTGAAACCCACCTGTACATATAGCACCACCCGCAATTAATATCGAACCAAAGCAAGGAGAAGAGACATATCAACATGAAGACCTTGAAAAACTTACAGTCGCTTCTCCCCCATTCCCCGAAAGGTTAACCGATACCCAAACCTATTGTTTACCCAAATTTAGATCTTGTATGGGAACTAAAAAATATTTGTATTAAAATTCCTCTCCTCGAGGCCATTCAAGACATTCCCATATATGCTAAAACAATCAAAGAGCTATGTGTAAAGAAGCCTACGAGGAAAGAAAAAACCTCAGCCACCATTCACGTTGTAGGAACCTTATCTAATTTACTCTTGGGAGGGGAAACTCCAATAAAGTATGAAGATCCTAGAAATCCCATAGTGACAGTTCAGATATATGGCCACTCTTTTCCTAATACACTAGTTGATCTCGGTGCAACCATTAACATTTTAACAGCAGAAACCTACCAAGCACTTGGTTTATGGCCCCGGAGCCAACCACAACTTTATTAGAACTTGTTGATCATTCGATGGTGAGGCCAGAAGGAACCTTACAAGATATTATAGTTTCTGCTGATTCGTGGGAATATCCAATAGATTTTCTTGTTATAAACTCAAAGAGTCAATCAGATGGGCACCCTCTGATTCTAGGCCGACCTTGGCTGGCGAAAGTTGATGCTTATATTGGTTGCTGAGAAGGCAACATGGCTATTGCAAAGGGGGATGTTGTAAAAGATTATGTGTTATATCCTCCTACCAAGCCAAGTCTACCCATTGTAAAAATATACAAACAACCACCAGCGTACCTAGAGGAAAGCATCCATTCACCACTCATAGTAGCGGAGGCACTGGAATTTAAATATCAGACTGAAGATGATGTTATCAATAATTTTATAAATTAGCTGGCTAATGTGAGCAATGTAAAGTGTCAAATGTTGAAAGCAATTCTTGATAATGAAGCCATGGAGGATCCTCTGAAGGATACCGATGACCAGCATATTCAGACGATTTTTGTTCATAACAACAAACCTGTTGAGATCGAACCAAGCAAAATTTTAAATGTTAATGATAGTCTGGATAACGATAAGCAACAAAATCTCATATGGGTCTTACAGAAATATAAAGGGGGCTTTTCTTGGGATTATCCTGATATGAAAGGAATAGACCCACAACTGTGTACACACAACATCTATACGGAGAAGGATGCTTGACCCATCTGCTAGCCTCAATGGAGATTGAATCCACATCTCGAGGACATTCTGAAAGAATAACTACAGAAGTTGTTATATGTAAACTTTATTTATCCTATATTGGACAGTAAATGGGTCTCCCCATTGGTGGTCATCCCTAAGAAAAATGGGAAGTGGCGTATCTGTGTAGAATACCAGGAGTTTAATAAGGTGACACAGAAATATCACTTCCCCCTCCCATTCATCGATAAGGTCCTTGATACATTGGCAGGGAATCAATTATTTTCCTCCTTAGACGGTTTGAACGGCTACAATCAGATTTAGATCACCCCTGAAGACCAGGACAAAACAACCTTCACCTATCCCTAGGGTACATTCATGTACATAGTATTACCATTATGATTTTGTAATGCCCCAGCTACATTCTAGAGAGCTATACTCATCATCCTTGCTAATTTAATAAATGAATGACTTGAGGTGTATATGGATGAACTTACTCCACACGGGGATGACTTCTACCAAGCATTGTAGACACTAGAAAAGGTCTTAGAATGATGCATTGCTACTAGGTTGTGTTAAGCAATGTCAAGTATCACATGATGATGACCAAGGGCATAATATTGGGACGTTATATCTCTGCAGTAGGGATACATGTAGATCCAGTAAAAATTTAGGTAATTCTTTTACTACCTACCCCCTGCACTCAGACAGAGGTATGTAGCTTCTTGGTTTATGGAGGCTATTATCGTAGGTTTCTTTGGCTTGAGGGGGACTAACCCAAGTTCAATGTTAATTAGCCAAACAAATCCCTACACTACTAGCCCTTTCGGCATCAGCCCACAGAACGCGAACTGAAGTCTCACCCGAAGCAGTATGGGGGGATGCTAGAACCAAGTTTCTGCACCATGAGATGGTTATGATGTCACTTGATTCCCTCAATTCCTACCTTCGCGCAAGTCCCTTCACTCTAGGACTTACAAGATGAGCCCTTTATTCTATCCTTTAATACCTCTACAAAAGGGTATGATCAACCTTCTTGCAGCCCTAGCTTGTTGTTTAGGTGATTTCACGTTGCTATGGCAGCGTGCCATACAGATTCCCAAATTACTCTAAGTGACTTGATTATCTTATCCAATAATTATAGTTATCACCCCGTAAACAGATAGTTGTAATTAAATTCAATTATTCAACGTAATTGCATCATTTGCGCATCACATAAGCATAACAAAGGAAATTCATACATATCATATCAAGATGCAGTAACAGAACAAAGACATAGGAATTGCAGAATATCTTTCTTTATTAATATCTTCCAAGTGCTTACAACCTCTGTCCACCCTATGCACATAACTGCAAGGGTTCGCACACTCAACTGCAGACTTCTACCATAGGCCTCTACACACTCAAGTATGGAGCCTCAACCTACGCTACAACCCAAGACTTAGACTTCTTACTCAGAGCTACAACTCATTTACATTATTCATCTATCTACATCTCCAAAACTACTTAGAGCTTATCTCTTTTTATACAATCCCATGGTCCACGGACCATGGGTAGATCTCTTTTACAGCTGACTTTACTTTACAAAATTAAGGGAAAACTACCCTTAATGACACATAGCACCTTCGTGCTCCTCTACCACAAAATGCGGAGACTTTACCATTTTATTACAAAATTTAACTCAAACATGGGATTTTAGCCCCAAAACTGCCCTTGGGGATCTCGCTCCCAAAAGGCCCCCAACAAAAACATCGTGACTGACCCTTGAGTCATGATTTAGGCACAAAGATCTTTGTGTGAAGCTCATCCAGCTCAACCCGTATGACCGCTACCTCGGTCGTTCACTGAGCTACCCCCTACTTCGCATCTTCCATTGTCTTCTCGGTCACTACTTGTTAAAATTGGCAACTAGGGCCAAACTCCATGTGGGTCATCTTATTCATGACTGATAATATTTTTATTATATTCCTCTCATCAAGAGGTGTAGGATTGATCTAAATATCATCCGATTCCGATAAGTATTTATGGAGATATGAATTTACTTTGATTATGGAATAATTATCAAGCTGACTTGCACTCATGTAGGCTCAAAAGCCCAACAGTTGCATCTATTAAAACATCAACAGTTGTGTATAAATACAGGAGCAATTTTCTTCATTTGGACACACACACTCATCACATCTCTCTCTCTCCCCTATGTAGAAAAGAGGCTCTTCTCCTACTACAAAGAAAGAGACTCTTCTCTCACACGTGTGGAAGGAAGGTGCAGAATTTAGGGCTACAACTGTAGAACCAAAGTTTGACTAGCGTTGACCATCAATATCCCTCTTAGAACTGCACTATAACTCCATCTAGATCTCCTCTAAAGGCCACATTTTTTGGTGGTGGAATCAAGCTGATCCAACAATCGGTCTGCAAGATATTATCTGCCCTAGTTTGGTTGATCTAGGGTTTGCTGCTCCTGATGTAAATCAGATTTATGTACTATTTCTCTTTTCTTGATTATTGAAGGTAAAGGAAGATTTGATCAAAGGGTTTCCCCACATTGGGGTTTGTCCCTGCCTAGCCGCCACATCTTGTGTCTCTTGTCTTGGCCTTTTTTTTGTCGATCGTTTAACATTCTATCTGCACTTTACTTGTGTACATCTAATTGCTAATCTATGGATAATAATAAGAAAGATAAGTAAACTGCTATAAGCATAGAACATACCATAAATTAACATGGTATCAGAGCTGAGGTGAAGATAAATCCTGAGAAATAGCAAGAGCAATCACCGAGGAGAAGATTGGCAAGGCTATCCTAAAAGAACTATAAGGTCCTCAACACTCTTCCCTGCTGAGGACAAGCTCCGTGAGAAAGCTGACTATCATGGATGGAAGATGTCTATAAATCTAACCTTAGAAGATCAAGGAGTGTTGGATCATGTGAGAGGAAATATTGCTGAGCCTCCATCAAATGCAACCACTACTGCCAGGAACAAATGGAAAACTGGCAAAGTCAAAAAAAAAAGATCATTTCGGACTCTACCGACAAGTGCTTGGTGGCCTACATCTCCGACATGAACACCTCCAAGGAAATCTACGATAGAGTGGTGAGTTTATTTAAAGTTAATGATGCAAATCAAGTTTTGTTTCTTAGAAATAAGCTGAAGGAAATTAATAAGGGCAAAGATGAGAGTATGCAAGCATACTTGTTAAGAATCACCGAGATCAGGAACAATCTCCTATCTATTGGGGACACTATTATTGATAGGGAAATGGCACTCACGACTCTTGGAGGATTACCATCCAAATGGTACGTGTTCAATATTACTCTTCTGAACAATAATGTAATTCCTGGTTTCGAGGAATTAATGGCTAGATGCATCCAAGAAGAAACAAGGGTAGAAGAGCAAGAAATGTCCATACCTAAAGGTCCTCCTACTGCCTTTTCTTCTCATGCTAAGAAAAGAAAAAATTCTGGGACTAAATAAAAAAAAAGGTTTGACCTAAGGTTGGAAGAAAATGACAATGTTACATTTGCGATAAAGCAGGTCACTATGCGAGGGAGTGCCTTGATAGAAATGACTCACACCAGGATGATGATCAAAATCCCTCTCATGGCAATCAAAGGAATGACAAATTTAATAGCAAAGGTAAAAGGAGTGCTAGAAATCAAAGAAGAGGACAACCATTCAAGAAGGCTAGAAATTCCAGGTATGAATCCAACACTATTGAAAATAAGCAAGATGAATATTATCTACCAGCTGCTCTACCTACCTCTGCTCCTTCAGACTCAATGAGAATTTGGCTCATTGATAGTGGTTCCTCAAGGCACTTCACTAGTTACAAAGAAGTTCTCCATAATCTGATATAGAAAGAAACTAACCTGGAAATTGTCCTTGGAGATAATATGAAATATCCCATGAAAGGTGTAGGCAATGTCTCTCTTAAATTGAATCAAGGTAATATGATCCACTTATAGGATGTATTATATATACCCGACGTCAAAAAGAACCTGGTGTCCATCTCAGCAATGGAAGGAAAAGGCTACAAGGTGACCTTTAGTAATGGCAAGGTACATATATGGAAAAATAACGTTAAATATGCCTTCACTCTTGGGTTTAGAGTTGATTCATTATATCAATTTGGTGGAAGTTTGCTAGGTCTCATGTCTTGTGACACATCTCTTCAGTCCAAAATTTGGCATCGAAGGAATTCCACCTTCATTATAAAGCTCTACCCGATGTAAGACAAATGGTAACAGGAATGCACAAATTCCGAGTAGAGAAAGAAGGTGTATGTCTGGGATGTGCCGAAGGAAAGCTCAAAAGGGGACCATTCCCGTCAACCCAAAGTATGACCTAAAATATATTACAACTGGTTCACTCAGACACATTTGGTATGATGCATGTGAACTCCTTAGGAAGATATTTATATTACCTTACTTTTACAGATGACTATTCTCGAAAGACGTGGATATACTTCTTGAAAAAGAAGGATGAAGTGTTCTCTTGGTTTCGACGCTTCAAAGCCTTGATCAAGAATGAAAACAAAAAGAAGATCAATATCTTAAGAACTGAAAATGGGACTGAATATGAATCTAATGAGTTTCATGACTTTTGTAAAGAGGCTGGCATCAAGAGGGGGGCTACTACACCATATACTCCTGAACAGAATGGTGTGGCAGAAAGGAAGAACTATACGATTGTGGAAGTTGTCTGTTCCATGCTCCATGATCAAAAAATTCCAAAGTTTCTATGGGCTGAAGCTCCAAACACTGTTGTATATGTACAAAACCAATGCCCTCATCAAGCATTGCATTCCAAGACTCCTGATGAAATGTTCACCTGTAAGAAACATGACGTATCTCATTTTAGAATTTTTGGAAGCCATGTATATTTTCATGTGCCGAAAGAGAGAAGGAATCAATTGGGTGCATCTGGAAAGAAAGGAATATTTGTGGGCTATGGTGAAAATACTAAGGGCTACAAAATCTATGTAGCCAGTCAAAGGGAAGTCATGATTAGTCATGATGTCACCTTTGACAAAGATATTTCCCTTAGCAAGGTGGACAACCTTTCAACTTTGAGGAGCTCTCAAGAAGCTGACACCAGGGAACCGAAAGAAAAGGATGATGAAACAATGCCTAATGTTGAAGAACCCATGGATCATATTGATCCACTTGAGCCTTCCTCTTTTAGGAAGAGGCCCTCTTGGCTTAGGGGGCTACTCGATGATGCTGAAGGACACACTACACCCTGAGGATCCTTCTATGAAAGTAAGAAACTTAATAGGTATCAGGGATACCTGACCATCATGAGCCTTCATCATTCTCAGATGCTGTCAAGCATTAAGTATGGAAGGATGCTATGACCAAAGAATATGAGTCTATCATTAAGAATGATGTCTGGGAAGTAGTTCCCAAACCCTAGGAAAAGACAGTTGTCACCCCTAAATGGCTTTACAAGATACAACATGCAGTAGATGGAAGTACGAAAAATATAAGGCTCGTTTTGTCACTCATGGCTTCTCCCAGAAGGTAGGTATAGACTATGATGAGAAATTTGCACCTATTGCCAGATATACCACCATCCACTCAATCATCACCCTTGCAACTTCCGAAGGATGGAACCTAAATCAAATGGACATCAAGATCGTGTTTTTGCATGTTTCGATCAAAGAAGAGGTCTACATGGAGAAACCTGAAGGATTTGAGATTTATGATAAAAAATCTCATGTATGTAGGTTGAAGAAGGCTCTCTATGGGCTGAAGAAAGCACCTCGAGCATGGTATGAGAGGATTGATAGCTACTTGATGAAGCTAGGATTCACTAGGAGTGAAGTTGATCCTAACCTTTACTTTAAGGTTGAAGATTACAAGCCTATCATACTGGTGATGTATGTGAATGACCTCGTTCTAATAGGTGCAGGCCATCTCATTCACAAACGTAAGAGGGATTTGGCTTCTAAATTTGAAATGAAGGACTTAGGACTAATGCATTATTTCCTAGGACTTGAAGTCTGGCAGAAGCCAAGGGAAATTTTCCTATCTCAAGGAAAATATGTGGTGAAGATATTGGAAAGATTTGGTATGGTAGACTGCAAGCCTGTAACTACCCCGATGGAGCTTGACTTCAAAACGTTAAGCGGAAGTGCTACTAGACCTGTTTTACAAAATGCTACCGAGTATCAGCAACTCATCGGAGCATTAATGTTATTAGTGAACTCCCGTCCAGATATATGCTTTGCAGTCAACACATTAAGTCAACATATGGTTGAACCTCATCACATACATTGGATTGGTGCCAAGAATCTGTTAAGATATCTTCGTGGCACAATTACATATGGGCTAAGATACACTGTCGGAGATGTCAGACTATTTAGATACATAGATGTTGATTGGGTAGGCAGTGTGGTGGATCGTAAGAGCACTTCTGGGTGCTGCTTCACCTTGGGATCTGCTTCGCTATCCTAGACGAGAAAGAAGTAGAATTCTTGCTTTTGATCACCTCCGAGGCAGAGTATATTGCTCCTAGCATGGCCTCCTATGAGGCAATCTGGTTACAGAAGCTCTTCAGTGAGATGTTTGGATTTACACTAGATACCACCGTGATCCTATGTGACAACCAGAGTGGGATTCATTTGTCAGAAAATCTCGTATTCCATGATCACTCCATGCATATCGATATCAGGTACCACTATATTTGAGATATGGTGCAACGGGGAGCTATAAGGCTCCAACATATCGGTACAGATGAACAGGTCATCGACATTCTGACAGAGCCCCTAGGAAAGGTCAAATTTTTGACTTTCCGAGAATGACTTGGTGTCATTCAAAAACCCTCTGATGAGGGTCCAGTATGATGTATGGAGCTCTTGTATCTCCACGGGGGGTGCAGGGTACCTCTTGGAGTGACATATGACCAAAGTGTAAAAGAATCAAAACTTTCCCTGTAACACCCCGTGGTGACTATGTAGTAGGATGATTAGTTCTCCTGTGAGGTCTGGATGATGTGTTATCCATGACAATTGTGTAGCATGATAATTAGTTCTCTTGTGAGGACAAGATTGATTAGTTCTGTTGTCAAGGAATCCTACCCATGTAGTCTGGGACTCATGGGAAGTACATCTCACTTGATCAATGAGAAGGGAAATGAGGATAGGGACCATAGTAGTACCGATGGACGCATCATTGTAGCTACTGTACTCCCTATGCTAGGATGACGTTCATTGATCTGGGATCAATGATATTGATCTGGGACCAGTGGTAGTAGTTGTACCCACTATGATGCTGACCTTGGGTCGGTTGAGACTGGTCTAGAACTAGTGGTACATACTCTGAGACTGACTTCAGGTTAGTGAAGGACTGGTTTGGGACTAGTGGTAGGAGTTGTACCCACTATGACACTGAATTCAGGTTGTTTGAGACTAGTCTAGGACCAGTGGTAGGAGGTGTACCCACTATGACGCTGACTTCGGGTCGGTAGAGATTGGTCTGGGACTAGTGGTACATACTTTGAGACTAACTTTGAGTCAGTATGATACATCCTTGATCATTTCTTCCTCTTCATCATTCAGACAAAGTAGAGCAGAGAAAAGTAGATCAGAATAGGGCAGAACAAGATAGAGCGGAGCAGAGTAGGGGTCAAGTTGTACAGGGCAATGCATTTGATGGATGAATAGTAGCAACCGACAAACAGATTGCAGATGGAGTTCTACCTAGTTGAGAGGGAGTGTTAAAATTGGCAACTAGGGCCAAACTCCATGTGGGTCATCTTACTCATAGATGATAATATTTTTATTAGATTCCTCTCATTGAGAGGTGTAGGATTGATCTAAATATTATCCGATTCTGATAAGTATTTATGGAGATATGAATTTATTTTGATTATGGAATAATTATCAAGCTGACCCGCACTCATGTAGGCTTAGAAGCCCAACAGTCGCATCTATTCAAACATCAACAGTTGTGTATAAATATAGGATGACTTTTCCTCATTTGGACACACACACACTCATCACATCTCTCTCTCTCTCTCCTGTGCAGAAAAGAGGCTTTTCTCCTACTACGCAGAAAGAGACTCTTCTCTCACACATGTGGAAGGAAGGTGCAAAATTTAGGGCTGCAACTACAGAACCAAAGTTTGACCAGCATTGACCATCAGTCTACCTCTTAGAACTGTGTTGTAGGTGCATCTAGATATCCTCTCAAGGCCACATTTTTTGGTGGTGGAATCAATCCAATCCGAAGTTCAGTCTGCAAGATATTTTCTGCCCTATTTTGGATGATCTAGGATTTGCTACTGCTGATGTAAATCAGATTTATGTACTATTTCTCTCTGCTGGATTATTGAAGATAAAGGAAGATTTGATCAAAGGGTTTCCCCACATTAGGGTTTGTCCTTGGCTAGCTGCCACATCTTGTGTCTCTTATCTTGGCTTGTTTTCTATCGATTGTTTAAAGTTCTATCTGCACTTTACTTTATGTACATGTGATTGCTAATCTGTGGATAATAATAAGAAAGATAAGTAAAATGCTATAAGCATAGACGTACAATAAATTAACACTGCTCCTACGCTATCAGCCTGAAGCTTTTGTTGCGCCACTTGCAGAGTCACAAGTTTGCCTTCAATATTTCTTGTGACTGCGTAAGCTTCCTCCAACCATGGCTTTATTCACACCTTCAACACTGCTTTCTTATGCAGCACTGCGTCCACCTGTTCCTTCAGTTGCTTGGTCTTTTGTAGCTTGGCTAGCCTTTGTGTCAGTGCAATGGTTCACACTGTGCCCTTAGCTTCATCGTAGCGTTGTTGTAGCTCACATGCTTTTGTCTCTAGCCTATGTACATTTGCTTCCTCCTACAAGCTTGTCAGGACCTCAAATGATTGCTCAAACAACTGCATGTAGTGTACTACTACACTTTCCACTGTCGTGACTACCTTTGTGACAAAGATTTCCTGCTATTCCTTTACTTCTGGCGGTGTTGAAGGATGGGCCCTCAACTGCAGCTCTGTAATCTATAGGTTCAACTCTAGCTGAACCCGTGCCATCTCAGTCTAAGTGTTACGCACCTCTGTGGCAAATTTTCAGATGCGGACCTCGACTGGCTCCTCCTCCATAATGGCCAACTCTGGGACAATTCTACATGCATCCTCAATGACCTGCATGATCTTCTTGCTCTGGTTGGTCACCTCAGTCTCAGTGGTGATGGCAACATTTCTCTGTAGGGCCATCTATTCATTGTTGATCCATTGTTCACTAACACCCATCATGCACCAGGCACAGTAGTTGCTTGATGACCAAAACTGTCACCAGGGTGTGGTTATAGTGTGGCACCCAGAGAAGGCTTAGAAATCCTGCCTTCTCTACTCCTTTGAGCCACCTCCGTGGCTCCAACACAGTCATTCCCATATTTTTGTCTATGATGTGCTGCATCAGTTGCTCGATCACCAGGTGTGGGAAATTCTTGTGGTCCGCCAAGCCCCAATATTCAAGCTTCAGTATCAGCACTCAGGCCAAGTGTAGAGCGTCGAAAGCAATTTCATCTTGTAACAAAGGGGTTTTCAGGGGAGTCTTACTCTCATCAATGTCCTTTGGGACCTTGTACTTAGGCTTGCATGGAGGGACATGCTCTGGCAACCACGTAATAGGGTTTGCACCATAGCTTCAACCTCCTCTACTTCCATTCCCACATCCTCATCATCCATCGAGATGTCTTCGATATCTTCCTCCTTGACTTCTAGGTTGATAACCTTGCCTTTCTCTTGTGCAATGGGCTTTGGTGGGTTTTGCCTTGGTGAGGCACACACCAGTATGCAGGCTTCTTGCCCTTCTTGTCCTTTCCGGTTTCCTTAGTTGGGGTTGGCTTCGGTCTCGGCATTCTCGGGGATTTAGGGACCTCCGCTAATACTTCGGCCACTTCCAGAGTAGCTACTTCGGGGGCAGCTACTACTCCCTATTTTTCCATTTCTTGTGGTGGCCCTTATACTACTTGCTCTGAATGGATAAATTTTGGGGGTGCTGACATAATACTTTCTATCACTGCTCACAATGTCTTGATCAAGTTCTAAAATGCAGGAGTCTGTTTGAGAGCCTCGAAGAACTCTAGGTCCATAGGTGTCTATGAGCTCAACAATTTAATTTTCAAAATGCAAGTGTTTCTTGTTGGACAACCACTTGTAATTTATAGGGCATTTTGAATTCAACTCTGACTGTTCCCCCAAAAATCAATTCATTAATGCTAGATTGGCAGCATATTTTCAAGGATTTGAGCCATAAATTTTGTCTTAAATGCCAGCCACCTACTCCATTTGACCTCACTTCTGCAGTATTTTAATGAGCAGTGATCGTAACAGTCACTTTCCGGCTGACCTACGTGATTTCTTCCTAGGTATCACAGCTCCCTCCGCGCTGTCGTGGACCCAGTGACACTTCCTTGCTTCGCACCATCTTCCAATCGCACAGCTCCTCAACTCGGGCAGTGTAGTTTATAGTTCCATGCCTCCTTTCAGTTTCCTGGAGAAATAAGGCTATACTACCTTCATTCAGTCACATGGTTGGACCGTTGGTGTATGGCTTCAATCGATTTCCTTTCACCTTTCTGGGGAAGGGTTCTCCATTCAATTTGACTAGTTGTACTGCTCCTCCATCGGTAATCTCCTTAATAACGTAGGGCCCTAACCATGGCATCCTAAACTTCCTTGGAAATTTATCAAACTTACTATCATATAACAAAACCACGTCATTTACTTGAAATGTGTGAGGCTTGATGTGTCGATCATGCCATGTATTTTCGCGTTGCTTTTGGACCTGCTGGTGAAAGCCAGCCAAAAATCTCTCTTCTTCGAGCTCATACAGTTGTGTGACCCTCTCCTCCAGGGCTCCACGATTCGTCATACCTATGAGCGTTGCTATGCGTAGACTAGGCATGATGTATTCCATAAGCATTACCACTTCAATCCCATAAATGAGCCTAAATGGGGTTTGTCAAGTCAACTTCTTGCATGTTATTCCATAAGTCCATAATACCTGCAAGTATGCATAGGTTTCAATCACTTCACTAAGCATTAAAAACCTTGGTCAACACGTTTTTGAGCACTTTGTTGAATGCCTCCACCGTCCTATTAGCCTGTGGGTGATAAGGCCTTCCCTTCTGGTGGTATACCGGAAATTCCTCCACTAGTATGCTGATTGTCTCATTCAAGAAGTGCGTACCATGATCACTCATCAAGATCTTCAGACCACCAAATTACGTCAGTACATGCTCAAATAGGAACTTTGTGGTAGTCATGCCCATGCAATCCTTCACTGACTATGCCTCTGCCCAAAGAATCAAATACTCTATGGCGGTGATAATGTACCTTGCTCCTATCTTTCCTTATGGCTGAATGGGTCCTACAAAATCTATCACCCACTTCTCGAAGGGTTGCAACATCATTTGTGGATTCAAAGGAATCTCATCCCTCCGCGATGGACTGCTAATCTTTTGACACACATCACATGCCCTGCAATACACTTTTGAGTCCTGATGGAGGGTTGGCCACCACAACCCTGCGCATAGAATCTTCTGCGCGGTCACTCTCCCTGCATAATGTCCTCCTGCGGTGCCCCCATGAGCATCTACGAGGATGCTGCTTCTTTCAAACTTAGGTACATACTATTGCAATATCTCATCCGTCCCCGTCTTTTACAGATGCCTAGTAATGACAGAGAAATCTACTGCGTGCACCACTAATTCCTTTCTCTATTAGACAGTATATCCTTCTAGTGCAGTACATGTCATTAGGAGATGTATTATATCCTCAAAATGACCATCCATGACGTGCACTGTAAATAGCTACGCATCGAGCAATCTTTCTTCCAGGTTAGTGGGTTCCACTTAGTTGCGAAGGGTGTCTTGCTCCTGTCCTCCAACGCAATTTTGATCTGGTGGTACCTAGAGAACCCATTAGTGAAGGAATATGATTTCTGGCCACCTACATTGTCCAACACTTCATCAGTGAACAAAGTTGGGAAAGGATCATATACACAAGCATCATTCAGCTTTCTGAGATCCATGAATATCCTTATTTCATCTTTCTACTTCTTTTCCTGTACCCCGTTGGACTTACCCAGTCAGATTCTTCCATAGGCTCAATGATGCTTGCCGCAAGCATCTTGTCCAGCTCTATGTAGACATTTTGCTTATATTTCAGATTGAGATGGTATGGCCTTTGCTTAATCGGCTTTGCATCAGGCTTTAACGTGATCTTCATCATTCCTAAGTCCCTGATTATCCCTTTCAGATCCTTAAACTTGGTAGGGAGTAAATCCTGGTATTTGAAGAGAAATTCAACAACCTTATTCACCGTCGTGTCGTCCTAGTAGTCTCCAATCTTCATGAATTTTGGTTCTCCCTCTGTACCAATGTTTACTTGTTTATTTTTCAATGGCACAGTTATATCACGATTCTAAATCTGCAGTCCTTGAACCTTGTAGTGACCTTCTGTTTCTGGAATGTTAATCTTTCGTGGATCCTTGTCCTCTTCCTCAGTAGTTACAATATAAAATTCTAGCATGTGACTCAGTTGAGTAGCCCATTCAGGCTGAATTAGGTCTAAAGGATCGTGCGGTATCTTGAAGATTGCTACTTTCACTTCTTGTAGCACTTCATCAATACTGTCAAACCCATCCTCAAAACTAAATGTCATCATGAATCCCTCACGTAGGATATCCCATTTACCTATCCCATGGCAGAGATTGGTTTCTACAAACCAGTTCATTGGGAGAATATCCACGGTGTGACAGAACAAGTGCACCCATTCAGGTTGGGCCTTTTCTCCATAAGCCTGGGTCCATTTGGCTAAATGCACGGATGAATCATACTACCCATCATACTTGTCTATCATTCACATCTTCAGCTTCCCAAAGCGAGTTCTCATCATTCTCCTGCATTCGTGCCAATCATCAAAGCTTCCCTTGTGCATACCCTGCCATCTTGCGGGCGTAGCACGCAGGGCCCAATCCAACACCTGGAAGTGTTTCTCTTCTAGAACCTCCCTTTCAAATGCATCTAGAAAGATGTCTACCTCATTTAGACCATCATAAGTAGGCAAATTTCTTACCTCCGAGGACACACAGGGTAGAAATCGGGTCATCAAGTTGCAGTTCAGCATAGTCACTTCATGTAACCGGTTCTACAAGCGCTTTAACTCTTAATTGGAGTCCATAAAATAGGAACTCTCGTGATCCCATGTAATTCATCCATCCGTGGTGGGATTCAGCCAATCTTGATCTCATGTTGTTATCTTATAGATATGTTGGGCATGGAATCCCCCCACAACATGTTTTGGGGCTTAAAGCCCAAGTTTTGGTCAAAGGTTTTGTAAGACTTTGTGAATTGCAGGCACAAAGCACGAAGTATAGGTTAAGTCATAGGGTTTTCCACCCTAAAATATTGTAATGGAATGTAAAGTCATTTTGGCCTACCCATGGTTCACAGACCATGGGATTGTATAAATAAGAGTGAGACTCTAAGTTGTAAGGATAGCGAAGGAAGAATAGAGAGAATAATACGAATGGTTCGAGCTTAGAGTAAGAGTCTAAGTGTATTGGGTTTGTAGTAGGAAGAGGCTGTGCAACTAAATGCACAAAGGCCTAGTAGAGTCCATAGTTGAGCATGCAGACCCTTGCAGCTAGGTGCGTAGGGCAGTGTCGAGTCTGTAATTTGGATAGAAAATTAATAAGAGAAGTTGATCCCTATTTATGTGTATCTGTTGTGCATTGTCTTCTTTACATTTATATTGTTTTATTTATCACACGGATGGATATGATTATTGAATATGCTATAATAATCATTAGTCTTGCCTAAACAAGTTAAGTAATTGGATAATAACAAATTAAATAGCAAGGAACTTGGGTATTATATGGGTTGCACCCCGAAAAGGGCTGTGCAGAAGCAGCACCGCAAGTTGCAAAGGGATAGTAAGTGCACGTAGCAACATGTCAAGCTACGGACCTCCAAAAGTTCATTAGACATCCTCAGCGTGTGGAAACCTAGTTCTAGCACCCTCCCATACTACTTCGGGTGAGACCTCAGTCCACGCTCTGCAGACTGTTGCTAAAAGGGCCAATAGTGCCCAGATTTGCTTGGCTAAATCACCTCTGAACCTGGGTTAGGCCCATGCAAGCCAACAAATGGTTCCATTGCCGAGACTGGGATATGCATAAAGGATTTCTTATGTCATCCCACTGGAATCCAACAAAGAAAGAAATTGAAGAGTTGTTGGACAAGAAGACTTATGAGTTCATGGTGCAAGAAAATAGAAATCCAGGAGTATCTCAGGAACAATGGTTGGAGTGCATCCTTTCCTTCTGAGTTGTATGAGTCGATCGTGAAGTTAGTAGATTGTTATCGGGAAACCTAGTATCTATGCAGAGCTGCTAGTCCCACTAAGGCTAGTAGCTACCTTAGAAACAAACAAACTAAAACCACTTTTGTTTTCCTTTATGAGAAGTAAATAAGAGGGGAAAAAAGGAGACCAACCTCTGTCTTGCACTCGGTTCCTTGCTTGATTCCTCTCCCTTCTGATAGATCTTTGCTACTCACTTCCTCGTCTACCCAACTTCAAAGAGCACCTGTAGAATCAAAGTAGCATAACACTATCCAAGAACAAAGATCTACTATCATAAACAATATAAGACCAGATATATATTGACCACATAAATGCATATATCATCAATCATACAAGAATGTGGAGGAAAACTTGAATAACTTTATTAATAATCAAGAATAGCAAAGAGGATTACAACAAATTGTTCTGACCCAGCGTCATCTCCCTCAGTAAGAAATCCCTTCTTCACCTCATGAAAAGCTTAGATCACCAAACACTATGATATTACCCCAAGAAACCAGCAACACTTCCTTACAAGATACAAAATTCCAGCCTTTGGATCTTTGGGATGAGGGATCCATATATAGATGTTTGCAAGGGGGGTGAGTAAGCTTTTGAGATTTGATTAGTGTCCTCTCTGATAGTTCTTTATTCTACTTGGAGATTGATGATCTCTTACTCATCCCTGGGCGAATGCAGAGAGGCAAGTGTCACTAAAGAAGTTTCTGGAAGATTCCATGATCCTCCACCTTGCAGATTGACCCTGCCATTTGTCCACTCTCGCCCATCGCACCCCATAGAAGGGATTTTCAGTATGCATCGCACCTCCCGTGTGCATTTAGGTGGGATGCAGCGCACTTTGACCATGTAGCAGGTGTTATGTACCTAGGGGGGATAATATGGGGTACCAAGGGAGGTACCCAAGGTAATAATGTAATAATGGGATTGGCCATAGTAATAAATAAGGTGGTTAACCCATGTCATGTAAGGGACCACAAGTAGTTAATAATAATGTAAGGGGCCCATGGTATTAGTTGATGGTATAAGGAAACCATGGTAATGGTACATGGTATTGTATGTATGAGGCCTATATAAAGGCTAGAGACTCCACATGGAAGAGGAAGAGGAAGAGAAGTATTCTTGTATGAACAGGCATATGGCTTGTGGAGTGTTCTCCTTCCTTAAGGAGTGAATGTATGGTTTTGCCCTACCTTAAGGGTTTGATCAATAAGGAATCATTTCATATCATTTCTGGGTTTCTTTGCATTATATCATATTTTCTTATCAGATCTATATTATTTCTGGGTCAGATCTACAACAATTGGAATCAGAGCACTTTCTTGGGCACTAGTGTGGAGAATTTTTTTTTCATTTTTGCAGGGTTTCTGGGGCGGCAAGTTGCAGGTCAGATCTGTACGTTTTGGTGCAAGATCTGCAGAATCTAATTGCAGATCTGTATTCCTTGTGAAAAAATAGTCGATTTCAAAAAAAAAAAATCGGTTGAATTGGAGTCCGGATGAAGAAGATATCGCTGATTTAAAAATCAGTGGGGTTGTAGACAATTTTCAGGGTAGCGATTTTGCGGCGCAGATCTAGAAGTCTTGGTGCCAGATCTAATTGTAGATCTGGAATCTTTGTGAAAAAACACATGATTTCAAAAAACAAATCAGTCGAATCGGAGTCCGGATGAGGGAGATATCGCTGAATTAAAATCAGCTCTTCTTGCAGAAATTTTGGGTGACGGCGGGAGAGTAGCAGCCCAGATCTGAAATTTCAAGTGCCTGGATCAATATTTCTACCACATGGGCAGATGCAGAGAGGTTGTTCCATTTCTAAAAATAGGTTATAATAGAGATTCTGAGCAATATTGATGAAACTGTGACAATTACAAATTTTCTCCAAGTAAGTGAATTTTTTCTTCATGGTGACTCTATATTTTACAGGAAAATATGATGGTCCTACTATTGAAGAATGCATACAAAGATACAAGTCTACATATGGGATATTTTGGAAGCTTCAAATGTTGTTTAATATGAGAGGTGAGGCTCAAAAATGGAATTTATTACTTAGCAACGAGTGGTTGAACAAAATTTCAGATGAAGAATTTGAAAAAGTCCTTTTGGACAAATGGTCTCGGGCTAGGAAAAAGGAGAATGAGACACATAAAGGGTTAATTCCTACTGGTATATCCTTATTGCAGATTCATGGATTGATTCAGAAAAAGAAGATCATTGTTTCTATCAATCCTAGTTGTAAACATAATTTTATCAGTGTTAATTTGGCAAATAAATTGCAAGTCCCAGCAAAACACATTGAAACTTTACAAGTTGATAATGAGGATGTTCAAGTGTACAAGGGTTTGAAGATTTCTATGGATAAATATGTGTTGCATGGTGATTTTTATGCTTCAGATATGAATAACATGGATATTATTTTGGGATACCCTTGGATGGAATCAGTGGGTACCATAAATATTAATGTGCAGAAGAAATTCCTGAAGCTTTGGTATAAAAAGAAGAAAATTACATTATAGGATATTTCCATTAATAAGCAGGTAGAGTCCAAGGAGGCTGAAGCAGAAGATGTTCAAGGGACTGACATATCAGATGATGAGCCTTTGATGATCGACAATCAAACACAAACAGAGGCTGCAGAAGAAAAGGTTACAGGTGATGATACATCAGGGGAGGGCTCAGTGGTTGAAGTCATATTGACAAAGAAGACACTACAACAGGCACCACAGTAGGGTGAAGTCAAGCAAAAGCCATCGTGGGTTAAAACTTCAACATATCATCACCCACATCACCCCGCAAGACAACCATCATGGAAACCAAGTAGTCACATGATGGATAGAAAGGAGAGACGATCCACCTACTACACATCAACACAGAAGAGCTGCCACGATCAACTTCCATCTCAAGCGAGCGAGGCACTAGCGAGATCGAGGGTTCACCTTTCTCTTGGATGGCTAGATGCACGTGCATGGTATCAGTGGACTACTCTCTTGAGTAGATCTTATTATTTATGTTCTTCCCATGTTTCGGGGACGAAACATGTTTAGGGGGGTGGAATGTTATGTACATAGGGAGGATAATATGGGGTACCAAGGGAGGTACCCAAGGTAATAATGTAATAATGGGATGGGCCATAGTAATAAATAAGGTGGTTAACCCATGTCATGTAAGGGACCACAAGTAGTTAATAATAATGTAAGGGGCCCATGGTATTAGTTGATGGTATAAGGAAACCATGGTAATGGTACATGGTATTGTATGTATGAGGCCTATATAAAGGCTAGAGACTCCACATGGAAGAGGAAGAGGAAGAGAAGTATTCTTGTATGAACAGGCATATGGCTTGTGGAGTGTTCTCCTTCCTTAAGGAGTGAATGTATGGTGTTGCCCTACCTTAAGGGTTTGATCAATAAAGAATCATTTCATATCATTTCTGGGTTTCTTTGCATTATATCATATTTTCTTATCAGATCTATATTATTTCTGGGTCAGATCTACAACAATTATAGCATTGTTGTAGATCTAACCCAGAATATTATAGCTCTGATACCAATTGTTGTAGATCTAACCCAAGAATATTATAGATCTGATATAAAAGTATAAGATAATGCAAAGAAACCCAGAAATAATATGAAATGATTCTTTATTGATCAAACCCTTAAGGTAGGGCAACACCATACATTCACTCCTTAAGGAAGGAGAACACTCCACAAGCCATATGCATGTTCATACAAGAATACTTCTCTTCCTCTTCCTCTTCCATGTGGAGTCTCTAGCCTTTATATAGGCCTCATACATACAATACCATGTACCATTACCATGGTTTCCTTATACCATCAACTAATACCATGGGCCCCTTACATTATTATTAACTACTTGTGGTCCCTTACATGACATGGGTTAACCACCTTATTTATTACTATGGCCCATCCCATTATTACATTATTACCTTGGGTACCTCCCTTGGTACCCCATATTATCCCCCCTAGGTACATAAAATTACTCATCCCTGGGCGAATGCAGAGAGGCAAGTGTCACTAGAGAAGTTTCTGGAAGATTCCATGATCCTCCACCTTGCAGATTGACCCTGCCATTTGTCCACTCTCGCCCATCGCACCCCATAGAAGGGCTTTTCAGTATGCATCGCACCTCCCGTGTGCATTTAGGTGGGATGCAGTGCACTTTGACCATGTAGCAGGTGAGATGGTCCAGTTTTGACCAGTTCTGAGTAACTTTTCATGGAGAACTTCTGGGAGATGATGTAATCAGCTGACCTTGTTCTTTTAGGGGTTGGATCTTTGGGATGAGGGATCCATATATAGATGTTTGCAAGGGGGATGAGTAAGCTTTTGATATTTGATTAGTGTCCTCTCTGATAGTTCTTTATTCCACTTGGAGATTGATGATCTCTTACTCATCCCTGGGCGAATGCAGAGAGGCAAGTGTCACTAGAGAAGTTTCTAGAAGATTCCATGATCCTCCACCTTGCAGATTGACCCTGCCATTTGTCCACTCTCGCCCATCGCACCCCATAGAAGGGATTTTCAGTATGCATCGCACCTCCCGTGTGCATTTAGGTGGGATGCGGCGCACTTTGACCATGTAGCAGGTGAGATGGTCCAGTTTTGACCAGTTCTGAGTAGCTTTTCATGGAGAACTTCTGGGAGATGATGTTATCAGCTGACCTTGTTCTTTTAGGGGTTGGAACAACACTTTTAGGGACTTAAGAGCCCTTGGTTTATGGACATTTATTATTGGGGTTACAGTGCCCAAAAATGTCTATAACAGTTGCCCCCTAAAGCATGAGGTCGTTAATCTTTTGATGTCGGGTGAAATGCTTTATCATGACGATCTGAAGTTTTTTCGAGCTGGAAGGCAACCTGTAATAAGTTACAATACAACACATTATCTTCATAACATTTTCATGATCTAGCTGAGGCGGGCATTCCCATGCTCAGCTTTATAAATTCATTTTCATTTACATAAGACAGACAATCGTCTATGTGCAGACTGATGATTCTGGGAGAGCCATCATCCCTTGGATTGGATGATTATCTGTGCAGCAATGATGTATATTTGATGTCTTTATTTTATTGAATATATATCACAGCCCAGATGGATGAAACTAGATCTGGGGTCTTCAATATCGTTTGATATTCACTCAAAGTACAAGTCGATCCATGTGAGAGATGTTCTAGAGTCGAACATGGAAAGACATCGCCTGATTACCAGCCAATGATGTAAGCTATTAACAGGCGCGAGAGGAATCACCGATAATGATGATGACCCTCAAGGTACTACAGTACAATTCACATGGTGTGAATAATGGACTTGGTGTCGAACACCACGCAAAATATTTCGGTGGAAGGCCATTGATGTCAACCTTTCGCCGGAAGTGAGAAACTTGTCATTGAGGCATGCAAGCTTCAAAGTACTGAAAGGGTTGTTCCTAGATCAACTTCCTGGATAATGAGTTGATGTCGACAAGAAGTGATCTGTCATAGGAGGGCCTTAGTGAATCCCACATCAATGACACGGAATGGAGAAAATGATTTCAATGGAGGTGAAAATGATCTGATGACATAATGTTCAGGGTGGCGGTCATGAAAGAATGGAGCGTAAATGTATTGCAGTGGATGAGACACAGGTGAATTCTCTGAGTGACTTCTCTTGAACATATCAGTGACACTGACATGATGGATTGGTAGCGTTAACCCCAAATATGGATGGTGTGATGGACCAATGGTGATATGACCAGCGAACGGAACAACCCAACCCAACTTGGATGCGGAGTGAAAGTGTCATGTTCAAGAGCGACTTGCTACCAATAAAGTTTCTTCAAGTTTTCTTCCCAATTTTTCCCCAGTCATTGCTGACCAATACCTCTTTATTCTTTTCAAGCTTGAGGAGGATAACATATGCTTGTTCTATAATTTTCCCTTCAGGCAAACCCATCGCTATGTTTTAACGAGCCTAGCAATAGTGAAACTCATTCTTGTTTGTATGGACAAGTTTGTCGCTATTCAGTTTTAACGAGTTTAACGACAAAGATAACTCAGTCCTTTTCAATTTTAGAGAGTCTGAAAAGGGATGTAAAGAAAACCCCAATAATCCTTTTTCGTCATATAATCCCTTGAGTCCGAAAAAGTATAAAATAATACAAAAGGGATGAATTTCAGTAATTTTAACGAGCCAAACAAAACAAGCGATCGATCTTTTTGTGTAATAATCCCTCACGTCCAAAAAGATTAAAGTCTAAAGGAGGGATAGCACTTCCGGTCACTTTAACGAGCTGGAGAGGCCAATTTCTCAGCAATCTTTTCATATTTTACGAATCAGATGAAAAGAGCTTAAAGGAGACCCATTACCGGGTAGCAGCTAATTCCAGGTAAGGTTTGGAATTTTCCAATCACGGCAGTGTCACAAAGATGGCTAACAGGATCACTCTTCGCAGTTGTTCCTCAAAAAGGGTAAACAATCAAATTGAGGTGAATGATCGGCCAATACAAAGTAGAGGTGATGATGAGAACATGACCAAGGCTTCAAAGGCTGATGATAATGCATTCACGATGACTATTTACCGGAAATTGGTTCATTTTTTAATCAGCTTAAACTCTGGGGGAATGTTTGCTCATTTATTATGTTTATTTTTAACGAGCTTGAATTCCGCATTAAAACTGCTCGATCCAGTCGTATAATAAGGATGTCTCATTTAAAATGGCATTTTTTCAAAGCTTTGCCTCGCATCCTTTCTTTATGCAAGTTAGGAAACGACCAATCCTACGGCTTTAAAGGGTTATAGGACCTAAAAATTTAAAAAAATAAATGGTTGCTCTTCTCTTGCACGCCAAAAGGTTTGCATGCCCCTAGGTATAGCGAAAAATTTCCAAGTTACCAGAGATTGTTCTATCCATACTGCGGACAAAACACTTCCTCGGCGATGTCTACCGAAATAAACAAAGGTGAGTGGCGCAACTAGCTCCACTCACATAACTTTGACGAAGGAATCTTATTCCAATCTAATCTCATAAACCAGTCATATATCCTTTGCGGAAACCTACCCTATACCCAAGGTTTTCCTATCGAAACAGACCAGGGTGCATGCCCCCTGGTTTTCAGTCATGTCCTCCAAATCACTCACGCTCATTAGGTGGCCGGACTGGGGATTGATGAGACATTGCTTGCATGAAAAGACCATTCAGGGATGGTATTTGACTATTTTCTATGTGTGAACTGGGGAATGAAAGCTGGTCTACGAGCTTGACCATTCTTCCTTCACGCGGAAAACACATTACTCTAAGGAGTGAGGAGATAATGGCTCCCATGCAATAAATATAGTCATGTCCAAGGAGTAGATTATAATCCAGGGGTCCTTGGACTACCATTACATTAGGTGAACGGTTTTCCTTCTCAATGTTATCAGCACATTGGGAAGGATCCCTAACGGTCAACTGGTTCCTTTGCCAAAGCCTGTTAGATTTCTCATTTCAAGAAAAAGCAATGGTGAACCAAGCACTTTCCAAGCAGTTGAGGAAAGGATACTCATAGAAGCTCCTTCATCTATGATGGTACCGGCAATGACCATTCTATATATTTGAGCAATGATTCGAAATGGTACACTGGCTGTAAACAGGGTCTGCCTAGTAGATTCCAATCGAAGGAAACAACTAGGTTGCTTGGAGGTGGGACTGAATATACGACCGGATATGACTCTAACGAACTTCTTTCTTGTGGTAAAGGAACGGGTAGACTGCCCCCATGTTCATCGGAGTTTGTGCTTATGAAGAGAATTTGAACGGTGTCGTTCTTATTCCCTCCGGTGAATGTATCATCTGAAGATGGTCCTTCTAAAGGCAAGACTGGGTCAACTGCCACCTCGACCTTTTGACTTTCGTCTAGTGTGGATTCGGAGGGTTCATCTTCAATGATAGACACTTCGGCCGACCACAATGGCATGTCATCCGGATTTTCAACTAGTGACGAACTCGGCAAGAGTTTCTTATATCCAGGAGGAAGCTGTAACAGCGAAACCGGACAGTCATCCAAAACTCTTTTAGCCTCATCTAAGAAGGGACAACGGTGGACGGCGTGATCACCTTCACATAGTTTACAAGGAAATTTACATTTTCCTTTTTGTCCAAGGGCTTCACTTTCACTAGTTGACGGTGTATTCTCAACATGATTGTCAGAGGTTGATGACACCGAATTGTGCAAACGAGGAGACCAGTCCCTTAAGATCTGAGGGATGCAAGGACAATCTCGATGATAGTGGTCTCCTTTGCAAATTACACATGGAAATTTAGGCCTGGACGGTGCCGTGTGTGGATTTTCGCTAGACGATGCGTGGTTTCCCCTTTTTTCCTTTGGCTCCTTCTTCTTCTTCTCAGCTACTTGATTTTTGGCTTTACCAGCTTCATCAAGCGAAGAGGAAGGAGGGGAGGGAGAATTGGATGAAGTAGAAGGTTGGGGGGTAACTTTGGTATCGTTTAGTTGCTGACTTGATTATTCAGGAATCACGGTGTTCTGAATGACAGAGGTCGAGAAGAGCCATACGGGCAAGTCGATTGTCAATCCTGGAAGTGACAATGTGGCCATATGGGGTGCACCAACATCTCCCCAAGAGGAGAAAGGACTAGGATTTACTCCAAGGGGAAATCCTTGGTTGGTGGACTCCATTTTTCTCAACCTAAGACCAACGTAGGAAAGGTGATGTTTATTCCGATTAAAATAAATTTTAGACACTTTGACAAAACTTGTTTTTTCAATTTTTAAGAGTCGAGAAAAAACAAAAGATGACTCTAGTCACCTTCGATTTTTAATGCGCTTGAAGTGACAAGTGCTAAGATGGACCTTTTCCTTTAAGGAGTCTGAAAAGGAATGAAAGAGACTACTCTGGAAATCTAAATAGAGGGATTACCAAACCAATCATAAAACTGCAGAATACTTTTTACGGTACGGCAATCAATCTTCCCGAATGTCGTGTTCAGTGCATTGCGATTGATAGGGTGGCAGACACGGCTTCCTATGGATAAAGGATAAAGCCTATTGTGGTCTCCCAATATATACTCGACGATACGTGGGAGCACAAGTCTGTAATGGCACTTATCATCTCAAAGTGGAGGAATCACCCAAATAGCAATGAAAACAACAGTTACCAGGCTTTACGATGCCGGAATACATCTCTAGCCTAGACTTCTAAATGTTGTGTGTTAGGTTCCAAAGTGTTCTTAGATTCATTAAATTTATTTTACAGTTGATCTTGCTTATGAAATTTTCGTTTTAGGTTCACCACATGATGTAGATATATAATTCCTAAAATGCAATCTAAGATGATAAACAATCGTTTAAACTTCTTTTTGTAATGAAAATCCTAGCTACTAAGGAAAGAGAGATGATATTATTTCAACATAGAGTAGAGAGCACACACTATATGCATTGTCCTAAATAAAACCAACAAACAATCTAAATGCAAATGCACATGCATGTATTTGTTTTCAGCCTTCTTAATGTGTGAATAATAGAAAGAAAGCTAAGAGAAAATCTAAATTATTTTTCAAAGCGACATTACTAACAAGTTTCTTTTCAAGACAAAATGAAGACAATGACGAAACTTTGTTATTTGGAATTGAAAACTTGATTTCGACACTTGAAAAACTATTAATTCAAATCAAATACAAGAGTAACAGTGTAATAGACTATCAAGAACAATCAGATTCTCTTCTATGACTGGAAATGACACTTGCGACACTTTCAAATCAAGAAACGATAGTTCAATTACGCTACTTCTTTGTAAAAGAGAACTGAAAATGGCTCACAATACATAAAAAAAATTACAGTTCTTTGCACAATGGAGGTGGAATAATGGCAAGGAAGGGGGTTTCCAACAGAGGTATACTGACTACAGACAACAAAACTCCTTAATAGAGCTGAAAAGAGTGAAAAAACCAATGTCTGGAGGTAAAATTAGCCCTTTTTGATCAGTGCACCTGTTATACAGGGATTCCAGTATGCATCTCGCCTACAACACATGGGAATTGTGATGCATACTAATATCCTTGAAGAGAGGGTGCGATGGTACAATGCGAGACTTTTGATCCAGTTCTTGATCACAATTTGCAGTACAGTTCAGGGATTTTGGCCGAGCAACTAGTAATCAATAGATAAATCACAGGGGTAGATCTAAGGAGGTTACTAGAGCCACAACAAGGGCAATTAGAGAGCTTGTAAATCAATTGTTCAGTTTATAAACAAAACCCGGAGATAGACTGAAGCAGCATTGATCTACTTTTCACTTGCATAGCAAATGCAATTCGAAGGCTAGCTGGCTTGACTTCAGGCTCCGTTTGTAAGTTTATAAAGCAAACAAATATAGACAAACAAACAATCTATTCTCTCCCCAGTGGAGTCGCCATTTTGTTATCGGGAAATCTAGTGTCTATGCAGAGCTTCTAGTCCCACTAAGGCTGGTAGCTACCTTAGAAACAAACAAACCAAAACCAATTTCGTTTTCCTTTATGAGAAGTAAATAAGAGGGGAACAAAGGAGACCAACCTCTATCTTGCGCTTAGTTCCTTGCTTGATCCCTCTCCCTTCTGAAAGATCTTTTCCACTCGCTTCCTCGTCTACCCAGCTTCAAAGAGCACCTATAGAATCAAAGCAGCATAACACTATCCAAGAACATAGATCTACTATCATAAACAATATAGGACTAGATATATATTGACCACACAAATGCATATATCATCATTCATACAAGAATGTGGAGGAAAACTTGAATAGCTTTATCAATAATCAAGAATAGCAAAGAGGATTACAACCAATTGTTCTGACCCAGCGTCATCCCCTCAGTAAGAAAGCCCTTCTTCACCTCATGAAAAGCTTAGATCACCCAATACTATGATATTACACCAAAAAACTAGCAGAACTTCCTTACAAGATACAAAATTCCAGCCTCTGGATATTTGGGATGAGGGATCCATATATAGATGTTTGCAAGGGGGGTGAGTCATCTTTTGAGATTTGATTAGTGTCCTCTCTCTGATAGTTCTTGATTCCACTTGGAGATTGATGATCTCTTACTCATCCCTGGCCGAATGCAGAGAGGCAAGTGTCACAAGAGAAGTTTCTGGAAGATTCCATGATCCTCCACCTTGCAAATTGACCCTGCCATTTGTCCACTCTCACCCATCACACCCCATAGAAGGGCTTTTTAGTATGCATCGCACCTCCCGTGTGCATTTAGGTGGGATTCAGTGCACTTTGACCATGGAGCAGGTGAGATGGTCTAGGTTTGACCAGTTCTGAGTAGTTTTTCATGGAGAACTTCTGGGAGATGATGTAATCAGTTGACCTTGTTCTTTTAGGGGTTGGAACAACAATTTTAGGGACTTAAGAGCCCTTGGTTTATTTACATTTATGATTGGGGTTGCAGTGCCCAAAAATGTCTATAACACAGAGAGCCAGGGAAGGTGTAGGCTGGACAAACCAATAGTGTGGACTTCAGAATTAGTGCACAGACTAGAAGCGTCAGGAGATAAGATAGCATGATATGTGGACTATTGGCTTGACCGAATAATAGGAGGATTTATCACTGAGTTCATGGTCGACATGACCGTTAGCTACAGTGAGGCAGAGCGACGTTTTCTCAAGGGACCATGAGGTAAGTATATTAAATCTTTGAACGCTTGTATTAAGATGCTATTGTGTGAAAATCAAGCTATGCAAATAAATTAATGGTTGGGACTACATGAAGCAGAAAGATCTATAGAAGCAGAAGTAGTGAAGAGTTGGAAAAGAGTCCCTTAATTTCACCCTCGCAGGAAAGCGGGGAAGAGCTCACGAAAGTTTCTCTGAGGAGCGCAGTCAGTCTGATAGGGTAGTGTATTCCATGTTTACCACCTCCACCCACACCGCCACCCATCTCACCCTCCTCACCTCTATCTCCACCCACCCCACCTCTGCCACCACCATAGTTTAGTATGGAAAATGTGATCAAACAACCAGTATACAAAGGAGTGGGAAATGAAGATCCAGACCAATTCTGGTTCGTGGTAAGAGTAGTATGGGAAGCACAAGGTGTCGTGGATGATAATATTAAAAAGGCTACTCTGCTTAGCATGGTGCAGGATTGCACATTAATTTGGTATATCAAGCATTCTAATGACCACCTAAATGCAGGAATCGTTCATATCCAGGCCACGCTGAATAGGGAATTTAGCAGGCCAAAATTAGAAACACAATCAATCATCGGGTTTAAGGAGATCATGATGCTCCCAGGCGAGACCCCCTAGGATCTAGACCAAAGGCTGAAGAGTATGATCCGTGAAGCCAATATGACTTTAATAGATGCACAACATCGTGAATGGTTTGTGGCCTCACTTACGCCACACTTAAGGATGGCGCTGTCACAGCAAAAACATTCCACCTAGACCGAAGCGTTGGAAATGGCAATGAGATTACATGAGACCCCTATACAATACCCAGGGTTGGGAGTCCAAAAAATCCATGTGAAATTGTAGAATCTATGCTTGGAAATGCAAAGTCTGAAACAGGATAGGACACCTCGGCCAGAGGTGTGCGAGGAAGTATGGTGCATAAAATGCAAAGGCTAAGGGCACAACAAGAACCACTGTCCAATGTTTGCAAACTACTTGGTAGGAGGAGGGCAATTGCCATTAAGACCAAAGGCATAGGCAGGGCCGAGTGTGGCATATACACTATGGTGCATGATCTGTTAGATAGGCAGAAAACACACCACGGACAATTGTCATCTGTTGCAGAAGTATACGTAGACATCCCAACAATTATTTTGTAATTTTTGCAGGTCGGTAGGCCATGATGAATTTACTTGCCGAAGCTATGAAATAATGATGGATTGGACTCCTACATACAGGGTATAGATCAAAATGTGAGTCCTCGACTGAAATGTAGGGATGGTGCATGCTGGGTTTTAGGGGCACGGTCGAGGTTGAGGGGGAATGGGACCAGGAAGGGGTCGCAGACAACTAATTTGTTACAATTGCGAAGGGCCATGGAACTATGCTCATGATTATACAAACCCGACAAGGACATCATGTTGGTACTATACTCAGTTTGGTCATGAGGTAGAAGACTACCATTCGCTGATAGTGAGGATGCGCGAAAAAGGGGTACTCCAGCCCCCTTCATCTCATAATTTACAAATGATGAGGTCTGAGCCACGCAAAGAAGACCCAAATGTAAACATGATGCTTAGGAGTGGTATGACCATGAGAGATGATAAAGGGAAGAAGCTAGAAGAAAGTACGTGGGTTTGCAAGGCTCCTACAGAGGAACCCAAGTTTGATTTAGAATGCGTGAAGGAGACATTCATGGAATCTAGGAAGAGCTTCACGGAGGCCTCCACTTCAGATAGTAAGGATCCACTAAAACCAGGGATGGATCCTCCAATGCTCACTACTTTTCTGGAGACATACATGAAACTACTGCGTGACAGAAAGGTAGTGAAAGGACTACAAGAGCTTATCACTAGGTGCGCGGGGTCAGGAGAACAATGCGTGGTTTGGAAACTTGGAAAACATGCATTGCACACAAGAAGGGAAATGAGGTTGACTACGCAAATAGGTGAGTATGAAATGGATCAAGTGATCCTGGATCTAGGTTTGGACGTGAGTGTACTACCAAAGAAAACATGGGAATGCATGGGCAGACCCACGTTATAATGGTCCCATATTTAGTTACGAATGGTGAACCAACAAAAGATTTTTCCCATGGGAAAATTGCAAGGGGTAACAGTCGATATTGAAGGTGCAAGTGTGCAGGCATATTTTGAAGTGATAGAGATTGTCGATGACAACAATCCCTATCTTGTGCTACTAGGAATAGATTGGGCTACTGATATGAACAGAGTCATAAATTTGAAGAAACACAAAATGATCTTTGAGAAAAAGTCACTATGCGTAATAATACCACTAGATCCAGCTGAAGGAGCGTGATACACTGAACCGATGCACGATGATGATAGTGATGATGATCTCGATTGTATTTACAAGATAATGACACGAGAACAGGATTGGGTGAATCTGACTATATATGGAAGTATTTCGTGTGAGCGTGAAAGCTCCTGCACTTCAGATTCAGACGAAGAGATAGAGCGATGGTAGAATCAGTTGCATGAAGTAACAATACTGAATGGAAAAATGATGATTAGATAATTGCATTGCGTGATAATTGAGGCAAGGGAGCTACCGACATATGATGGATTAACAGTGGTGGATGAATTCCTAAGAAAATTTGAAAGAGCAGTACCATAAGAGCAGCAGTTCAATGTGCTGAAGTGGGAATTGCGCACAACACTTGCACAATGGTGGGGTATGTATCAAAGAAATTTTGAGGACTGGTATGGATGCAGAAGGATGATGTGCCTACGATTTGGAAAACCCTAGCTCCCAATGAAATCCAATCAACAGGGGTGTAACAACTTGCGTGCCCACCTTTCCTGATGGGTATAGACATATGTTGTACAGTCCACACAAGCGCACAAAACCCCTAGACTAGAGAATCAAAACAAACCACAGCAGTAGGAAAGGTGATGTGCACTACCAATTGTCCACAACGAAGCATTTGATAGGGTGTGCAGAGTACTGAACAAGGTTCACTAGGCGAGACAAACTGATTTGGACCTGCGTGTACCAGCGGTTTGATGGGCCTATAGGACCATGTGAAAAAGCCTGAATGAAAAGACGATTCCAAAGGTACAAAACAGAAAGGAAACCCTAATTATTGAAGAAAATCCAAAAAAAAATCCACACATACTGGCCCTCGCAGTGGTAACAGTGAGCGATGACTAGGAGGAAGAAATCACACATCTATGCGAGGTCGAACATATAAGGATTCAGGAAGCCATCCTGCAAGGGAACCTTAGACTTCGCAAACATGAAAATAAATAGGTACGATTGAGGAAGAAAAGAATTTTGAAGGGCATTGCAATCAAGAGGCTGGAAAACGAGATCACGGAAGCATGTCTCATTGATAAGGCAAGGATGACAAGGCATGATACGGATAATCATACCACTACATTAGAAGATTGTCACCAAGAAGTTATGACTATACTGCCATGGCTACAACCACACCTCACCAAACACAGTAACCAGGGGAGCGCATTACATACAGTAGAACGTGCAGCACTAGAGGTCGTGGAGGAAATTGAGGAGTTTCTGCAGACTATACTGGAAGGTGAGTTGAAGTCTAGCATAGGTGGTGCGACCACCTGACTAGCCATAGGGAGCACAGTCTTAGTGCTCTGGACAATTGAAAGAGAGCGTGGGACTTTAAAATATTTTGTTTAGGGACTGTGCAATGAGAGAGGTGCACAAAAAATCAGCATGACACAAGGTTCGCACCCATGTAGAGGGGGCTGCGCTGCCGTGCTAGTAGGCTAGGAAGTAATCAATGGTGTCACTGTTGATGATGAGACATCCAATTTAAGGCAAAAGGGAGCGGGCAATAGGCATTTAAGACACAAATTAAAGGCTAGATTTGGGGCAAGCTACCGCCAAGAAGGCATTGATGGCCCAGAATTTGGGGGAACGGTCGAATTCGAATTCAAAAGGCACTATAAAACTCAAGGGGCTAACCACGAGACAAGACTTGTTCATTTGAGATTTGAGCACTTGATTAGAGCATAGAGTGTTGAGTGTCGAGCAAGATTTGAGCCCCAAAGTTCGCAAATGACCACAAATAGCTCAAATAGGATGACAACTACTAAGAGAGGTTTGGGCTCGGCAGAAGGATCCAACGACGAGGCCTCACAGAACCCCACGGCACATGATGTTCCCAGAGACACTGGGACGCACCGAAAATCCTGAAATTGCCCTGGATGCCAAGGCCCAAGAAGGATAGGCAGGCAGCGAGACCCGTTCGCATGTCCCCAATGAATTCGCGGTTCGGTAAACTTTCACTGGAAGAAAAGGGAAAGGTTGTCACCATTGATATAGATGACAAGGAGGAGGACCTACAGGCTCTCATCGATGAGATAGAGGTAGCAGAACACATGGAAGAGGAGATCCAGTTAGTGCGCACTGCAGCAAAATTTCCAGAGTACGTCCCTTCGTGAAAAGTGAAAGATAAGATACCCAAGGAATTCGATGCCACTAAGAGTGCACTCCAGACCCCACTCCTCCCGATGGAATTGTGTTTGTGGGCTCGCACCTAGGTCATGTACCCACAATGAAGTTTGAATATTGGGACCTCGCAGACAATGAGAAGTTCCCACACTTGGAGAGGAAGAGCCTGATAAAGAAAAGCATGGAGGGGTCAATCACAACACTAAACCCATGGAAATGGCTGCGCGGTGTGGAGAAGGCCAGATTACTTCATCTACTATGGATTCCACACTTTCACCATGCACCTATCACTACTTTCATCATCATGGAGCTGCTTTGCCTAGTGCACGATGGGTACTTATGGTTGGAGGAGCCTATTCCCATCACGATGAATCTCATCCATAGGATTTCCTGGCTCCCCTGTAAGGGAAAGGATCCCGTAGTGATAGCAAGAAAAAGAGGAGATTTCGTGCTCACAGAGGCCATGAAGAAAAAATACAAACTAGAGAAGAAAAAGAGGGGTTACAAAATTAGCAGCATTAAAGATAAATGGGTGCATGTAGCCACCCAACTCATGGTCGGTAATGTGATGAGAAAATGTCACAGAGATGAGGTACCAACTCCCATAGTTGCGTTGGAAGAACAATGTGTGGAGGGGGTCCAATTCCACTAAGCCGAATTCCTCTACTAGGATTTCCTGACTAACTGCAAGGAAGCCCAAGAGCAGAGCAAGACCTTCCAATACATGTTGTTTCTCTTATCTATTTTACTAGTAACAGGGGAACTGCCGGAGGACACTCAGTTCCCTATTATTGAACAGGACTTACCAGTGGCCACAAAGTAAGCATCACTCTGGGCCACTAGGGGCACATAGCCGATTCGCAAAACAAAGATCTTCTGGGTGCTCATGGAGGCGAGCATCCAGATGCGGATCAATAGACGACCACACCTGTCCCCCATAGAGTACAACAGTCTACTGAGCTCTGCAAACTTTAAGGCAGACATGCATAATGTGCGCATCAAGGCACATAAGGATCCAGCATAGAAATGGACTAAGCTCCCCTTCATCGCCATTGATGACGCGATATTTTTAGTGCTAGAATCACAGCCCCTCGAGAGGTGCACCTTGGATCTATCGGAGATGGATAGAACAGTAGCATAGAAATAGAAGGATGCAGCGAAGTTACATGTCAAAAATTTGGCCCAAGAAAGGCACAATGAACAATCGGTCACGGAGGTAAGGGCTATCCGCAAGGTAGCAAAGGCAGCCGTAGAGCAGGAAAAGGCTACCAAAGAATAAGCAACAACACAAACAATAGGGGCCACTGCAACACAGGATGAGGAGGGTCAGCACTTTTCTATAGGATAGGGAGCAGAGAACATAGAAGAAGGCTTGGACCCAGGTGCAACTTCCACCGAGCTAAAAAGACAACGTGTCACAAAGAGATCGGGCCCGTGGAAAAAGGTCAAGGCATCCAAATTGGCAATCGAGCCGATAACATTAATAGAAGGCGACCTCTACGACATCTGTGACACGGTTTACGAGGTCACCAAGGAAACGCTCCAGGAAGCCATGTCGGAGCAGCAAAATATGTTGGTGGCCATAAGCGCACAACTGCAGGAAATACAGGTGCGCCCCCCACAGGAAGGAACCATAGCCACCTATGGCATAGTAGGTACATCAATAACAGAGCAACTGTGTTAAATTATGGTATGTTCTATGCTTATAGCAGTTTACTTATCTTTCCTATTATTATCCACATATTAGCAATCACATGTACATAAAGTAAAGTGCAGATAGAACATTAAATGATAGACAGAAAATAAGCCAAGACAAGAGACACAAGATGTGGTGGCTAGCTAGGGACAAACCCTAATGTGAGGAAACCCTTTGATCGAATCTTCCTTTATCTTCAATAATCCAGCAGAGAGAAATAGTACATAAATCTGATTTACCTTAGTAGCAACAAACCCTAGATCAACCAAAATAGGGCAAACAATATCTTATAAACCGACCATCGGATCGGCTTGATTACACCACCAATAAATGTGGCCTTCAGAGGAGATCTAGATAGACTTACAATGCAGTTCTGAGAGGCAGACTGATGGTCAACGCTGGTCAAACTTTGGTTCTATAGTTGTAGCCCTAAATTTTGCATCTTCCTTCCACACATGTGAGAGAAGAGTCTCTTTCTGTGCTGTAGGAGAAGAGCCTCTTTTCTGAACAGGAGAGATAGAGAGATGTGATGAGTGAGTGAGTCCAAATGACAAAAAGACCTCCTGTATTTATACACAATTGTTGATGATTGAATAGATGTGACTGTTGGGCTTTTGAGCTTACATGAGTTGCTGGTTGGCTTGATAATTATTCCATAATAAAAATAAATTCATATCTCCATAAATACTTATCAGAATCAGCTGACATTTAGATCAATCCTACACCTCTTGACAAGAGGAATCTAATAAAAATATTATTAGCCACGAATAATATGACCCACCTGGATTTTGGACCTAGTTTCCCATTTTAACACTCCCTCTCAACTAGGGATAATTTCATCTGCAATCTGTCTGTCAGTCGCTACTATTCATCCATCAAATGCACTACCCTATATAGCTTGACCCCTGCTCTGCTCTACTCTATCCTGCCTGTTCTATTCTGTTCTATTCTTCCCTATTCTAATCTGCTATACTCTACTCTGTTTTGCTCTGCTCTGCTTTGTCTGAATTATGAAGAGGAAGAAATGAATGAGGATGTATCATATTGACTCAAAGTTAGTCTCAGAGTATGTACCACTAGTCCCAAACTAGTCTCAACTGACCCGAAGTCAGTGTCATAGTGGGTACAACTCCTACCACTAGTCCCAGACTAGTTTGATCCTCCACTGACTCAAAGTTAGTCTCGCAGTGCATACCACTGGTCCCAGACCATTCTCAACCAACCCAAAGTCAAGGTCATAGTATGTACCAATCCAACCACTGGTTCCAAACCAGTCCTTCACTGACCTGAAGTCAGTCTTAGAGTATGTACCACTGGTCCTAGACCAGTCTCAACCGACCTGAAGTCAGTGTCATAGTGGGTACAACTCCTACCACTAGTCCTAGACCAGTATCATTGATCCCAGATCAATGAAGGTCATCCTAGAAGGAAGTACGGTAGATAAAATGATGCGTCCATCGGTACTACTATGGTCCCTATCCTCATTTCCCTACTCATTTGATCAAATGAGAGGTACTTCCCATGAGTCCCAGACTGCATGGGTAGGATGCCTCGACAGGAGAACTAATCATCCTACTACACAATTTTCATGGAGAACACATCATCCAAACCTCACAGGAAAACTAATCATCCTGCTACATAGTCGCCACGGGGTGTTAAAGGGAAAGTTTTGATTCTTTTACCCTGTGGTCATATGTTGCTCCAATAAGTACCTCACACCCCCCCCCAGAGCTACAAGAGATCCATACATCATACTGGACCGTTAGTAGAGGGTTTCAGAACGACACCAAGTCATTCTCAGAATGTAAAAAATTTGACCTTTCCTAGGGGCTTTGTCAGAATGTCGGTGACCTGTTCATCTGTACCAAAATGTTGGAGCCTTATAGCTCCCTGCTGCACCACATCTCAAATATAGTGGTCTCTGATATCGATATGCTTGGAGCAATCATGAAATACAAGATTCTTTGACAAACGATTCCCACTCTGGTTGTCACATAGCATCACGGTGGTATCCAGTGTAAATCCAAATAGCTCACTGCAAAGCTTTCGCAACCAGACTACCTCACAGGAGGCCATGCTAGCAGCAATATACTCTGCCTCGGCGGTGCTCAAAGCCACCGACTTCAGCTTCCTGCTCATCCAGGATATCGAAGTAGATCCCAAGGAGAAACATCACCCATAAGTGCTCTTACAATCCACCACACTGCCTGCCCAATCAGCATCTGTGTATCCAAGTAATCTCACACCTCCTGCAGTGTATGTTAGCCCATATGTAATTGTGCCATGAAGATATCTTAATAGATTATTAGCACCAATCCAATGTACGTGATGAGGTTCAACCATATGTTGACTTAATGTGTTGACTGCAATGCACATATCTGGATGAGAGTTCACTGAGAACATTAATGCTTTGACGAGTTTCCGATACTCATAGCATTTCGTAAAATAGGTCTAGTGGCACTACCGCTTAACTTTTTGAAGTCAAGCTCCATCGGGGTAGTTACAGGCTTGCAGTCTACCATACTAAATCTTTCCAATATCTTCACCACATATTTTCCTTGAGATAGGAAAATTTCCTTTGGCTTCTACCTGACTTCAAGTCCTAGGAAATAGTGCATCAGTCCTAGGTCCTTCATTTCAAATTCAGAAGCCAACTCCCTCTTACATTTGTTAATGAGAGGGTCTGCACCTGTTAGGTAGAGGTCATTGTTGTGGCCAGCAACAACCCCCCCCTTTTTTGTTCAATCTAGTATCAGCCACGATGCTAGAATGAATGGGGACCCTTAGTTAATTTTTGGAAAAGCAAAGATTTCATTCTAAAGTACAAACATGCACTTAGAAAAGGTTTCTTGAGTGACTTAAGCCTAAACCAGTGTTCATGGAAGCAAATCTTTAAGGTTGCATCACAAAAGAATGAGAAACACCTTCATTTCCCTTCTAAAGACCAATATGCGTACCGCCTCAGTATTAATAACAACATCGCATCGCAACATGCTAGTACCCATAGAGAAAAGCTTACAAACCTGCCGATTTGCGATATTGCGATCGCGCGATCGCATATCGCAGAAATAAGGCAGGCGAAGATTAACAAGCATTGAGTTATTGCGATCTGCGATATGGCGATCTGCGATATTGCGATCACTACTGTTTGCGATTGCGCGACATGCAAGGGTACGATGGCAGATCATTAAAGCACCTTAATACGAATCCCTCAGGCGCGCCACCCAAAGAAAAGCCACTTACTATAACCTGACTTGGAGTTATGCGCTTTTAATGATAGTAATAATTTGGTTGTTAGTTATTAAGTGGAATAAAGACGCGTGCCTTAATGCGGATTTGCTTCACGTAAGGTGGCATATCTGATTTATCTCTTGCATTTAAAACTTTCCCATCACCTTTCTGATCAATCTTTCCATTTCACTCATAACCTGCAGGAGCAAAGTGCGAAGGCAAAATCAAACAGAAACGCTAAGCGAGATGGGGAAGAAGAACAAAGCTCAAAGCTCAGAAACAAGAGAGAAGACCAAGGAGATGGCGCCCCTGTACACAGATACTGCATGCAATAAAGATGCAGGCATCTCAACATGGGAAGGCATGTATAGGCTGTTAGAAGAAGAGAACCCTAGAATAATTAAGGTAACTGCTGCCGTCGCAGGTGCATCACGTCCTTCAGAGGCGTCTCTGGAAGACCTAGCGTGCTCTTTCCTCCACAGAATAGCGGCAAGGCCGAAGATCCTACCGTATACAGACATGATCAAGTGGATTTTAGATGATGCAAAATTGCATCATAGACAGTTCAAAGTTCAGGGGCATGGGCTCGTGGGATCGTTTGCTGCCTCAGACCTGAAGCTCATGTATCATCTTCCTGAACCACAAGTGACCTATAATGCAGAGTTTGTTAGGAAGTTTACAGTGGAGAATCCGGACCTATCAGACACTACTAAGGAATGGTCAAGAAGAGATGAGCCGTTGAAAAAAGATAAGAACGGTATGTATAGCACTGGTTCCCTCACCTCTCCATATTGTTTTGCTGCAGCCATGCTCTGTAGGCTTTTTGGTAAGCCCGATATCAATAAGTTCTCATCTGAATGGTTACCGTTAATTGATGCCGCGACTAGTTCTGAGATAGTGGATTGGGCCAAAATCCTTTCTGACACTCTATACACGGCGGTTCTCCACTACCGTTCTAAGAGATCCTTCTCCCAAAGGGTCTATCCTCCGTTTTATCTGTCTGCCTATATAATGGACTCTGTCTGTCTTGTATCGAAATTCCCTACTATGGGCTGGCAATGGACTACCCAAGACCCATTGCCCATTCACGTCTATCATAAAGTTTTATGGGATTCCCAGTTTGCCCCTCATTTTTACCAGATTTTCCATGGGCTCATATTGCCCATACATAGAATGATATATGATAAGGACCCCCCAAGGTGCTCCCCCGAGGCCCAAATTGACATCCTCCCCATTGCGAGATGGTTTGGGGAAGAATGGTTTACCTATATTCGAGTTTTTGGAAGCACTGTACCTCCACATGTCCTACCTTTGTATGTTCCTGATAAATTGTTGGCCCGAGAAATTGCTTATCAAATTTGTTCTGAAGGCGGCTTAACAAAGGAACTAAAAGACAAAAAGAAGGCCATTTGGCCTCCATTTCCCGTCACTTGTGGGGTCTTCTCTTTGTTCGATGTGGGACACGCTTTTGATGAAGTGGAGAATGTGACATGTCTCCAATTATTTAAGTTCTCATCGAGACCATTCGACCCACATAGAGTGGCCCAGGAATTTACAACCAATCTCAAGACAAGGGTATTCTTTGGGAAGAAAGATCTGTTTGATGATCTCTTCCTGAACAAGGACTCGCTCAAGGAAGTTTTGCAAGAAGCTCAGTCAAGATTGTCTCCAGACGACCTTCGGAAATTCACATTGTTCAGAGAAAGAAGACTGGCTAGTATTCCACTGGAAGGACTACGAGTAGCTACTAGAGAACCGACTCCAAGCATCAGCCTTAGCGGAAACTCCAGCGCTTCCAGATCTAAGTCCAGCGCCGCAAAAGAAATATCTAAACATCCTGAAGACTCTGTGCATAACAAAGAGCTGAACGCAGAAACAATCAAAGACACAGCTCAATCAAGTGCGATGGCTCAGCAGTGAGTTATCGCCTCGCCAGCAAGAGAGGTTCCCCCTCCTGTCGTTGAAACACCTCTTGTCACAGTAGAGTTGGATAAAGAATGGGACACCTTCAATGAATTAATTAATCTTGAAGGTCAAACCCCAAAGACACCTGTGAGCAATACACAGGTGGTGCAAGAGGTCGTCTCAACCATAGTCAGCAGTGCCGTAGAAATGGAGCATCTCCCTATCGCTCCATCCTCAGAACTTCTACTCAGCGTAGAAGAAATTCCTCCACTGGACGTATTCTACAGCCCCCAGCACAAAGCAGTTGTAAGAAGACAAAGAAAGAAGAGGAAACTTGAGAATACATTATCTCAAGGTGCTGAACATCTAGATGTCTTATGGAAAGACCCGAACAACAATCCAACCGAGAATCTCACGAAATTGTCTCAGATTGCAGGAGCATATGCTTCTGCAACTATCGACAAGGCCTCTGAAGTTCAGCAACTTCTAAAAGAACATGAAAATCAAATACAACTGCTACAACAACAGTTGCAGCAAGCCAATGCAAACACTGAAGCCTCCAGACAGCTCGAAAAGCTACAAGAAGACTTTCGCCAGATGCAGGTGAGCTATCAAACAAGTCTTGAAGAAAAAGAAAAGCAGCTGCAGACGGTGCAAGAAATGCATAAAGATGAACCTAAGCTGTTAGAGTTCATTTCAGAGTCCATTGGCTTGAACGACCAACTGTCACAGCAACAGGAAGATATGGTACGTAGAATATCACAATGGAGGCATTTTTGTGAAATAAGCGACAAGATCACCAGCCAGGTGGTGGAATTGCGGAACGACTATGACCAGGCCAACAAAAGAGTAACAGAATATCTAACTTGGCAAAATGACAAGGAGGGGAAAAGAGCAGGAGCACCTAAGATTAATGAAAATCATAAGGAGCTGCTCTTTAACAAATGGGACGAACAAATCACACAGGCGGAGCAAGCAGCAGAGACAGCGGCGACACAAGCTAGCATCCTTATCGACCGTGTAAATGAAAATTTACATAGGGCTAATTTGATTTCAGAAACCACCCCGGGGTACCTACCGAGCACGTTGCAACTGGAGGCAGAATGGAGACAGAGGACGCAGGAAAACGGGAAAACAGTCCAGGCATTGGCTAGACTAAATTGGGAAAGTTATTGGACTTACTTAGTTAAGCCACACAGCCAATGCATGACAGTAAGATGCATCATGAACGCAGCCGAGAAAGTAGCGCCAGCTCTTATGGATGCTGTTTTCGCAGCCCAGCTAAGCACAGAAATCAGCCAGCCTGCTCTTCTCAAACCTATGCTTGACAGCTGCAACTTCAGAGACCAAATTAAGAAGTAATTTCATTTAGAATGTTGATTTTTTGCTTTTAACTAAATTAGAAAAAGGGCGGTCATTTGAGAACCGTATCCTCAATTTTGTAAACATACTATTATTAAGATTAGGTAGTAGTATTTCAACCCTTCTCATTGCATTGGAGAAGGGTCCAGAAATTTGTCAAAAACTTGTCCTCAGAACATGCACTTCTGCACCTCAGAGGAGGGTTTGATGAATGGAAGGATCGGATTTATTTATATTTACATTTTAATGTCTGCTACTGATGTTGCATTTCTATACTCTTAGTGGGCGTTCGAAGTAAGTAGGAGTAGATCATTATTGCTTGAAGTTTGTGAGTAGAAATTAGTCATAAATGGTACTTTTATCTCTTGACGAATTTCTATTGATTTACTTAAAGTGATATGCAGCTGATGTTATTTGTATGTTAATGTATAGATTTGTGGTTACCATTTGGCACTTTTGTACGGTGGAATCATCTGTTTATATTTGACATATGAATGATTTATCATGTGATATGAAGTCCACAACTGTCCTGTTTAACTTCTTATGCAGAATGGTTTATCTTAAATGGTTTATACTCTTATAGTAGCTGAATAATCTTCATTACCAGTTATTATATGAAATATTTTTAGATCGCATGATGGAAAAGATATACCCCGGGTTAGCGTAGGTTGTATATGTTATTTTTATTCTGATTTTACCAGCTTATAGCCAGATGATCAGTTAGATTAAAATTAGTTCTCGAAAGCTCTCTAGAAACAGCATAAATCAAAACTTACACACACACACACCCCTTGGATCGGGAAGCTGGTCCCGTTATCCCCAGTTGGACCCGCTACTCCAAACGGGCATGGAGCCGCCAACCAGGTTCCCAACCGGGTGGGTATCCCCCTTGTTGTCGACCCGATTTCGGGGCCCTCAACATATTTGGCGCTAGAAGGAGGGCCTGAGCACATTGTCTGATTGGAATGTTTTTAATTATAAATCTTGAAACGGGATGGCTACTCACAGAATTCCTATTTGGAGTTGCATCCATGTTCCTGCCTCTTCCAACACTCCACCAGATGTGGTAAGGCTATTGTCTCAGGTAAAATTCAATGGTAAGAATAATTCTTCTGCATTTCATCATGCCCTGCAATTCATTCAAAGAGTTTTGAGTTCTGATATTCAAAAAATTGACGAAGGCGTTGTGTGCAGGATTTTTACTCTTACACTCACAGCGGAAGCTAGAAAATGGTGCAGAAGCCTCCCAGTTGCATCAGTTCACAGCTGGGACCAATTCATTAGGATTTTCATCTTGGAATTTGATTGCTATGAATACGACCAGGTATATGATGAAATCGACTATCTGCGGAAAGAAGACGAACCCGTAAGGGATTTCAATATGCGATTTCATCTTAAGTGTCTGCAATATGACCTCGAAAACGAGCTCACAGATGAAGAATCTTCAGATTATGATGAGTATTTCCTACCTCCTGTACCTGACCAAACAGAATTCAGCCTAGGAGTATTGCATGCTCTGACACCAGAAAACAAAGGCGAAAATACCGAAAGGGAAAATACCTTAGCACCACAAGATGACTTCGACATCGAGTCAGACAATATCATTTCAAATCAACAAATGCTAATGCCAAGGTTAGATCCCCCTACTGCTTCTCTTCCGAAAAGTATCGGCACAAAAAGGTATGATCTAAAACCCGATGCTTATAGTGAATCTGATGAACGAGATTTAGTTAATTCTGTTAAATGCGTTGTTCCAGATTTACATTTTTCTCTTTACCCCAATGTTTTTAGTGATGACGATTTTTCCCCTCATAATATTAAGCATATTTCAACGGACACAGAGGGTTATTCAAACGAACCATCATTGGGTTTTCAAAATAAAGAGACCACTTTAACACAGCCTTTGACCCATATTAAACGAGAGCTGCCTCACCTCCCTCGTCTGAAAATATATAATGAAAAAGAGGAACCTAGGGGACACTGTAAGGTCTTTTGTGATAGTTGCTTTGCCGATCGTGATGATGATGAGTTATCACAAGTAACTCAACTAAGGTCAGACGATAAAAAATGTCTTAGATCAGGAATTATACCAGCTGACCCTCACCTCAAAGCAAAAGCTCATTTGAATAATTTTACTATCCAAGACGATACTCCAATCTATGATTCATATCAAGAGGAAAGTTTCATCCCTGTTCGCGATCATAACTCAGTTCCTGATTCACAAAACTTGGCCAGTTCTTGTGAAAAGCAAAAAATCACAAATAACTCCCAGTTGTGCGAGACCACAATTTGTATAGATACCCAATCATTTCTTTCTCACTCAAGTTCATTTTGTACAAAATCCAATCTCTTTTTAAATTTTCAAATTTTTGATAGATTAGGTTTCAGCGATTTACATATAAGAACTTTCATTTCAAACCAAATCGCTAAAAACTCAACGTCAACAAGCAATGGGTTACAAACCATCGAAACCAAAAAACCCATTTCACAATTTGACTTGTTATCTCTCCTATTGAAAGATCACCAAATCACAAAAGAAATCCATCCCAATTTTTATGATCCAATAGGTACTCAGTTAGAAGAAACCTCTCATGAGAAAATAAAATCAGACAGAATTCCAATTGAGTCTGTAAGTTCTTATTCCCTAGCCAACAAATTCAATCCAAGAGAAATTCGATTCTTTTTACCAATGCTTGGAAAATTCATGCGGCTAGGGATAATAATGAATCGTTGGTTCCATTGGAAATATCATTTTACTTAAGTTATTTCCTGTATATAATTAGAATAGGAGTAGGAGTAATTTAGCTAGGTTATTAGTTTTGCTTTCAAAATAATTGATAGGCAAAGTTAGTTATATTCTCTACATGACCCTAGAGAATGTTTGCCTCTCTCAAATAAAGTTTGTTCTGACTAAACAGTATTTGACATTTACTAAAGACGCCTCGTCTCTGTTTAAGATTTTGAACTTCGGCTCCTATGAACAGCAAGTCTTTCGAGAATTTGATCTTTATTATCAATAGAACTTTAACCCAGAAATGATGATAGTTTCAGCTCCAAAAAAAAAAAAAAAAAAGCTATCTCAGTAAAGAATTCGTCTTAGGTCAGCACAATGAAAGGTATCAATATTAAAATAAAGATTCTCTGTGAAAACAGCCACTACCAAAAGCAGCCCCATCATTGTCGCCCAGAACTTTCTTAAGGAAAGAGAATTTGATTTCCTCCCTGCTGAAGGAAAACACGACATTCAGAAGAATGACCTAAAAAGATGCTATATCTCAAGGAATAAGAGGTCTCATCACGAGCCGACTTATCATGATCACATATATTATAACTTGCTGACGTTGCCGAAACTGTCTACCAAAACAGTGCAATGACTCAAGATTGTTGCAATCAAAAGACAAGGGGTCTCATCACGAGCCAGCTTGTTCAGCAAAAGTGTAAATCAAGTGAATGACTGTGTCATAATTTGGCCACCAAACCAAGACATTGTTCTTTAGAGAATAAAAAAGGAAAAGGCATCAAGAAAGGGATTTTTTCTGAAAGAGTTGTAAATAACTTTAAGCAGGATAAAGGATCATTCCTAGATAATAGGTAACCCTGTCGAGGTTATGGACGCCTGCTGGCAGTAGTGGCTCTACCTGCGACAAAGGAGCATTCTTAAGAAGGGTTGATACATAGAGAACACTTTATTTTTTATGTTTTTACAAGACCAAGTAATAACTGACCTGAATTCGAAAACAATCTGGGAATGCAAATAATTGAAATAAAATGGGGCTGAAACAAAACATCATTGACGCTTTGAAGTATCATTTGTTTTTATCTTTTTTTAATAAGGTTCAAAATTCCCGAGAAAATTTTTTTTTAGGAGTCTGAAGACGTCAATAGAAAAAGAACAGAGATAACTGGTTCTCCCAAGTGAATCGCCAATTGTTGTGGCCAGCAACAACCCCCCCCCCCCCTTTTTTGTTCAATCTAGTATCAGCCACGATGCTAGAATGAATGGGGACCCTTAGTTAATTTTTGGAAAAGCAAAGATTTCATTCTAAAGTACAAACATGCACTTAGAAAAGGTTTCTTGAGTGACTTAAGCCTAAACCAGTGTTCATGGAAGCAAATCTTTAAGGTTGCATCACAAAAGAATGAGAAACACCTTCATTTCCCTTCTAAAGACCAATATGCGTACCGCCTCAGTATTAATAACAACATCGCATCACAACATGCTAGTACCCATAGAGAAAACCTTACAAACCTGCCGATTTGCGATATTACGATCGCGCGATCGCATATCGCAGAAATAAGGCAGGCGAAGATTAACAAGCATTGAGTTATTGTGATCTGCGATATGGCGATCTGCGATATTGCGATCACTACTGTTTGCGATTGCGTGACATGCAAGGGTACGATGGCAGATCATTAAAGCACCTTAATACGAATCCCTCGGGCGCGCCACCCAAAGAAAAGCCACTTACTATAACCTGACTTGGAGTTATGCACTTTTAATGATAGTAATAATTTGGTTGTTAGTTATTAAGTGGAATAAAGACGCGTGCCTTAATGCGGATTTGCTTCACGTAAGGTGGCATATCTGATTTATCTCTTGCATTTAAAACTCTCCCATCACCTTTCTGATCAATCTTTCCATTTCACTCATAACCTGCAGGAGCAAAGTGCGAAGGCAAAATCAAACAGAAATGCTAAGAGAGATGGGGAAGAAGAACAAAGCTCAAAGCTCAGAAACAAGAGAGAAGACCAAGGAGATGGCACCCCTGTACACAGATACTGCATGCAATAAAGATGCAGGCATCTCAACATGGGAAGGCATGTATAGGCTGTTAGAAGAAGAGAACCCTAGAATAATTAAGGTAACTGCTGCCGTCGCAGGTGCATCACGTCCTTCAGAGGCGTCTCAGGAAGACCTAGCGTGCTCTTTCCTCCACAGAATAGCGGCAAGGCCGAAGATCCTACCGTATACAGACATGATCAAGTGGATTATAGATGATGCAGAATTGCATCATAGACAGTTCAAAGTTCAGGGGCATGGGCTCGTGGGATCGTTTGCTGCCTTAGACCTGAAGCTCATGTATCATCTTCCTGAACCACAAGTGACCTATAATGCAGAGTTTTTTAGGAAGTTTACAGTGGAGAATTCGAACCTATTAGACACTACTAAGGAATGGTCAAGAAGAGATGAGCCGTTGAACAAAGATAAGAATGGTATGTATAGCACTGGTTCCCTCACCTCTCCATATTGTTTTGCTGCAGCCATGCTCTGTAGGCTTTTTGGTAAGCCCAATATCAATAAGTTCTCATCTGAATGGTTACCGTTAATTAATGCCGTGACTAGTTCTGAGATAGTGGATTGGGCCAAAATCCTTTTTGACACTCTATACACAGCGGTTCTCCACTACCTTTCTAAGAGATCCTTCTCCCAAAGGGTCTATCCTCCATTTTATCTGTCTGCCTATATAATGGACTCTGTCTGTCTTGTATCGAAATTCCCTACTATGGGCTAGCAATGGACTACCCAAGACCCATTGCCCATTCACGTCTATCACAAAGTTTTATGGGATTCCTAGTTTGCCCCTCATTTTTACCAGATTTGCCATGGGCTCATATTGCCCATACATAGAATGATATATGATAAGGACCCCCCAAGGTGCTCCCCCAAGGCCCAAATTGACATCCTCCCCATTGCGAGATGGTTTGGGGAAGAATGGTTTACCTATATTCGAGTTTTTGGAAGCACTGTACCTCCACATGTCCTACCTTTGTATGTTCCTGATAAATTGTTGGCCTGAGAAATTTCTTATCAAATTTGTTCTGAAGGCGGCTTAACAAAGAAACTAAAAGACAAAAAGAAGGCCATTTGGCCTCCATTTCCCGTCACTTGTGGGGTCTTCTCTTTGTTCGATGTGGGACACGCTTTTGATGAAGTGGAGAATGTGACGTGTCTCCAACTATTTAAGTTCTCATCGAGACCATTCGACCCACATAAAGTGGCCCAGGAATTTACAACCAATCTCAAGACAAGGGTATTCTTTGGGAAGAAAGATCTGTTTGATGATCTCTTCCTGAACAAGGACTCGCTCAAGGAAGTTTTGCAAGAAGCTCAGTCAAGATTGTCTCCAGACGACCTTCGGAAATTCACATTGTTCAGAGAAAGAAGACTGGCTAGTATTCCACTGGAAGGACTGCGAGTAGCTACTAGAGAACCGACTCCGAGCATCAGCCTTAGCGGAAACTCCAGCGCTTCCAGATCTAAGTCCAGCGCCGCAAAAGAAATATCTAAACATCCTGAAGAGTCTGTGCATAACAAAGAGCTGAACGAAGAAACAATCAAAGACACAGCTCAATCAAGTGCGATGGCTCAGCAGCAAGTTATCGCCTCGCCACCAAGAGAGGTTCCCCCTCCTGTCGTTGAAACACCTCTTGTCATAGTAGAGTTGGATAAAGAATGGGACACCTTCAATGAATTAATTAATCTTGAAGGTCAAACCCCAAAGACACCTGTGAGCAATACACAGGTGGTGCAAGAGGTCATCTCAACCATAGTCAGCAGTGCCGTAGAAACGGAGCATCTCCCTATCGCTCCATCCTCAGAACTTCTACTCAGCGTAGAAGAAATTCCTCCACTGGACGTATTCTACAGCCCCCAGCACAAAGCAGTTGTAAGAAGACAAAGAAAGAAGAGGAAACTTGAGAATACGTTATCTCAAGGTGCTGAACATCTAGATGTCTTATGGAAAGACCTGAACAGCAATCCAACCGAGAATCTCACGAAATTGTCTCAGATTGCAGGAGCATATGCTTCTGCAACTATCGACAAGGCCTCTGAAGTTCAGCAACTTCTAAAAGAACATGAAAATCAAATACAACTACTACAACAACAGTTGCAGCAAGCCAATGTGAACACTGAAGCCTCCAGACAGCTCGAAAAGCTACAAGAAGACTTTCGCGAGATGCAGGTGAGCTATCAAACAAGTCTTGAAGAAAAAGAAAAGTAGCTGCAGACGGTGCAAGAAATGCATAAAGATGAACCTAAGCTGTCAGAGTTCATTTCAGAGTCCATCGGCTTGAATGAAGAACCGTCACAGCAACAGGAAGATATGGTACGTAGAATATCACAATGGAGGCATTTTTGTGAAATAAGCGACAAGATCACCAGCCAGGTGGTGGAATTGCGGAACGACTATGACCAGGCCAACAAAAGAGTAACAGAATATCTAACTTGGCAAAATGACGAGGAGGGGAAAAGAGCGGGAGCACCTAAGATTAATGAAAATCATAAGGAGCTGCTCTTTAACAAATGGGATGAACAAATCACACAGGCGGAGCAAGCAGCAGAGACAGCGGTGACACAAGCGAGCATCCTTATCGACTGTGTAAATGAAAATTTACATAGGGCTAATTTGATTTCAGAAACCACCCCAGGGTACCCACCAAGCACGTTGCAACTGGAGGCAGAATGGAGACAGAGGACACAGGCAAACGGGAAAACAGTCCAGGCATTGGTTAGACTAAATTGGGAAAGTTATTGGACTTACTTAGTTAAGCCACACAGCCAATGAATGACAGTAAGATGCATCATGAACACAGCCGAGAAAGTAGCGCCAGCTCTTACTGATGTTGTTTTCGCTGCCCAGCTAAGCACAAAAATTAGCCAGCCTGCTCTTCTCAAACCTATGCTTGACAGCTGCAACTTCAGAGACCAAATTAAGAAGTAATTTCATTTAGAATGTTGATTTTTTTTGCTTTTAACTAAATTAGAAAAAGGGAAGTCATTTGAGAACCGTATCCTCAATTTTGTAAACATACTATTATTAAGATTAGGTAGTAGTATTTCAACCCTTCTCATTGCATTGGAGAAGGGTCCAGAAATTTGTCAAAAACTTGTCCTCAGAACATGCACTTCTGCACCTCAGAGGAGGGTTTGATGAATGGAAGGATCGGATTTATTTATATTTACATTTTAATGTCTGCTACTGATGTTGCATTTCTGTACTCTTAGTGGGCGTTCGAAGTAAGTAGGAGTAGATCATTATTGCTTGAAGTTTGTGAGTAGAAATTAGTCATAAATGGTACTTTTATCTCTTGACGAATTTCTATTGATTTGCTTAAAGTGATATGCAGCTGATGTTATTTGTATGTTAATGTATAGATTTGTGGTTACCATTTGGCACTTTTGTATGGTGGAATCATCTGTTTATATTTGACATATGAATGATTTATCATGTGATATGAAGTCCACAACTGTCCTGTTTAACTTCTTATGCAGAATGGTTTATCTTAAATGGTTTATACTCTTATAGTAGCTGAATAATCTTCATTACCAGTTATTATATGAAATCTTTTTAGATCGCATGATGGAAAAGATATACCCCAGGTTAGCGTAGGTTGTATATGTTATTTTTATTCTGATTTTAGCAGCTTATAGCTAGATGATGAGTTAGATTAAAATTAGTTCTCGAAAGCTCTCTAGAAACAGCATAAATCAAAACTTACACACACACACACACACCCCTTGCATCGGGAAGCTGGTCCCGTTATCCCCAGTTGGACTCGCTACTCCAAACGGGCACGGAGCCGCCAACCAGGTTCCCGACCGGGTGGGTATCCCCCTTGTTGTCGACCCGATTTCGGGGCCCTCAATAGTCATCCACATACAACACTAGTATGAGAGGTTTTTCATATTCAACCTTAAGGTAGAGGTTAGGGTTGGCTTCACTCCTAGTGAATCCTAGCTTCATCAGGTAGCTATCAATCCTCTCATACCATGCTCGAGGTGCTTACTTCAGCCCATAGAGAGCCTTCTTCAACTTACATACATGAGATTTTCGATCATAAATCTCAAATCCTTTGGGTTGCTCCATGTAGACCTCTTCTTTGATCGAACCATGCAAGAACGCGGTCTTGACATCCATCTGATGTAGGTTCCATCCTTGTGAAGCTGCAAGGGCTATGATCAAGCGGATGGTGGTATATATGGAAACAAGTGCAAATATCTCGTCATAGTCTATACCTTCCTTCTAGGAGAAGCCAGAAGCAACAAAACAAGCCTTATATTTTTCCATACTTCCATTTGTTGCATGCTTTATCTTGTAAATCTATTTAGAAGTGACAACTGTCCTGTCCTGGGGTCTAGGAACTACTTCCTAGACATCATTCTTCATAATAGACTCATATTCTTTGGTCATAGCATCCTTCCATACTTGATGCTTGATGAAATCTAAGAATGATGAAGGCTGATTTTGTATGATCGTGCTCATGATGGTCAGGTATCCCTGATACCTGTTGGGTTTCTTACTTTCACGAAAGGTTCCTCGAGGTGCAGTGTGTCCTTCAACATCATCAAGTAGCCCCCTAAGCGAAGAGGGTCTCTTCCTAGAAGAGGAAGGCTCAGGTGGATCAATATGATCCATGGGTTCTTCCACATAAGGCATTGTTTCATCATCCTTTTCTTTTAGTTCCCTGGTGTTGGCTTCTTGAGAGCCCCTCAAAGTCAAAAGATTGTCCACCTTGTTGAGGGCCATATCTTCGTCAAAGGTGACATCATGACTAATCACGACTTCCCTTTGACCGGCTACATAGATTCTATAGCCCTTAGTATTTTCACCATAGCCCACGAAGATTCCTTTCTTTCCAGATGCACCCAATTTATTCCTTTTCTCTTTTGGCACATGAAAATATATAGGGCTTCCAAAAATTCTAAAATGAGATACATCAGGTTTCTTACCAGTGAACATTTCTTTAGGAGTCTTGGAACCCAATGCTTGATGAGGGCATCAGTTTTGTACATATACGACGGTGTTTGCAGCTTCAGCCCATAGAAACTTCGGAAGTCTTTGATCATGGAGCATGGCACGGATAGCTTCCACAATTGTACGGTTCTTCCTTTCCACCACACCATTCTGTTCAGGAGTATATGGTGTAGTAATCTCCCTCTTGATGCCAGCCTCTTTACAAAAGTCATGAAACTTGTTAGATTCATATTCAGTTCCATTATCAATCCTTAAGATCTTGATCTTATTTTCGGTTTGATTCTCGATCAAGGCTTATGAAGTTTCAAAACCAAGAGAACACTTCATCCTTCTTCTTCAAGAAGTATATCCAGGTCTTTCGAGAATAGTCATCTGTAAAATTAAGGTAATATAAATATCCTCACAAGGAGTTCACAGGCATCATGCCAGATATGTCTGAGTGAACCAGTTGTAATATATCAGAGGTCTTGCTTTGGCTTGAGGGGAATGGTCCCCTTTTGAGCTTTCCTTCGGCACATCCCAGACATACACCTTCTTTATCTACTTGAAATTCGAGAATTCTTATTACCATTTGTCTTACATCGGGTAGAGTTTTATAATGAAGGTGGGCAAACCTCCAATGCCAAATCTCGAACTAAAGAGATGTGTCAAAAGACATGACACCTAGCAAACTTCCACCAACTTGATATACTGAATAAACTTGAAACCCAAGAGTGAAGGCATATTTAACATTATTTTTCCATATACGTACCTTCCCATCACTGAAGGTCACCTTGTAGCCTTTGTCTTATGTTGCTGAGATGGACACCAGGTTCCTTTTGAGGTCAAGTACATATAATACATCATGTAAGTGGATCATATTACCTTGATTCAATTTAAGAGAGACATTGCCTACACCTTTCACAGGATATTTCATATTATCTCCAAGGACAATTTCTAGGTTAGTTTATTTCTCTATCACATTATGGAGAACTTCTTTGTAACCAATGAAGTTCCTTGAGGCACCACTATCAATGAGCCAAATTCCCATTGATTCCAAAGGAGTAGAGGTAGATAGAGTAGTTGGTAGATAATATTCATCCTACTTATTTTCAACAGTGTTGGATTCATACTTGGAATTTCTAGCCTTCTTGAATGGTTTTCCTCTTCCTTGATTTACCTTTACTATTAAATTTTCCATTGCTTTGATTGCCATGAGAGGGATTTTGATCATCGTCTCGGTTTGAGTCCTTTCTATCAGGGCACTCCCTTGCATAGTGACCTGCTTTATCGCAAATGTAACATCGTCCTTTTCTTCCACCCTTAGGTCTAGCCTTTATTTTTTATTTAGTCCCATAATTTTTCCTTTTCTTAGCATGAGAAGAAAAAGTAGCAAGACGACCTTTAGGCATGGGCTTTTCTTACTCTTCAACCCTTGTTTCTTCTTGAATGCATCCAGCCATTAATTCCTTGAAAGCATGAATTACATTATTGTTCAGAAGAGTAGTCCTGAACAAATACCATTCAGATGGTAATCCTCCAAGAGTCGTGAGTGCCATTTCCCTATTAGTAATAGTCTCCCCAATAGATAGGAGATAGTTCCTGATCTCAATGATTCTTAAGAAGTATGCTTGCACACTCTCATCTTTTCCATTCCTAATTTCCTTCAACTTATTTCTAAGAAACAAAACTTGATTTGCATCATAAACTTTAAATAAATTGACCAGTCTATAGTAGATTTCCTTGGGGGTGTTCAGGTCAGAGATATAGGCCACAAAGCGCTTGTCGATAGAGTCCCAGATGATATTCTTTATTTTGACTTCACCGGTTTTCCATTTGTTCCTGGTAGCAGCGAGTGCATTTGATGGAGGCTCAACAATATTACCTCTCACGTGGTCCAACACTTCCATCCATCGATAGACATCTTCCATCCATGATAGTCATCTTTCTCACAGAGCTTGTCTTCGGCAGGGAAGAGTGTTGAGGACCCCATAGTTCTTTTAGGATAGCCTTGCTAATCTTCTCTTTGGTGATTGCTCCTGCCCTTGCTCGAGCTTTGTCTTCACCTCAGCTTTGATACCATGTGTTATAGACATTTTTGTGCCTTACAGCATGAAGCATGAAATGTCCATAATTTAAGGGATCCAAAGTCCCTAAACATGTTGTTCCTACCCCTAGAGGAACAAGGTCAGCAAACCACAGCACTGAATAAAAGTTCTCCACCTAAAAACACTAAAAAACAAGGCAATTCTGGATCATGTCAACTGCTCCACTGAGCATCTGCGCTGAATGTCAAGTGCTCCACTGTCTACCTGCGCTGAATGTCAACTGCAAAGAAGGCTACCTGCGCTGGGCAAGTTTGGACATGTGGCACAGTCATTCCTCAAGGTGTCAATGCCCAGGAAGCTTCCAAAATGACACTTGGATCAAGGAATTCGACTGGTGATGAGTAAGAGGGTCTAGATCTCCAAGTGGAAGCAAGAACCTCCAAGTGGACTCAAGAACTGAAGAATAACTGAAGTGAGAGAGGACACTAGTCAGCTTCATGCCAGCCTCAAACTGACTCATCCTTTCTCCAAAACTCCTATATATAGATCTCTCTCAGGAGGTCTAAGGGGGCTGGAATCTTAGGAATGTAAAGAATTGCTGTTGGTTTGAGTTTAGAACTATTGGGTGATTTGCTTTGAAGGAGGTGAAGAGGAGATTTCTTTCTGTTGGGAAGGTGATGCTGGATTGGGCCTCTTATGGTTGTATCACTTCCTGAACTTTACTTCTTCCATTAATAAAGCATTTGAGGTTTTTCGATATGCATGTGTCTCAATGATGTATTGTTATACTTGTGTATTTGATTTATTCTAATCCTTGAATCAATTATGAATGTATGCTTCTTGTAGTTTCCCTCTCTTGCCATTTTGCAGGATCTTGGTGTAGCTGGGCCAGTGAAAGAGCAAGGAGCTGGGAGCAAGCAGCAAGGAGAGAAGATTGGATCAACCATTAGCGAAAGACATCGGTTAGTGGATCTCTTTCTCCCCTATTTTACTTTCATAAAGAAGAAATCTTAGATAGCTTTGCTTTGATTGTTGCTAAGGTACTGTCACCCTTAGAGTGGGATAGGGTCATTCCGTATTGGATACTTTTCCCAAAAACAAATTGGCGACTCCGCTGGGGACCGTATCTTGTTGGTTGTTTGTGTTTTTGCTATTCATTTCATAAACACAGGGAGTACTGAATCGAACTGCATTTGGATCTTTCAAATGCAAAGTAGAGGGCAGCTACTCTAGCTCAGTTTCTGGGCATGTTTATGATTTGAAGAGCTGATCCACAAGGACTCTGAACAACTCTTAGTGATAGATTTTCATCCTCCTAATTACCCTTTAGTGTGTACTTGATTGATAGCTCTTGATTTGGCCAAAAACTGTGGATTTTTGAGCAATCTGTAACCCGGAAACCAAGAGAAATGAGAGTTTCTCTGTTCATTGCAGGCACTGTGAAGGCAGTCTGCATTTCATCGCAGGTCCCGAAGGGGCTACCTGCACTGAATGTCAAACTGACAGTGTACTACCTGCGCTGAACCAGTTTTGCCTTGTGCAACTGGGGTTCCCTGCTGTTTGTTGCCCTGTTTTCATCCCTGTTTTTGCAGCCTGTTATGAGTCAATGTACCTATCTGAAACCACTTTTCTTTGCCATTATTCCGCCTCGGTTGTATAAAGAAACTGTGTTTGTTCTTTGTGTATTTCTTATATCATTTGTAGTTTCCCATAACGAAAGTGAACTAGTCTTGTTGTGACCTCTTAGATCTAGACCTGTGATAAGTGTCGTTTTGATCTTAAGAGTTAGTTTGTTTGCTGTTCATAGCTGATTGGGCTTTTTCTTTCGTCGTATGGTTTGAATTTATGTATTTCTAGTGTTGAAACAAGTAAATCTTAAGGTGTCTTTTGATTTTGGACAAAAGCTTGTTTACTTTCACTTGGAATTGAATTCAAAGTTATACAACAGCTTTCTTTTTGTAGTACATCAACATTAAGAAAGAGAAAAGAAATACCTGCATTGTGCATGAGCATTTTGACAGCTTGCATGTTGATTTAGGAAAAAGTGCATTAGTGTGTGCTCTATGATCTGTGTGAAAAGATGATGTCTTTGTTTTCCCTCAGTAGTTAAGATTTTCATAAGTTGAAAGATTGAAAAGCTTGCTTATCATCTTAGACTGCATTTAGGAAGTTGTATTATACATCTCGTGGTGATCCATAAAGGCAAACTGCTAAACAAGATCAACCTAAAATAAATTGAATTTACATAACAACGCATTGAAACATAACGCAAACACATAGAGGTCTAAGCTAGAGACGTGTTCGGGCATCGTTAAACGTGATATCTTAGCGTTGAGTGGTTGGGTGATTCCTCCACGGTGAAGCGATAAGTATCAATACAGACTTGTGCTCCCACGTACCGTCGCGTATATATTGGGAGACCCCTATAGGAACAAAGCCTTTATCCATAGGAAGCCGTGTCGGCCGCCCTACTGATCGCAATGCAGTGAACACAGCATTCACGAAGATCAACCACCCGTACCGTAAAACATATTCTGTGGTTTTGCGAAAAGTTTGGCACACCCTCTGCCTAGAACTCCAGAGTAGTTTCTTTTGGCCTTTTTCAAACTCTATAACTGAAAAAGTCCATCCGAGCATTTGTCACTTCGGGCTCGTTAAAACATCAAAGGAGACTAGAGTCATCTTTAGCTTTTTCTCGACTCTTAAAAAGTGAAAAAGCAAGTTGTGTCTAAAGCGTCGTTATAAAATTTATTTTAAACGGAACATAATCACCTCCTATTCCTGCGTTGATCTGTAAGTTGAGAACATGGAACGCCCCAACCAAGGAATTCCCCATGATGGAAATCCTAGTCTTTTCTCCTCTTGGGGAGAAGTTGGTGCGCCCCACATGGCCACATTGTCGCTTCCAGGACTGACAATTGGCCTGCCAATTTGGCTATTCTCAACCAATGTAGTTCAGAACACCATGGTTCTTGAACAGTCGAGTCAACAGTAAGATCAGTCTAGAGCTTCCCACCAGCCTTCTACTTCCTATAACTCTTCCTCCAATCCTTCATCTTCGCAAGGTAGAGCCGGCAAAAGCCAAGCTCCCATGGAGAAGAAGGAGAAGAAGAAGAGAGAGAAAAAGAAGAAGGAGCCTAAGGCGACTGGGGGCAAGGAAAAGACATTTGACAAAAATCCACACACAGCACAGACCGGGCCTAAATCGCCATGTGTCATATGTAGAGGAGACCAATTCCATAGAGATTGTCCCTGTATTCCCCGGATACTAAGGGACTGGTCCCCTCGTTTGCACAGTTCGGGAGCATCAACCTCTGATAGCCATGTTGAATGCTTACCGTCAACCAGCGAAAGTGAAGGTTCAAGACAAAGAGGGGGAGCAAGATCCCCCTGCAGACTGTGTGAAGGCGATCACGCCATCCACCGTTGTCCCTTCTTAGACGAAGTGAAGAGAGTTTTGGAAGATCGCCCGGTTTCACCGTTGAGACTTCCTCCTGGATACAAAAAACTCGTGCCAAGTCCTTCGTTGGTTGAGAATACAGCTGGCCCGCTCAAGTGGTCAGCTGAAGCGTCAGTCATTGAAAATGAACCTACTGAATCCAGACCGGATGAAAGTCCAAAGGTCGATACGGCAGTTGACCCGGTTCTCCCTTCAGAAGTTTCATCTTCAAATGGCACCGTCACTGAAGATTCATCTTCAAATGACACCCTCACTGAAGAGAATAAGGATGACACCATCCAGATTCTTTTCATCAACACAGACTCTGACGAGCGTCAGGGCAATGCGCCCATTCCTTTATCGCAGGAAGGAACATCGTCAGGGTCATATCCGGCCGTATATTCGGTCCCACCACCAAGCAACCTGGTTGTGTCCTTTGATTGGAACCAACTAGGTAGACCCCGGTTGCCAGCCAGTATACCATTCAGAATCATGGTCCAAATATACAGAATGGTAATGGCTGGAACTATCATTGATGAAGGGGAATCTGTGAGTATCCTTTCCTCTATTGCTTGGAAAGCACTGGGTTCCTCGGCGCTTTTGCCTGAGATAAGAAATCTCTCGGGTTTCGATAAAGGAACCAGTCGACCATTAGGGATCCTCCCCAATGTGCCTATTACATTGAAAGGGAATGTCGTTCAAATGAATGTGATGGTCGTTCACGGACCCTTGGATTATAACCTACTCCTTGGACGAGACTATATATATTGCATGGGAGCAATAGTCTCCTCACTCTTTAGAGTAATGTGTTTTCCACACGAAGGAAAAATGGTCAAGCTCGTAGACCAACTTTCATTTCCGGGATCACGCATCGCAAATAGTCACATACCAACCCTGAATGGTCTATTCAATCAAGAAATGTCTCCACCCCTAGTCCTTCTTCCCGATGAGTGCGAGTGATTCGGAAAGATGGGACTGGAACCCAGGGGGCATGCATCCTGGTCTGCGTTGGGCAGAAAGAACTTTGGGTATAAGGTAGAATTTCCGCGAGAGAATATGACTAGTCCGTACCCCGTCCGTGGATGGAAGAGGGGTTGTTCTAGAATAGTATTCTTTTGTCAAAGTTACGCGTCTGACAAAGGTCATTCACCCTTGTCTATTTCGGTAGACATTGCTAGGGAAATGTTTTGTTTGAAAGATTAACGAGACAATCTTTGGGTAACCTGAAAGAGGTACCTCTCCCGGTGAAACGAAAGTTTCGATGGCAGAAAAGTAGAGGTAACCTTGAAATGCTGTTTTATACCTGGGGGCATGCAACCTTTTGGAGTGCAAGCAAGGGGCGACTATTTATTTTTTTAAAATTTTTAGTTCCTCCCTTTAAACCTGTAGGTCTAACCCTTTAAACTCGTAGGATTAGCCGTTTCCAAACTTGCATAAAGAAAGGATATGGAGTAAAGCTTAGTGAAGATGAAACTCCTTAAAAAATAGAGATCTCACAGGAGACATTTCTTATCTTATGACTGGTATATCGAGCAGTTTTAGCATAAAGTTCATGCTCGTTAAAAAAAATAAACGCAAGATCCGAGCAGTTTTAACGCGGTCTTCATGCTCGTTAAAAAATAAATAAAAGCAGTGAGCAATGTTTCCTCTAGAGTTCAAGCTCATTTTTAAATAAAAAATGAACCTATTCCGGTAAATAACCTCTGTGATCGTAAATTTATCAGCCATAAAAAGCCTTGGTCGTGTTTTGCACCTACCACCTCCATCGTTATTTGGCCGATCGTTCACCCCCATATGATTGTTTACCCATTTTTAGGAACAACTGCGAAGAGTGATTTCACCTAGCCATCCTTGTGACACTGCCGTGATTGGAAAATTCCAACCTGTACCTGGAATCAGTTGCTATCCCTGTTTATCACTCATTCCTCAAAAGACGAGTCTTCTTTAAGATCTTTTCATCTGACTCATAAAATATGAAAAGTTTGCCGAGTTTTTGCCTTCCAGCTCGTTAAAGTGACCGGAAGAGCTATCCCTCCTCTAGATTTTAATCTTTTTGGACCTGAGGGATTATTGCACAAAAAGGTCGAGCGCTTGTTTTATTCGGCTCGTTAAAGTTATCGAAAATTCATCCCTTCTCTATTGTTTTATACTTTTTCGGACTTAAGGGATTAGATGACGAAAAAGGAATTATGGAGTTAACTTTTTGTACCTTTTCAGACTCTCTAAAAATGAAAAGGACCGAGTTTTCCTTGTCGTTAGACTCGTTAAAATGATTAAATAGCGACAAACTTGTCTTTAGACGAGAACGAGTTTCCCTATCGCTAGGCTCGTTAAAACATAGCGATGGGCTTGCCCAAAGGGCAGGTCATAAAACAAGCATATGTTATTCTCCTCAAGCTTGAAAAAAATAAAGAGGTACTGGTTAGAAATGACTGGGGAAAAATTGGGAGAACCTCAAAGCTTTAATGGTAGCAAGTCGCTCTTGAACATGACACTTTTCCTCCGTATCACATCAGGTTGGGTTGTTTCATTCACCGGTCTCATCACCATGGTCTCGCCAAACCATCCACATTTGGGGTAATGCTACCGATCCATCGCATCAGTGTCGTTATATGTTCAAGAGATGTTGTTCAGAAAGAGTCAACCGTGTCCCATCCACTGCCATACATTATCCTTCATCCATCCATGATCGCCACCCTGAATCATATGTCACAGATTGTTTTCACCTCCATTAAAATCATTAGCTCCGTTCTGTGTCACTGATGTGGGATTCATTAAGGCCCTCCTTTGACGGATCGCTTCTTGTCGACTTCAGCTCATTATCCAAGAAGTTGATCTAGGAACAACCCCCTCAGTACTTTGAAGCTTGCATGCCTCAATGGCAAGTTTCTCACTTCTGGCGACAGGTATACATCAATGACCTTCGACCGAAAGATTTTGCGTGGTGTTCGACGCCAAGTCCTTTATTCACACCACGTGAATTGTACTGCAGTACCTTGAGGGTCATTATCATTATCGGTGATTCCTCTCGCGCTTGTTAACGGTTTACATCATTGACCGGTAATCAAGCGATGTCTTTCCATGTTCGACTTCAGCGCAATTCTCACATGGATCGACTTGTACTTAGAGTGAAGATCGAACGAGTTTGAAGACCCCGGATCTAGTTTCATCCATCCGGGCTGCGATAAATATTCAGGAAATATAAAGACATTTGACATGTACATCATTTCAGCAGATGATCATCCTACTCAAAGGATGATAATTTCAGCAGAGAATTATCAGTCTACCATCAGACGATCGTCTGTTCTATGTACCAAAATGAATTTATAAAGCTGAGCATGGGAATGCCCGCCTCAGCTAGATCATGAAAGCAGAATGAAAAATAATGTATTGTATTTTATTTTATTACAGGTCACCTCTCAGCGATTGAATGAACTTCGGATCCTCCTGATAAAGCATTTCACCCGATGAACGACCTCATACTTTAGGGGGAAACTGTTATAGACATTTTTGTGCCTTACAGCATGAAGCATGAAATGTCCATAATTTAAGGGATCCAAAGTCCCTAAACATGTTGTTCCTACCCCTAGAGGAACAAGGTCAGCAAACCACAGCACTGAATAAAAGTTCTCCACCTAAAAACACTAAAAAACAAGGCAATTCTGGATCATGTCAACTGCTCCACTGAGCATCTGCACTGAATGTCAAGTGCTCCACTGTCTACCTGCACTGAATGTCAACTGCAAAGAAGGCTACCTGCGCTGGGCGAGTTTGGACATGTGGCACAGTCATTCCTCAAGGTGTCAATGCCCAGGAAGCTTCCAAAATGACACTTGGATCAAGGAATTCGACTGGTGATGAGTAAGAGGGTCTAGATCTCCAAGTGGAAGCAAGAACCTCCAAGTGGACTCAAGAACTGAAGAATAACTGAAGTGAGAGAGGACACTAGTCAGCTTCATGCCAGCCTCAAGCTGACTCATCCTTTCTCCAAAACTCCTATATATAGATCTCTCTCAGGAGATCTAAGGGGGATGGAATCTTAGGAATGTAAAGAATTGCTGTTGGTTTGAGTTTAGAACTATTGGGTGATTTTCTTGAAGGAGGTGAAGAGGAGATTTCTTTCTGCTGGGAAGGTGATGCTGGATTGGGCCTCTTATGGTTGTATCACTTCCTGAACTTTACTTCTTCCATTAATAAAGCATTTGAGGTTCTTCGATATGCATGTGTCTCAATGATGTATTGTTATACTTGTGTATTTGATTTATTCTAATCCTTGAATCAATTATGAATGTATGCTTCTTGTAGTTTCCCTCTCTTGCCATTTTGCAGGATCTTGGTGTAGCTGGGCCAGTGAAAGAGCAAGGAGCTGGGAGCAAGCAGCAAGGAGAGAAGATTGGATCAACCATTAGCGAAAGAAATCAGTTAGTGGATCTCTTTCTCCCCTATTTTACTTTCATAAAGAAGAAATCTTAGATAGCTTTGCTTTGATTGTTGCTGAGGTACTATCACCCTTAGAGTGGGATAGGGTCATTCCGTATTGGATACTTTTCCCAACAACACCATGTTAAATTATGGTATGTTCTATGCTTATAGAAGTTTACTTATCTTTCTTATTATTATCCACAGATTAGCAATCACATGTACATAAATTAAAGTGCAGATAGAACACTTAACGATCGAAAGAAAACAAGCCAAGACAAGAGACACAAGATGTGGCAGCTAGCCAGGGAAAAACCCTAATGTGGGGAAACCCTTTGATCAAATCTTCCTTTATCTTCAATAATCCAGCAGAGAGAAATAGTACATAAATCTGATTGACATTAGTAGCAGAAAACCCTACATTATCCAAACTAGGGTAGACAATATCTTACAAACTGACCGTCAGATCGGCCTAATTCCACCACCAAAAAATGCAATCTTCAGAGGAGATCCATATGGACCTACATTTTAGTTCTAAGAGGTAGACTGATGGTCAACGCTAGTCAAGCTTTGGTTCTACAGTTGCAGCCCTAAATTCTGCACCTTCCTTCCACACGTGTGAGAGAAGAGTCTCTTTCTGCGCAGTAGGAGAAGAGCCTCCTTTTTGCGTAGGAGAGACAGAGAGATGTGATGAGTGAGTAAGTCCAAATGAGGAAAAGACCTCTTGTATTTATACACAACTGTTGATGATTGAATAGATGTGACCGTTGGGTTTCTGAGCCTACATGATTTGTTGGTCAACCTGATAATTATTCCATAATCAAAATAAATTCGTAGCTCCATAAATAATTATCGGAATTGGATGATCTTTAGATCAATCCTAGACCTCTCAATGAGAGGAATCTAATAAAAATATTATCAGCCATGAATAAGATGACCCACATGGAGTTTGGCCCTAGTTTCCAATTTTAACAAGCTACTACGCGCAAAGATGGCCAACACCATAGTGCTACCAGAAGGAGTGCTAACATCGGAGAATGAGGATGACAGAGATGCGGTAAGTCTGATCAAGGGAATGGGCCTTAATTTGGTGACCCTTCCACGAGACACATTTTATCAACTGCAGGATGGCATCACAGTAGAGCTCCATGCTAGGGAGGGCCGTGCGATCTTGGTGATGAATGAGCAAAATATCAACATTGAACATCTCAGCCTGCAGCCTAACGAGCTGGTGTCACAGAACTAGCATATCGTGAAGACAGTTGATGAAGCATGTCGGTGCATCCCAGAGTTTTCCATCACTGTAGACCTACCAATAGAGATGTGGATCCACTGTCTGGAAAGTTGAATCTGAAGCACGCGTGAGGAAACAACGCATGTACAGCTGGCACTGAACCTCCAGATTGTTGAGCTGCAACTGAAGGCGTGACATTCCACTCCTCTGGAAGTTAAATAGCAGTGCATTAGCATGATTGAAACATGACTAGAAGAAATTGGATAGGAAATGAAGGACTGTATAGGGATGTTGGACTAAGATTTTGACATCCTCACATCTTTACAAGAGGACCCCAACATACAGTGCCTGGAAGTAGAGGCGCGTAAACTGCAAGAGCAGTATGATAATGTAAGGGGAATTGTGCAAACAATCATCCTCACCCAATGGCTAGCCAAGATGCAGTAAGCAAGGGCACTAAAAGAGAAGGTGGATGTCGTCAAATAGAAAGAGGGACTTCTCAAGGTGCACGTCCAGCCATGGATTGATGAGGCCTTCACCATTATGGCCGATATTGAGGGCAAGCTCTCATAGATGCAGGGACTCTATGCATTAAGGCAAGTAGTGGATCCTCACAAAGAAGCATCAGAAGAGAACATGCAACAGGTCCAACAAACCGCAGAACAGTGTGTTGTGGACCTTTGAGCAGTATAGGACCAGTTGGAGGGGCTCTGCGCCAAGGTCACCGCCTCAACAGAGTGACTCGGTACGAGTCACGATGATTGTGTTGGGGGCCTGTTAGGCATGGAATTCTGCCACAACATGTTTTGGGGCCTAAAGCCCAAGTTTTGGTCAAAGGTTTTGTAAGACTTCATGAATTGCGGGCGCGGAGCACAAAATATAGGTTAAGTCATAGGGTTGTCGTCCCTAAAATATTGTAATGGAATGTAAAGTCATGTAGGCCTACCCATGGTCCGTGGACCATGAGATTGTATAAATAAGAGTGAGGCTCTAAGTTGTAAGGATAACAAAAGAAGAGTAGAGAGAATAATACAAATGGTTCGAGCTTAGAGTAATATTCTAAGTGTATTGGGTCGTAGTAGTAGGAAGAGGCTCTATAGCTGAGTGTAGAGAGGCCTAGTAGAGTCCGTAGCTAAGTGCGCGGACCACTGTAGCTGAGTACGTAGGGAGGTGTGGAGTCTATAATTTGAATTGAAAATTAATAAAGAGAAGTTGATGCCTCTTTTTGGATATCTTTTTTGCATTGCCTTCTTTACATTTATACTTTTTTATTTATCACGCGCATGGATATGATTGCTGAATATGCTATAATAATCATTATTCTTGCCCAAACAAGTTAAGTAATCAGATAATAATAGATTAAATAGCAAGGAACTTGGGTATTATACGTGTTGCACTGAAAATAGGGTTGTGTGGAAGCAGCACCACAGGTTGTGAAGGGATAGTAAGTTCATGTAGCAACAGGTCAAGCCGCAGATCTCCAGAAGCTCATCAGACATCCCCATGGTGCAGAAACTTGGTTCTAGCACCCTCCCATACTACTTCAGGTGAGACCTCAGTCTATGCTCCACGGACTGTTACCAGAAGGGCCAGTAGTACGAGGATTTGCTTGGCTAAATCAGCTCTGAACTTGGGTCAGGCTGATATAAGCCAACAAGATACAATCGAAATTTTCATCACTCTCATAATGGTGGACTGGTTCCGTATAGTGTGATCCCTCAGCAGGATCTAGAGGTACTATTACGCGTAGTGATTTCTTCTCAAAGATCATCTTCTACTTCTTCAGATTGATTACCTCGTTCATAGCAGTGGCCTAGTAAATTCCTAGGAGTGCAAGATAGGGATTAATGTCATCCGCTATCTCTATTACTTCAAAATCAACCAGCACGCTTGCTCCTGCAATATCCATGGTCATCCCCTGCATCTGCCCCGTGGGGGTGATCTTCTGCTAATTAGCCATCCTTAGCTGAATCGAAGACCATTATAGTGCGGGTCTCCCCATCCATTCCCAAGCCTGTTTCGATAGGAAATTCGTATCTAACCCTAGGTCCAAAATAACCTGATCCATCTCATACTCTCCTATCTGCATAGTCATTCTCATCTCCGATCCTATCCTTGTTTTATGCTTAGCAATCTTTTGTACTACACGTGGCTCACCTGGTGCACTTCCAGTGCATCTATTGATGAGCTATTGTAACTCCTTTATAGCCTTACTATCACACAGTAACTTCATATAGGTCTCCAAGAAAGTTGTGAGCATAGAGGGGTCCATCTCCTGCTCGGGCTCATACTTGCTTCCTAAGGTGTAGGCCTCAACGAAGCTCTTCTTAGATTCCATGAAGGTTCCATGCACGCACTCCAGAACCCAGTTTCCTTTTTTAGAGCTTCGTGAACCCATGTACCATATTCTGGCTGTTTCCCCTTGTCATTTCTTATCACGATTCCACTTCTGAGCACTATATTTAGATTTGGATCCTCTTTGTGTGGATTAGACCTCATCATCTATAGGTTCTGAGTCGACGGAGGTGGTAGCATCCCTTTGTCACATATCCTGTCTATAAGCGTAGGACAGTGTTCCATTTCATGATCAAACAACATGCAATACTTGCACGATGGACATGTTGGGTTAATGCAATCACGGGCATAATGTCCTGGCCCTCCACAATTGTAGCAAATCAACTCTCCTTGACCTCCACCAGGTCATCCTTCTCCTTGGCCTCTTCTGCGCCCCTGAAATCCTATCTGCACCATCCATGCACTATGGTTAGGGGGCCGCATTTTGGTCTAAACCCTATGGTGGGAGTTCTATCCATCATCAATTCATAGCTCCTGCAAGTATGCTCATCATGCCCTACCCACCTACAAAAGTTTCAGAACAGTGGTTGCAGTGTCTGTACAAACTTCTATAGCAAGTGATAGTTATCCATGGCATGTTTTCCGACGACCTGACAGATAGTGCACCATAATGCAGGCCCCATGCTAGGTCCTACTTAAGCTTCTGGCCCTAAAGGCATTGATCCCCCTCCTATAATATAGTTCGTAAAGACTGGGCAATGGTTCTTGTCATGCCCCTAACTCTTGCATTTCAAGCACCATACCTCCTCGCACACCTCTGGCCGAACCGTCCTGTCCTGCTTTAGACTTTGCATATCAAGGCACAGATTCTTCAACTGCACATGGATCTGTTGAACTCCTAGATTTGGATATTGCATCGAAGTTTCATGTAGTCTCATGGAAATCTCCAAGGCCTCCACTTGAGTGGTTATCTTCTGCTACGACAACGCAGCCCTTAAGTGTGGCAGGAGCAAAGCAGAAAACCACTCACGATGCTACTCCTCTGTTAGGTTCATGTTGGCTTCGAGAATTGTACATTTCAACCCTTGATCTAGTTCCCAAGGAATCTTGCCTAGTTGCATTGTGATTTCTTTAAATCCCACAATCAACTATGCCTTAGATTTAGGCCTACTGAATTATTTATTTGGTGTTGTCTGCATGTTTGCTACTCTAGCATTTCGGTTATCATTAGAGTAATTAATATACCAGGTTAGTGTGTAATCTTGTAGAGCACTAAATAATGCCGCCTTCTTTATATGATCATTTGTCACTCCTTGAGCTTTCCATATAGCCCTCACAACAAACCAGAATTGGTCTGGGTCCTCATTTCCCAAGCCTTTGAACAAAGGTAGCTTCACTTTATTTGCCATACTAAACTGTGGTAGAGGTGGAGGTGGTACGGGTGAAGTTGGAGGTGATGGTGGTGAAGTTGGAGGTGGTGTGGGTGGAGTTGGTATTCACGGGAATCCTTGTCTTATTAACTGAATGTCACTTTGCAGAGAAACCTTTGCTATTTCATCCTCGTCACCTCGTGGAGGTGAAATCAATGGACTATACTCCAGACCCTTTTTTCCTTTGTCCCTATAAGTTTTTCCGCTTTGCATAGTCCTGAACATCAAGGTAGCTGCATAACCCGTTTTTCACAAAATTTCATTTTAATATAGATATTAAAAGATTTTACGTACTTACCTTGTGTTCCTTTGAAAAATCATTGCTCCACCTCACTGTAGTTGACTAACGTGTCGACCGCAAATTCAATCACAAATCTTCCTATAATGCAATCGAGCTAATGATCGATAGCAATGGTGATCTTATCCTCTGATGCTTCCAATTGCTGTATTAGCTCTGGGGTCCATACAATAGGACCATCAAGTTTCCAACTTCCTTGGCTATTTGCTAGCTTTGTGATCCACTCGTATAGCTCAATAGGGAAGGAGAAGAAAAAGATCTCGTGGATCTCTATATACAGGTATCTATCCAACCACTATTGCTTTGTCAGTCGCGGGTTTCTGTTCTCCTACGCTGCGAGTTCGTGGATCTTCCTATTCAACCAGTCTTTGATCTCCTTCTTAGTTGGATTCCAATGAAATGAAATCACACTTCTCCTATGCAGATTTCGGTCCCAGAAACATAACCATTTGTTGGCTTGAAAGGGCCTGACCTAGGTTCAACATTAATTAGCCAAAAAAATCCCTACACTACTGGCCCTTTTGGCATCAACCCACGAAGCACAAACTGAAGTCTCACCCAAAGCAAAATGGGGGGATGTTGGAACCAATTTTCTGCACCCTAAGATGGTTGTGATGTCATTTGATTCCCTCTATGCTTGCTTTTGTGCAGGTCGCTTTGCTTTAGGGCTTGCAAGAAGAGCCCTTTATTTTATCCTTTAATACCTCTGTGAAAGGGTATGATTGACTTTTGTGCAGCCCTAGCCTACTCCTCAGGTGCTTTTGTGCTCCTATGGTAGCGTGCCGTGCAGATTCCCAAATTACTCTAAGTGACTTGCTTATCTTATCCAATAATTATAGTTATCACCATGTAAACAGATAATCATAATTACATTCAATTATTCAACGCAATTGCATTCATTCGTGCATCACATAAGCATAATAAAGGAAATTCATACATATCGTATCCAGATGTAGTAACAAAAAAAAGACACAGGAATTAAAGAATGTCTTTCTTTATTAATATCTTCCAAGTGTTTACAACCTTTTTCCACCCTATGCACATAGCTACAGGGGTTCACGCACTTAGGTGCAAACTTCTACATTAGGCCTCTGTGCACTCAGCAGTGGACTTCTATCCTAGGCCTCTGTGAACTTAGCTATAGAGCCTCTACCTATGCTACAACCCAAGACTTAGACTTCTTACTTGAGAGCTACAACTCTCTTACATTATTAATCTATCTATATCTCCAAAACTACTTAGAGCTTAGCTCTTTTTATTGAATATCTCTTTTATAGCTGACTTTACTTTACAAAACTAATGGTGGACTACCCTTTATGACACATAACACCTTCGTGCTCTGCGACCACAAAATGTGGAGACTTTACCATTTTATTACAAAATTTAACTCAAACATGGGCTTTTAGCCCCAAAAATGCCCTTAGGAGATCCCGCTCCCAACAGGTTTATTAAAAAAATTTCACAAATTGTTGTGCCTCTATATGCTTTAACTGGAAATCTTAATTTGAATTGGTTTGAGAAATGTGACACAACTTTTACATGTTTAAAGAAAGTAGTCTCAACAACACCAGTATTACCTGGACCAAACTGGGAACTGCCTTTCCACATATCCATGGACACCTCAGATGTAGCTATAGGCATTGTCCTTGGCCAGGAGGGTGAAAGGAAGCCTTATGCTATATATTATATTAGCAAAACTATCACTTCTACAGAACTTAATTATATAGTGACAAAAAAATAATTCCTAGCTTTTGTTTATGCAATAAACAAATTTAGACACCAAATAAGGCTACCAAGCCTTTCTATATACTGATCACTCTACCTTTCGATATCTAGCTAATAAACCTATCAGAAATGGTTGAGTAACATGGTGGATTTTTATTTTTTAGGAGTTCAACATTAATATTAAGGATCATTCGGTGAAGGAAAACCCAGTTGTTGATTTTCTATCTCGAATCCCGAAGGTGAATGATCCACTGATGGTAGACGACCAATTTCTGGATCAACATCTATTTTCTCTGGCAGTCAGGACACCATGCTACACAGATGGGGAAAATTATCTGGCAGTAGGGAAGCTACCCAGGCATTTGATGACAAGAGACATGAAACTGATCGTTCAGCGCAGTGCCCGGTTCTCTTGGATAGCTGAATATTTGTTTCACAGAAGGGTCAACATGTGTATACACAAATGCATCCGTGAGGATGAGATTTATGAAATTCTGAAGGATTTCCATGACGAGCCTTGCAGGGGACATTTCGTAGATCGAAGAAGGGCATAAGGTATTACAAATGGGCTATTAGTGGCCCACTTTTTTTAAGGATGCTAAGAAATATGCCCAGGCTTGTGATAACTGCCAAAGGATGGGTTGACCTGGCTAATTTGATGAAATGCCTCTGCAGCCCCAACTAGTCATAGAACCCTTCGAGCATTCGGCATTGGAATTTGTGGGCCCATTCCATCTGCCATCCAATGAGAAGGCCTGCATACTAGTTTCCATGGATTATGTGAGAAAATGGGTGGAAACACTAGATTTACCAAGAGCCACAGGCGAAGCTATGACTAACTTCCTTTTTGGGCTATTTGTGTGATATGGTTTACCGTGAGAAGTGATCACAAATGGGGGAGGGAAATTCATAGGACACAAGATTACTGCCACCCTCAGAAACCATCATATTATGCATAGGATCACTTCCCCATATCACCCACAAGCGAACGGGTAGGTCGAAAGCACCAATAAGGTCATTGAAGTGATTCTGACCAAGATCGTCTCAACACACCAAAGAGACTGGGCTGCTAGACTTCCAGAGGCATTATGGGCCTATCGCATGACTTGGAGGAATACTACTAGATTCTCTCCATACCAGCTTGTGTTCGGAAAAGAACCTATTTTTCCGATCGAATTCAAAATAATGACTCTAAGAATGGCCCAAGAAGTGGGGCTAAATTTAACAGAAGCCCAAACCAAGTGACTCTAGCAGATCAACAAACTATACAAGGCTCAAGATCTGGATTTGAAACGGACTGCAATTATTCAACAACAAAGGGTAAAATGGCATGATAGCCTTATCAAGAAGAAAACATTTCAAAAAGGGGATTGGGCACTCCTTTACGAATCCAGATTCTAGGATTTCCCAAGCAAGTTGCAAACAAGATGTCTAGACCCTTATGAGATTCAAGAAGTACATAGCAATGGTACCCTTACCTTGACTACCATTGACGGGTCTGGCCATTGTTTTAAGGTGAACAGGCACCAAGTGCTCCTATATCACAAACTGCTCACTAAGGAGTATTTCTGCGAGTAGGTATGCGAGGACCTCTCCATGTAAATCTTAGCTGCAGGGAGTGATGACCCAGCAACTTTCTTTCAAAATTTGAAATTTCTTTAAAATTGTATGTAATGTATATATTCTTTCTGATTGATTGCAATTAAGAATAGGCATTACTATGTAAATACGGCATTTTTTATTACTTTGTGTGCTTGATAAGTGTTATTCAATGGATTGAACGATTGTTGTTCAATCAATTGCTTCCGTGTCTTTTGTTTTTGTTGTTCAAACGATTGAACGATTTTCTTTCAATCGATTGAACAACACTTCTATGGTTTTTTATTTTTGTTGTTCAAACAATTGAACGATTGTTTTTCAATCGATTGAACGTCACTTTTACATTTTTTCTATTTTTACTGTTCAAATAATTGAACGCTTCCTGTTCAATCGATTGAACATCACATTTGTAATTTGTGATTTTTTTTGTTCAAACGATTGAACAATTGATGTTCAGTTGATTGAACAACTCATTTTTGTTTTATTGATTTCGTCATTCAAACGATTGAATGATTTTCATTCAATAGATTGAACATCACTTTTGTATTTTGGTTTTTGTTGCTTAAATGATTGAACGATTGTTGTTCAATCGATTGAACATCACTTTTGTGTTTTTCTTTCTTTGGCTATTTGAACGATTGAATGATTGTTGTCTAATCAATTGAACAACACTTTTGTGGTTTTTATTTTGGTGTTCGAATGATTGAACGATTGCTATTCAATTGACTAAACATCACTTTTAAATTTTTGTGATTTTTGGCTGTCCAAATGATTGAATGTTTTCCATTCAATTGATTAAGCAACACTTTTTTGTATGTGATTTTTGTTGTTCAAATGATGGAATGATTCCTATTCAATCGATTGAACAACAGTTTTTGTTTGCGAGTTTTGTTGTTCAAATGATTGAACGATTGTTGTTCAATCAATTGAACAACACTTTTATGATTGTGATTTTTGTTGTTCAAACAATTAAACGATTGTCATTCAATCGATTGAAGAACACTTATGCATGTTTTTTCTTTTTTTCTTTTAATTTCTACTCTTCAATCCATTGAATATCACTTTTTGTCTTTCTAAATAGGATAAACTGTGAATTCTTTGATTGACAGTCATTATGCCATCTTCTTTTTCTTTTGTATTGTAAATACACACCATTTGAATGTATTTGTGCCTAATATAAGGAAAAATAGTGATGAAAATACCATTATGACATATGAAGCGTTTTGATGGTTATCTCAATCCAAAAGCTGATACAGTGTATCTTTATAATGATTGGCTAAACATCTCTTCTTTGGGCACATCATAAAATGATTCATTATTTTCAAACCATGTTGGCTTATGTTTACACTTTCAAATGGATAAATCTCATTGACATGATGATATGGGGATAAGAGTATAAAATTTCATTGGCATCTTTGTACTTCTTACACCATCCTTGACTCTTAAGGAGCAAATGAGCCTCCCTCTTTTTACAATAAAAAAAAATGGAAATAATGAGATATGAAAATGCATCCAACATTGTCTTAAAGAGGATAGGGGGTCTCATCTCGAGCCAGCCTACCATGATCATAAGGATGTAATGGGTGACATTCCAATTTGGCCACCAAACCAAGGTAATGACCTTCTTAATGCTTAAAACTGTTAGAAGGACAGGGGGTCTCATCATGTGCTAGCCTGATCACTTTGTTCTATCTTGGTGAATGGCACTATGGTCATCTGGTCACCATGCCAGAATAGTGGTCTCTTTATGACAAGAAAATAAGAACCATCTACATAATAAAAGGAGCACTCTGGCTCATTTGTGGGGTTAAGAAGAAACCCTTTCAAGGGTATTAACACCTGCTGGTAGCAGCGACCCTGCTTGTGGTATTGGAGTATCATCTTACACTGCCAAATGTTCTCTAGCTCTTACCACCTATGGATCTGTTTCTAAAGGGAATTTTCCAATTGAACAACAATCTTACAAGCCAACCTGCATGGTAACCTATGTTATATACTCATTATATTCTAATTTTCCAATCAATTTACCATCGTCATTAATACATACCATCGATTATGCCTTTGTTATTAATACTGCTTATGGTGGAAATCTTTTGCCATAATGAATTAAAATCTCTGTTTCAATTTTTTCGGCCATTTCACATCTGATGATGTGTATTGCTTTAATTGCCTTACCGTTTAGCACGTTTTTTTTTGGATTGGGTGTGAGCATTTATGGATTGTCAATGCTTTCGCTTTCTTTTCACATTCTTAAAGGACATGGATGCCCTTTTCTTGTTAGAGGAGGGATGGCTTGCATATGCACGACATATGTGACAGTTATGGATAATTGTGTTATAATCATTTGACTTAACTTCCAAGTAAGGATTGCATAATGATCATGAATTTGTAATAATTAGCAAGTATTTCTAATTAGGAAAAGGATGACAACCATTGTGGATGGCATGCAGACTCATGATCCTACATTAAGTGTGGTTGACAGGACAAATGACTTAACTAAATATGATATTAATTCTCAAAGCATCATCATTTCTCTCTTAATTGTTGTAACGTTCTTTGTTGTTGTTCTAAATTGTAGAAGTGTAAAGAAATTGCATACAAGTGAACCAGTCATAGGTACAACAACCATGGGAGGAAGAGATATCTGGAATGAACCTCTAGTGCTTATGGTATCAGATCAATCCCATGCAATTCTCAAGTGCACAAGATGGCTACAATATCTAAATAGATTGCAGGGATTTCATGAGGAGCTGATGTTGGAATTTCTGCAAAATTTGCAAAACAACAATACAGTGGTAAGAGGAAGAAGTATAATGGTCTCAGAAGTGGTTATAGCTGAAGTCACGGGACTTCTAGCTGAGGGAAACAAATGGACATAAATGCATGTCCTTATACACAATGCGGTTGAAGTATTCCAGGATCCAGGTGATAAACTGGTGCAGACAGGAAAAGGGATTCATCCTTCAGCATTAAGGTAGTCGTGGCAAGAATTGGCCATCATCGTGCAAAGGTACATTACCTATGACTGTCAACATGATGTGGTAAAGCCCCGCCAACTAAAACTTCTAGCTATTCTAAAATAGAAAGTTTCAGTTAATATGCCATTTTATTTGAATTCCCTATTACATGATGTCGCCTGTCGAGTTAGGACAACTAAGGATCCACACAAAGTAATCAATCATCATGGATTGATTAAATTAATTATCATGAATGGACTAGCCTAGCAGTAGTTAATGTGGGACAATGTTGTAAATCCTACTTTGGCTACACCCCCATAAAACACAATAACAGAGCAACAAGGGTCAAGAACCCTAGGTTCAAGAAGGACAATGAAAAGAATGAATTCCTCTATGTCCCTGAACCCAGCAAAACGTAGGCGCTCTATGTGAGTGAGAGCCCAGAAATGTATCCTAATTCAAGAAGATGAGGTTAGACCATCCCGCACACCACCTCCAAGTCTGCAAAATTCCCCTTTGCAATACTACGAGGAGGAAATGGCCAGGGTATTGGAAAACATGGGAATATTTGGCAAGGGTAGAGAACAATCCAGGAATGCTAAAGAACAAAATTGTACCCCCAATCAGTCTACCCCTGCTGACAACCCTGGTCGTGAGAAAACCCTTCCATTCACTAATTCCATGGAAGGACAAAGGGAACCATTCTCTTTTGTGGAAAAAACCCTTGAAGTGGAGATACATGAAGAGGAAGTCATTATAGAAGAAAATCATACAGTAGACACCGATCCAATGGACCCCCCAGCTGAAAAGGATCCTACAGATGAAATCCTGGGAGTTGTAAATCAACCAAGTAACACTATTATTTATACCTACCCAGAAGAAAACGAGGAGAACGACAATTTTTTAGGAGATACCATTGTATTGGGATCTCCTGAAAAAGAAATCCATGACAAAGAGGAGCTAGAAGGTGAAGCTCCATCGGGAGATACAGTTCCAGTTGGAACCCTCCCTGATGATGACACAATACCACTTGTACAGGAACCAGAGGACAATGAAGTCAACACACCACTAGTTGGAAGTCCTGTAATAAAGAAGTCCTACAAGGATAAGCTCAAAAAAGTTCTTAATAGGTATAGAAAAGAAAAGTGAATAATTGGGTAGCTAAGGCAGTGGTTAAAAGAAGCCATTAGAGCCAAGAATTTGAAAGTAGAAAAAGAGACCATAGACACACAGACAGAACATTGTTCTGGAAAGGATACTGAAACCCAAATTGAGGATCTTTTGGCCTGCCCAAAGGAAACTCAGACAGAGCCATGTCTTGTAAAAGACACTGAAATGTAGACTGAAGACCCCTGTGTTTTCTCATAGGAGACCCAAATGGACTACCCCACCGTGGATACTACTATTCAAACAGATGCTAAAGAGTACATTCAAATTGATCATTGCATGATTCAAGAGGCAGTTGAAGTTGATGTTTAGACTGATCCCATTGAGACCCAGGATGGAGAAACCCAAATAAAGGAGACACCTTCTTATATTCCCCTTGTAAGGGAGGCATTTATTAGCAGACTCTAGAATGAACTACTGAAGGTTCAACAAGAATTAACCCAGTACAAATAAAAGGTAGTGCACCTACATGAACATAAAGAGTTGAGGAAGAAATTTGAGGCACTAATTGTAACTGAAGATGAGACCTTTGCTCAGTACACTGCTAAACAGAAAAATGTTGAGAAAACACGAGAAAAATTACAGAAGGCTAAAGAGCAGTTGGACACTGTCTCGTCTCTTTATTCAGACACCCTTCCATGCAGAGACCCTACTACAAATTATGCGCTATTCCTCATGGAAAGGTTCCTCCTGCTGAAAATCAAAGCTACTAAGGCTGAGAAGTCTGTGGAAATAAAGACTACCCCAAATTTTGTCAAATGATTTAGGGAACAGGATGAGTAGGTGCAGCACATCCTCTGTGAAATTTAGATGCACAATTTATTTCTGGAAGACGATAGGGACAACAACCTTGGGCCCTTTATAGGGGATGTATGACTCCAAGCATTTATCTATATTTCCACTAATCAGCTCAAGTGGGCCAAGTCTCATAATATTTTTAGGAGGCATGAAGAAGGGATTGACCTATGGGTGAGAGAGGAACCAACCAAACCCCTGCATCTCTCATTCCGACACAAGCAGTTCATGAAGTGAGACGGTGTTGTGGGCCAACTGGGGCCATTTCATAATGATATTATGCAAGCTGGAATGGAGTACTTCCAAGAGATTAAGAAGGAAGCCTTTTCTGTAGCCAGACAAAGGTGGGAGGTCTCTAGCATTACTATTAGAAATCGAGAACCATTTGGATACCATAAGTTTAAAGCTGCCTCCTCTCATTTCTACAAGTACAGTAACATGGTTTTAACCATGGGGCTTGAATGGATAGGATGTCAGTATAGGAATCAAATCATATGGTATCCTCTAGATAAGTATCGTTGTGACTACACCTTGAAGGATCAAGATGTTACCCAGGATTTCACTATACTAAAGAAGAAAAATGGCTTCAGAAATTATAAGGAAGAGGTATATCCGGCCTACTCCCTAACTCAACTACACATCAATTATTTAATTGCATGAGGACATGCAACAAGGTAAGCTGGGGAGTATGTTGGGTTAGGAAAAAGGTATGTTTTCTCTTTGTAAATAGCTTATTTCAGCATTTATCCTTACATGGTTATCTATGTTTATGGATCAAAATAAAGGAAATAACAACTAAAGTTGGATAAAAGTACTTGGTAACAAATTAGATAAATATAGCACAAGAAACTAAATTTTTATTATCCTTGTGTGCAGAAGACGTGGATTGGTCAGTAGCCATTCAATTGACAGAGTAGCGCTATGTCGTAAAAGGAAAGATAGCATCTGAGGCAGGCAACACAATGAGAGACTAGGCAGACTGATGCTATTTCATGACAAGATCAGATTATGTATAGCAAAATCCTCAGGTTCCCCTCATCCTGAGGATTCACTTTTATCTAGTTTACTCTTTTAATGTTATATATAAGGTCGAAAGGCAAACAAGTTTAGAGTTCAGACTTTCATAATTTGTAATTATTCTTTTTGAGACATATAATATTGTTATCTTAGTGATCTTGTAATCTTGTTACTTATATTAATGAAGAAGGAATGTGTTTGATCCATACTTATATTTCGAGTATTGCTTAGCAGAGACTTCTATTGACTCTAGGCCCAGTCTAGAGAAGTTCTATTGCTTTCTTGTGTTATAATATTTTTACTTTAGTCTTTATTGATTGTTAATGTTCAGTTGATATAATTTCGCTTATTGTGAAGATTGACGATTCCGATTCATACTACTGTTCATTTAGATTTAGATTTAGCCATGTGACATATCTGAGTAATGATTTGATTGGATTGGTTATGTTAGTTTTCGTGGTAGATTATTGTTCATTCTAAGTGATGTTACCATAGATCTTAGAGATAACATTAATCAATTTCCATGATTTTCTTACATAGATCAATTGTTGCTTAGAGATCATTTATCATTATATACTTGCTTGCTATTCAATTATCATTTATCATTCAATTGAGATTGTCATTTAATTATCATATTGTTGTTCAATTGATATTTTTGTTTAATTATAATTTTCCGTTCAATTGGATTTTTTGTTCAATTTGGATTTGCTATAGATTATTATTGTTTTTCAGTTTTTATAGTTCTCTTTCTTGATTGAGTGAGTTAGTATTAATTCTATTTGAAGGTTCCCAAGTGTGATTATTTGCATCCGTGGTGAGCTCCATTATTGACACAAAGATGCTGCAACTCCTAGGACTCCTTACTTTACTTTTATCAACTTGGTAGTTCGTAACAAACTTGGAAGAGATGGTGATGTATGCACAAGTACTAGCTCTTATTGCACGTTGTCACTTGATCAGTTGGCACAAGTTCGCTAGGAGCTTAAGCCAATTTCTATGAGTTCTCAGAAGAAGATTTTAACTGTGATGGAATAAAGCTAACTTGAAAGAGGCTAGTCTATTTGCAGAAAGAAGATGAAAACTAAAAGGAAACACAAACCCTAGCAAACCCTAATTTTACCCACTAAGCCTATTTTGCAAGAAAAGAGATGAAACTACTGAAATGGATTCCATTGACTATTGAAAAGGTAAAATTCATGTATTCAAGCTACTTCTGAAGGAAAATGTGGAAAAATCATATTTTTGTACTTTTGAGCAATTTTATGCAGAATTATTATGCTTGTGTTTTAACTAGTTGTTACTGTGCAGAGATTTGGTGGCAAAGGGAGATGGAGTGGGCGTTTGCAAGAGGTGAGGAAGGTGTGGAGAGGACCTAAGGAGTTCCTAGTACCCTTTTGGAGACTTCCACTGCGATCAGACTTCGAAAAATCACTCGCATGAACTTCTACAGGAGGATGCAGGGGATCTATAGGAGGTTCTACAGGATGAGGTCGAAAGTGGTTTTTGGAGGTTTGGAGATGGAAAAAAGGTGGGAGAAGGGAAATGAAGTTTGGATGGAGATGTTAAGGGTTATAGGACCTTGTAAATGAAGAACAGGAGTGAAGGAGATGGTTCGATTTGTTCAAAGGTAAAGAAAGCAATTTTGCACAAAAATTGTAGAAATTAGGGCAGTTTGGGAAAGTATGGCGAATGAGTGGGGGAATCTTGGGAGATGAACTGGAGTGGGTTGTGTGATGGAAGGATGATAAGCTGGAGTGTTCTACAAGTGAGCTGCACACTTACTTTTGAAAAATGACCCAAGAAAGAACTAAAAAAACAGAGTTTTACCTATTTTAACCTAATTCTGACCTAAAAACCAGAAAAGTGCTGAAAAGAAATTTATGGATAGGAAGTTATGTAAGAAAGCCATGGAAACTGAACAAGAATAGATCTAAGCATGTAAATACAACTGATATCAACTTTTCCAACTCGAGATCTCACACTAGCAAGTACATTGGAAAGCAAAAACAGTGTTTTGGTGGCAGCAAGAGTGCCTTGGTTTGAATTCATGGTCCCAAGGAGGGAGAAAGGAGATCAAGGCCTACTTGGTAGCCTTTTGTGGATCTTTTTCTGTTATTGCAGCAAACTATCCAATCACGCTGAAACAAGAACAACTACTCTAATCATCAAAAGCAACCTAGTTAACAAAACAACATTTAACCTAAACAATAGAAAGTATTCCATGAATGCAAGAAAAAGCATATAAATACACAAAAGAGGTGTTGGGCACTTGGGTTGGGCCCAAACCCAGGCGCTATAGGCCCCTGGGAAAGATCAGTGCTGGTTCAAAGCTGGATTCATCTTCATTGATCAAAAAATAATAGTTACATCACAAAATTGTCTGCAAAAAGAGCTCGAAAATGAGTTGAGTACAAAGTTGCAGTAAAGTGCGAAAATAGACTATCAAATGGCTAACCTACTTAGGCTTGAAGCCTTCTTATTTATGCAAGTGAGGACTCCCAATGGTCCTCCTAATCTTTAGGAACTCGGCTGCCTAAAACTGCAGATAACAACAACTTCATTAGACCTACTCGGCTGCCCCTTGGAGTCATCATTTGTGGGTTGTTGTACTCCAAGTTGTTGATGGAGAACTTGAGGAAGGGGTAATTAATGAAGGATACACCCCTCCTATAAGTCCTCAACCCTGTTTCTTCGAATTTTGCTACGAATCTGCTCATAAATGCCTGGTCTTTGTCCAAAAATTTCCAAAAATCTGCAATAAACACTCATTAGACTATGTGGCAAAGTGACTATCCCCATTCACTCTATTGACATAAATATATTCAAAAACATGCACAAAACTATGGAGAATGGTGGATTAAATGAAAATAATAGGCAGAATGAACCCATATAGTTACCCATTTCTGGGGCTCATCCTCTAAGCAACTAATCCAGTTCTTCATCTTTGATAGCTTTAACAGCTTCCCTAATGTCCAAGGCCTCTGAGGTGATGTCCTCTTCTTTGTCATGAAAACGTGCTTTCCTGTCCAATTCCTCCCATTGTTTTTGTTCTTCCTCCTCCTTAACCCCTTCCATCAGTCCTAACAGTAGTGAAGGACTGAACTTAAGACCAATCCAGTTGGCTTTCAAGTTTTGCATTGATTGTTTGTATAGGGGTACTCTCCTCATAGCTTCCCTCATTTTGGTTGGGGAGTGATACTCCCTTATCTTTAGGCTATGGGACAATGTATTCCATCTTCTTGTGCAAGCATGAAGGCAGTTATCACCAAACAGTCTCTCCATATCTTCAAAGTGAGCAATAGCCTATGCTTACCTTTCAACATAGTCAGGGGAAACCTGAGGATTGCTTGCAAGGAGCTGGTGGGCATATATGAGAGTTGAGGGATCTTCTTCTGCCCTTATCATGAGGGGCTCACTCAGCTCCCTAGCCATAATCTTCTGAATTTATACTGCTCTCTTTTCCTCATGGCTCAACCAAGAAGCCATAGCCATGAGTTGTAGGTCTCCTAATGCAGCATTTGGATCCCATAGATTCATGTTAGGAAGTGTGAAGTTGTGTAAATAGAATTCTACTAACTTGGCTTTATCTTTAGCTGAGCTGCTATCACATAAATGCATAAATTGGTTATAATTCTGGAATGGGATTGTGCCCCTTTGGGCCAATGTTTTAATTTGGAATTGGAGCCATTGGTCTTTAAGATACAATGCATAGGATCTAGGTGGTTTTCTGCATTGCATGGCTTCCATTGCCTAGTTGGCCATGTAGGCCATTTCGGCTTCTTTTTCTTGCAACTGTTGTTTCAAAATCCACACTTTAGCTGTTGCATGAGACTCTTTTTCTTGTAGCTATTTCATTAGCATTTCAACATCATTTTGTGGCGCTCCCTCTTGATGCTATTTCTCTGTTGCTTCATTGTCTATTCGGGGACCTTTTTGCTGTTACTTCCCTTCCAAGATTGGCAACCTGCCTCCCTTTTAAATTTCCCATTGTTGTAACTGTTGTTTCAGCAGTTCATTTTCTTCTTGTAGTTGGGCTCTTTTACTGCTCTCTATGTTCCTTACCATGGCCAACTCCCCTCTTAATTTATTTCAGCTTGTCCTCCATGTGCCCTATGTATTCAACTCCTTTAGATTTAGAAATTTGCATCCAGGTGTGGGTTCTGACCCTTTCTTTTTCTAATTCAAAGAATAGAGGCACAACGAATTTTTGTGGGATGATATTCCCACCTTCTAGTAGATTGTAATAAGAGCCTAAATTAGGATGAGGGCTTGGTTCAACTATTTCTTTGGCCTTGCCTTCCCCTTGTGACTATTCTACTGCCTTCTCTTCTAATTTTTCAGTTTCTTTCAAATTGGCTAGTGTTTCATGTAGAGATGTTTCAGCTTCCTGTAGGGCTACTTTGGAGTCCATCAACTTGATTCTTTCCTTCCAGGTGGATGTTTTGGGACTTCCTCTCTCATAGGTGATAAAGATCTTGGAGGGAGATTCTGACTTATTTTCAGTAGGTGTATCATCAATGACAATTGGTTCCTTTGATGGTGGCTAGGGCTTGCCCACCTTATTCCTGGTGCTCCTTCTAGCTTTAAAATACATAGAGGTTTGCCTTTTTATTTGTCCCTTTTGTTTTGCTGGAGTGCTTAATGCAGCAAGCACAGCTACTGCTTCCCTTGCTAATGTTTCAGGGGATGTTTCTTTCCGCTATTCTTTTCCTTCATCTCTTGCAGCCTTTCCTATGTCTGTTGTTTTTGCTTGTGTCTCTGCTATCTCTAGTGGTTTCTTCCCTTTTTCTTGCTGGGTCCCTGCCTTACCTGTGGCAGTCTTATTTTGGGCTTTCTTGGGCTTTTTCTTCTCAGCCTTTGTCCTTTTTCTCTTCTCTGTTTTTGAGGCTATCTTCTTTTCTGCCTTAGGCTCAGCAGCAGTTTTTTCAAGTTTCCTCTTCTTTCTGTTTCTCCTCTGTTTTTCCCTCTATTTGAATGTCTTGTGTTTCCTCATTACTGTTCTTCTCAAGTTCCTCAGTTTTCTCCTCCTCTTCACTGCTAGATGGGCTAATGTCCTCAGTTAAAGTTTTGATGTCATCTTCTCTGGACATATTTCTAAAAATTTCCCAAGCTATCGGGATAGTATATGTGTGTAAGGCATCTTCTACCAACAGTTTGATCAGCCCATGGTGAGCTAGCTGGTCTGGGACCCTTGCATTTAGCTCGGTGCCACATTCTACCAAATACTAGAGGAGGAAATATGGGAGACTAAGTTTTCTAGCTGGAGGTAGGTCCATCCCATATCTGAATTCATACAATAACCTGAAGTGATAACCATAAATTATGCTAAACCTCCCTTCACATGTGATATACTTCATTATTTGGTAGCTGACTTCACTCCATGGAGGAGGTAAGCTTGTCCTTCTGATCCCATTTTTTATCCTCTACAGGATTCTCCTCAGGCTGAAAAACTGTCTTCTTAGCAACCTGTCCTAATGTTTTCTACTCCTTGCTCCAAGGGAGCCCAAGTGGAAGACCTTTGATTCTGCTGATGAAACCAAGGGTAAGTTCTAGGGTTAGACCCCTAAAATTGACTATAGCATGAGCTTTTGAATGGGGTCCTAGGGACATAAAAAGTTCTTCAGTCACCTCCTCATCATATCCATGAATTCTTTCAAAGAAGGGTATCCAGTTTGCCCTGGTGAAGAGGGCCACCACCTCAGGGTGCTCATACAATTTGGTGGAGTTCAAAGGTTCTTTTCTCATGAAACCTCTTGGCATGGTGTTGAGTGATTTTTAAAAATGTTCAGGTGAGAAAGCGGGAAAAACTGAAAACAAAGGGATAGTTGAATTTTGTTTTTTTCTGAAACTAGATAGGGAATTTTCTATGTTCTTTCTCCTTACAACATCAAATTGCAATATTTCCCCTGTTTCAAACTGCTTTTATCCTGAATTTGATTCTTAGTTTTTGGAAAGAATTTTTTTTTGACAGAACAGAGGATAAATAACACAGGGTTTTTTTCAGAGAGTACACAGACTTGCAAATTTAGTTTTTTCCTTCACAGGCTGGTCTCTACAGTTGCATGTGTTTTATTTTATAGTAGAATGTGAGAAAGAAGAAGATAGACTTTGAATGTAGAGAAGAAAACAGAGAACTGTGTAGAACTCAGAAAATATGTAGGTAGACTTTTAAGTTTCACTTTCCTTTCTTTCAACCCAATGCTATGTTCTAAATCCACCACCTTATACAAATAAGTCATATGCAAAGAGGTTTCCCACGCCTACCTCATTTCAAGCTCAAATTTTGACAAAAATCTCGGGTTTCCTTCTGTAGGGCTACTCTCTGCCCTTCCTGTAGAAATCTTTTGGCTCCTCTAGAATGCAGCAGTGCTCCTATAGAGCCTAATAGGCGAGAGGGTTTTGAAAAACTGGCAGAAAACTGGTAGAAGATGACTGGTTTGCTATTCTGAAGGTGGTAGGTGAGTACTGCAGTTAAGAATGTCGTGAATGAAGAATGAAACAAAGGGTGGCAGAGGCTTAGGCCACACTATCCTTTAACTGTTGGCATAATCCATGGTCAGGAGATGAGGTGGCCAGATGGGTACGTTATCCCCATCCAGACCGTTGGTCCTACATCATGGTCATAATGGTTTCTGCAAACTACTTGACTGCCATTACCTCCTTTACTCCCGTTATACGCCGCCACCACTACCCGTCCCAATTTTTTTTTTTCTGAGTTAACATACCACATGTGCTGGCTGCGTATTTGATCTGTGGTTTGAATTTGACGGGGCTCATTTGAATTCCATGAGGGTGTGTAACTGAATGAGGGTGGCTAGTTAGCTAGCCACCGATTCCATTTAATTGTGACCATTCCCACAGTTCATGTAGTTTTGAAATAATATTCAGGCAATCAAGGAATAGGTTTAGGCACTTACCTGCTCAGTCGTTGTTGTGTTATGCATGTTTCGGACTTTGGCACTTCATTTCCTCATTGTTATTCCTGCTGGTGCTCTGCATGCTCAATCTTGGGCTTATGTTAGTGATCTCTTGTTCAAACATTTCTCCTTGCATGTTTCATACATCCTGCTCACTGACTCTGTCTCTGGAGTATGTTTTTCAAAGGGACCAACTGCTACAAGAATCCTGTAGGATTTCCTATAGCTACTTCTCCTTCTGAAATTAAAGCTAATATTTGAGTAGGGCTAAAACTGCTGAAGAAGGTCTTGACTGAAAAGAAATAATAGCTGGAAGGTGTCAGGTAGGAATGAGTAAAAATGTTGCTGCTTTTATTTGTCATCATTTTTTGGGTTTTCAGAATGAAAGAAATAGAATTTCTGTATGTGGCTGTGAAGAGACAAAAACAAGTGGAAATGTGGGTGTACAAGGATGGAATGGTGAAATAGGAAGATGGATGGTGCCAAGGAGGTTCACGGGCCTCATAGAAAAATTTCCAACCCTCTGGTCCTTCTCTGAGATTGATTTTGGCCTTTCTATAGCTTCTACAGGATCCTCCTGTAGAATACACAGAGTTTCGTGTAGGTTTCGAAATTTTCAGAATAAATGAGACCAAGACTTGGGAAAGGATAACGGTGATTGAAGGATGGACTATGAAGGATGTATGCAGCCTAGCCATGACTTTTTCTTCTTGCGTGACCCTCCTGCAACCTGCAATTTATTCAAAAGAAGTTATGTTTTTCTTTTTCTTTTTTTCTTTTTCACTTTTTTTTGAGGTAGCTGGGGCGCCTCTAGGAGGTTTTCACCCTCACCGCCTACCCTGGGTGCCTCCAAGAGGTTTTCACCTAGGGATCTTTTATTCTATTTTATTTTTTCTCTTTTTTTTTTCTCTTTTTTCTGTTCTTTTCATCATTTTTCTTTTTTTTTTTGGTTCAGGGTGTGAGTGGAGTGGGGGCAGGAGCCTACTCCACTACCAACATTGATTTACCCAAATTCTCAATGAACTCCTGCTTGGAAAGGGGCTTCATGTAGATCTTCAATCTATGCCCATTGATGAGCATGGGGATGGCTTCTTCATCAATGGTCCAAATAAGGACTGAACCATTGTCATTGCATTTTTCTACTGCATGGTCCCAGCCATCTTGTCCTCATCTTGCCCTTGAAATCCTTATATCTCGAATCATACAACAGTGCCAAATCTCCTTGCTGGAATTATTTTTCTTGAGGTGTCGGTCATGCCATATTTTTCTTTGAAGTTGGACTACCTCTAAGTGGAGAAGGGCCTGCATTATTTTTTCATCTAACCCATTTATTTGAATTAATCTTTCCTTTTGGGCATGGCTGAGATCTAGGTCCAGCTGAGCTGCCATCCTGAATGTGTTATATTCAAATTCTATGGATAGCAAAGCCTTCTTCCCATAGACTAGCTCATAGGGTGTGAAACTTGTGGTCGTGTTCCAAGTAGTGTTATAGGCCCAGGTGGCCTCAACCGATCGATCTGCCCAATCTTTTCTGCTACTGCTCACTACCTTAGTCAAAATCCCTTCCAAAGCTCTGTTAGTGACTTCCACCTATCCATTTGCTTGCGGATGATAAGGGTGGAAGTTTTGTGCTTAATCTTGTGATGTGTGAGCAGGTCTTCAATCAAATTGGAGGTAAACTGACTTCTTTGATCTGTGACTAATTCTCTTAGATAGCCAAACTTGTAGAAGATATTTTCCCTCAAAAACTTAGCTGCTTTTTCTTCTATTGTTGCTTTTATTGCCTTTGTTTCTACCCACTTTGTCAGGTAATCCATGCACATAATGATGTAAGACTTCTGTTTTGAAGGAGGGTTGATAGGACCCACAAATTCCATGCCCCAATTCTAAAGTGGCTTGAAAGTCACTTGAGGCTATAGGGGCATCTCATCCCTTGGAGTAGGTTTCCCCATCCTTTGACATCAGTCACATTGGCTAATGTATCTCTTGACATCTTGATGAAGAGTGGGCCAATAGTAACCTACCTACAGAATTTTGAAGGCAGTTCTCTTTGCTGCAAAGTGGCCCCCATAGGGCCCATCATGACAGATTAGGAGGATGTCAAAAACTTCCTCCTCCCTGACACATCGCCTCAAAATTTGATCTGGGCCAAGTTTAAAAAGATCACCCCCAATCCAAGTGAATGTGGAACTTTTCCTCTTATCTTTCTCTTCTCTTTTGAGGACAGGTGTGGTGGAAACTATGCTGAAACTAAATAATTTTCTATATCAGCAAACCATGGAGAGAGTAATGAATTAGCAAATAGGTGTTCATCTGGCATTTGATCATCCATGTTCCTTCTTCACCTGCAGGCAGATCTAGTCTAGATAGAAAATCAGTAACAACATTTTGCTTACCTGGCTTATCAACAATGGTCAAATCAAATTGTTGTAATAAAAGTAACCATCTAATGATACAAACATTTACATCAAGTTTAATAATCAAATACCTAATTGCAGCATGATCAATATGTACGAATGTTTGATAGCCAGTGATGTAGTGTCTGAACTTGTTTAGGGAATGGACTATAGGCAGGAGCTCTTTTCCGGTTACAGTGTAGTTTAATTCTGCCTTAGAAAGGTTTTTACTGAAAAAATATATGGAATACGATAGCTTCTCTTCAACCTGTGCTTAGTTTTCTCCTATAGCTTTGTTCAAGGCATCTGTGTGAATGTGGAAAGGTAGGGCCCAGTTTGGACCTCTCAAGATTGGGGCAATTATCAGCTTACCTTTCAAGGCATCCAGAGCCTCTTGACAGTTGTCAGTCCATATGAACTCAGCATCTTTTCCCAAAAGACCAAATAATGGGGAGGCTAGCTTACTAAAATCCTTAATGAATCTTCTATAATACCCTACTAAGCCTAGAAAACTCTAAACATCTCTTACCTTTTTAGGAGGTGGAACCCTTTGGGTGATAGCAATCTTGTTTGGATCCACCTGTAATCCTTACTAAGAAATTGTATGACCTAGCACGGTTCCTTCAGTCATTAGGAATTCACATTTACTAGGACTAAGGGATAGGTTCATTTTAATACACTTGGCTAAAACTTTCCTTAGATTAGTCAAAGCTTATTGGAAGTTAGAACCATAAGGGGTAAACTCATCCATATAGATCTCCACTGAATCATGAACCAGTTCAGCAAATGTGCTCAGTACTGCTCTCTGGAAAGTGGCAAGAGCATTGCACAACCCAAAGGGAAGGACCCAGTAGGTAACGGTACCCCATGGACAGGTGAAAGTGGTCTTATTATGGTATTATGGGCTGATTTAGATCTGGTTGTACCCTCTAAACCCATCTAAGAAGGAAAAGAACTTCTTCCCTGCCAGGCCATTTAACACTTGATCTATGAAAGGAAAATGGAAATGGTCCTTCTTGGTAGCCTTGTTGAGTTCTCAATAATCTACACAATTTCTCCACTTCTCATTTTTCTTTGGCACTAGCTCCAAAGGAGAAACCCATTCGCTGTCAGAGATGGGGTAGATGAATCCCGCATCTAGTAACTTTTGTAGTTCTTCTTTGACAATGTCCTTAAGGGCTGGATTCATCCTCCTTTGAGGCTGTCTAGCTGGTTTACAATCTTCTTTAATGTAAATGTGATGAGTACAGATTGAAGGGTGGACTCCCTTCATCTCCTTATAGCTGCTAGCAAAAGCATCCAAATGGTTGTTCAATAAGCTACACCGTTCTTTCTCTTGAGAGGTGGATAGGGATGAGTTGATATTCAAGGTTATTTCTAGGCCAAATTCCACATTCTTAGCTTGAAGAGAGGTCAGATCAGCAACACAGAGATCAACTAAAGCATTGGCTTGGGTTTCTTCCACTAACCCTTCTAATGGCAACACACTGGGGGGTGGATTTTGAATCAAATTCTCAATAAGATCATCCTCAGTTTGAGGACCCCCCTTGGTAGATTCCACTGTGCATAATGGTGTGGAGTAGACTTCATCCTCATCTTCCTCCTCCAACCAAAGCAGTAAGTCCTATTTTAGTAGAGGTTGGGTAGGAGGATATAGGACTAGCTTTTTGGACATATGCCCATTCTTGATGGTCATTCTCCTAGCTTGACAACTGATGTACGAATCTGCAGTAGCTAACCAAGGCCTCCCCAGGATGAGAGGATACACAATGAACTTTTCCTTTCGCTGAAGAACAAAGAAGTCAGCAGGGTACTCCCAGGAATCAATGGAGACCATGTCATCTTCCACAATCCCCTCAGGAGTCATGGTGGAGCGGTCTGCCAACTGCAGTAATGTTGAGGTCTTTCTTAGGGAACCCTGAAGGTTGAGTTTGAGCACAGTGTCCCTGGTCATTATGTTAATGGCAACCGCTAGATCAATCAAGGTGTGGGAGATTATGGTGCCATTGATGTGGACATCGACTATAGGACTCCCAGTGTCCAGATATTTTGGACAGATTACCTGCCACAACATCAGGTCGGACATTTGTCCTATGACATTGATAGTTGGGGCATCTCTCTTGTGCCTGCCTGGGTGCCTGAAGCACTTCTCTCTGATCAACTTGTTGTAGATTGGTACATCTTTTATGGCCTAAAGAAGTGGTATTTTTACACATAACTGTTTTAGTTCTCCCAGAAGTTCAGTTTCTTCTGGGGTAGGTTGTGTGGTTCCAATTAGTCTGTCAGGAAAGGGTGGAATGGATTTAGGTTCACTATCCTATTTCTCTTCCTCATCATCCTTAGGAGGAGGTTGGCTATCTGGGAGAACCTTCCCAGATCATAGGTTAATCTCTTGAATTTCAACAATATAGGTAGCACATATTGTTTCTCCATTATATACCTGTTGGGCCTATCTATTGTTGGGGTTTGGGTTCGGTTGAGTAGGTATTTGGGGTTGTATTGGAGGAGCAAGAGGTAATGGTTGTGGTTGAGCAGGTGGTGGAGGAAAAAGAGTAGGAGGAGAGTTGTATTAGGGCCTCCACCCCTGATGAGGTGCATTCCACTGAGGTTGTGGCTGAGAGTGAGAATGAAATGAATAAGAAGCTGGTTGACTATGGTATTGAGATGGATACGACCAAGGAGGGGGTGTGGACTAGGAAGGATGAGTAGGGGGATCCCAAGAAGGCATGGAAGTGGCTTGATTGGGGTTGTAATAAGTTTGGGATGTCCCTTGCATCCCCTACTGATAAGGTCTAGGTCCATGTGGCTCCTTTGGCGCATGAAGTAGAGTGGTTCAGTGGCTCCTTCAGCCCCTTGGTACATAGCTTTAAATCCAGGTAAGGAAGTGCATTGATTTGTAGGATGGTATTCTTCATAGACAAAACACACTTCTATAGAGTGCAATGGACATTCGTTCCTAAGATGCTTTATACTGCACCTAGGACAAAATATGGCCAAAGCCCTCTCGGCTTCCTCTTGATTCTTTTGGATTCGCAAGTTATCCATTTGCATGGCAATAGTCTGTCTCATCTCGCTTTTGAAATCTTCCATCTGATTTTCAAATTCCTTTTTAAGGAATGAACTGGATAAGGGGGGTACTGGCTAAATGTTGACTTTCCCTACCTCTCTTTCTGGCTACCCTAGAATGGTTTCTAAACATAATCTTTATGTCATCATAAGGTAGCTAGTAGATGTCCCTCCCAGCTAGCAAATGGAAGGTATCTAGAAGGCCTTCAGGGACTCCTCTGAGCAGAACCAACTTCAGAGATTTGAGGTCAAGTGTGCACCTGGCCCTTTTATAACTAAGTTGAAACCTCTCTTCATAGTCTTCTAAAGATTCATCACTTCCCATGGTCATTCGAAAGATTTCTTCATTTGTATCCTTTGACCTATAGTAGTCCCGATACTTGTTGTTAAAGGCTTGCTGCATCTGAGCCCAAGTTCTGATACTATTTCTAGGTAACCCCATGAACTAGCGTAATGCTGCATCCTTGAGGGTAGAGGGAAAGAGTTTCAACTTTTGCTTGTCTTCTACCTAGTCATAGGTTCAACAATGGACAAAATACTCAAACAAGAAGGTATCAGGGTCTTCAGTAGTCAATCTATGGAAGTGAGGTAAGGCTGAAGGACTTATGCTTTTCATCTTTGTGTCCCCATTGGTCTCTCGGATAGGAAAGGCACCTTCTATTCTTTCCCCATTTCCTCTAACATTTTTTTTTTCAGCCATAGTCTCAGGAGGAATGGTTTCTTGCTCTTCTTCTATTATAGGATCTTCGTATATCTCTGGAGGTTAACGTATAGGTTCTTCTAGATCACTGCCACCAAAGAAGAGAGAAGGGTGACTTAGTGATGTGGTGGGGGTGTTGGGTAGGAATTTTCCTGAATTGTCTCTATTCCTACGAGGCATGAAAAGAAATCTCTTTTCATGGTTGATTTTTTGTGTTTTCTTATGCTTTTACCTGCAAAAAATGAAATTGATTTGAACAGAAAATTGCAACTAACTAAAATAAACCTTGCTGAAATGAAAATTACAAAATTGAAATGAAAGCAGGAAAGGACTAATCTATCTTGCTAAAATGAAAATGTAGAATTGAAATGAAAGCAGGAAATATCTAATTTATTCTTGCTGAAATGAAATTGCAGAATGGAAATGAAACAACTACTCTACTCTTGCTGAAATATACTACTTAGCAGAAGGTTGCAGTAGAAAATAGAAGAAAAGCAGTAATCACAAAATAATCTGGCGCTTCCCTGGAAACGGCACCAAAAATATGGTGAGCTCCAGTATTGTATCAATGATGCTGCAACTCCTAGGACTCCCTACTTTACTTTTATTAACCCGGTAGTTCGTAACAAACTTGGAAGCAACAGTGTTGTATGCACAAGTACTAGCTCTTACTGTAGGCTGTCACTTGATCAGCTAGCACAAGTTCGCTAGGAGCTTAATCCAACTTCTATGAGTTCTCAGAAGAATATTTTAACTGTGATGGAAGAAAGCTAACTTGAAAGAGGCTATTCTATTTGTAGAAAGATGATGAAAACTAAAAGGAAACGCAAACCCTAGCAAACCCTAATTTTACCCACTGACCCTACTCTAGCAAGAAAAGAGATGAAACTACTAAAATGGATGCCATTAACTACTGAAAAGGTAAAATTCATGTATTCAAGCTACTCCTAAAGGAAAATGTGGAAAAATCATCTTTTTGTACTGTTGAGCAATTTTATGCAGAATTATTATGCTTGTGTTTTAACTAGTTGTGACTGTGCAGAGATTTGGTGGCAAAGGGAGATGGAGTGGGAATTTCCAGGAGGTGAGAAAGGTGTGGAGAGGACCTAAGGATTCCCTAGTACCCTTCTGGAGATTTTCACTGTGATCATACTTCGAAAAATCACTCGCATGAACTTCTACAGGAGATTGCAGGGGATCTATGGGAGGTTCTACAAGAGGAGGCCGAAAGTGGTTTTTGGAGGTTTGGAGGTGGAAAAATGGTGGGAGAAGGGACATGAAGGCTGGATGGAGATGTTAAGGGGTCTAGGACCTTGTAAATGAAGATCAGGAATGAAGGAGGTGGTCGGATTTGTTCAAAGTCCAAGAAAGCAATTTTGCACAAAAAATGTAGAAATTAGGGCAGTTTGGGAAAGTATGGAAAATGAGTGGGGGATCTTTGGAGATGAAATAGAGCAGGTTGTGTGATGGAAGGATGATAAGCTGGAGTGTTATACAAGTGAGTTTCACACTTACTTTTCAAAACTGACCCAAACAAGAACTAAAAAAACAGAGTTTTACCTATTTTAACCTAATCCTGACCTAAAAACCAGAAAAGTGCTAAACAGAACTTTATGGAAAGGAATTTATGAAAGAAATCCATGGAAACTGAACAAGAATAGATCTAATCATGTAAATGCAACTGATATCAACTTTTCCAACTAGAGATCTCACACTAGCAATTGCATTGGAAAGCAAAAATAGTGTTTTGGTGGCAGCAAGGGTGCCTTCGTCTCAATTCATGGTCCCAAGGAGGGAGAAAGGAGATCAAGGCCTACTTGGTAGCCCTTTTTTGGATCTTTTTCTGTTATTTCAGCAAACTATCCAATCACTCTGAAGCAATAACAACTATTCTAATAATTGAAAGCAACCTAATTAACAAAACAAGATTTAACCTAAACAATAGAAATTATTCCATAAATGCAAGAAAAAGCATATAAATACACAAAGGAGGTGCTGGGAACTTCGGTTGGGCCCAAACCCAAGAGATACAACCCCCTAGTAAATATAAGTCTTGGTTCAAAGCTGGATTCATCTTCATTGATCAAAAAATAATAGTTACATCACACAAAATTGTCTGCAAAAAGAGCTTGAAAATGAGCTGACTACAAAGTTGTAGTAAAGTGTGAAAATAGACTATCAAATGGCTAATATACTGAGGCTTGAAGCCTTCTTATTTATACAAGTGAGGACTCCCAATAGTCCTCCTAAACTTTAGGAACTCGGCTGCCTAAAACTCCAGATAACAACAACTTCACTAGACCTGCTCGGCTGCCCCTTGGAATCATCATTTATGGGCTATTGTACTCCGAGTTGTTGATGGAGAACTTGAGGAAGGGGTAATTAATGAAGGATACACCCCTCTTATAAGTTCTTAGCCCTATTTCTTTGAGTTTGGCTGCCAATCTACTCATAAATGCCTTTCCTTTGTCAAAAAATGTCCAAAAATCTGCAATAAACACTCATTAGACTATGTGGCAAAGTTACTATCCCCGTTCACTCTATTGACATAAATATATTCAAAAACATGCACAAAACTATGGAGAATGGTGGATTAAATGAAAATAGTAGGAAGAATGATCCCATATAGTTACCCATTTCTGGGGCTCATCAATTTGCATTCAGACTCATTTGATTTCTGCATAAGTTAAACAGAATTGCAGGGTGTGGTAAGAGTTCTTTAAAAGTTATTTATTCATTAGTTATTTATTTCATAATTGTGCAGATTGAGTTGAAAAGATATTTATTAGTGATTGCAACAATTTACCATTAGATAACCTCTTAATTCACTTCATATATTGTGTTGGCACTCTTGAGATAAAAAGACTTACCTTGGGTTGACAATTAATGTAGGGATTAAGATTTCCTGTAGAAAGACATCTTAGTGCACCAACAATAAGGTATAGGATTTTGAAAACAATAGATATGTGATTGATCCATAGGAGCATACCTAACATTTCTTCTTGTAGTAGAACTCATCTTGGAACTTCTTCAAGCTATTGATATTCAAGCAGTGGAGTCAGCATGAAGCTTTGATCTTATGGATCTTTGAGATTGGAGTTGCCAAGGTAATATCACAACCTTCAGAAAACTTTGTTTCCCTATTACCCTCAGGAACCAGAATGAAGAGACTCAAAGAAAATCTAGGAAAGGGAGCTTTTCAGCTCCCAAAATATGCACCAAAATGTTATCACTAGGTTATAGAGGCTGGGTTGTGACAACCTCCAACCAAGCATAACTATTTCAAACCAACTTTTAACTGGAAGTTAGCCCTTCCTATCTGAGACAACTCTCTCAAAATACCTATAACATTTTTAGTCTAAAACTCAAAATTTCATAAGGTTAGCTCTGTACTTTTCATGTGATTTTGCAGGTGAAACAGTGTGATGAAATCCACCATTGGGAATGGAGTCAATTAAAGAAAATAAATTACAAACAACACTTTTTTCATGGAATTTGAGGCAATTTTGGCTTTAAAATGGTGTGAAATAAAACTTTTACAGTAAAGGACAAAAAATGAAGGAAGTTGGAGAATGTAACATTAATTCCAAGAAATCAAGTTGCTATGAAACTAATAACAACATACAAAACATGGAGAAAAATATATGGGCCAAAATAGAATTTCAGGTGAAAAAGACAGTCTGTTGCAAATGTATATTAACTAAAGAAAAAGGTTTACAAAGATGGTCCTCTCATATCATCCCCCTACCTCTTCAAAGTGAAAAGGTTACAAATATATAGAGTGAGGTGTCCATTGCAATAATTTTCCACTTGGGCTAGATTTGATACATAGCTAAGAAACCTATTTTTAATTGAATTGCAAAACATGGAGCCTTTATAGGGATATTTATGTTTTAACATAATTTGAATACAAATAGGAGTCTCCTATCATTTATGAGATGAACAAATTTTGTTAGTGACCCTCAACGAATGAAAAAAACTACTGATGTGTTGGAGTATTGATGTGCTTTTGCCACATGTATGTGTTGACCTGGTTGACATTGCTGACCTGGACCTCCACCAAGTCGAATTTCAAAATTTCTGCAACAAATTTGGATAGGAAACCCTCAAATAGGCCTCAAATATAAGTGTATGTCATCCAAACTCTGATATCTGTGTAAAAATAAGAGAGGCTTTTGTATATGAGATCATTTTTAACATAAACCTCCTTCAGATTTCCAAAAGTCCTTTCCAATTGGTCAGAAAGTGAGCTTGAATTTGACTACTAAAACAATCATTTCCAAAATTTCCAGAGAAAATTTTGGTAGCAAGTTACAAAAACATCCCTCTCGTACTTTTCTGATCTTTCTAAAAACTTTGAAGTGTAATCTCATGTATTTTAGCTAAACTCATGCCATTAGAACTTCTTTAGCTGAGGTTTAAACTTTTTTTTTTTCCTCCATGAAAAGATACAATAATTTCGTAGCAAATATTCACCTTCAATATGGGGAGTTTCTACCCAGCTATTAACTTTCTAAGATTTTTCCTTTTCATGATTTCTTCCACCTCCATGTCATTTCTAAAATCCTGTAAAATCTTGTATACTACTAAAATTATTGGTTAAACATAGCATAGGAAAAAATTAAGGATGCTACCATTTTCAAGGGGTGGTAGTGTCTAACTCATACCCACTTAAAAATAAAAAGGTAAGGCAATATATGTTCAACCTATTTAACTCTTCTACAACCAACAATCTAATAAGACCATGATGGAAAAAAGTGGTATTACTGGCATCAGACATGACTTGGACCTTGTTAGCCATTTTTCCCAAACTTATATACAGATAAAAAGGAATATCTAAGGGTTGTTTACATGTGAAGTGCAATATCAATTTAAAATGGTATTGGTAGACCATGTTGGACTTGCCTTCATATGTGAAGTAATTTTGAATGGCCATCAGGAGTTTAGAATAATGTTCTTTGAGGCAAGTTCTGGATATTCCTACAGTCATATCAATCCCTTTGTGCTCTTGCTTAAGAAACTCATCACAATTCAACATCTCAAACTTCTGCACCTTAAACCAAATTTCTCCAGACCTAGGGAATTTTTTAGCACGAGCAACGGTGTCAGGGGACACTGTAAATTTCAGCATGCCCACATTTTATTATGTCCCTCGGAAATTGATAGAAAATTCCTTAGCAATTGTCCCATGGTAACCCTGCAACTTTTGACAGAAACAAAGGTAGCCTGTGGTTCCAAATACTTGAGTGTAGGCAGGGTCCTCCGCCAGTAGTTTCATATTGATTGTTTCATATCTCACAATTGAGCCTCCTTTATATTGTTTTTTTATGTGCTACTGTAGCTTCAACATGTTGAGAACTACTTATCACTTGCAAATTAACCTAAAGACAACTAGACCAGCTATTGACACCAACAGACCTATTCTAAGGAAATAAAAACCAACACACATGAAAGCAAAACCGATCTTTTGATAGAAAAACCAGTTCGAATGGAAATAAGACCCAGTTTATGATAGCAAGTGCAATTTAAAGTGGAAATAAAACAATATAGGAATGAAGTTATATGGTGTACACGTTTTGGGAATGATAGATAAAAAAAAATATCATGTAATCATAACCCACCATGACTCTAACCATAATCCTTTTAAAAACTTATATTGTTACCATAACGTTACCACAGCAACATACTTTCGTAGTTGGACAAGTGTTTCAAAAGACGGATATGCTACAGAAGTGTCAGGAACTTCCATCAAAAACCCTTGGTTTCCATAACTGGAGTTGCTGCAAAAATATGCTAAACTGTCAAAAAAATAATCATGACCAGATAAGCCTAAGACATATGTAAGTGGATTTTAACCTTTATGATGGCGTCCCACTTAAACTCAAAATGAACCTACAAACTCTCTATATGACCAAAAGGACTTTTTGTACATGAATTTTATTTTAAGAAAACTCAATAATCTAACTAACTTAACCAATTGAGTCACAACCTAACTCGAAGGGTGATCATCAATAACACTCCTTCCCAAGGGTATCAATGGGTATTTCATCATAAATAGTGCTTGAGGGGAAGCGAAGACCAATTTCATCCTCATCCTCCCTATCGGTATCATAAATGGGAGCACAAAATAATTGAGGACCATAAATTTCCCATTTCTCCTTTTCAATTAGAAAATAATGGTCAATGTCATCTTTCAAGGAGTCAATGGGGTCATCTCTCTCAAGGTTTTCAAAAAAGGATTCATCGGGAGTAATATCCTTGAGAAAGGTATGGTTGGTCTCAATTTCACTTTCCATAAATTCATCCTTTCCGCCACATGTGTCATCAAAATCATTATTTTAATCATGTGGGCCCAAGGTCCACTCAACTTCTTACTTATTACCAAGATTCTTAATGTCTTTATGATGCTCGATGAAGGCTTCCTCTTGGATGCTTAATGTAGGGTGTACTTAAAAATTCCTAAGGAAGCCATCAAAAAATTCTTCAATAGATGAGATGCTCCTAGGTTCATGATTATGCAGCCATGAGTTAGACCATCAAGAGATCCCATGAACAATAACATAAGGACATATTGGTGGACAACCATCTCTCTTGAAGCATGTGCCTTACATATTTCTATGTGGTCAATTGTAGAGAGTGGACCACTATCAAACATCAGCATCACACATAGCATCCTTCCGGCGACATGATTAAGATGTCCAAGGATGGTAGAAATGTCCAAAGTGGAAAATTTATGCAAGAATGGCACCCTATTCAAGGTATACATGAAACATATGTAGGAGTTGCCAGGGTGAAATTAAAGATGCCTAGAAAAATGCTTGCTTCACCCTACAAGCATCAGCCTTAACGTTCACTGAAGAACTAGGGCTTTGTTCTTCAAATAGAGTCACCAATAATGATATGTGAATTTTTTGTATGGGGAACAAAACACACATTTCATGTCCCCGACAAAGATTCCAAAAATTTAACCACTCAAAACCATAGGGGACCTCAAATGGGTTCCTAAGAGGCAACTGTTAGGTTAAGGGAAGTGATGGAGGCTTAGCCTAATGTCAGCACAGCTAAGTCTCCCTACTCTTTATGGAATTTCATCGATGGGAGGAGTCCTGGTAGTGTAGGGATCACTTGTAAAGTATATGTCAATGGACAGGAGGAAAGTGAACCTGGAAACCCTTTCCTAAGGATGGAGTGAAGAATGGAACTTGTTTGCTCTTTAAGTAAGGGACTTGATCTTCCAAGGGTAAGGGATGAGGATTGGAGCGTTGAGGGAGAAGGAATAGACTTATGGACAAGGTTCTCAATCCCTATAATCCTATGAAACTCGGATTCCCAAATCGTCCTTGACAAATAATCTTCATTGGGAAGTGGGTTCACATGGGGCCAAGTGGACCCAACCAAGGTTTGGGCATGGAATGCAGCAACCAATGATGTTCCTATCCTAGGAAAGGTGAAGGGAAAGGACCAAATAATTTACTTAAAAATGTTGAATTGATCATGTTGAGGTCTGCTCTTGGGGATGCCTAGGAAAATTTCAGTCCTAGAGCTAGATCTTGAGATTCTCAGAGATTCCACCATTAAAATTTACTCAAATTTCGAAGAGAGGGAGGTGACCCACCAACGCAATAGCCTTTATGAGATCAAAGTTTTTCCTTGGGTCAATTCCCAGGAAATTGATGCCCCAGTAGACTTTTGAGGGCTAGACCTAGGAAAAAGTGATAAAAGGTGAAAAAGGTTAAGGGGTTTACCACCATTTTTAGGGATTAATGCATAATTCACTTGGCGATATGGATTCAAAGATGATGATGCATAAGAACTTGGTTTCTTGATCAAGGAGGCCCAAAAACTCAACTTCATCCAAGGTTGAGAGAAAGAAAATAAAAGTGGACTTCAAGAATTTATATTTCAAAGAAAATGATGCAATATTATTGAGAAAAATAATCCCTAGGACATTTCATTCATATAACATTGGCCCAAACATTTAATTATTTAAAACATGCTCAATTCAACATTTCAATTATGCAACAACTAGCCCTATTTTTAGAAATATGCAACAACATGATAATAACATAAAAATTTACTTACAAAGTTATAGAGTATATCCAACCATCATTTTTTTCAAGACAAAGCTACAAGAAAATACAAATACCCCCAATCCATAAGTTAAAAATCATCCATCTCCCAAAAATATCCTCCAAGGAAAAAATGTGAAGTTCTATATGGTTAGAGAGATCCCAAGTCAAGTGGCTATCCAAATGAATATATCTAACACCAATATAGCCTCCTAAGGATTTTGAATTATCATATGGGTCTACATTAGCCCCTAATGATAAAATAATATGCAAATAAAACCCCTATTGGTGACAAACCCACCAAACTAGCTCGCAAGTGTAAAAATAAGCCTTAGAAGGGCCCAAAAATAATATCTACATGTTGTGGTTCCCTCAAAAGGCCTAATAATATCCTAAAGTGCCATATTGAGGAATAAATGCCTCAAAATATGATGAAGAAGGGGGTGGCCTCTTGTTCTCCAAGTAGTAGACCTGTGGTTCTCCCAGTGGGTTTGAGGGCACTTAAATGACCTGATGCATCTTCATATGGATAAGAGATGCATTTAGATCCTCTCCAAGTGTCTAAGTTGTGGAATGAATGATTCCATGACATCGTACAAGTTCTGGGACACTTGCCAAGAGTGTGGTGCTCCTGTGACGACCTACTGGGCATAATTTACCAAGCATTTCACCATCATCCCAAAAGTGGATCACTAGTAGTCTCTGAGAATCGATGAAGATCGTGGAGTGTTGTTTATTGTTGTGGAGGCCAATGGCTCTCTATGCACAACCTATATGTTCCAATGTAGACCTTTGGGTGTTAGGATCCTGTATAGGTAGACCAAACCCAAATGGAAACCACTCGTAATCCTACATAAGATCCAATGCATCCCCTAGGCTTCTAGTACAACCAGTCATTAAAATGATCAGGTAAAAGAGTTTAAAAATCATGGATAACAGAGTGGGCACTCCATAATGTCATGCCCTCCTGTAGTGGGCTTTGGTATGTGCTAGTGTATCCAAGCTCCAAAGGGGGTTAACCAAGTACCTTATTAGGTGGTTTCAACCATTAAAGGGTATAGTATGTCCAAGATAGAACCCTCTAATGGGGGTGGCAGGTGATGAATAAGTGTAATGGAGTAGGGAATGAGAGGGGTAATCCTGGGCCACATATTAGGGCATAGGGGTAGCTAGATAAGGGGGCATCCACACTTGGGTATGTAATGGATAGGAGGGAGAAATCATGGTACATGTGCTGCCCTGACCTTCATTTTTCCACCCTTATATGCTTTTTTCCTTTTATGAATTTTCTTTAATTAACTGCTCAGGGCTCAAAGGATAAGAGCATGATGTTTAAGTTATAGTGGTCATTACCCCCTTTTAGGTAGGGCAATTCATTTCCCTCAAAGGGTCGGGACAATCATTGGTTCTTGAATGATAGAGGAGGCTCGTCTAGGGCCTATGGAACCAAGGTGATGATCATGGATTGGGGTAGAGTTCATGTATTCACTTTTTCCCTCGTGATAATTTTTTCTTGGCCATATTTTGCATATACTGGTACGATTTCCTATTAAATATGGCTAATTATGTTTTTTTATTTTTGTTTTAACTACTTCAATGTCCAGGGCATCATTGGTGAGCTCCAGTATTGTAGCAATAATGCTACAACTCCTGGGGCTTCCTGTCTCTTAATTTTATCAACCCGGCAGTTCGTACAAACTTGGAAGCGACGGTGCTGTATGCACAAGTACTAGCTCTTGTCACAGCTGTCACTTGGTCAACTGGCACAAGTCCGCTAGGGCTCAAGCCAACTTCTATAGGCTCTCAGAAGAAGCTTGTTAAATGATGGACGAAAGCTAGCTCAAGGAAGACTAATCTACTTGGCAAAAATGAACTGAAAGCAAATCAAAACATGGAAACCTTAGGAAACCCTAATTTAACTAGTCTAACCTCTATGATGCAGAGAATGTGAAGGAAACTTCTACCAATGATGCAATTACTTCTAATAAGTGAAAATGCATGAATCTAATCTACTTGCAGCTTAAAAGACATGTTTTTGTATTTTTTCTTTAAGTGGATGGAGTGATTGTGATTTTGTGCTTATTAGGGCTTGGTTGTGCAGATGTGAGGCGGAAGGAAGGAAAGCTTGGGAAGGTTGGGGAGGCTAGGAGAGGTCCCCAGAGATCCTTAGCATCAGTCCACAGAGGTTCCTCACGTTCAGAGGCTCAGCAACCGAGTGAGTGGCCTCCTATAGGATGTCTGCAGGGGATTCTACAGGAAACGCAGGGGTTTCTACAGGAAGTCTACAAATTGCTACAGGATGACCTACCGTGGGTGTTTGAAGTGATGGTGGAGTGATGGAATGGTAGGGGGAGATGTGGAAGGTAGGAATAAAGCTGGTGATGGCTCAGGAGTGGAGAAGTAGGATGGAGAACGAGTGTATGAAGTGGGTTGATGGATGGAAGGTTATAACAACGAAATGTCTAAAGAATGAAGTTACGTGAGGAGTGGAGGAGTTTGGGAGATAACAGAGCGGAGCAGAGGTCAAAGGTGTGTTTGAATGCGTGATCGAGACAAAGAAGAAGGTAATAGAACGGTGAAAAGCAGTGTAAATGAAACAAATGGCTTATGACTGTCACCAAGATGAAAATTCATTAACCTAAGCTACCTGAACTCAATGAACAGCAATATAAAGCGTGTAGAGGAATGTGCATGAAGTGGTGATGAAGGTGTATGGTGCAAGAGTGAAGTGCATGGAAAGATCTATCATAAACGAGACTATGTTGCAGCATGTATAAAGTGAAGAACTGCGTATTTTTGTGGCTGGTATAGGCTGCACTCCAATCTCCAAGCAGAGATGGCAGTGGAGACTTTCTCAACCTTTTTTGCTGGAGCTCCAAGAGATTATATCTATCCTCCTATCAAACTTAAGCAACTGAAAGCAAATCACCATAAACTAGTCCTGCCTATGCTCATGAACACGACTAAATTACCAAACTGTGAATTCGAATTGCATGTGAAAATAAACAAACTCAAAGTGCTGGAACGAAATGCAAACACATTACAACACTGAGGAGATCTATTGCTCTCAGGTTGGGCCCTAACCTGAGAGCTATAGCTCCTTGAGAAAACTCAGAACTAGATCAAAATATGCCTTCTTTATTCATAATCTGATGTCATGCCAAATTGGCTTACAAAAAGAACTACACTGAGCTGTGCTCAAAAATTACAATAGTAATGCGAAAGTTTCAACAACCTATCAAAGGCTACGGCCTCCATACTTATGCAAAAACGATCATCCAACAGGTGTCCTTGATTTTAGGAGCTCGGCTATCCAACTGAAGTTTAACTGCTGATCCTGTAGGACAGTCATAACTATTGTTCCTGTAGAACAGTTATAACTGCTGTTCCTGTAGAACAGCTGGCTGCTTCTAAGCTCGGTGGGGAGATGGATTGGAGCTCAGAGTTTTTGGTGGGAATCACGAGGAAGGTCCCCAAGACCATGGACATCCTCTCCTAAAAACCAGCAGTGCCACCTCATTGTCTACTTGTCTCCTTTTTCGTTGTCTTTTTCTCCCTTTTAATGCCAAAAACCTGAAATCATAATGCATTAGTCACGTAGATAAAGTGCCTATCCTTCTCCCTACAAAAAACACGAATAAACTAAGAAATGCATGCATGAGCAGTAAAAAGTGAATGGTTTGAGCAAAGCAAGTAGGCCAATTGAGCCCAAATTATACCAAAAATTGGGGCTCATCATCACCCCCCAGCTAAGCTATTCGCTCATCCTTGAGCAACTTTGCCCTGGCTCCTCGTCTTTGGCCGAGAACTAGAGCCTAGAGCATGCTTTTCCTCCCCTGATTTTGCTGGTTCTACCTTTTCTGCCGAGGGTGGCGCTTCTTCCTTTCCCGTTTTTGGCGGCCCTGCCTTTGCTGCCCCTGGTGGTGACGAAGGTGATGCTTCCTTCCCCTTTCCTATTTCCTTGAGCCGGGATTCGGAAGGCGACTGGCCTATTTTTCGTGTCCAGGAAGTTATTTTTGGGCTCCCCTTTTCGGGGGTGGTTGATGTTTTAGAGGGGGTTCTTGCACTGGGTGAAGTAGGGACGTCCCCTGAAGTGGTTTGGCTGCTGGGTGGAGGTTGTGGCTTGCCCGTGGTCATCCTCTTGCTTCTCCTGGCTTCAGATGGTAGAGGGGTCTCCCTCTCCCTTTTCTCCTTCGGTTTTGGAGGTGTACTGAGGGCAGCCAGTGCCGCTGCTGCCTCCTTTTCAAGAATGCCAGCCTTCTCTTTCTTGCGTTTTGCTCTCTCAGAACTCCTTGTAGACGGCCCCTCCTTTTCAGATTTCGGGCTTCCTGTGGAAGACCCTGCTTTTCCCACTTCCGGGCCTCCGGTAGAAGATTATTTCTTTCCCGCCGTTGGGCTTCCTGAAGAAGGCCCTTTCTCTGCCTTCAGACTCTCTGTAGGAGGCTGTTCCTTAATGAGTTTCGGGCCTCTTGTAGAAGCCCCTTTTTCCAATTGCGGGCTTCCTGTAGAAGCCTCTGTCTTTGTTTTCGGGCTTCCTATAGAAGCCTGAGTTTGTGTTTTCGGGCTTCCTGTAGAAGCCTGTTTTTTCTTTCCTGTAGACACAGGTGTCTCCACTTCCGCTTGCTTGCCTGCTTGAGTTTTGCTTTTTGCTTTGGTTGCAGGTGCTGTTGAGGTACTTGGGGTGACGTGGACTACCTCAGCTTTGTCCATTCTGCCTTTCATCCTCTTTTCCCTTGCTGACAGGATAGGTGTGCCACCCTTTTCTTTGTCCTTCTTTTCCTCAGCCACTGCTTCCTTGTCTTCACTGCTGGAGGAGCCACTATCTTCGACTAGCATTTTTATGTCCCCATCTCGTGTTAGATTCCTAAATGACTCCCAGGAGAGGGGAACTTTATATGAGTGCAGTGCATCCTCCACAAGCAATTTGATCAGCCCATGGTGTGCCACCTGATCGGGGATGCCATCTTTCAGCTTTGTAGCACACTCCATTAAGGATTGCAACAGGAAATAAGGAATGCTTAATTTCTTTTCTACAGGAAGCTCACTCCGGTGCCTCAATTCGGTAAGCAACCGAAAATGATACCCGTAGACGATGCTATAGCGGCCCTCACAGGTTATATATTTCATTATCTGGAGGCTGACTTCGTTCCAAGGTGGTAACAAACTGGTCCTTCGTACTCCATTCTTATCGTCCGAGAATTCTTCCTCAGGTGGAAAGAATTATTTCTTTGCTTGCTGGCTCTGCTTTCGTTCTTCCTTGTCCCACGGCAAACCCATAGGGAGTTCTGTAATCCGACTGATGTACTGTGGGGTAATCTTGAGGCTTAGGCCCCTGAAGGTTACTGTAGCTAGTGTCTTAGATTTCGGCCTTAAAGCCTGTAGAAATTCTTCAGCTACTTCATCATCGTAACCCTGCAACTTATCACAAAAAGACATCCATTGAACCCTTGTGAATAGTTCTACCACCTCTTGATTTTCTCTTAATTTGGTGGAATCTGTGGGTTCCCGCCTGATAAACCCACCCGGCATGATGAACACGGGGGTTTTGACTAAAGGTGATAAATGCAAAGGAGATTCGGTCTATTTTAGGCAGAGCATGCATACAATTCACAAAACACAGTCTAATTATATTGTTATCCTGTAGAAGCGATAGTATAGGCACAGCAATCCGATATTTTTATGACCAGACTGTGAATAATGATCTTGCCACCTTTGAAAGCCAATTGTGGAAGGAGTTTCAGGGTTACCTTTCTTCTGCCACCTTTTCTTACGTGAGGAATTCACCTTCCTGTAGAACTGCGTTCCTATAGAGACTGATTCCTGTAGGACTGCGTTCCTATAGAAATTGTTCCTGTAGGAGCAGTGTGCAAACTTCGGGGAGGACTGTAGTTGGCCAGCGGTCGAGATGTGCTTCACCGGCGTTCTGGTAGCCGAAAGCTCGGCGTATCAACGTGCAGAGGAAATCAGAAGAGCCACTCGAGTTTTGAAGTGGAGGTTGATGAATACATGCGCATAATCTAGCCGATTAGATTTTGAATCGGCGCAGCTCGTGGCGCGGGGGGTGAGCTGTCCCCGCCGGACCGTTGGGCGACGTCACCCATCATTCGCCTGCATATTCACTCGCTGCCGCATTCATTCCCACAGATCCACCGCCGCCTTTTTCGGTTAAACTCATTTCTCGGTTGACGGGACTATCCTCACGTGCGTGCTGCGTATTTTCTTTGTCGTGGCTGCCACCCAAGCATCCGACTATACCATAACTAGCCGACGTGGCCAGTCAACTGGCCATTCGGCCGCTCAACCATTCATTTCTACGCCATGCAAACAAATCAAAGTAATACTCATGCGATTTGGTGGAAGAAAGGGTTGAGACACTTACCTGCGTGTGGCTGCACACGATTTTTCGGTTTTTGGACGACGGGGAGCGGATCTACCTGCTGCATGCGGCTTACATAGTCTCGGAGGCTCATGGTTACAGGATGCTGGCGATGGAGTGGATGCTCTGGTTGCCTGCGCCCGTGTGTTGTTTGCAGAGGGAGGTGCTGTGCATGGTATCCACTCATGCAGGTTTGACTGTTACAGGATTCCCGCGGGGTGCCTTGTAACAGTCTCGCCTCCTTGGGTGCATGCTGCACGACGATGGATAGAATCTTCTGATCACGCTCTCGGAGCTTCTGATGCTCGACATGGATGTGGTATGAGCTCTCGGTGCTTGTTTTTTTCTTTGACAAATGGCTTTACCACGAGAACTCATGGATCTAGTTTGCTGGTGCAGGGATCTTGGTTGCATGGCGATGAGGATGGTGGAGCAAGGTAACAGCAATGTTCAGGGGCGCCAACAGTGGCATGCATGTATCCAACCCATTCCTTAGCCGCTAGATCTCCGTTTGAAACAAATTTTTGGCCGTCCCAAACTTCTACAGGAAGTTTCCTGTAGAACATAGAGCTTCCAGTAGAAATCTTGCACTTTCCTGTAGAAAATCCGCGTCTTCCTGTAGAAAGACTGCATTTCCCTGTAGAAAAACTGCATCTTCCTATAGAAGATTCAAACCATGATAAAATTGCACATACCTTGAAAAAACATTGGGATTCTTGGAGGAGGTGCTGGTGAGGTCCCTTGATAGCATGATGAGGGCCCTTGGCTCGGATTGGAGAGGCTTCTTCTCCTCCATAGAACATCTGCAACCTGCATGCAATTTTCATATTGTGCTTATTATTTTTTCTTTTCTTTTTTTTCCTCTTTTTTTTTTTTTGGAAAGATAACAGGGGCGCCCCAAAGAGGTTTTCACCCGTGCCATCTGCCCTGAGCGCCTCAGAGAGGTTTTCACTCAAGGATCTTTTTCAACCTTTTCTCTTTTTTTTTCTTTTTTTTCTTTTTTTTTTTTGAAAAGCAATAGGAGCGCCTCAATGAGGTTTTCACCCCTACTACCTGCCTTGGGCGCCTCAGAGAGGTTTTAACCCAAGCATCTTTATTTCTTTTTCTTTTTTTTTCTTTTTTCTTTTTTTTCTTTTTTTTTTTCAGATATTTTTCAGGGTGTGCCAGAGGCAGAGGCAGAACCCTTCTCTATGACCAATACAGATTTCTCCATAGTTTTGATAAACTCTTGTCTTGAGAGAGGTCTCCTGTAGATCTTCAATTGATGCCCATTGACAAGCATGGGAATGGCCTCCTCATCAATGGTTCGAATGAGGACAGATCCAATGTCATGGCATTTCTCCACTGTATATGGTCCTAGCCATCTGGTTCTCAGCTTCCCCTTGAAATCTTTGTATCTGGAATCATACAACAAAGCCCAATCTCCCGGCTGAAATTGCTTGTCATGGAGATGTTGGTCATGCCACACCTTCCTCTGAAGTTGAACCACCTCCGAGTGAAGGAGGGCCTGCATTCGGTGCTCATCCAGTCCATTCAGCTGCAATAACCTTTCTTGCTGTGCATGGCTGAGATCTAGGTCCAGCTAAGCTGCCATCCTCAAAGTGTTATACTCAAACTCAATGGACAGCAAAGCTTTCTTCCCATAGACCAGCTCATAAGGTGTGAAGCCGGTGGTGGTCTTCCAAGTGGTGTTGTAAGCCCATGTGGCCTCAACCAGGTGATCTGCCCAATCTTTTCTGCTGCTGCTCACGACTTTGGTCAAGATCCCTTCTAATGCTCTATTGGTGACTTCCACCTGCCCATTTGCTTGAGGATGATAGGGAGTGGAAGTCCTATGCTTGATCTTGTGATGAGCCTGTAAGTCTTCAACCAAGTTGGATGTGAACTGGCTCCCTTGATCGGTCACCAGCTCTCTTGGGTAGCCAAACTTGTAGAAGATGTTCTCTCTTAAGAACTCGACCACCTTCTCTTCTGTTGCTGCTTTGATTTCTTTAGTCTCTGCCCACTTTGTCAAGTAGTCAGTACACACAATGATGTAGGATCTTTGCCTCAAAGAGGGATTGATTGGGCCCACAAAGTCCATGCCCCACTTCTCAAATGGCTCAAGAGTCACTTGAGGTTGGAGAGGAATCTCATCCCTTTGGGTCGGTTTCCCCATTCTTTGGCATTGGTCACACTGACTGACATATCTTCTGACATCTTGATGAAGTGTGGGCCAATAGTAGCCTACCTGCAGGATCTTGAAGGCAGTTCTCTTTGCTGCAAAATGCCCTCCACAAGGCCCATCATGACAAGTGAGGAGGATATCAAAGTCTTCCTCCTCCCTTACACAATGCCTTAAGATCTGATCGGGGCCAAGCTTGAATAGATTGCCCCTGATCCAAGTGAATGAGGCACTTTTTCTGATGATTCTGCTCTTCTCTCTGGAAGATAGGTGTGGAGGGAACTGTGCTGAAACAAGATAGTTTGCTATATCAGCAAACCATGGAGAGAGTACTGAAATAGCAAACAGATGTTCATCAGACATCTGATCGTCCACTGTTCCATCCTCATCTGCAGACAAATCCAATCTAGATAAAAAGTCAGCAACAACATTTTCTCTACCTGGTTTATCAACAATGGTTAGATCAAACTGCTGCAATAAAAGTAGCCATCTAATAATATGAGCATTCACATCTGGTTTATTCATCAAATATCTAATAGCAGCATGGTCAGTATGTACAAAGGTCTGGTAACTAGTAATATAATGTCGGAACTTGTTCAATGCATGGACCACAGCCAAGAATTCCTTCTCAGTTACAATGTAATTCAGCTCAGCTTTGGACAAGTTTTTGCTAACAAAGTAAATGGCATATGGAAGTTTCTGCTCAACTTGTCCTAAAGCTGCACCTATGGCTTTGTTCGAGGCATCAGTGTGGATGTGGAAAGGTAGGGCCCAGTTTGGACATCTCAGGATTGGGGCTGACACCAACTTGTCCTTCAACTCATTTAAAGCCCTTTGACAATCGTCAGTCCATTTAAACTCCACATATTTTGCCAACAGACCAAACAATGGCGAGGCTAGCTTGCTGAAATCTTTAATGAATCTCCGGTAGTATCCTGCTAATCCCAAGAAACTCCGGACATCCCTTACCTTTTGAGGAGGTGGAACCCTCTTGATGAGAGCAATTTTGTTAGGATCCACCTGCAATCCTTGGGAAGAAATGGTATGGCCTAGCACGGTCCCTTCAGTCATCAGGAATTCACATTTTTCAGGACTGAGGGACAGGTTCATCTCAATGCATTTGTCTAGGACTTTTCCCAGATTGGACAATGCTTCCTGGAAGTTGGCCCCATAAGGAGTAAAGTCATCCATATAGATTTCCACTGCATCATGGACCAGCTCCGAGAAGATGCTTAAGACAGCTCTCTGGAAAGTAGCAGGAGCATTGCATAACCCAAAGGGAAGGACTCGGTAGGCAAAGGTACCCCAAGGACAAGTGAAGGTGGTCTTATCTTGGTCTTCTGGGCTGATTTGGATTTGATTGTACCCGCTAAACTCATCCAGGAAAGAGAAGAACTTCTTTCCTGCGAGTCCATCCAACACTTGATCTATGAAAGGTAGAGGGAAATGGTCTTTCTTGGTGGCTTTGTTCAGCTCACGGTAATCCACACAGATTCTCCACTTCCCATTCTTCTTGGGAACCAACACTAGAGGGGACACCCATTCACTATCTGAGATGGGGTAGATGAATCCGGCATCCAACAGTTTTTGCAATTCTTCCTTGACAATGTCCTTAAGGGCAGGATTCATTCTCCTCTGCGGTTGCCTAACTAGCTTACAGTCCTCTTTGATGTATATATGATGGGTACAGACCGAAGGATGGACTCCTTTCATTTCCTTATAGCTCCAAGCAAAAGCATCTAGGTGGTTGGCCAACAGACTACACAGCTCCTTTTCCTGGGAAGGAGATAGGGAGGAGCTGATCTTCAATGCTTTCTCAGGGCCGAACTCCACGTTCTTGACTCTAGGAGTAACAGGGTTGGTTGTACAGAGATCCACTAAGGTGCTAGCTTGGGCATCCTCCACCAATTCCTCTAAGGGTAGTGCACTAGAAGGTGGATTCTGGATCAAGGCCTTGATCAAGTCATCCTCGGTTGGGGGGTCTTTCCTAGTGGTATCTAAGGTGCACAGAGGTGATGAGTACACCTCGTCTTCTTCTCCTTCTTCCAACCAGAGTGGTAAATCATGCTCTAAAGAAGGTTGGACAGGAGGGTATAGGACTAGCTGCTTGGACATGGGACCATTTTTGATGGTCATGTTTCCTGCCCGACAACTTATGTAAGCATCTGCAGTAGCTAACCAAGGCCTTCCCAAAATGAGAGGATATCCAGTAAGCTTGGCCTTTGGTTGCAGAACCAGGAAGTCTGCAGGGTATTCCCAAGAATCAATGGAGACCATGACATCCTCCACAATCCCTTCGGGAGTCACGGTGGAGCGATCTGCTAATTGCAGTACTGTCGAGGTCTTCCTCAAGGAACCCTGAAGATTGAGTTTAAGCATGGTATCCCTAGTCATCACATTGATGGCCGCCCCCAGATCAATCAAGGTGTGGGGGATAATGGTGCCATTGATGTGAACATCTACTACAGGACTTCCAGGATCTAGGTACTTTGGGTAGATGACTTGTCCTAGCATAAGGTCAGACAGTTGTCCTATGACATTGATAGTTGAGGCATCTTTCTTCCGTCTGCCTAGGTGTTTGAAACACTTCTCCTTAATCAGCTTGTTGTATATTGGCACATCCTTGATGGCTTGGAGAAGTGGGATTTTTACACACAACTGCTTGAGCTCACCCAAAAGCTCATCTTCTTCTGGGTTAGGTTGTGTGGTGGCTGTTAGTCTCTCAGGAAAGGGTGGAATAGCCTTTGGTTCACTTTCCTGTTTATCTTCCTCATCCTCTGGGGGAGGAGGTTGGTGATCTGGTAGAGTCTTTCCAGATCGAAGGTTGATCTCCTGGATCTCCACAGCATAGGTAGGGCATGAGGTTTCCCCAGTGTATACCTGCTGGGCCTGTCTATTGTTGGGGTTCGGGTTCGGTTGAGCAGGCATTTGAGGTTGCCTTGGAGGAGCAGGAGGTAATGGTTGAGGTTGAACTGGTGGTGGAGGCAAAATGGCAGGAGGAGTATTGTATTGGGGCCTCCACCCCGACTGAGGTGCATTCCATTGAGGCTGTGGCTAGGTATGTGAGTGATATGGATGAGAAGTAGGTTGAGTGGGGTACTGAGGTGGATAAGACCATGGAGGAGGCATGGACCATGAAGGATGAGCAGGGGGACCCCAAGAAGGCATAGGAGTTGACTGGTTGGGGTTGTAATAAGCTTGAGATGCCCCTTGCATCCCCTGCTGATAAGGTCTAGATCCTTGTGGCCTCCTTTGGTTGAGGTAATAGAGAGGCTCTGTGGGAGCTTCGGTCCCTTGGTACATGGCTTTAAACCCAGGTAAGGTTGGACACTGATTTGTGGGATGGTCCTCCTCACAAACGAAACACACTTCAACCGAATGCAATGGACATTCGTTCTTAGGGTGCCTCCTTGTGCACCTAGGACAGAAGACAGCCAAGGCTCTCTCAGCCTCTTCTTTCTTTTTCTGAATCCTGAATGTATCAAGCTGCATGGCAATGGTTTGTCTCACCTCACTCTTAAGATCTTCTAATTGGTTTGCAAGCTCATGTTTGGAGAAAGGGACACTAGTTGAGAGGTGGTTTCCTCTACCTCGTTTCCGAGCTGCCCTGGAGTGGTTTCTAAAAACAGTCTTGATGTCCTCATAAGGAAGTTGGTAAATGTCCCCCCCAGCTAACATGTGAAGGGTATCTAAGAGGTCTTCAGGGACTCCTCGAAGTAGGACCAACTTGAGGGATTTAGGGTCAAGTGTGCACCTGGCCCGCTTATAGCTTAGTTGGAACCTCTCCTCATAATCCTCTAAGGACTCATCATTTCCCATGGACATCCGAAAGATTTCCCCCTTTGTTTCCTTGGACCTACAGTAATCCCGGTACTTGGTGTTGAAAGCTTGCTGCATCTGAGCCCAAGTAGTGATACTATTCCCAGGTAAACCCATGAACCAGCTTAGTGCTGCATCCTTGAGAGTGGAAGGGAAAAGTTTCAACTTTTGCTCATCTTCAGTATAGTCATAGGTTCTACAAAGGACAACAAACTCAAACAGGAAGGTATCTGGATCTTTAGTGGTCAACCCATGGAAGTGAGGTAAGGCGGAGGGGCTAATGTTTTTCATTTTCATCTCTCCATTGGTCTCTCAGATGGGGAAGGCACCTTCTATTCTCTCATCTTCTCTTCTATTATCAGCCATAGCTTCAAATGGAGTAGTATCTAACTCTTCTTCTACTATAGGATCTTTGGATATCTCAGGATGTTCACCTATAGGCTCTTCTGGGTCACTGTCACCAAAGAGGAGAGAAGGGTGACTCAGTGATGTGGTGGGGGTGTTTGGTAGGAATTTGCCTGATCTATCTCGGTTCCTACGAGGCATGAAATGGAAAAGACTTTCTTTTTTCTCTTTTTGCTTGCTTTTTCTTTGCTTTTCTTTTGGTACCTGCAAAACTGAGACAGATTGATCTACAACTATCTATGAAAGATGCAAAATTAATTGAAAGTTGGAAATAACTAATCTACTTTGCTCAATGAAATTGCAGGAATGGAAATGCTAGTCTACGCTTGCAGAAAGGAAATGCTAATCTATGAAAGCAGGAAATGCTAATCTATGAAAGCAGGAAATGCTAATCTATGAAAGCGGGAAATGTCTATGCTGCTTTTGCAGAATGGAAATGAAGTAAACTACTAGCAGAAGGTAAGAGTAAGAAAGTAGAAGAAAAGAAACAATTGCTAATACTCTGACGATTCCCCGGCAACGGCGCCAAAAAGATGGTGAGCTCCAGTATTGTAGCAATAATGCTACAACTCCTGGGGCTTCCTGTCTCTTAATTTTATCAACCCGGTAGTTCGTACAAACTTGGAAGCGACGGTGTTGTATGCACAAGTACTAGCTCTTGTCGCAGCTGTCACTTGGTCAGCTGGCACAAGTCCGCTAGGGCTCAAGCCAACTTCTATAGGCTCTCAGAAGAAGCTTGTTAAATGATGGATGAAAGCTAGCTCAAAGAAGACTAATCTACTTGGCAAAAATGAACTGAAAGCAAATCAAAACATGGAAACCCTAGGAAACCCTAATTTAACTAGTCTAACCTCTATGATGCAGAGAATGTGAAGGAAACTTCTACCAATGATGCCATTACTTCTAATAAGTGAAAATGCATGAATCTAATCTACTTGCAGCTTAAAAGACATGTTTTTGTATTTTTTCTTTAAGTGGATGGAGTGATTGTGATTTTGTGCTTATTAGGGTTTGGTTGTGCAGATGTGATGCGGAAGGAAGGAAAGCTTGGGAAGGTTGGGGAGGCTAGGAGAGGTCCCCAGAGATCCTTAGCATCAGTCCACAGAGGTTCCTCACGTTCAGAGGCTCAGCAACCGAGTGAGTGGCCTCCTACAGGATGTCTGCAGGGGATTCTACAGGAAACACAGGGGTTTCTACAGGAAGTCTACAAATTGCTACAGGATGACCTACCGTGGGTGTTTGAAGTGATGGTGGAGTGATGGAATGGTAGGGGGAGATGTGCAAGGTAGGAATAAAGCTGGTGATGGCTCAGGAGTGGAGAAGTAGGATGGAGAACGAGTGTATGAAGTGGGTTGATGGATGGAAGGTTATAACAACGAAATGTCTAAAGAATGAAGTTACGTGAGGAGTGGAGGAGTTTGGGAGATAACAGAGTGGAGCAGAGGTCAAAGGTGTGTTTGAATGCGTGATCAAGACGAAGAAGAAGGTAATATAACGGTGAAAAGCAGTGTAAATGAAACAAATGGCTTATGACTGTCACCAAGATGAAAATTCATTAACCTAAGCTACCTGAACTCAATGAACAGCAATATAAAGCGTGTAGAGGAATGTGCATGAAGTGGTGATGAAGGTGTATGGTGCAAGAGTGAAGTGCATGGAAAGATCTATCATAAACGAGACTATATTGCAGCATGTATAAAGTGAAGAACTGCGTATTTTTGTGGCTGGTATAGGTTGCACTCCAATCTCCAAGCAGAGATGGTAGTGGAGACTTTCTCAACCTTTTTTGCTGGAGCTCCAAGAGATTATATCTATCCTCCTATCAAACTTAAGCAACTGAAAGCAAATCACCATAAACTAGTCCTGCCTATGCTCATGAACACGACTAAATTACCAAACTGTGAATTCGAATTGCATGTGAAAATAAACAAACTCAAAGTGCCGGAACGAAATGAAAACACATTACAACACTGAGGAGATCTATTGCTCTCAGGTTGGGCCCTAACCTGAGAGCTATAGCTCCTTGAGAAAACTCAGAACTAGATCAAAATCTGCCTTCTTTATTCATAATCTGATGTCATGCCAAATTGGCTTACAAAAAGAACTACACTGAGCTGTGCTCAAAAATTACAATAGTAATGCGAAAGTTTCAACAACCTATCAAAGGCTACGGCCTCCATACTTATGCAAAAACGATCATCCAATAGGTGTCCTTGTATTTTAGGAGCTCGGCTGTCCAACTGAAGTTTAACTGCTGATCCTGTAGGACAGTCATAACTACTGTTCATGTAGAACAGTTATAATTGCTGTTCCTATAGAACAGCTGGCTGCTTCTAAGCTTGGTGGGGAGATGGATTGGAGCTCGGAGTTCTTGGTGGGAATCACGAGGAAGGTCCCCAAGACCGTGGATATCCTCTCCTAAAAACCAGCAGTGCCACCTCATTGTCTACCTGTCTCCTTTTTCGTTGTCTTTTTCTCCCTTTTAATGCCAAAAACCTGAAATCATAATGCATTAGTCACGTAGATAAAGTGCCTACCCTTCTCCCTACAACCAACACGAATAAACTAAGAAATGCATGCATGAGCAGTAAAAAGTGAATGGTTTGAGCAAAGCAAGTAGGCCAATTGAGCCCAAATTATACCAAAAATTGGGGCTCATCAATCATTCTAGGCCTAGTCTAAGTTGGGGGCAACGAGGCTAGCCCTGTGTGGATCCATAACATCAATGTGGATCCAGGTGTGAGAAATGATGAATGGGGTATAGTGAGTGGGAAGGGAGTAATAAATGTGGATAAAGGAGTAGCACCATGCACCCAAATTCTGGGTTTCCCAAGTAGCACCACCCAAGAACCAAATGGTTAATAAAGGAGATCCCATGGGTCTAATATATAAGGGTAACATTCTAAAGAGATCAAGGGGACAAGAGCACAAACTAATCCCACCCTTTACGCCAAATCCCCCCATCAATCAATACCCCATATTGTCCATGATAAGTAAAAAAAATTACTCAATTATGAAATGACAAGACATATCTTTAGATTCGGGAGGCCCACCTTAAAACATATGATCAATATAGGTGGTTGAGAGACCACATGGTTGCCTCAGGTGGTAGAGAAATGCCACAACAAGTGAGTAGGAGGCTATAAGGGGCTGCTAGCTACCAGTTGAGGTTCATAATGGAGAAAAATTTCTCCTAGGGATATCACCCATGGTGTGTTGGGTAACAATACCAATCTAAGTCTTTGATGAATGAATAGTTCATATGCAAAAATCTATATAACCTAAGGATTAAGGATGGAGAATCAATGACAAAGAATCTCAATGCCTTTCATACTTTGGTAAGCCAATTTTTATCTAATTATATTAAAATTCAATATGATTATAAGTGCATCAGTTTGTTGTGTTTTCTACCATATGTGTGGGATAGTTTGGTTGTTGTAATAGGTAACAATACAACTACCTTGAAGTTTGACGAAATAGTATCCTCCTTGCCGTCAGAGGAGATGAGACAAAAAAATATGGAGGGCCAGAATGGATGTGCCTTGTCTATATGAGGACGGTCCCTAAACATAAAAAAAAATAAGTTAGTGAGTGGGAGATTTAAATCTAGAGGGAGATCTAAATCTCCAACAAAACCTTTAAATGTGTGCTGGAAATGCGAAATGGAACGAAAGTTCAAAAAGGACTATAGACATAAATCTCCTGAGAAAGGAAAGGGATATGATGATGCTCCTTCTGCAGAGGTGAAACCCACCTCAAATAAAGGTGGGGATGTGTACACAATTTCTTCTTTAGGTACACATGTAGATCATGAGGCATGGTTGATTGACTCAAGTGCATCCTTTCACTTCACTCCCCATAGGGAGTGGTTATGCGAGTGTAAGAAATATGATGGTAGTGATGTCTTCTTAGGGATGACAGGAAGGCTAGAATCATTGGACATAGAAAAGTAAAGTTGAAGTTGCAAGGTGGAAGAATTAAAACACTTCTAGGTGTTCTTCATATTCCTGCATGTGTCAGAAATCTAAATTTGTAAGTAAGATGGTTGATGCAAGTGTAAAATTAGTGTTCGAGAAAGATACCTGCAAGATGGATCGGGGAGCACTGGTATTGATGCGGGGAGTTCATATTGGAAATATATACAAGCTTCTGGGTAGTACTATTATTGATGGGTGCAATAGCTCTATGGTTCCTGAAACTGGAGCAGAAAATCTAGTGGTCTTTGGAGAAAAAACCATGTTATGGCATCAAAGGCTTGGAAATAATGGAGATAAGGGCCTTCTTATACTTCATGGTAATGGTATCATTGAAGGTATGTCTAATTTCTCTCTGTATTTTTATTTCTATGAACATTTTGTATATGGGAAGCATAATCGGGTGAGTTTCGCCTCTAGTGCTAATAGGGCGAAAGGGATATTAGAGCTTGTGCACAGTGATGTGTTTAGGCCTTTGTTGGTTCCATCATTGGGTAAGTATGTGTAATATTTATCAATTATAGTTGACTTCTCAAGTAATACATGTATATATTTCCTTAGGATGAAATCTGAAGTCTTTGACAAGCTTAAATAATTTAAGGCTCTGGTGGAAAACCAGACATAGAAGAAGATAAAGGTGCTAAGGAAAAATAATGGTGGAGAGTTCTGCAAGAAGGAATTTGAAGAGTTATGTAAGAAGTGTGGTATATAATGGAAGAATACTACTCCATACACACCTCAAAAAAATGGAATTTCAAAAAGAATGAATGGGACATTGATGGAAAAGGAAAGAGGCATGCTTAGTGGTGCAGGGTTAGGACAAGAATTCTAGGAAGAGGAGGTGGAGACTCCTTGTTACCTGGTTAATAGATCACCTTCATCAACATTGGATCATAAGACTCCACATGAGGTATGCGATGGTAAGAAACCCTCTCTTTCACATCTGAGGGTATTTAGTTGTGATGCATATGTACATGTTACAAAGGATAAAATAACCAAGTTGGGTAGTAAATATGAAAGGTGCATATTTATTGGGTATAAGGATGGTTTAAAAGGTTATAAGATGTGGTGTTTAGAGAGGTGAAAGATGTTTTTAAACATGAATTCCTACCAAAGGAACTTGAGAAGATAGAGTTTGAGCTAAAGGAGTAAGAATCAATCTTTATAGCATAACATGAATTATCATATGAAGAGCCACAAAATCTAGCTATGAGAATATTAGTTTGAGAAAGAAGGCAGCCAAAAAAGTATATTCCATCTTTTTTTTTTTTAATTTTTCTTTATCTATTACTGATGATGATCCCATCACTCTCATAGAGGAATTAGATTCAAAGGATGGAAAAATATGGAAAAAGGCCATGGTCGATGAAATGGCATCCTTGGACAAAAATTAGGCTTGGGTTTTGGTGGAGTTGTTGGCTGGAAGGAAACCCATGAGCATCTGGGCAGCCTCAGAATCCACCATTCGCATGACCTTCCAAAATATGTTTAGTATAAATTATCCACTTTTTTATCCAACATCAAGTCCATCTTCTACCAGTCACAACCCCTTTCCTCTAAAAGAACTTCTATGGGATTGTCATCACCAAACATGCTCACCTTCGTTTTCCTAGTGTTGTCTCGAGAGTGCCTGACCTAGCTTTAGAGTTATTCGTGCTAATAAAAAAAACCCAAAATGTTGGCCCTTTTAGAAACAACCTGCGTAGCGTAGGCTGTAGTCTCACCTGAAGCAGTAATGGTGGATGCCAGAACTAGGTTTCTGCATCCAGAGACCATGTGATGTGTATTCCTAATCCCTTGCATCTTATATTTGGCTTCACATAGATCTATACCTTCCTCGGGTCTACTACTACAACTCTAGTCAACTAACCTTCAACCCTTTGTGAAGGGATGCGATCACGCTTGTTATATACCTAAACGAAGTAGAATTTGTACTTTCACGCAGTCAATAACCACCCTAGATCTGCCTTCACGTAGATCTACTTGATTCGAACAGCTTATAATAGATCTACTTCAATATCTTCATGAAAATAGTTTATCGCAGTTTTGATGCATGAATATTAAAGATTTAATAGATTCTCACAGATAATAAACTTTTTTTCATAGAAAACAGATCATTAAGAGATGATGCATAAACTTAAACAATAATAAGAACAAGGTGCATATGCAATAGATTTTGTCCAAAATAGAATTTAATAAATTCAACTGTCCATTTATAGACTCTTCCACCTTGCGCACCCAGCTGTATGGTCCCGCACACTCAGTTGCGGACTTGCCAAGGTCTCCACACACTCAACCTTCCCCTTTCACCTACGTACAAGAAAATAGAGCTTTCATACCTTAGTACTTGCCTTTGCACTTGTTCTTCACCAAAAAATATTCCCCTAGACTCGCTATGACTCAAATATTTATAGCTTTTCCATCACACTACCATGGTCTGCGGCCTATGGGTGAATCTCAAAACAATCTTATCACTTACCCATACAAGGGGCTAAAGTCCCTTTGACTCTTACTTAGCTTCACGCTCCACTTCCACATTTCGTGGAGACTTTACATTCCTCGCAAAATTCTACTCAAAAAGTGATTAGACTAACCCAAAATTGACCATAGAGACCCTATCCCAATAGGCCTCCAACACAAATATGGTGACTCGCCCTCGAGTCACTTAGCTGGCTTCTCTAATTTTTGGCAGAGCTCACTGAAATCGTGCTTCAATGCTTACAACTAAGCGATTCCTTGTACTACAGCCTGCTTCATCTCTTCAACAAACTTTTCTATATTTATTCCCTCTAGCACAAGCTGCATGGTCCTATGAGTCTGCTACAGAGCTTTCAGTTTCTCCTAAATAGTTTGAGAAATTTGGCTGGCCTCATCTATCCAAGGTTTAAGCTGAGCCTTTAACACTGATTCTTTTTTCTGCAATTCTTGTACTTGTGCCTGTAGCAGTTTCCCTTCCTATAGACGCTTGAAGCACTAGAATGGCACCATTGTGGGCGCAGTGGCCTTAATCTCATCATATTTCTTTTGGGCTTTCCTAATTGTTGTACTTAACCTTTGTAAGTTTGGGTCCTCCTACAAAGTATCCCATAACTCCATGGTGTTTTTAAAAAGGAAGTCACAACCTTTGAATGCATTCTCCAGAGTAGTCATGTGCTCCTTTATAGTTGTGTCGCATTGCTCCCTGACCTCTGGTAGAGTAGTCGACTGTAGCTTCAGCTGTAATTCTGATATCTTCATCTAGAAGTCAAATGTGACTCTGCCTATCTCATCTTTTGATTCTCGGACCGCAATAGCCAATTTCTTGATCTTCATTGTAGCTGTGGTGTCTTCCGGAATATGTAATTCTGGGATAGAATTACATGCCTGTGTGATTGCTTCTTCTAGGCTCTGACTCCATGCTTCTAGCTCTTCCTTTTCTTTCAGGGCTTGAGCCTTCTCAACGAATATTTGTTCATTGTTTACCTTAACCTCACCAATTACTGCAAGTGTGCGTTGCTCCCTGATTCGAAGCTCATCCGAGACCCCACAATGAATCGCATGGAGGGTCTGAAGTGGCAACGCAGCTAAATTCACCCCTATGTCTTTGATCATTCCCAGCAGAGTGCATTCCTCCTCTGTTTCTGTGCGGACTGATCCTTTTGGTAAGGATATTACTCTGAGGTCTAGAGTTATTTTTGTTTAAAATATGCTCTTGCTCCCTTTTGCTAGGCTCGCTTGGACTCTGTTTTCTGGCCCTATGCTCGCCTGAATCCTGCCTGTTTGGATTTGTAGCTCACACAAATCCTTTTGGACGCTACCTATCATCTCCATATATTTTTGCTCAAACTATTGCCACAACTTCATTTTGGTGTCTCTGACTTTATCCCCAATTTTGTCAAGGTGCCCTTCTATGAGGACCATGTTGGAAATACTGAGAGGGGGGGGTGAATCAGTATTTCTTTTTCCCACTATTGTTTTACCAGTTAAAACATATATATTTAGAACACAAGATGAACAACAAGAATAAATGCTTTTATTAATATAAATATGTAGTACAATAGATACAATATATAGATGGTCACAAACAGTTGACAAGTTCCAACTTGGACTTTGGTGAGGCTCCAACCTCTAGAGCACCAACTCTATTTTGCCAAGACACCAATCTTGGACTTAGGAGCACCAACTCCCAACGACTAAAATCCTATTCAGTTCTGAGGCATCAACCCCAAGGGATCCAATCCTTCTTACTTTTGAGGCACCAACCCCAAGGACTCCAATCCTACTTACTTCTAAGGCACCAACCCCAAGGACTCCTATCCTTCTTGCTTTTGAGGCACCAGCCCCAAGGACTCCAATCCTATTCAATTCTGCTCTCAGAACTCTTCTCTACTGAGTTCTGTCTATTTACAGCTTCACTGTAGTCTCCAAACTACAATATCAATGACAACCAATCTTCTCTTGAAGTAGTCTTCCCAATTCTTCATACTGCCCACACAGAGTTTCCAGTACCCTTCATGACTTCTGATAATGTCTTCATGCAGCTTTAGTCAATCTACTGTTAGCTAAGCTAAGATCTGCATAAGGAACAACTTCTTATTGAAGCTTATAATCTCAACTGGTTGCTTCTCCCCTTCAACTGTCTATTGTCTTGTTAGCCCTGTTGCCCTCTTTCTGTTCTGTTGGAGCCTCTCGCTGCCTCTGTCTCCTCCAGCTTATTTCCACAGTGTTCAACAGCCTTCAACAACATTTACTGCTGCTGCTTCTGCTATCTCACACTCTGGTTCTTCACAATGCCAACAGCCACCCACAGTCCTGTGTTTTTGCTATTTTATTCATTCCATGTCTCTGTCCATTCGTCTCCTCTTACATGCTGACTCTTTGGCTTCCTCCTCAGTTGCTATCGTTTCCTTTGACTCGCTTGATCTTCTATGCTCACTTGACACTTTGGCTTCCCAATCCATAGCTTCCTCTATCTATCCGAGCGTTCCAATATTCACAAGACACATTCAATCAATGGCTGGGTCCAAATGATCCACCGAAGAATACATTTTCCTAGTTAAAATTGTAACAACGCTCCATTTGGCAATGATGTCGGGCATACACAGAGTTTTGTTTCATTTAATGGACAGCCACGTCCAATGGCAATTTTTATCGCCATGAATCAGCCTCTTGAACTTTAGTTCAGGCCTCCTGAACTATCGGGAGCGTTATTGTATTGCATTTCTACTTCCAAACCCCGCGCAGGTCAAATATCAAATTACACAGGAATATGATAAAAACATAGACAAACACTAAAGGGTGGACTTCAGAAAATATCACACTCATATTTATTTCTACATTGGGTCCGCACTTAAATCGCAATCAGCGATTTGTTACTCCCGGGGATCCTTTATATATCGCAACCATGACTTTGCTGATGGCCGATGGCCGATCCTCCACTGCTCCGATGGATCGGATGCGATATTGAATTAAATAGCAGTTGATAACCCCTTCGGGTCTGTGTGTAATCGCAATCGGCCCTTCTAGTTAGACAAGCAATGGGCGGATGCGATATGGTATTACACCATAACATAATTCCGCAGCGGGTCCACACCCATATCGCAATTGGCGTTTTGTGGTTGACAGCCCTTTTATACATCGCAATTACCACGGATGCGATATAGCATTCAACTGTTTATAATAAGTCTGTCGGGTCCACTCCTCCTATCGGAATTGGTGCTTTCATGTGGCAGGGCTTCATAACATGTGCGATGGGCGGATGTGATAAAACATTTAACCATAACACAATCCCACATTGGGTCCGTGTTATTATCGCAATCGACGTTTTTAATGTGGCAGGCCTAAACCACTTGCGATACCTGCTCCGAACTGATGGATGCGATATATCATAAGACTGGTTTTAATGCCTCCGTCGGGTCCACAACCGTATATCGCAATCGGAGGTTTCGGGAGTGACAGCCCTTTGAGACCAGCGACATAGCGGATGCGATATTACATTTAGGCAGTTTATAATGGAGCCGCGGGTCCGTGTTATTATATCGCCTCTCTATATATATACTCCTCCGCTCTTTGTACGCCTCCGTTATACTTTGTTTATAATATATATATATATATATATATATATATATATATATATATATATATATATATATATATATATATATATATATATATATCTATCTATATATATATATATATATATATATATATCTTGCTTTGCTTATGAACCTTACTCTGCCCTATGCGATATGCGATAGCTCTACTCCTCCGATAGAGTATTCCTTTGGCACTATTGCTCCAATAGCTGTGATTGCTGTGTCCCATGGATATATGGCTCCCATAGGCTGTTAATTGCATGCATTGTTCCTCTGATGACCCTGTGTGCTCCTCTCGTCTCCATTGTGGCTCCTCAGGCTTGTTTGCATGCATATAACTGTATTGTGTCATACATTGCTCTCGATAGCTTTGTCTACTTCCTCTTTGGCTCTGTCTCCTCCTCGATAACTCTATGTGCTCCTCTTCTTTGGCTCTGTTCTACTCACTTAGTTTGCTCCTGTAGTTCTGCTAATTCTGTTTCCGCATATCTATATATATATATATATATATTATATATGTGTATGTGGCTCCTCTTGTAGCTCTGTCTGCTCCTCTTGTCTCCATCTGCTCCTTTTGAGCTCCTCTTACTCCATCTGCTCCTCTCGGTCCGATAAGTCTGGCTGCTCCATTTCTTCCTCTTCTTTGGCTCTGATATGCCTCCTTGCTCTGATATGCCTGTTTTGGCATATATATTACAGGCAGTGTTCCTCTTGCTCTGGTATGGCTTTCCTTGCTGTGAATGCCTCTCTTGCTCTAATATCTTATAGTGTGCTTTGATATGCCTCCTTAGGTAGCTCCTCTTTGCTTATGGCTTGGCTTTCCTGATGGCCTTGTTCCTATCTCTTCATGAATCTGCTCTGCATCCCCTAGGCTTCATGTCATCCTCTAGTATCCAGAATATTGCCATATTGACATCAATGACCACCTAAGTCAACAATCTCCCCCTTTTTTATTGATGGCAATATTCTTCTTCTCTCCCCCTTTGACATCAATGGCAAAGGAGTGCTCTGGGACTCCCCCTATCAAACTGCTTCTATTCTTCATGAATGGTAGATCTTCATGGGTCTGTGACTCCCCCTGTCATAGTGCTCTTCTTCTTCATGATAGAAGGATTGATGCTTTATCATCTTCATGTCTCAGAACTTCTTTATCATGGCTTCAACAATGCCTAAGGATGCTCTACTTTAATGCTTTCATTCATATTGCAAATGGCCATACACCAAGTGTCCAAGTCCAGGCTTTCATGCTTCAATCCATATTGTTGTCTCCACAAGTAACATTAAGAGACCTTCATAGTCCAAATCAGGAGAGACTGCCGCTGAGATTGTCTTTCTTGCTGTCTTTCTTCAGATATGAGTTTATTTCTGTCTCTGTGCTTCTTCTTAACTCACTGCCATCCTTTCCTTGAGTTCTTGTACATATCTCAGCTAGTTATTTCCTCTTAGCAGATTTAGATATCTAATGTGTGGCTATCTTTTAAATACAATTGCTTGATCTGCATCCTTTTACAATGCTTCAGTTTGTTATATGCTACTAGCTGCTCTTACTTCAAACTCCATTCCAGATGTATCTGTTTGTTTGAAGACTACCTCTATCAGTGTCCAGAATTTATCTGTTCTCACATTTAATTTCTGAGTTAATACATTCAGCATCTGTAATATCAGCACCATGATTATTTCTCCAATTACAGAATCATGTTCTTCAATGGAGTATTCCTGAGAAATGATCTTCATCAAAGAATGATTGTTAATATAGCTCAATAAGGATTTCATAAGGACCCGTTCACTAATAGCTTCAGCAATAATGATCAAGAATTACAGGCTCCCCCTAACTGTATGCATCATCTCATTTGGCAGAGTCTTCTCATAAGATGCTTAGATTCTCAAAATTTAGGTCAATGACATATGCTGTTGGCCGGAGAGCTCAAGGGACTTTCGGATTGTATTTCCTTCCTTCTCCATACCTGTGTAACTTTCTTCTTTTTCATGGTTCTAGCTTGTGTAAGAGCCCATGTTAAGTTACAATCTCATGCCATATGACCAATGTTATGACACTTAAGGCATTCTACATTGTACATGAATAAGAATTCATGGTTTCTTCTTGCAAAATTGTTTCTTGGAGGTTGTCGGAGGCTATAACGTCTATCTCTATGAGATGGTTGGGGACCATAACATCTATCTTTATGATTTACTTTACAGTCTTTTGCCATATGACCAAAGTTTGAACAGGAATAACAATAACCAAAAAATGAACTTTGGTACCTAGGAGATGGAGGTTTCCTTGATGTACTTCTGAAGCCTTTCTGCCTTGAGATCCTTTGATGATAACCATTGCCTCTCGCATCTTTGTCATCATCTATATTTCTTCTTGGAGCTGGTTTTCTTCTTGGAGCAGGATTTGTTCTATTGTAACCTTGATTTTTCTCCTTGCCTTTGCTGGAACTGGGAGCATCACCATTTCTTTCTGTCTTCTTTATATCTCTTTTGTTTGAAGCATTTTCATTCTTGTTTGAGGATTCTCCTACATATCTGAGACCTGATTTATCAGAAGGACTTCTATGATAGCTGAGAATGTCGTCCAAGGCCTGAGAGCTCTTCATGATTTTGTTCATCCCTTCAACCTTTTTCCTGAGGAGGACAATCTCTTCTTCCAATCTTTCACACTCATTATTCTTCTTTGCAAGTTGTTCCTCAGTTTCTTCCTTGCTACGAGTAGCTTCAGCTGCTACTATTTTAAGGGAGATGATATCTGACTTCATTTTGAAGATTTCTTCATTCTTTTCTTGACTGCTCTCCATTTCCTTCTCAGCTCCTTGTGCATGTTTCCTGGCTTCTTGTAATTGAGACTTAAGGGAGGAGACCTCTACCTTGTACTGACCAATCTCTTCTTCAAGTTTTTTCAAGCTCTTGTGCCTTTGTTCAAGTTGGCTTGACAAGATATCTTCCTACGTCTTTTCTTTATTCAATTTATTTGTCATGGATATGACTTCTTCATGATGCTTCCTTTTGCTATGATGAAATTCCTTCTTAAGCTTGGCAAGCTCTTCATCCCCTTCTTGTACTTGAAGCTTGATGAGGTCGACTTTATTTCTTGTTTGATCTTGGTCACCAACTGGAGCTATCTTCTTAAGTGCCTCATTTTCCTTTTTCAAATTGTTAATCTCTTCCATGGCAGTCATAAGTTGAGCGAGGAGTTCTTCTACAAAGTCTTTTTCATTCTCTTCATCTTCTAGGTCTGCTTCAGCCTTGATGTCATCATTCTCATTTTCAGCTTCTATGATGGGTTCTGGATTTCTTTCTAGATTTCCATCATCTTCTTGACTGATGGTCAATGCTCCTTTTGAGTGAAGATCATGAAGTTTGTCCCATATGCCCTTTGCTGATGAACCTTTTCCTAGATTGTTCTTTACAGAATTAGGGAGCCCATTCAAGATTGCCTTTACTACTTTTTCATTGTACTCCTTGGATTCTCTATCCATCCTACTATCATCACTCACAGATTTCCAGATTTCAAAGCCTTGCGTCTATAAGAAATTCCTCATTCTTGCTTCCCATATATTAAAGTTCCCATTGAGCCTTGGAGCCTCCTCAAATTCATTGTCTTCTATTTTAGTAGTAGAGGGAGACACATCCTTAGGAGGATTGGAGACTTTCTTCCTTGACCTCTCCATTTGTGTTCTAAGAGTCAACCTTCAAGCTGTTAATCTTTGAACGAAGGAACCTGCTCTGATACCAATTGTTGGAAATACTGAGAGGGGGGGGTGAATCAGTATTTCTTTTTCCCACTAATGTTTTACTAGTTAAAACATATATATTCATAACACAAGATGAACAACAAGAATAAATGCTTTTATTAATATAAACTATGCAGTACAATAGATACAATATATATATGGTCACAAACAGTTGTCAAGTTCCAACTTGGACTTTGGTGAGGCTCCAACCTCCAGAGCACCAACTCTATTTTGCCAAGACACCAATCTTGGACTTAGGAGCACTAACTCCCAAGGACTTCAATCCTGTTCAGTTCTAAGGCATCAACCCCAAGGACTCCAATCCTTCTTAATTCTGAGGCACCAACCCCAAGGACTCCAATCCTACTTACTTCTGAGGCACCAACCCCAAGGATTCCTATCCTTCTTGCTTTTGAGGCACCAGCCCCAAGGACTCCAATCTTTTTCAATTATGCTCTGTTACACTAAAAAATGTCACCATGACTATTTACAGTTAGTATGGCTCAATCAACAGTCATGCTACCCTCTTAGGCAAGTCTTATGCCTCTGCTATCCATCTCAAACTCAAAGAAGAGAGAAAGTCTTGTAAAAAATGTGTTTATCTCTGGGGACGCAGGTTCTCTCAAGCCTTACCTGCGGGGACGCTCACAATGTTCACAAAGGATGCGTCCTTGGACGCTCTGTATGTTAAGGGACAGGTGCGTCCTTCTGTAAAAGGCAAAATGCGCAAGTTTCATCTTAAAAAAGTTACTTGTGGTTACTTTTAGAACTTTCTAGAGGTCGGTTTGATGAAATGGATGCGCCTCCAGTTGGTTCATGTATCCCTATTAAGGAGGAACTTATCCCATCAATAAGGGAGCTATCCTACCCAAAGAGGGGGATTATCCCATTGATGGTGGACCTGAATAACCTCCTTACAACACTATAAATAAAGGCATTGAGCCAGAGGGAGGAGAGGTTGGAGCTATACATTTTCTTTGGGTAAATGCTGTAGGAATTAGGACTCCCATTTAGAACCTTGTGAGGAGAGATTGTCTTTGCTTGATTCTACTTGGAAGTGGGTGAGCTTTGTCAAAGTAGAGGAAAACCCTTGATGGACCCTGGGAGGAACTTGCACAACACCAAGGCCAGGTTGTAAGAGTTTCTTTGTTTCGTTATTAATACAAACTGGCTTATTTTTCTCAATAGCTTGTGTTAATGAGTTATTTCATGTGTTCCTTGGTCTGCATGTTGAATATATGTTTTATTATATGAAATGCAAGTGCTTGGTAATTGTTTGATTGTTTGTGGTTGTAGGAATTGACTTGAAGGAGGAGCTCATCCGGATCGGCAAGGACGGACTACAACAACCGCGTTTTGGAATAAGGTAAGCCTAAACACTTGTAGTTTTCATGTTTTAAAAGGTATATTTAGAGAAAGATCACTCCATTTTGTCTTGTTTGTCGCTAGAGAGTTTAGACTCCTAGGGAGGTCAGTTGTGTCCGCACAAACGACTTTTTCCGCCATGACAAATTGGCGACTCCGCTGGGGAATCCATTAATGTGAAAGTCTTTTCCTTTGTGTGAACTTTGCTCTGAGAAAATCATTTTTATTTTCTGGTTTTTGACTGTGAGAATTAGTATTTGGGTGGCTTAGCTTTCGATTTAGTTAGATTTGGTTTTTCTTAACTTTTCCAGAAGGACGCACCCTCTGAGTACTGCACAGTGCGTCTTTGGACGCGCTGTTGCCGTTTGCACAGAGCGGGCCCGCGCCTGTTCTAACGGGTTGCCTGCGTCTTCCTGTAAAAATTTAGGAAAACTCCATTTTTTCTTTAATTGCTTTTAGATTTTGTTTTTTCTTAGTGTTTTCTGCCCAGATCCTTTAGTACCCTGTCAAAAATTTTCACCTGAACTTGTTTCATTAGCATTCTTGCTTTTAGCTTTCATCAATTGGGTGTTTTGAGTCTCTTTTTTGAGAAATTCTTAATTTGATTTCCTTTGGTCATTACTTGGAGGTTTCTCTCAGTCTTTTCACAATTTTGCATCTTTTTGCTTTTGTTTTTGCAAAAAAATTTCCCCCTCATTCGCCGGGGGGGGGCTAAATTGTGTATGAGTGTTAATCGCCTTTGAGTGTTTTTATGTTTTGATCTTTGGAACTCTCACCCAATTTTCTCGACTTGCACTTGATTGGTTCTTAGATTACATTAGAATCATCTTGTGTTTGAGAATTCTCTTGCATAGATCACATTTGCATAATTAGAGTTCTCAGTTTCAGAATATGAATGAAAATGTGCATAGATTACATTTGCATACTTTTCATGTGAATTGTGCATAGATTACAATTGCATAGTTTACATTCTGAAAAATCAATCGTAGATTTAGATCAGCTTTCTTTGATTTGAATTTACACAAAAATAAAAATAAAAATTGGTTTGGAATTGATTTGCATTAGTTTTTCTTGATGAAATTAGTGCATTAGAGAATTTGTTAAATTTTCTCTTAATGATCAATTTTTTGCATTGTTGGAAGTGAATGGAAACTCTCTCCTTACTCTAGTTAGGATTCATCGAATTGAAAGGATTGCATTATCATATTCGATTGCATTCAGTTGAGTCGGGTCATAACACCATTGGTTTCATCTCCATTTACCCATTTGAGTAATAACAGCCTTAATAACACAGCGCTTAATTAAAATTCATCTAGTAATTTTTACATTTCTAGGGCTCTGAAACACCAACATAGTTTAGGCTAGGGTCTTGGAGTAGGTGAGTACTTAACTCTCCAAGACTACAAAACCAAACAGATAGTTTATCTTGAGTAGAATAAATCCAATTGTTTCAATTGCACTCTGGGAAAGCTCCTCTTAAAGGAGAAGCACGAGCTCGTGTCCGAACCAGTGAGGGGATCATTCCCCCCTCGTTGGGAACGACGCCAGACAGTACGTATTACAAACGGTAAACCTCGGATTAACCATTGTCGAGGAGCCAGGGGTCACTTATCGGTAAACCTTGGATTACTGTCAAGGAGCCGGTAAGGGGATTGAGCTTGCTACTCTGCCCTTGCGTGCTGTCGGAGTTTAGACTGTTCCCCCAGGTGTACTTGTGGCCGTTGGTAACCTTAGTGACCATAATCTTTAGGATTCTACCCAAGGTGACGGTGGAGGGAAGATCCCACTGTACCTGGAGCAGACGTCGGTTATACTCACTTGGATTTTCCGGGGGGTTCACTTCACTTCGAGACGGTTAAAGTGGAGGAACTTGTGCCGGTCTATTCATTAAGCAGGTTGCCGGGGTAACTGTTCCACCCGCCATTTCTGTACTGAATTCTGCGAGGTTGGGCTTCATCACCAACTAGTGTTTTCGGTCCGGAGAGCTTACTGTTTGTGTGTGGTTTGACTCCTAGATTTGATAGCGCGTGTTAATTTGTTTGTTTTTACTTTTAGAGACCATAGATGTGAATTGTGAATTTTAGTTGTTAAGTGTGAATTGTGAATTGTTAATTTTAGTTTTAAATTGTTAATAAAATTCACTGAAGTTGAATATAATGGCAAATGTTCTGGAATTTATCAACCTAGGAACCCCTCCTAATGAGAATCCTAGTACTTTTCCTTACTTTGGAAATGTTGGTCCTCCTTATATGGCTACTTTGTCATTACCTGGATTTACAATAGGTTTACCGATATGGTTATTTTCAACTTCGTTGGCCCAAAATACTCCAATTGTTCCATCTCAACCGGATGCTTCACCTCAACAGAGTTCACCATCTCAACATCACCAACCTTCTGTTGACCCTTTACCTTCTTCGCCTAATTTTTTTCCTCCATTTCTTCCTCTTCGCCTGGTAAAAGCCTTGATGTTAGTAACCAGGAGGCTAAGAAGAAGAAGAAAGGGAAGAAGAAGAAGAAGAAAAAGAAGCAAGATAAGAAAGAAGTCAACCAACCAACCATGGCTGTAAGCGTTAGTTGTGTTGAGGAAAATTCCGACATGCATCGTAAACCCAAATACCCTTGCAGGCTTTGTAAGGGTGACCACTTCCTTGTCAATTGTCCTGGTATTCCAAAGGTCTTGGAAGTATGGTCAGAAAAATCTCATCAACTTTCCATTGATCCATCAACCAGTGATAGTCAGGTTCCTGGGAAAAAGGGTAAAGTTAGGTTTCCTTGTAAGTTATGCAAAGGGAGTCATCAAACTCACATTTGCCCTCACATGGATGAAGCCTCAACATTGTTGGAAAACCTTACTGTTCCACAGCAAGAATTTCCAACTGGTTACCGTAAACTTTCTCCCAACCTACCGTCGACTGATGGAGTGATTGATCTAAATTCAAGTATAGTCGTTCACACTCTCCCATTGGAGAGTGAAACTCATGTCACTCAGGTTGATGATCCATTAGTTGATCAAGTGGTCGATTCAATTTCACATTCGGTCGATCACACTCTCCTTTTCGAGAGTAAATTTCATACCGCTGATGTTCTTCTTGTTACATCGGATTCTTCTATGCCGGGGGGCATTTCACCTGTTTCTACAGAACCCCCTCCAAGTACTGAGGTCTTTTCCTTTGATTGGAATAGACTGACAGAACCTCGTCTTCCTTCCTCCATCCCTTTCCAAATCATTGTCAAGGTTGGTGGTAGGGACATACATCGTACTCAGGTAGATGAAGGTGCTTCTGTTAGTATTTTATCCTCAGCTGTTTGGAAAGCTTTGGGTTCCCCTCAGCTTGCGCCTATTACGCAGAATCTGAAAGCTTTTAACAGAACAATTAGTGAACCTTTAGGGATCCTTCCTAAGTTTTCTATTACCTTGGAAGGTAAAACTGTTTGTGTTGATCTTATGGTAGTTCGAGGTCCCTTGGATTTCAATTTACTCCTTGGGCGAGACTATGTTTATGCAATGAAAGCTGTCGTATCGACACTCTTTCGCGTGATGTCTTTCCCTCACAATGGCAGTATTGTGACTGTAGACCAGCTTTCGTTCCCTAGTCTTTTTTCAACTACCAATAATATGACACCCCTAAATGTTCCTGATTCTAAAGTGGTATCTACCCTGCCACGGGTTAATTATGTGGCAACCGGTCCCATGATTTCAGTTACCGATGTAAGTGAGCCTCTCACTGTTTGCTCATCTTCCTTTGATTTAGCTCCGGTAATTGACATGGAAAACTCTATGGGATTACTTGAACACGATGTTCTTATCCCTTTTGAGTCCCTTGACGTGTGTTCCTTCCAAAAAACTATTCTTCCTTCTGATGAAGACCTCTTGGAAGCCATGATCAAGGTGTGTCCATTGACATGTCTTTCTTCCAGTTGGAAGCCATGCTCAATGTTACGAGGATAGTTTGTTCCCATCTCAACCTCGTTAAAAAATGAATCAGGGACGAGGATAGTTTTTTCCTGTATCAACCTCGTTAAAAAATGAAATAGGCTAGCATGAGGACAGTTCTTTTACTGAGTCAACCTCATTAAAAAATGAATCAGCTAGTTTTTAGGTCATATAGATAGTTAGAAATTAGGATGTAATGAGGAAAGTTCCTTTTACTGTGTCAACCTCGTTAAAAAATGAATCAGTGTGTACGAGGAAAGTTCCTTTTACTGTGTCAACCTCGTTAAAAAATGAATCAGTGTATGAGGACAGTTCTTTTACTGAGTCAACCTCATTAAAAAATGAATCAGCTAGATTTTAGGATATGTAGGTAGATTGTAGAAAGTAGGGTTTGAGGACAGTTCCTATTACTGAGTCAACCTCATTAAAAAATGAATCAAGTTTGAGGACAGTTCCTGTTACTGAGTCAACCTCCTTAAAAAATGATTCAGGTATGAGGATAGTTCTTTTCTTGTGTCAACCTCCATAAAAATGAAACAACTCCCTTTCCAAGTTACATATTGGAAGTAAACCTTCATTTCATCCAGCCGGTTGAATGCAATGAAGCCTGGGGGGCATGTACCTCGCTTTGCATCATTATGCTGGGGGCATGCGAACTTTTTGAGCACAGTTCCTTGTCTTGTGTCAAGCTCGCTAAAAAATGAAACAAGGGTAGGTTAAGTAGGTAGTTTCTAGATAGTAGTCATGAGCATAGTTCCTTGTCTTGTGTCAAGCTCATTAAAAAATGAATCAAGGATTTTAGAGCATAGTTCCTTGTCTTGTGTCAAGCTCGTTAAAAAATGAATCAAGGTTTTTAGAGTAAAGTTTTTGTTAGGTAGATTGTAGAGAGTAGTTATGAGCATAGTTCCTTATCTTGTGTCAAGCTCGTTTAAAAAATGAAACAAGGGTTTTGAGGATAGTTCTTTTCTTGTGTCAACCTCACTAAAAAATGAAACAACTCCCACAAGTCTTTCTCAGATCTTGAAAGTAAAGCTTCATTCCATCCACCTCATTGAATGCAATGCAGCTTGGGGGGCATGTACCTAGTTTTGCATCATTATGCTGGGGGCATGTGAACTTATAACAAGCATAGTTTTTCGTTTCAAGCTTGCGTAAACATGAAACCGAATCCGAGCATAGTTCTTTTCCTGTGTCAAGCTCGTTAAAAAATGAAACAAATCCTCCTCTACTTGAGTCGAGAGATTGACTAGATCTCATAAATGTTAAGTTTTTAGGTTAGTTATTTCAGTTTTTTGCATAATTTTCTTATAGTTTTAGGTCGAGTCTTTCAAATGATCTCGTACTTGAACCTTCATTTCATCCACCTTAGTTGAATGAAATGAAGCTGGGGGGGCATGCGCTCTAACAGTTATGCTTAGGGGGCATCAAGCACAGTTTTATCTCTGTTTCAAGCTTGTGTAAAAATGAAACTACTTTGAAGCATAGTTTTTCCCTGTTTCAAGCTTTTGTAAAAATGAAACCTATCTCGAGTCAATTTCAGTTATTTTCAAGACTCGTTAAACTCATGAAAATACCGAGATTATTTTGCTATCTTTCATTCTCGTAAAACAAATGAAAATGCCGAGATCTTTTCGTCTTTTCCTACTCGTAAATTAAATTGAAAGTCGGCCATATGAGTACATTTTTATCATTTTTTTCGAACTCGTTAAAACTTACGAAAAAGTGAAAACCATGAGTACATTTTTATCCCTTTTTCGAACTCGTTAAAACTTACGAAAAAGTGAAACCTTGGAGTTCTCTTTTAAGCCCTTTTCAGACTCTTAAAACATGAAAAGATTGTCGAGCGTTTCTTTTACACTCGTTAAAACGGAATTAAAAGACGGTCCCCTTTTAGCTCTTTTCTGACCGCAAAATCAGGAAAAGATTGCCGGGTTTTTGTCGTTTCTAACTCGATAAGGAAATAAAACGACGTGTCCTTGATCGTTTTTTACTTTTCAGGTCAACGACACTATTATGAAAGTACTCCTTGGTCGCAAGATCAAGCGGTTCCCCCAGGTATTATTTTATACTTTTTCGGGCTTGAGGGACACAAATGTACGAAAAAGTTCAACGTGGAGTCTCCTTTAGTTTTTTCAGACTCTCTAAAATTGAAAAACGCCGCGTTTCTCCTATACTGGGCTCGTTAAACTTTTACAGTAGAGGACCTATTCAATTACAAACAGGAACGAACCACTCCTTCCTAGGGTTCGAATTTAAACTAGGTTGGACTCGTCCGAAGGATGAGCTTATAATCAAGCATATGTTATCCTCCTCAAGCTTGTTAAAAATAAAGAGGTACTTGCCAGAAATGGTGGGGGAAAAGAGAGAAGAATGAACCTGTTTGTTACCTTTTGTCTCAAAAGAAACTTTATTACCACTCTTGAACACGACACTTTTCATTCACCTGGGTTGGGAAATCTTTTACCTCACAGTTGATCAAACCACTTTGAAAAGTCTTTAACCGGGTTCCGGGGATTAACTTTGAGTTATTCGTCACCAAGCCATCTGTCGTGTCGTTATGTGTTCAAGAGGTCTGCAAGCAAAACTTTCATCTGCAAAATACTTGTCATCCATTTGACCATCCCTGAGTCAGTCCTTACAGCAACATTTCTTCAACTTGAACAATGATTTCGTGTTGCGGGCTTGCCTGCAACGGGTCGCTTTCTATCGACATCGACACATTATCTAGAAAGATGACTTAGGAATCGACAGTACCTTGAAGTCTGCATGCATCAATGGCAGGTTTCTCTCCTTTGACGTCAGTTTACATCATTGACTTTCGATCAAAGGATTCCGTGAAGTGTTCGACATCAAAACATCTATTCACATTTCACGGGTTGTGCTTGGTACTTTGAGAACCATTGACATTACTGGTGGTCTCTCTCACGCTTGTTAACAGTTTACATCATCGACTGGTAATCAAGTGGTTTCTAACATGTTCGACATCAAATCATTTAATCACATGGCTAGAATCGTACCAATTCGGGAAGTAGAAGTGAAGACCCTGGATCTAGTTTCTACCATCCAGGCTGCGAGGAGTTTTGTATTCATTATCTATGTAGACTAATCATAAACAGATGGATGTGTCCATACTGTGTCTACAAAAGTCTATAAAAATGATGTACTGCAAGATCATTCCTGTATCAGAGTAGTTAGTCCATTAGTTAAAGTTTTGAATCTGAGTATGGGAATGCCTACCTCAGTGATGATATAATCTTATACATGTATTTTGTGTTGAAAATTGCAGGTCCCAACCAGGTCATCCACAAGACAATCCTTGAAATGATAAAGCGCTTCACCCTTCCTAGAATTACAAAACCCTAATCTATTCCAGGCTTCGCACTTTAGGGGGCAATCTGTTACACTAAAAAATGTCACCATGACTATTTACAGTTAGTATGGCTCAATCAACAGTCATGCTACCCTCTTAGGCAAGTCTTATGCCTCTGCTATCCATCTCAAACTCAAAGAAGAGAGAAAGTCTTGTAAAAAATGTGTTTATCTCTGGGGACGCAGGTTCTCTCAAGCCTTACCTGCGGGGACGCTCACAATGTTCACAAAGGATGCGTCCTTGGACGCTCTGTATGTTAAGGGACAGGTGCGTCCTTCTGTAAAAGGAAAAATGCGCAAGTTTCATCTTAAAAAAGTTACTTGTGGTTACTTTTAGAACTTTCTAGAGGTCGGTTTGATGAAATGGATGCGCCTCCAGTTGGTTCATGTATCCCTATTAAGGAGGAACTTATCCCATCAATAAGGGAGCTATCCCACCCAAAGAGGGGGATTATCCCATTGATGGTGGACCTGAATAACCTCCTTACAACACTATAAATAAAGGCATTGAGCCAGAGGGAGGAGAGGTTGGAGCTATACATTTTCTTTGGGTAAATGTTGCAGGAATTAGGACTCCCATTTAGAACCTTGTGAGGAGAGATTGTCTTTGCTTGATTCTACTTGGAAGTGGGTGAGCTTTGTCAAAGTAGAGGAAAACCCTTGATGGACCCTGGGAGGAACTTGCACAACACCAAGGCCAGGTTGTAAGAGTTTCTTTGTTTCGTTATTAATACAAACTGGCTTATTTTTCTCAATAGCTTGTGTTAATGAGTTATTTCATGTGTTCCTTGGTCTGCATGTTGAATATATGTTTTATTATATGAAATGCAAGTGCTTGGTAATTGTTTGATTGTTTGTGGTTGCAGGAATTGACTTGAAGGAGGAGCTCATCCGGATCGGCAAGGACGGACTACAACAACCGCGTTTTGGAATAAGGTAAGCCTAAACACTTGTAGTTTTCATGTTTTAAAAGGTATATTTAGAGAAAGATCACTCCATTTTGTCTTGTTTGTCGCTAGAGAGTTTAGACTCCTAGGGAGGTCAGTTGTGTCCGCACAAACGACTTTTTCCGCCACGACATGCTCTCAAAACTCTTCTCTGCTGAGTTCTATCTATTTACAGCTTCACTGTAGTCTCCAAACTACAGTATCAATGAAAACCAATCTTTTCTTGAAGTAGTCTTCCCAATTCTTCATACTGCCCACACAGAGTGTCCAGTACCCTTCATGACTTCTGATAATGTCTTCATGCAGCTTTAGTCAGTCTACTGATAGCTAAACTAAGCTCTGCATAAAGAACAACTTCTTATTGAAGTTTATAATCTCAACTGGTTGCTTCTCCCTTCGACTGTCTGTTGTCTTGTTAGCCCTGCTGCCCTCTCTCTGTTCTGTTGGAGCCTCTTGCTGCCTCTATCTCCTCCAGCTTATTTCCACAGTGTTCAACAGACTTCAACAACATTTACTGCTGCTGCTTCTGCTATCTCACACTCTGGTTCTTCACAATGCTAACAGCCACCCACATTCCCGTGTTTTTGCTATTTTATTCATTCCATGTCTCTCTCCATTCGTTTCCTCTTACATGCTGACTCTTTGGCTTCCTCCTCAGTTGCTATCATTTCCTCTAACTCGCTTGATCTTCTATGCTCACTTGACACTTTGGCTTCCCAATCCATGGCTTCCTCTATCTATCCGAGCGTTCCAATATTCATAGGATACGTTCAATCAATGGCTGGGTCCAAACAATCCACCAAAGAACACATCTTCCTAGTTAAAACTATAACAACGCTCCGTTTGGCAATGATGTCGGGCATACACAGAGTTTTGCTTCATTTAACGGACAGCCACATCCAATGGCAATTTGTATCGCCATGAATCAGCCTCTTGAACTTTAGTTCAGGCCTGCTGAACTATTGGGAGCGTTATTGTATTGCATTTCTACTTCCAAACCCCGTGCAGGTCAAATATCAAATTACATAGGAATATGATAAAAACACAGGCAAACACTAAAGGGTGGACTTCAGAAAGTATCACACTCATATTTATTTCTGCATTGGGTCCGTGCTTAAATCGCAATCGAGGATTCGTGACTCCCGGGGATCCTTTATATATCGCAACCATGACTTCACCGATGGTCGATGGCCGATCCTCCACTGCTCGGATGGATCATATGTGATATGGAATTAAATAGCAGTTGATAACCCCTTCGGGTCCGAGTGTAATCGCAATCGGCCCTTCTAGTCAGACAGGCGATGGGCGGATGCGATATGGTATTACACCATAACATAATTCCGCAGCGGGTCCACACCCATATTGCAATCGGCGTTTTGTGGTTGACAAATCTTTTATACATCGCGATTACCACAGATGCGATATAGCATTCAACTATTTATAATAAGTCTATCAGGTCCACTGCTCCTATCGCAATCGGCGGTTTCACGTGGCAGGGCTTCATAACATGTGCAATGGGTGGATGCGATAAAACATTTAACCATAACAAAATCCCACGTCGGGTCCGTGTTATTATCGCAATCAGCATTTTTAATGTGGCAGGCCTAAACCACTTGCGATACCCTCTCCGAACTGACGGATGCGATATATCATAAGACTGGTTTTAATGCCTCCGTCGGGTCCATAACTGTATATCACAATCGGAGGTTTCGGGAGTGACATCCCTTTGAGACCAGTGACATAGCGGATGCGATATTACATTTAGGTAGTTTATAATGGAGCCACGGGTCCGTGTTATTATATCGCCTCTCTATATATATACTCCTCCGCTCTTTATACGCCTCCGTTATACTTTGTTTATCATATATATATACATACATATATATATATATATATATATATATATATATATATATATATATATACACACATACATATATATATATATATATATATATATATATATATATATATATATATTATATATATTGCTCCGTTTATGAACCTTACTCTGCCCTATGCGATATGCGATAGCTCTACTCCTCCGATAGAGTATTCCTTTGGCACTATTGCTCTGATAGCTGTGATTGCTGCGTCCCATGGATATATGGCTCCCAATAGGCTGTTAAATGCATGCATATATATGTCTGTTCTACTTTGGCATATATATATTGCATATATATATGGCTCCCATGGCTGTTAATTGCATGCATTGTTCCTCTGATGACCCTGTGTGCTCCTCTCGTCTCCATTGTGGCTCCTCAGGCTTGTTTGCATGGATATAACCCTATTGTGGCATAAATTGCTCTCGATAGCTCTGTCTACTTCCTCTATGGCTCTGTCTCCTCCTCGATAACTCTATGTGCTCCTCTTCTTTGGCTCTGTTCTACTCGCTTAGTTTGCTCCTATAGTTCCGCTAATTCTGTTTCCGCATATATATATATATATATATATATATATATATATATATATATATATATATATATATATATATATATATATATATATATATATATATATATATATATATAGATATATATCTATATATATATATATATATATATAGATATATATCTATATATATATATATATATTATATATATATGTGTGTGTGGCTCCTCTTGTCTCCATATGCTCCTCTTGAGCTCCTCTTACTCCATCTACTCCTCTCGGTCCGATATGTCTGTTTGCTCCATTTACTCCTCTTCTTTGGCTCCGATATGCCTCCTTGCTCTAATATGCCTGTTTTGGCATATATATTATAGGCAGCGTTCCTCTTGCTCTAGTATGGCTTTCCTTGCTATGAATGCCTCTCTTGCTCTAATATCTTGTAGTGTGCTTTGATATGCCTCCTTAGGTAGCTCCTCTTTGCTTATGGCTTGGCTTTCTTGATGGCCTTGCTCCTGTCTCTTCATGAATCTTCTCTGCATCCCCTAGGCTTCATGTCATCCTCTAGTATCCAGAATATTTCCATATTGACATCAATGACAACCTAGGTCAACAGATCATTAGGTCAATGCATTCTTCTTATCTAATTTGTGCTTCTTCCTTGGCCTGATAGTTGTCTCCTTACTCCTCTTCTTCAATGCGAAGGGAGTACACTACTCCTCCGCTCCGTCTCCACCATTCTCAGAAATTTCCTACTCCTCAGTATGCTGGTAAGCTAATGCTTCGATTTCCACTATTTCATTGCGCTCTGTCTCAGCACACTCTTTCTCAGCATGCTCTTTTTCAGCAACTACATTAATAACATCTTCTTTCTTTCTCTCCTCCACCCATGCCTGTGCTGTTGCTTGTGCTGCTTCTTTTCGCTTTTGCGCAGTTGTCAGTGTGCATCAGAGCATTCTCCACCCTGAATGGTACTTGCGCCAATATCCGTGGGTTTTCACCACTCTGTTGGCCAACTCCCCACAGTTTCTTGCACATTTGTCTCCGAGACTAGGTATGACAACTTGTGTCAAATATGCTTAGGGTATTGCCTCACCCAAATCGATACATTATGGAAGTCGGCCTTAAACTTCGCGAAGGCCCGTAATCTCTTAGACAAGGTTGGAGACAACCTTGGCCACTAACTTATTATTGATCTAGATTGTCATTGATGTCAATATGGAAATATTCTAGGATACTAAATGATGATGTGAAGCCATTAGAGTAGATTCATGAAGCAAGAGGAGAAGTAGACCAAAGAAGGAAATCCAAGGACGAAATATATTGGAAGCCATCAAAAGAGAAATCCAAAGAGTAAGAGCAAGAAGTTCATGGGAAGGATAAACAAGGAACACACAATAGAGAAAGAGCTAAAGTGAAGAAGAGTCATATCGAAGAAAGGAATAAATCATGGAAACCCTTTAAAAATCCACAACGCATCAGAGTTTAACATATCGATAGTATCATATTGGTGGGCTTTACTATGTGTTACCACTCAAATTCCCTGATTGAAATATGTGTATTGTGGACCCACTAGACCATTACAATTATCCTTAATGAAACATCACGTCCACCACATCGGAAGGTATCGCAAAGTATTAAAGGCATGTCACACTAAAAACATCAATTGTGTTATAATATATAGACCCGAACAGGTTATAGTAATAGCCCTAATAAAACATCATGTCTAGCTATCATAAGTTACACGAAAAATAAAGGGTTTTCACCGTCAGATCGTCAATTGCAATAGACTCAATGAACCACCGAATGAAGTAGTTTCGTGGACCTCCGATTGCAATAAAGTGGTGGACCCGATAGGCTTATCAAAAACTGTTTGATATAATATCGCATCCGCTTCATCGGTAGTATGAGTATCGACAATGTTACATCGGTGATATTGAAGGTTGTGATTGCGGGACCTCTGAAAGTTGTGATTGTGATTAAGATGATGTGGCAGGTGGGACCACCCATTATATGGATTTAGCTATATTGATATGTGATTTTCGAGAATAAACAAGTTTATGATAAAATTAACATAAAGGGCTCTCCGATGTATTTTTAATATATAAGTCAGCCTCCCTCCAATGAACGTGTCTCTTGGTTATTGGTGAGACTCATATAAATATGAGTTAAAACACCTCACCTTATGAATTGAGCTCGTGCATCAAAAAAATAGAGAACAAGGAGAGTTCACAACTCGTGAATGTGAAAGTAAGATAAAGGTTGAGTGAGATAGAGAAAAGAACAAAGCCAAAGGCCAAACAGAGGAAAGAAGAAAGCCACAGGTTGAACAATGGGAAATAAGGAAGCTGAAGGTCGAGCAACTATCCTAATTGGGTTAATATTTGAAAGGCTTGAACCTGTGATGAATTAATGGAATAAGTACAAATCATAACTCGAAGAACATTTTAGTGAAGAGAAATAAGGTTTGATATGCCATTGTTTGAAGGGAGAAATAGACTACACCAATATTGAAGTATTTGTGAGTATGTTCTTTGGAAGTAAAATATCATGACACTAAGAACAATGAGAAGCAGTCACTCCTAAAGAACTTACCACAGAAAATAGAATAGAGGGTTGAAATAGAGAATTTTTTGTGTGTAGATGATGATGCTTAGTGCAATCTACTAAAGGTATTTTGTTGAAAAGCCTCAGTAAATATTAGAGACTTTATTGAAGATCATGATGCATTGTTAAAATCATCATCAGGTAAACTTTACAGACTTTGTTAGATAATATGAAGAGTTCTAAAGACTCCTTCATATCAAGAGAGGTTTTCATTGATGATGTAGCATAGAGACTACAATGAAGCTCTAGATTGAGAGAACTCAATGGAGAAGGTTTCTGTAGCTAAGAATTACTATCAAACATATCTAGAAAATGTATAGCAGTGGGTTGGAGCCCAGAGGGTTCATGCCCTGAAGGTTGGAGCCTTGAATAGACAAGGTATGTGCCTTGAAGGATATGGTTGGAGCCCTAGACGATAGTTGTCCTCAAGAAACTGGGTTGGAGCCTGTACGAGAGAAGGATTGGAGTCCTAGGGGTTGAAGCCTCTAACACAAGGTTGGTGCCTTGAGAAGATAGGGTTGGTTCCCTAGAGGTTGGAGCCTCACAAAAGACCAAGTTGGTGCTTTGCAGTAGGCTCGAGCCTGGGAGATTGAAGATCAGTGTCTTTATCGAGGGTTGGAGCCCTATATTGTTGTACTTGATTCCTTATAAAGATTTTATGAATAAAAAAATTTCCTTTTGCTCATTTTATTCTAAATATAATTGATTTAACTAGTAAAAGTAACAATTGAAAATAAATACTAATTCACCCCCCCCTCTTAGTATTTCCAACACTTATCACTGTGCATAGGTCCATCTCAACCAGTATCCAAAAAACATTTGACTCCATAATTCGCTCTGGATCCTTCATTGACCACAACGAAGCGAATTTCACTGCCTCTGGTAAATCTTTTTCCTATTGAGGAAACTGACTATCCTCCAGCAGTTACCATGCTACTAATACAATTAGAAATAGGAGCTAGGCATAATGAAATGTCTTTCTCTCCTCCTGTGCTTCATGTTAGTTTGCTAGGAATTATTTACATAAGTATTGCACCCAGTTGTACTGCACCCCTTTCGCACACTGTGTAGCCAACAAAACTATTGGCGCTGGAACTTCGTCCGCATGACACTTCCTCATTATCTTCCCTGGTAGAATTTGGGAAGAAAAATACACTGTCTGGTCTTGAATTGAGCGGATAGAATATCAATGCAACGTTTTGATCAACCCAAACTCTGTCTTCATTTTATTTGCCAACTCCTTTTCTTTGGGTTTTCCTCCAAACTCATTGGCAGGGTTTGCCTCTTTATAGGGAAGCTTCATAATTCTATGAATGAGCATATGAGTTATAGGGATAGGTTCACCCATTCATAAGCACCTATCATGCACCACCGCGAGTAGCTTTTGCTCACAAACAATGCTGATGATCAACCGTTGGAAGTGTGGCACGCCAAGAATATGTAGTAATCCAGCCTGCTCAATGCCTCTGACCCATTTCATGTGTTCTACCATTGTGACCCCAGTTTCTTCATAATAAATATTCATCATGTACTTATTGGTAGCTAAGTGATAGAACTTCTCATGGTTGACAAGATCCCAATCCTCCATCTTCAATATTGGGATGTGCACTAAGAGCATGCCTTCAAAAACTACCCCCTCTGGTAACAGTAGGGTAGAGATCATGAATTTCCCCAAATATGGGTCATTGGGCACCTTGGCTTTCCCTTTCCATGGAGGGATATATGCTAGTAGTCATGTGATAGGCTTTCCCTCCTCAGCATCTAACTCCTGAACTCCATCACGAAGTTCCTCCACTTCCAAGTCCACTAGCTTCTCTGGCTACTTCGCCTTGTCGTTCTTTTCCTTCTGTTGAACCTCTGGGTTCTTCCTCAGTGACTACCTCACCAGTATAGGTTTCTTCTACTTCTCCTTAGTAGCTAATTGATTTGGCCTAGGAGACCTCGACATCATAGGCACTGACAATGTAGCTTCCATGTACATGACTTCATGGCCTTTCGCTTGAGAGACAATAGCTTCAAAACTGACTGATGCAGATATTTTTTTGAGGATGATCTTCTGGTTGCACTCAGGTAAGGCTGTAAATATCAGGCTTGAAATTAAATCCTCCTGATGAGCCTCATCATTGATTAATCATATGGGCCTTAATTGTGATTAATTCACCTCCTAGCTTAGTCAAACCAACTATTCTCACAACTTATTGCATATTTTTTATTATATTTTGTTTATGAGATGAGTTAGAGTTGGATATTTTGCTTTGTGGTCTAATGTGCATATAATGCAGGAATAAAGGATACAAGCAAGGAGAAATGTAGGCATAAATGATAAAATAAAGGAACTATGGCAAAGACCTTCGTCAAAACTCAAATGGGACAAGGGAGAGTAATTATAGGAGGTAAATCCTCCTCATTTACTACCCCTCCATTCGAATATCCTCCATCAGCTCAGAGTGCAAATAGCCATCACTTTCAGGACTAGAAGACAATTGAGCAAGGAAAAGGATAGAAACCAGTTTATCATATGTATAAGTAGAGAGGCTTAGGACCTCATTAGGATTTAGAGGTCTATTGTAAAAACTTTGCTTTATTTCTGAGTAGCAAGACTTGTGACAATTTGTTCTGTAATCCATGGTTTCCATAATGAGAATGAGTCATGTTTAAGCCAGCTTTGAGTTAAGTCATAGGGTTGAAGCTCTTAGGTTAGGGCCCGACCCAAGCAACCAAAGCTCCTCTTCATTGTACATATCTGTTATCATAGATTTCTGTTCAGTTGCTTAAGTAGGATTCATGGCTTTTCTGGTTATTTTCTTAGGTAGCTGCATTTTCATTATAGTAGCATAGAGTGGATCGGTTGTGCTATAGTTTACTTCCATTTGTGCCTTCTTTTAGTTTACAGGTTAGCTAGGTGAAAGAGATTACTATCAGGTTATGCACAGGTGGCTTGGCCTCATCTCCTCCCTCTGGGAAAATGACTTGAGGAAGAGACCCTTTAGCAACCCCAGAAACACAGGTTCTTGGTTCTCGCATGAGCTATGGATTTCGCTATTTGAATGAAATTATTTGTTCACCTGCACTAGTTTTTTTGTCATTTTCATTTAAAAACCTCCTTCAGCATTTCCTTCATGCATCTCTTCCTCACCGGCCGATCCCCAGTAAATCTTCACAATCACTGTCCGATTCATTATTTTCTCTAACTGTTGCCTCGCGTGAAGTCTTCCACTTACTTTATGCACTTTAAGTTCCCATCGTCAATCTGCCTCACCTGGTCTAACGGCTATCCTGTCACCTCAACACTTCATGCACTTTAAAACCCCCATCGTTGGTCTACCTCACTTGATCTGATGATTATTGCTTCACCTGATCATCAACTAGCTTAGCTGATATCCACTTTTGATCGGGCCTGCCTGATCCAATGGCTATCACGTAATCTCTCGTTGATTATTGCATGACCATTATCCACCTAAGATCATGTAAGAAAAGTGGTTTTCTCATGCTACGTGTCACACAGTAAGTATAATCGTGTGAAATTTCATAATTCTTCTTACTGCCATGACGGCATGCGAGAAACAACTTACAAGCCTTAAAAACCCGCTCCATCATTTCAACACATTTCTTATTCCCACAATACAATCTCTGCCATCCATCTCTTGACCTTTCGCGCATTAAGATCTCAGTTGTTCATCGTTGTGTTAACCTCGTCCCTCCATCTCTTGAACTAATCTCCGAAATTAGATCTCGACCATTCATCTCTTGTTAACATCATTCATCCATCCACTCCCATAATCCCTCACGATATGATCTCCACCGTTCATCTTCTTTGTTACCTTTTTCGTCCACACATTCACTTAATTCCTCGCGATATGATCTCCGCCATTCATCCTATTCATTAACCATGTTCATCCATTTATTTGCTTAAGCCCCGTGATAAGATCTCCACTGTCCATCTTCTGTTCCTTGATCGATCCAACGGTCCCTATGTGCTATTGCGTCCTTACATCCTCCTTTCATTGATTTCAACCTCTGATTGCTCTTCCTCTTGAAACCTGATTTAGTCTAATTTTCTTTGCTTACACCTTAGTCTAGTTCAATGTTTTTTACTTCTTCAACTTGGATAACAACCTTAGGTTAGTGATTGTTTTAGCAATTTTTCTTAGCATAGATGTTTAATTGGTTAGTTAGGTTATGGTGTGAGTTTAGCACTTCATGTTGTTTTCTTCATTACTGCAGTAGAGTAGCTCTCTATTTGAATAAGTGTTCTCCTTTTCCACCAAAGAATTAAGCTTCTTTTGACCCTATAGAAGTCTAGCTTGCAACCCCTAGGGTCTCTTGCCAGATAAACAATGACAATAGGTAGGACCTTCACTTCTACTTGTGTATATAGCATTGTCACCTCCAAGTTTGTATGAACTCCAGGTTGATAAGTAAAGCTGGAAACCCTGCAAGTTGAAACATTATTGTTTCAATACCTAGGCTCATCTCTTTTTGGCGTCGTTGCTGGGGAGGTGACTAACTAGAAGTAATTACTGATTTCTTCTATTTTCTAGTCTCCAACTTTCTTTTCTTCTACTTCTAGTCTTCAATTTTCATCCATTAGTTTATTTCTCCAAAAGTAATCTAGTAGCTTCCTTTATTTCATTTTTCATTAGCTACTTTCCTTTCCATTCTGCAAGAACTTTCTAGCTTTAAAGAAAATCTTACAAAAACAAACCCAAAAACATTTCATTTAATGCCTCATAGGAATAGGGACAATTTAGGGAAATTCTTAACAAATACCCCCACTGCATCCAATAGTCAACCTTCTCTTTTCTTCGGTGACTGTGAAGTGGAAGAACCTTTAGGTGACAAACCTTACATATTTGAAGAACCTACAAGGGAAGAAGAAGAGGAAGAATGCATTCCTACTGAACCAATGGCTGGAAACCAAAATGACAGGGGAGATAGAGAGAGAATTGAGAGTGCCTTCCCCATTAGGGAAACCAATGGCGACACTAAGATGAAGAATATATGCCCCTCTGCTCTACCACATTTCCATGGCTTGACAATAGAAGACCTTGACACTTTCCTATTTAAGTTTGTTGTTATATGCTGAGCCTATGACTATACAAATGATGATAAAATGTTAAATTTGTTTCCATCTACCCTCAAGGATGCAGCATTGTGCTAGTTCATGGGTTTACCTGGAGATAACATCACAACTTGGGCTCAGATGCAACAGAATTTTAACAACAAATATAGGGACTACTGTAGGTCAAAGGATACTAAAGAAGATATTTTCAAGATGACCATAGGCCAGGATGAATCCTTAGAAGATTATGAAGAAAGATTCCAGCTCAGTTACAAAAGGGCCAGGTGCACACTTGACCCTGAGTCACTAAAGTTGGTCCTGATTAGAGGAGTAGGGGAGGATCTTTTGGATACCGTACATATGATAGTAGGAGGAGATGTCTACCAATTACTCTATGAGGATATTAAGACTATCTTTAGAAACCATTCTAGGGCAGCCAGGAAAAAGTGTAGGGGTAGTCAACCTATGGCCAGTACATCATCCTCCAACTTATCCATCAAGGGTGAAATTGGAAATATGCTAGAAGATTTCAAAAGTGATATGCTGAAAACCCCTGCCTTGCAATTAGACACCATGAACATCAAAAGAAAGCAAAAGAAAGCAGAGAGAGCCTTGGCCATATTTTTTCCAAGATGCACCAAGAGGAATCCTAGGAATGAATCTCCATTGAACTATATTAAGCTTTGCTTAGTCTATGAAGAAAACCACTCCACAGACAAATGACCTTCTTTACCTGGACTCAAATTTGTATATCAAGGAGCTAAAGGGGTCACTGAGTAGCTTTGCTACATCAACCAAAGCAAACCTCCTGGACCTAGACCATACCAGCAGGGCATGCAAGGGTCATCCCATGCATATTACAACCCCAACCAAACCACAACTATACCTTCTTGGCGACCCCCTACACATCCTTCCTGGTCTACATGCCCTCCTTGGTCTTATACATCTCAGTATCATTCCTATCCAGCCAGCCAGTCATTTCAAACTTATGTTCAGCCACAACATCAGTGGAATACCCCACACCAGGGGTGGAGGCCCCAACTCAACAATGTTTTAGCTCTATTGCCTCCACCAGCTACCGAACCACAATTCTTGCACTCTGCTCCACCCAAACAACCCCATATGCCTACCCAGCCAAATCCAAACCCAACCAATAGGCAGTCTCAACAAGCATATAGTGGAGAGACATCATAGCCAGCTTATGCTGTAGAAATCCAGGAGATCAACCTGAGATCTAGGAGAATTCTCCCTAATAACCAACCTCCCTATACACATGGGGAGGTTGAGGAAAAAATATAGGAAAGAAACCTTAAATTAAATCAACCATTTCCTGAGAGATTAACCCAACCACTCTAGCCTACCCAAGAAGAAACTAAACTTCTAGGAGAATTGAAAAATCTATGTGTAAATATCCCCCTTCTCCAGGCAATCAAAGATGTTCCCATTTATAATAAGTTGATTAAGGAGAAGTGCTTCAAGCATCCAGGAAGAAGAAAAAGGGATGCCCCTACCATTACTGTCATTGGGAAGTTGTATGACTTAATGTTGGGGCAAGTAATATGTCCAAAGTATTTGGACCTTGGAAGCCCTATAGTAGATGTACACATCAATGGCACCATTGTACCACACACTCTGATTGATCTTGGTGCTGCCATTAATGTGATGACCAAGGACACCATGCTCAAGCTCAACCTCCAAGGGTCATTGAGGTAGACCTACATAGTTCTACAACTTGCAGACCTATCCATAGTCACCCCTGAGGGAATTGTGGAGGATGTGATGGTCTCCATTGACTCCCGGGAGTACCTTGCATATTTCCTAGTTCTCCAGCCTAAGGCTAAGCTTACTGGTTACCCTATCACCCTTGGGAGGCCATGGTTGGCCACAACTGATGCTTACGTTAGGTGCAGAGCTCGGAATATGACCATCAAGAATGGGCATATGTCCAAACAGTTAGTCCTATACCCTCCTGATCAACCTACCCTATAGCATGATTTACTTTTATGGTTAGGGGAAGAGGAAGAAGATGAAGTTTACTCTACCCAAATTTATGCTTTGGAAGCAACCATAGGAGGAGGAAAACAAGATGAGGATGACTTAATTGAACACCTACTCCAAATTCCAACTCCTAATTCATTACCATTAGAAGAGGAAGTAAGGGAAACCTAGATCCAATCATCCAATTGACTTATGCTTGGCCAATTCCAACCCACTCCGTGTCAAAACCATAGAATTTGGCCTAGAGAGAACTTTGAAAATTAACCCATCTCTTTCTTCTTTAGAAGAGGAAAAGCTATGCAACATGTTGAGAGAACACCTAGAAGCCTTTTCTTGGAGTTATAAGGAAATGAAGGGAGTACACCCCTCAGTGTCTACTCACCACATATACATCAAAGAAGGTTGCAAGCCAGTCAGGCAACCACAAAGGAGGATGAATCCAACTCTTAAAGACATAGTTAAAGAAGAACTGCAAAAACTGCTTGATGCATGATTCATTTACCCTATATTAGACAGTGATTGGGTATCTCCTTTAGTGCTATTTCCCAAGAAAAATGGTAAGTGGAGGATTTGCGTTGATTATAGGGAGTTGAAAAAAGCCACAAAGAATGATCATTTTTCGCTACCCTTCATTGACCAAGTGCTAGATGGCTTGGCAGGAAGGAAGTTTTCTTCCTTCCTAGATGGATTCAATGGGTACAACCTGTTACATAGCATTTTTTCACTATCCCTGTACTCCTCGTTCCTTGATCCTAGAGGACCTCTACAGTGAACCCTGCATGCTTTGTCTTCATGGAGAAACTCCCATTATGTCCCTCTTCATGAGCAGATCATTTCCCTTTTCCACAATTTCCCCTTAAACTTTTGTTTTTCCCAACTTACAGGACCAGTGCTGATGGCCTTTGTATCCCCCACACTGATGTGTTAATATTAGCACTATTTTCCACGCCGATCGGTGTGACATAGCTGTGTCTCAGTCACGTCGGTCCTGTTATGGAAATTTTTTTAAACTAGAGCTGAAGCTTCCATCTCTAGAAGCTCTATAACAGAAATCTGGTAAATGCTTTGGCCGAATGGGGTTGAGGATGACAGTTTGGGCTCCTTTTCCCTATAATGATGGAACTACCTCAAGAGATAAGTACTTATCCCATGAGAAGAGGATCCATCTCCCATCCATCTTTCCTATATAAACCTCCCTTCCTCCCACGCACAAACTAGTTGTGGTGACATAGTTAGATTGTTGGCTAAGTGTGAGTATGCTATTAGACAAGAAAGCTATTACTAGTTGTAGCCATCTAGTTGTGTGAGGGAGAACTGTGTTTGGTTTGGAGTGAAGCATAAATGGAAGTGTCTTTAAACTAATGTTGTTTGAAGCCATCATGAAGTGCTAGCAGAAGTGTGTGGGAACCTGGTCTTGTGAGAGGAAGACTATGACGTTAAGACAAATGGTTGTAATCTCTCTTTGATATTAATATATGCAACTATTGATTGATTTCCTACATGATTGTAATATTACATATTCATGTCATGATGCTTCTTGACTCATTAAGTAGGTTGGATTCCAATTTGTCTATTATTATGTTTGTTTGATGTTGTTGTTTACTTGTTTCAGGAGCTTGAAGAAGGAAGCGAGAGATTGCTGGAGTGAGCAAGTGAGGACATCATCAAGAAGGATAAGTGACCAAGGGGTAGGCCCTCTTGATTGATGCTAACCTAAGGAAATCTTCCATAGAATGTAACTGGTGTGGCTAGACACATTATCGGCCTAAAGGAATTCGTTCGTGTTTGCACGTATAATTTTACTTCACTACAAATTGGTGACCATACTGGGGAGATGCCATCTTTTTTTTGTTTTGGATTTCATAATTTCGTGAAAATTTTGCTAGTTTCACGTTTTCCCTTTTGTTTTGTTGCTTTTCTCCTGCTTACTAGCTTAAATATAAAAATCATAGTAGCAGATCTGGAATCTCTTTTGAATTTTTTTTTTTACTTTTTCTTAGTTTCCTCAGACAGCACATTTAAATGGTTGACAGTCATGTCGACTAGCCCGAATTGCAGAGGAACATTCATGCCGACCTGCCTCTGGTGCTTTTTTTTTTCAGTTAGGCAGTCGCACCAATTCCTGTAAGTGAAGATTAGGGCTAGAACCCAATCTTGGTGAGTGTGTTCTGCTCTTGTGTTTTTGACCCTATGAGCCTTTTGACTATTTTTCTCCCTGATTAGAAAGCTACTCTTCATTTGGTTTTGCTTGCCTGTAGGCTTGTTATCTTGTTGTTTGACTGATTGAGTCATTAAGTGGCCATCAACACTAGGACATCTAGCTAGTTATCCATTCAACATCTTGTGGACTCATCGAGTCTGGTTGTGGGTAAGTTTGCTCTTTGCATTTGCTTTTGGTCCCTTGTACAACTTTAACGTCTTTCTACACAAGTTTGAAAAAGTTCCATTTACTAGTTTAGACGTATTTTTCTAGCATAGATTACATTGTTGGTCTTGTGTTTGGAAAATTCGGTGCTTAATCAATTTGAATGAACTTATCCTTTCATGTTTTCATCTGCTTGAAGAGCTCATAGTCTCAAAAATTTTCTCATTGAAAGATTGTATGCAAAAGTTTGTTTCATTATTTTATGAGAAAATATGAAATTCTAGCCTGTTGCTTCATTATGATTTTTTCATAATGAAATTTTTTCATTTCGAAAGGACTAATAGCTAAGTGCTTGTCAGGAAATTAGGAATTGGAATGCAATTTTCATTAGTTTATTTTTATCAAAAAGTAAAGTAGTGGAAAATCATTTCTTTTTCAGTTGCTTGATTGTTTACATTTGATTGAATAGTTTGTACCCTCTCTAGTGTAAGCATTTCATTGAATTGAAAGGGTCTTGTCCCATTTAGTTTCATTTTGGGTTTTTTGAGTAGCATCACTAAGACTTGAAAACTGAAACTTAACTCAAGATCAACTCTAAACTGAATTCAATTTACCTAAGGCACATTTGACATTAACGATCACATCTAGAAGGTCTAGGCTGGAGACATGTTCTGGTGTTTGTAAACCTAGTAGTTGGCATTAGCTTTGGCATTAGATAACACTAGAACAAATTTGTGCTCCCTGTACCGCCACATATATAACGGTAGACCCCACTAGACTGTAATCCTTTCATCCTTAGGAAGCCGAGTCGGATGCCTTGCGAAAATGATACACCGAACACAACATTCGGGTAGATTGCATGCTCGTACTTCTTGGTTTACCGGGAGGTATTCTGTAGTCCATGGTTGCCTAGTAATCCTGCTTACCTAGATCATCCAGAGTATTCATTTGATCTTTTTGACTCATTAAATTAAAAGATCATCCGAGCACTTGTCCTTTCGAGCTCATTTCCAATTGAAAGTGATAGAGTCATCTTTTCTTCTTTCTCGACCCTTTAAAAATGAAAGAACATCAATCTTTTATGCATCTTAAATAATCAATTTCCCATGATCCAAAACATCCTATTAGATTTTTTGACCAAATTGTGAGTTCCCTTAAAAGGAAATTTTTGAAGCCTTGAATTTATTTGTTATGTTAGCTAATACAAGGTCATTGTGGTTGAACCATCTGGTTCACTCATTTGATCTTCCTCGCCTCCACCTTAAAGATCGTCCGAGGAGCCACCTCTTGAGTTATCAGAACCATTTGAGGACCAAAATTTTGATCTCATAATTGTCTTGAGTGTTCAACCATTATCATCTCGTCCTACACCTACTTTCGATTCAGGGTCATCTCCTGGTCTTGACCCGGAATCTCCAGATAATCTTGTTCGAATGCCAGAGAACTCGCTGACCACTGATGGTTAGCTTGGACTAGTTATCTGTCCTCTGAATCCCCTGTTTGATGCTATTGAGATATCACTACAACACCCTTACAGTCTGTACGATCAACCCGGTGTTCCCTTGGAACTATCCCCTAGTACATGTTCGGTTGTCCGTTGTCATTTGTTTCCAGACTTGGAACTCGAGGGTGATGGTCTAGCCACTTATTTGAATGAGTCCGAAGTCTCAACTCCACACACTATTGAGGGAGAAGAATTGCAGTTGTCGTTTCCTCCTAAAGGTTTCCCTTATTCAGAAGGTATTCCCGCCAGCTTGCCACCCCACTATGTGTCTTTAGGGCACTTAGTTTCAGGCATGCTAAGTGCCTCATCACTCTACCATAACTTTGTTTGGGCATTAGGTGTCATACCTACATCAGGTCTATTCATCATGAACACAACCTCCCAACTAGTTGTTACTTCAGTCCCAGTGCAACCCACCATTTCGAACACTCATGTACCATCAATCCCAGTTATGTGTCAGTTGGAACCAGTAGTTTCAAAGATTATCTCTGCTAGTTCTTCTGTCCCGTTAGTTAGTGGCCAGATTTTGCCACCTCCTGGGGGGCAAAATTTGAATGTATCTATGGTGTCAAGTGCCACTAATGTGAGAAACTCACATGCTTAGTATATACCATCCCTCTTATGGTATTATTTACAACCCTACCTACCCTACTAGATCAAGCAATGTCAAGTACCAACAGGTTGAGAATCCTGGTGGCCCATCTATATCAAACAATGTTTAGTATCTACAGCTATATGGGGCTCAGGTCCAATACCAAAATCCTTATGTTCCATACAATTCTCAAGGATTGGTTAATCAACCTTACACCATCTTGTCTAGGTAGTACATCCAGCCTAGCTACAACTAGATTCAGTTTGGTAATTTCCTGGGCACTGTTCAAGTACCCTTGCAATAGCAAGGATAGATTTTGAAACAGCAAGGGCAACCTTTGTTACCTCAAGGGCAACCTTATTTGCAGCAAGGGCTTTTTACGCAACTGCAAGGGCATATTATCCCGCAGCAAGGTCACCTACAACAACCGCAATGTCATTCCTTCCAACAGTTGCAACAAACTACACAATAGCAGATGCAATATGCTTTGCATACCTCTCAACCCATGCCCTTGCAGGGCCAACCTCTACAAACCCAGGGACAAATTTTATAGTCGTAAGGCCAGCAAAACCAACATGGGCAACAACAACCCTTGTATACCTATCAACTAGGGCAACCCTTGCAGGGATAGGTTCAAGGTCAAATCTTGTAGCAGGAGGTGTAGAATCCTCTTGTCGAAGGCTGACAGGTTTAGAATCCTCCCGGTGAAGCACACTAGGTACAAAACCCCTACATCCAAGGGAAAAAAACGTATCAACCCTATGCCCAAGGACTACAGGTCTAGAACCCTCTTGTTCAGGGATGACAAGGCCAACAACGCTATGTTCCAAGACAACAGGTCCCATACCCACATGTCCAAGGTCAACAAGCTCAGCAACCTTTTAACCGATATGTTGCCTATCAGCAACCTATGCATGGACAATTTCAAGGTATTCCTGGTCTAAATCCTCCCTTTGGTCAAGTTAACCCGTAAGGGGGGCAGCCTTAAATACCATATGGCCAAAATCCCCCATTATGGGGTAAAATTCCTTTTCAGCAGGGATGCCTCCTCCTTATTGTCATGCTTATCAAACTCCCATGCCTTTTAACACTTAATTACCATTTTTGGCTACACTTGAGTTGTCGGATGTATCATGTCTCACGAATGATCTGATTCTTCATTTGTTGTTCCAACCTCCAGTGTTGTCTAAGATATCAATTGATTGCCCCATGTTCGATCAAAAAACTAAGGAAGATCCTCAGGCCCACATAATGACACATCACCTCTGGGGCTCATCAAATTCATACATGGATGATTCCACTCATATTTGTCTTTTCCAAGAAACCCTTATGGGTGTCACAACAAAATACATCAAGCTACCTTGAAGTATTTTTCATGACTTCAATTCATTAGCCATGGTCTTCCTCACGCATTTTCAACTACCAGTTCATTATAAACGGGCACCTATCTACTCACATCGATTAAGCAAGACACTGCAACGCACATCTCTAATCGTATCCATGAATGGAGACATAGACGTAGACTGATCAAGTTCGAAATAGCTTATCAGTTGCTCACTGAATGGTTTACCAAATTTTTCGTAGCCCTAATTGCTCATGATATAGCCATGGGTGGATGCGTCATTGAAGAGAAACTTATCGATCTTAGTCTGGCCCCTTATATGAATTGTTACCCAATGCTCTGCAACCATCATCCAATCCCACGACATCGAAGTCACCTGTTGTCTCTCCCATTGATGGAGTTATTGGTTCAATATTCCAGGCCCCTGCCAAAACTTCTTCCAAACTGAAATTAGTCTCGAATACTGCTCCCAATAGTTCATCTCAAAACCCTCCAGGCCTTGGTAAAACCTTAGAGGTCCATGCTATCCAATCTACCATAGCGGACAAATCCTCGAAAGGAAAAAATAAAGGCAAAAGCAAGGCTAAAGCCGATGCCCTGAAATAGGATCCTCCCAAATTATTTACCGATGAATCATCACAACATAAACCTAAGTATTGTTGCCTCATTTGGGAGGAGGATCACTATAGTAAGGATTGTCCATGATGATCTGAAGTTAGTCGATTTCTCAAGCAGACCCTTGTTGTCCTCAAAGAGCCCTTTCCATCTTAGCAGACTCAAATGGTAGACCAACCCCAATCTACTTGCTCTAGATCTTAAGTGTTCATGATGAGCACACCCATTAATGTGGCTAGCCAATCGAAGGATTATCAAACTCCAGCTCCCACAGCAGGGAAATAAAAAGAAGTTCCTTATTCTTCTTCTACCCCAAGTTATAGCCCTCTACAAATCAAGCGACCTAACCCTAATTCCACTCCACGGCCACCCTCTCAAGGTGTGCTAAGGAAATCCTTGTACAATCCCAATGCCCAAGCCGCTCAACATTACAATATTGTTGAAGATTTGGCATAGACGCCATCAACTATGTCGGCTCTTGAGGTACTCCAAAGCTGCCCATCATAATGGAAATCTTTACTGTCAGGTATCGAGGGCATCGATCCCACCAATTCTAATTTGATCTATTTCGATCTAGAGAACCATGTTCTGAGACTCCCTCATCAAATTGCCTTTCTTATTCAGGTAATCATTAGTGAAAAGAAAATCCATTGCACTATCATAGATGAAGGTGATTCTACTTGCATCATGTCAACTGCGTGCTGGAAGGCTATTGGTTCCCCTACACTGCACTAGTGTCTAAACACATTGGAAGCTTTTCATGGACGTGATTCATGACCCTTCGGTGTTTTACCCAACCTTTCCATCACCCTGGAAGGCAAGATAATGCAAGTCAAAGTAGAAATTGTTGATACCAATCTCAATTATAATATTCTACTGGGCCGAAGTCGGACTCATGCCATGTATGTTGTGGCCTCCTCTTTGTTTCATGTGATTTGTTTTCCCCATTAAGGGAGGATTATCACCATTGATCAATTATCTTTCTTTTCCTCTTCCTCATCTGATGGCAACATTCCGTATGTTAAGCACTCTGGTGCTCCCTTTAAGAGTGTGGAAGCAGGTCTTTTCAAAGATTTTGCCTTAATGGAGGATTTTCCACTCCCACCTCCTCATGTTTCCTTTGTCAACATTATCTCAGTCAAATCTGATCCCTGGGTCATACATGCGCATTATCTAGTTGATGCTTGGGGCAACGTCATGCCGCTTAGTCCCGCAGAAGTCAATTATGTGGTAATCATTTTCGCTGTGAACTCTTCATCCTGTGATTCTTATATTTCGAAGACCTCTCTCGATATGTATTCTCAATCCCCCTAGCTTGGTACTTTGGAATCATCTGATCCCTTAGCCAAGACCTTCCTCACTGATGAAGGTTTCATGGAAATCATGTCTCTCATGGAACTAACATGGATCGATACCCATCATTTCTTCTTTTTCTTGCCTCCCCCGGTGGTCATGTCTACCTCTTTCAAAGGGTCCTCTTCTCCATTTCCACCACTGACTATTACTCATGAAGTATAGTTGGAAGCAAATTTGGGTAATATTACCAAAATGATGCCGATTGACTTTTCCATCAAGCCCGATATCATTGAACACATTCATATCAGGGTATCTTGTTCTCCAGATGAGATTAAGACATATACTCATCTTTTTCAAGAATTTCATGATGTGTTTGCATGGTGTTACGAAGAAATTCCTGGCATTGATCCCAAAATTGTGGTGCATGAAATACCAACGTATCCGGATGTGATGCCTGTTCGCCAATGGCTTCACTCAGTGCACCCTAGAAATCTTGCTGCTATTAAGGGTGAAGTCGAAAAGCTTCTAAAAGTTGGATTCATTTATCCCATTCCCCTTATAGACTGGGTGTCCAATATTGTCCCGATGAATAAAAAACAAGGCACGATCTGTGTTTGCATGGATTATCGAGATCTTAATCATGCCTATCCTAAAGAAAACTATCCTACTCCCTTCATTGAACAAATCATTGATGAATGTGCTGGGAGCGAGATTTTTTCCTTTATGGACAGTTTTTCTGGTTACAACTAGATCAATATCGCACTCACTCATCAAGAAAAGATAGTCTTTATCTACCCATGGGGTACGTTCGCATACAAGAAGCTCTTGTTCAGCTTAAAAAATGTTGGGGCCAGGCAATGTCCTATGTGTTTCATGATATTCACAACATTGTCCAACCTTACTTTAATGACCTTCCTGCCCATTCTCGTAAGCGACAAGATCAGCCAAACCACCTACGACAATTTTTTCTATGTTGCAAACAGTATAACATCGGGTTAAATCCACAAAAATGTGTTTTTTGTATGGAATCAGGATGACTCCTTGGCTTCATTGTTTTTAAGGATGGGATTCGCCTGGGTCCGCTAAAAGTCGAGTCCATTGTAAACTTACCCTCTCCATCTTCACTACACCAACTCTATAGCCTTCAAGGAAAGGCTAAATTTCTTTGTTGTTTCAAAGCCAACTATGCTGGGCTAGCTACTGGATTTACCCGATTGCTCAAAAAGGGAACACTCTTTGCATGGGATGAGATAGCCCAAAAACCTTTTGATGATCTTAAGGTTGTCCTCATAAATTCTCCTCTGTTGCATCCAGTGGATTATTATCGAGATTACTTCCTTTACCTAGCCACAGCCCCTAACACCAAAACTATGGTATTGGTTCAAGATGATGACAAAGGCAATGAGCACGCCATCCACTACCTGAGTCGGAATCCCCTCGACACTGAAATGCCTTATGCTTATGTCGAGAAATTGGCTTTGGCCACCATTCAGGCTATTCAACGTTTTCAGCATTATTTTCTCTTACAAATGACTACAATGATTTACGAGTGCAACCCTATGACCTACATCCTAACTTGTCAGTTGCTTGGGGGCAAGTATTCTAAATGGATCGTTATCCTGTAAGAATTTGATTTGGTCTTCACTACGGCCAAATCTAAGAAGTCACTTGTCTTCGCAAAATTGATTTGTTCCCTTCCCTCCAAAGCTCTCCCTGCTGGTGTAGATGAACAACTCCTAGATGAGACCCTTTTTCTAATTAGTACCCTTGATCCATGGTATGGTGATATCATCGTGTATCTCCAAACCTCCACATTTTTTTTCTGTGTTGACCAAAGATGATCATCGAAGGACTCAGCATCATTCTCAACCCTACTGCATTATTGGTGATACTTTATACCGTGTCAGTGTCGATTTTGTTCTTCACTAATGCCTCACGAATGAGGAAGATGAAAAAGTTCTCAATGATTGCCACTCTAATGCATGTGGTGTTCATATGTCTCGTTATGCTACATCTAAGAAAATCCTTCGCTCTGGTTATTTCTAGTCGTCCATCTTCAAAGACTACATTCTTGCTACCCACAAGTGTCATGAATGCCAAATATACCAACGCAAGATGCACGCCCCACCCACTCACCTACACCTCGTCATTACCATTGGTCCCTTTGCCAAATGGGGCATTGATTATATGACATGTAACCCTCATTCGACCGGGGGCATGGCTACATCAGTATTGCTATGGATTAATTCAGTAAATGGGTCGAAGCGATGCCTACATATTTGGCAGATGGTAAGATGACAACTCAATTCCTTTTTAACAATGTTATTTCCAGGTTAGGCGTACCCCAAGACATTGTCATAGATCATGGCTCCCACTTCAGAGATTACAAGATTGTAGAACCAACATCTGAAGCCAAAGGCCAAGTTGAAGCTGTGAACAAATTTTTGGTCACCATGCTTCACTGTACTATTGGGATGCACAAATCAAATTGGCATCTCATGCTTTTTTCAGCTCTATGGACCTACCAAACTTCAACCAAATATGCCACTAGTTTCACACCATTCCAATTGGTTTCTTGTGTGGAAGCAACATTGCCGATCAAATGTAATATTCCTTCACTTAAGTTAGCTATTGAACTTCTCCCTGAAACATCACCTCAAGAGGAATGCCTCTTATATTTAGAATGACTAGATGAGACTCGATGTCTTGCTGCCTTGGTCATCGAAGCACAAAAGGAACAGGTCAAATCCCATTTCAACCAGTTAGTCTCCCCTAGCGCTTTCTTTGAGGGTGATTTGGTCCTGCTATACGACCAAGCTAATGATAAGATGGGGGCAGGCATGTTCGAACCTATGTGGCACAGGCCCTATATTGTAAAACTTTTTTTGCAGAAAGGAGCCTATGAACTTATTGATTATGAAGGAAATCCTCTCGATAAGCCCTTAAATGAGCTTTACCTCAAAAATTACTATGCTTAGGTCACCTTGCATGGTTACTTATGTACATTAGTGTGTGATTCATTTTTGTACAGTGTGGTTTTGTGTGGAATTTTTCGAACAACTTTCCTATTTACTATACTTTTCATGCTTTGTAGATGTCTACAGCTCCTCACATCAGTTTCGCTGATGGTGCTTGCCGAAGTACCCGAAAACTATCGTCTGCAGCATGGGCTATCTACAACCCTAACAATGATTTGATTGATCTTCAAGGTATTTGCCTAAGTCATACAACCAACAACATTGTTGAATACAGTGTAGTAATTGAACTGTTATCAGAAGCCATTGCTCTGGGCATCAGAGAATTGGTTTTCAACCTAGATTCACAGCTTGTCATCCTTCAACTCAATGGGAAATACTCCATCAAAAACCCTCAAATATTATGAATGTATCTTCATATCCATATCTTGGAAAGACATTTTGATTATATCACATATCATCATATTCCTAAATGCATGCATACATTAATAGATGCATTAGCTAATTACGTATTGGATAGAAATTAACGAAACATGTAAAAGATAAGACAAACCATTTGTACCATAATAGATAGAAAAATATAACATATATACATATGTGAAATTTGATACATCCAAACACCCAAAAAAAATATGTATGTCTCCAATAATATAGGTGGCTTGCAAGCCTCGTACATCTGTGGCACGCAGGCCTCAAAAAATATGTAAGTACTGGACCTAGGAACTACTTGCCATGGTGGTCATGATAGCATGAAACAACTCACACTACGCGACTTAGTAATCGGTGGATCTGATCTGAGACTCCCACTGTGTGCCTCTAGTACCATTGAGGCATGTCTCCTATCCGCACATACTTAAGGATACTATGAGTTATCCCCTCTAGGTTCCTCGCAATCTCCTCCTCGTTATCACTCCCTTCCTGATAAGGGGTGACAACGTCAATAGGACAAGGATAGCACCTTGCTCTCAGAGACATCTCGGCTGGCCTCTCTAGTCCAAGATCTGCATACACAAGATAAATGTTATAAGCATGCATATACAAAAAATAATTAAAAAACATCAAAATCAAAATTTGGTTTGGTTTTTTTACCTTCGTCATCGAAGTCCTCCCATCTAGCAAGGGCATATCTGGGTCTCCATGAAAATCAGTGTCGCTATACGGCCAATCCTCGACAATGATTTTATGTCCTCGTAACCATGAAAATAATGCTAGTCGGTAGGACATATGATGACCCCTAATGATCCTAGGCATCAAACGACTCCAGCAGGCCATCCGCGAATCATGTGGCATAGGAGGATCGACCTCAGTCAACTGATACTCGAACAGTGGCACTCGTTCCAGGAAGAAGGTCACAAGTACTGATCCAAAGCCTAATTTCTTTAGATTTCTCATCTTCACCTTGGACAACAGGCACTTGATATTCATCTTCATGGCGTTTGCCTAGTTGAAGATTGTGGGAGGTGTGTAGTCTATAACATAAAGGAACTTCAATTTATTAGTCTCATTTTCTGCCTGGGACCCTGACACTCTGTTGATGGTCAATAGAAGCACCCTCAGTGTCAAATCCCATACACTGGAAATCTCAATCTTTCCACTTTTGGATTTCAAGGCCTCAAGACAATGCACGACAAGCAGGGAGGATATGCTTGACCCAACTGGATGTGACCTACACAAATTCACTGGCAAACCTCTACGAGACAGCCCAATGATGAAGTAAATCTCTGAAGTGGTCAACTCCAGCTCCTGGTCCCCAATGACAAAAGTTTCATGATTAATGTCCCAAAGACTTATCAAATACCAAAGCAATTCGGGTTGGGCCCGCATCCTTGGTATAAGGAAAAACTTGAGGAGTGCATAAGTCCTCGAAGCCTCCAGGAAATTTGGATCATTCATTGCCTGGGTGTCCACATCTTCATGTTCTCTTTCCTTCCAATCCACCATTTTTGTGTTTTCTCTCGTGAAAAAGCCATTTATTTCAGTCAATCATCATTTTTGGTACATAAAAATCAAATTTTAACAATCAGTTATTGAGAAAATTTGTTTTTGACCTATCCATAGTGTTACACACATGTTTTAGAAATAGTCCCACCGGTTGGTGTGGATGGCTGTGCAAATGAACCTCGGCCGACGCAACCCTGTGCCCAAAAATCACGTCGACCGAGGGTGAAATTTTTTCTCAAAAACATCCCTACAAATCCAAGAAAAAGGTTAAAAGCATAAATGAATAACATGAAAATGGAGCTCAAGGCTTCGACTATTACTTGGAACTAACGGCTCGTCGATTGGCCTCCCAGATCTCTTGCAATCTGCTCTGGAAAAACTAGGGCAAAAGAGGGTAAAAGTCTTCACTACAAAGGTAAAAAGGTCAATGGTAAAAATATATTTACTCTTCCCCTATTTATTCATTTTTTCATGAAAATATCAGGTTTTGTAAATATTTTGGACCTATTTTCCCTCAAGGACTCGATAATACACTTTTCCTTGCTTGTGCAGTGATAGGTGATGAACGTTCGACAATGGCAATGAGTCATATTTCATCTCTTTTCTTGACTCGTTAAACTCATATGAAAAGATCATTTAGTACTTTTCCATTTTTGATTCATTAAAGGGAATAAAAATGGGGGGTCCAGTTTCATCTCCTTTTTGACCCTTTAAAAGCAAGAAGATGGCCAAGCCCTTGTCATCTCGAACTCATTAATGGATGCAAAACATCATTTTCCCGGTATAATTTTACCCCTTTTTCAGGCTGGGATGCACTATTTACGAAAAAGGTACTCCTTCACTGAAATGGTCAAGCGGTTCTCTCAAGTATTGTTTTCTACCTTTTCAGGCTTGAGAGACACAAATGTATGAAACGGGACCATGTGGAGTTTTCTTTTATGTGTCTTTTTCAAACTCTCTAAACATTTAAAAGATACTGAGTTACACCTTTATCGGACTCATTAAACTATTAAATGACATCGGATTCGTCACCATGACGAACACGAGTTTCTCCTTCCTAGGGCTCATTAAAATTACTAGGTTAGACTCATCCTAAGGATGAACTTACAGTGCAAGCATATGCTATCCCCTTCAAGCTTACTATAAAAAATAATTGGGGTACTCGCCAGAAATTGTGGGGGAGAAATTTGGAAATTTATCGAGTCGTGGCGCCATCTCACTCTTTAACATGACACTTTTTGCTTCATGTCAAGTTGGGACATCCTCCTTTACATCGTTGACCTATCTAGGTTTGGGTCATTCATTTTTTCCTTCCATCCAATCTCTGCTATGTCACCATGACCATCGATCCCATGGATCCAAAAGCTGCCAAACTTATAGTTGTGTCTCTGATATGTTCACGAGTTTTCCTTCTACAGTTACACTTACCTCTGATTTTCTGTATCATCTAAAATCATTTTTGCATCCTATCATCTCACGTCGATGATGTGGGATTTATTATGGCCCTCTTTCGACATAGTCACTTTCTGTCGACACCAGCTCATTATTTGGGAAGTTGATTGAGAGACTCCCTTCCAGTACCTTAGAGCTTGCATGCCTTACTGACAAGTTCTTCCCACATGACGACAAGTTCACATCATTGGCTTTCGATCGGGTGATTTTGCGGATGTTCGACTTCAATTCCTATATTCACATTCCATGAATTGTGTTGATATTACCTTGAGGGCAATTTTCATTATTGGTGGTTTCTCTCGCGGTTGTTAACAGTTCACATCATTGACTGGTAATCAAGTGACTTTCTAGTATGTTCGACATCAACACTTCTATTTGCATGCTAGGATCTGTAGTTTGATCAAGTCGTGTTGGAGCGCAAGACCCTGGACTCAGATTACAAAAAAGTCTAGTTTGCGAAGTGGTGTGACATGGTTATGATGATATGCATGTCTTTTTCAGATGGCTGGTTGTGACCAGACCATGAGTTATCATATGTGATCCTTATCATTATTGGATGGCTACGACCATACCTTGGTTTCATTATGATCCTCTTTGATGGATGGTTGCACCCATACCTGGATCCATTTACATGATCATTCTCTGAATGGCTACGTCCATGCCACAATTCATGTATCATTTGACAGATATCTTAGTTTATGTATATGTATTTGTACTTTCTTGCAAGTTTTCCAATGGCAGACCGGTTCTTCGCACTAATTTATAACGAATTTCATCCCTCACTTCGGTTCGCCCTTCACTCTTTAGTGGGCATCTGTTACACAACATTTTGTCATTGTCCCTGTACTCCCCATTCCTTGATCCTAGAGGACCTCTACAGTGAACCCCGCATGCTTTGTCTTCATGGAGAAACTCCCATTATGTCCCTCTTCATGAGTAGATCATTTCCCTTTTGCACCATTTCACCTGAAACTTCTATTTTACCCAATTTACAAGACTGCCACTAATGGTATTTGTATCCCCTATGCTGATGTGTAAAGATCTAGCACTATTCCCCATGCTGATAGGTGGGACTAAGCTGTGTTCCAGTTGCATCGGTCCTGTTATGGAAAGTTTTTTAAGTTAGAGCTAAAGCTTCCATCTCTATAAGCTCCATAATGGAAGTCTGGTAAATGGTTTGGCTGGATGGGGTCGAAGATGATAGTTTGTGATCCTTTCCCCTATAATGATGGAACTACCTCAAGAGATAAGTCTTTCTCCCATGAGAAGAGGATCCATCTCCCATCCATCTTTCTTATCTAAACCTCCCTTCTTTTCAAGCACAAACTAGTTGCAGTGACATCGTTAGAGTGTTGGCTGAGTGTGAGTATGCTATTAGACAAGCAAGCTATTACTGGTTGTAGCCATCTAGTTGTGTGATGGATAAGTGTGTTTGGTTTGGAGTGAAGCCTAAAGGGAAGAGTCTTTAAATTATTGTTTCTTTAAGCGATCATGAAGTGCTAGCAGAAGTGTGTTGGAACCTAGTCTTGTTAGAGGAAGACTACGACATCAAGGCAAACAACCGTAATCTCTCTTTGATATTAATATATGAGACTATTGATTTATTTCCTACATGTTTGTAATATTGCATATTCACGTCTTGATGCTTCTTGACTCATTAAGTAGGCTGGAATGAAATTTGTCTATTATTATGTTTCTGTGTTGTTGTTATTTACTTGTTTCAGGAGCTTCAAGAAGGAAGCGAGAGATTGCTGGAGCAGGGAAGCGAGGACATCATCAAGTAGGATAAGTGACCAAGAGGTAGGCCCTCTTGATTGATCCTAACCTAAGGAAATCTTACATATAATGTAACTGTTGTGGCTAGACCCATTATCGGGCTAAAGGAGTTTGTTTGCATCCGCACCTATAATTTTACTTCACCACACAACCAAATCCAAATCTGCCCAGAAGACTAGGATAAGAACACATTCACCTATCCTTGGGGTAATTTTTCCTATAGGGTCCTTCCTTTTTGCCTATGCAATGCTCCTGCCACCTTCCAAAAAGCAGTCCTGAGTATTTTTGTTGAATTAGTACATGATGTTGTGGAAATCTATATGGATGATTTTACACCTTATGGCTGTGATTTCCAAGAAGCCCTGACTAACCTAGGCAAAGTATTACACAAATGCATTGAAATGAACCTGTCTCCCAGTCCAGAAAAATGTGAATTATTAATGACTGAAGGGACTGTGCTAGGTCATTTAATATCTCAACAAGGACTACAGGTGGACCCAAACAAAATAATAATCATCCAAAGGGTCCCACCTCCACAAAAGCAGAGAGATGTTAGGAGCTTCTTAGGGTTAGCTAGATACTATCGAAGGATCATAAAAGGACTTCAATAAGTTGGCCTCTCCTTTTTTCAGGTTGTTGGCCAGATATTTTGAGTTTATATGGTTAAAGAGCTATCAAGAGGCATTAGACACTCTAAAGGGTAAGTTAACCACTGTACCAATCCATAGATGCCCAAACTGGGCCCTCCCTTTTCATATTCATGTTGATGCCTCACACAAAGCCATAGGAGGAGCCTTGGGTCAGTGATCTAAAATGAGGGTTCGAACAACTTCTCATGCTTACAAGAACCTCCCACTCCAAAGCTTAAACAAACATGACCTAGCTTATGTTGACAATTGCAAAATTATGTACTTGAAACATGTGTATGTGTTTGTTTGTTTTCATCTGTTTAAGTTCTTTAACTTCATTTGTTTCTTCTGATATTGAACACATATATCAGACATATAATGCAGCAAATAAACATCACACATAATAGAAAATTTAATAAGGACTTCACCCCGATCTAGTGGGCTACGTCTCCGTGAGCTCTTGTTAACTTGACTTGGCTCTTTGGGATTATGCCTTGAATTATTTTACAAGTTTCACACTCAACTCTAGAGGTTACTAAAATGAACCAATGGGCTTAGAAAGCTAGCTATATCGCTATTATGGATGTCCTCATTGTGCAAGTAGATCTAGGCTCCCTTGGACTTGATTCCTTCAGTAGGTGCACTAAGCTTCCCTGAGCTTCTTAATGGCACAAACTACTTCAGAATGCTTCAAATGTCTCTAAAACCTCTGCTACTATCTCTAGCACATATCTAACATCAACAAATGCCTATTCATTTGCTCAAAACGAGAACTGCATTCTCGATCTAGGCCTTCCTCCATGGATGGCACTAGGCTGCCTGAAACTTCCCTTCAGCATCCTGGCCTTTAGAAGTCTCCAAATTCTTTTTAAAATACCTTCATTGGATTCAGAAGGTTCATTACAATTAGGAATGACTATTTTTTTGCTGAGAATGGATACTGGTAGCTCCTACAGCAGCCTCCAACCCCTGGTGGCCCTTAGCTCCAAAATCTCCTTAGACAAAAATATCCTTGAAGATGGCTTCTTCAGCTTCTTTGGACTATTGCAATGGCTTCATCAGGCCCAAATTAGCCTAGGTAGACTCCTCTTCCACTCTCTTAGGTCAAAATTTTCTTTCTTTTTTTTTGCTAAAGAAAGTGTGGATCCTTCTAATTCAAAGAGCAAAAACTAGTGTACACTTTTTACAAACTTCTGCCCAACGCCAAGGACAGAGAAAAGAAAGAAAGCCCTGGACATCAAGGGAAAATCCTTCAAGAATTACAACAAAAAAATTCTAATGAAGGGAAGAACCCACGAACAACCCGCAACCCCAAACACCGAAGGTCTGGGCAATCTGGGCTGTCAAAAAGAAGCAAGTAGATCAATGACTGAGGGGAAATCGCTTGGCTCAAAAAGCCCTAGAGATAAGCGACAAAGCCCCACCAAAAAGCACGATCGAAATCAATCGTTGATCGCTGTCGACCAAGATCTACGGGTGAGAGTGATATCGCACAGGCCAACTAGAACCAGTGTTAATGTATGATAAGGGGCAGTATTCGGTACACTCCCTCTGCCATGTGTTGAAACTTGACTGGAATTACTGCAAATTCTCTAAAACCACTCTCCACATAAAAGTGGTACGATCAACATGAAACCACCTGGGAGGTGGTTTCCTATACTGGGCTCTTAAATTCAGAGCAAACTGACTGGTGGATAAAATAGGGTTCCTCTTGCGCCTGATAATTTTGTCTCCTGAACCTAAAACCTCAGGAAGTTTAGAGGTATTCCTTCGTACCAGAAAAACCACCAAAAAACTGTCCAAGGGCCACCAAAAAACCAGTGAGACCTGGACAAGAAGATCCAGGAGGAGATGAGTACGAACTTGACAATCTGCATCTCAGGTTCTGCCTGCTGGACTGAGAAGGAACCCCCCTACGTCATCCCATCATGGGATTCCACCCAGCACGGTATCTGGTGACCTCCCTGTCCTCCTTAGCTTGTTCTTCCCAGATAGCCTTTGCACGACTTGGAGGGATTTCTTGCCACTTCTTGGCCATTCCACCTTCAGCATTGTTTGCTCCATGATTGGCCAGTAAGTCGGCCATTTTATTGGCCTCACGTCGAACGTGGTTGAAGCTGATGGTTCGAAGGCCCCTTAGATGCATTTGTATTCTTTGATAAACTTGGATAAGTTTCCAATGATTCAAGACTATGTCTGGCTTGGAACCACCACTGATTCTTTTTGCTGCATTGATGGTAATCTCATAGTCTACTTCCACAATGACATTTGAGAGATGATTCTGTGATAGAGACTCTAGAACTTGCTCCAACGCCATCACTTCCGCCATGTTATTAGTAGCTCTACCTAAATGGTAGTGGAAGATAAATATAATATTTCCCTCGTCATCCCTTAAAACTCCTCCATACCCAACATTTTCTAGATTGCCTTTTGAGGCACCATCAATGTTGAATTTTAGAAAGAATTTCGGAGGGGGTTTCCAGTAGTCCTTCTCCGTAACCCTGGATTTATCCTTTTTGTTTCTGCCTTCAGGAGTTATCTCTAGCATTCCCAGTTGCCTAAGAATTCTCTGCTCTTCACCTGTGGGGGGGTTCAAGGGGATATTTCTAACAGTAGATCTGACTGTTTCTTTGATTTGTTTCAAGATAAGGTCAAGAAGGTTTTGTGCTGGGGACTTACCATGGTTGAAAATTCTTTTATTTCTTTCTTTCCAAACATTCTAGATAATAAAGCCGGGTGTGGAGGCCCAAGCCAAATTAAGGGCTTCATTCTCCTTGAAATTATTTCTCCAGTGACTTAGGATATTTTTGATACTTCCTCTGTCTCTATCAGACTGCTGAAAAATAGAAGAGAACAACTCCCACAGCCAAGAAGTATAAGAGCAGCTATTGAGAATATGTTCCATCGTCTCCTCCTGTTCCTCACAGAGATGACATCTGGAGGGTCCCATAATTCCCCTTTTTCTAATATTTTCCCAAGTCAATATTTTCTTGTGATGAACCAGCCACATAAAAATCTTGATCTTCATCCATACTTGCTGCTTCCAAAGATGCTTCCAGGCCTTGTCTGGAACACTGTAATTCAGCCCTAGAAGATAACCCTTAGCCTCCTTGATATTAAAGACTCTGCGCTTGTTGTTACCCCATCTCAATTGATCATGCCCTTCCATTTTCAATATCATTCTTTGCTTGAGCAAGTCCCAAGAGCCTCTTCTCTTATTTTTAGGGGGTTATCCTCTCCACAATCAATGTTTCTCCAGCTTCTCCATTTCTCATAGGTATGCGTGAGATCCGAAAAATCCTTAACTCTGATTAATCCTTGGGCATTTGTTTCTTGCTTGAGGCATACAAAATTCTCAGTTAACAATGTTGGTTCCTGTTGCCATTTGTCCTCCCAAAAAAGAGAAAGATCTCCTGCTCTGATTTCCCAAAAACTATTATTTTGAACAAGACTTCTGTTCTCCCACGCTCTGTTCCATATGTATGAACCTTTTATTATTCCAGAAATTCTTATGAGGTCCTTGTGGTGCCACAAGCTGTCATATTTCTCTTTCCATATCCTGGCCCACTGTGCTTTTGGCTCCTACACCCATCTCCACCAGATTTTGGCTCCTAGAGCTTTACAAAGAATCTCTTGATCATCTAGGCCAAGGCCCCCCTAACTTTTGGGCTTGCATACTTTATCCTAGGAAACCAAGGCTCATTTCTTTCTGGTTTCCTCCTTTCCCCATAGGAACTCTCTCTGAATGTCTCTGATTTTCTCTAAGACACCTTTTGGGGCTAGGAGAGCTGATAACATATAAACAGGGATGGATTGGAGAACAGCCTTAGTCAGAACTAACCTTTCGACCAGATTCAAGGCCTGGAAGGTCCAATTTTTTACTTTATCCTGCATATTATTAAGGACCGGTTCCCAAATACTCTTAAGCATGGGTCTGGCAGTAAGAGGAATTCCTAAATATTTAGAGGGGAGGGAATCGCGTTGGAATCCAAGAATTCTTGAGATATTTCTTTGGATAGCAATGTTAGTGCTAAAGAAGAAGATCTTAGATTTAGAGAGCTTGACTTTCATACCTGGCGCTAGTGCAAAATCCTTAAGAATTTGTTTGTAGGCCAAAGCTTCTTTGACTGTTGAAACACCTTGCAGTGAGGTATCATCTACAAATTGTTTATGAGTCAGCACAAAACCGTTCTCGAAAATTTGAAGACCCCTAATATTACCCATATCTTTGGCATGCTTAATGGATCGCTCGAGCCCTTCCATCATAAGAATAAATAGGAAGGGAGAAATAGGGTCTCCCTGCCTGAGGCCTCTAGAGGAGCTGAAGATTTCTGAGGGGTATCCATTGAATAGAATGGAAAAGCTGGAGGAGGATACTAGCGCCATAACCCATCTGACCCAGTTATGGTCGAACCTAAAGGTGTGGAGAACCTTCGTGATATAATTCCAATTCACCTTGTCATACGCCTTGGCAATGTCCAGTTGCATTAACATACCTGCCTATTTTTTGTTGGTAAGCGTGTGCACCACCTCATGAGCTTGAATAATGTTATCTAGAATCTATCTTCCCTCCACATAACCTTACTGTTCCTCAGACACTAGCGAGGGAATGAGAGGTTTGAATCTATTAGCCACTACTTTAGATATTATCTTGTAGACCACGTTACATAAGGTAATATGCTTGTACTTATCTGCGGCTTGAGCTCTGTCCTATTTGGGAATTAGGGAAAGAAAGGAGGTGTTGACATCTTTCAGGATGGTCTTATTTCTCCTGGAGTCCTCAACAATAGCCACGATGTCCTCTTTAACAATATGCCAACACGCTTTGAAAAAATCCACATTGAAACCATCGGGACCTAGTGCTTTTCCATTCTGCATTTCTTTGAGAACCTCACTAACCTCCTCCTCCTCAACTGGTTTATTGAGGTTAAAATTATCCTCTCTGGACACCAATTTGGGGATATGTCCTGTGATTCCCTTTATGGCCTGATCCCTATCTGGAGTGTTTTCCCTAGTGATATTTCTGAAATGTTGGACCAGAATGGCTTCAATATCTTTATGTGTGGTTTGAATTTCCCTCTTAGGTCAAAAATTTCATTTGCAGTTCATTAAATGAATTTCTCCTAGTTTTCTTCCACCAAATCTAGAAAACTGTAGCTAACTATAGTTAACTGGCACTAATTTTGGTAAAAGATGCCAAATTTAGAAATCTACCAACCTGACTATCGGGTGACCGTAACTGTTGGGGGTAATTGCACATGTGAACACATTTTATGGGCAGTGGTTAGGGGAACCGTTAGGGTTGGCGGGTTGGCAATTAACTATAACTCCCGACGCTAACCACGGCATGTGACTAGGGCTATGGGGACCGCTGGCGGTCTATCCTCGAAACACGTAACCATTAACATTCAAATATAAAGCGTGTTCCAATATATTTAAGAAACAATGTGTAGTGGAGATAGTCAGATCTTTTGGTTTGCATGTGGGAGGTCACGGGTTCGATCCCGCTCGACCCCATAAAATTTTTATCATGCCAATTTAGGGCCACGTGGTGGCCTCTGGGCTTGCCATGTGTCATCTCCTAATTGGCCCAACCAGAAGGAATATTCCATCAAATATTCTAGAGAATATTCTAGGGAATATTCCTCAAAATATTATTTTTCTAATATTTCCACAAATAAAAAAATTCTTTAAAATTGAAGTTTACTGGACATTTTTAAAATGCGATAACTCCTCCATATAGTGTTCGTTTTTCAAACCATTCATGGCACCATAATTAGGAAGATGAGATATATCCAGTCATTCAGGTTCGACACACTTTTAAACACTTTAAAATTTGAGCTATCATTGAAGTCCTAGATCAATATCTGATCACTCCTTCCCATTGGAAATCTTTTGGACCCCAAAATACTGATATACTAATTTGAATAGTAGATGAGAGTACAACACCCTCTTCTTTCAGCCTCCATACACTTGCCTTGCATGGCTAGTGCCTTTAAACTAAAACACGAAGGTAGTCGACACTTCCCTTCTTGTATGCGCTTGTCCTCCTATTAAGAACTTTCTTCCTTGAACTCATTTAGAATTTACAGAAGGTAGCTAATCATTGCTTCCATCCCACTTCCATGAAAAAATCACAAATGTAACCGTGGCAATTTTTGTTGTTGCAAATCTTCTTCTGTAGATGATGTCGAAAGAAGATAATAACTTGATGAAATAAATTCTTGTTTCAATAAAAGAAAAAACTTTCACATCCTGTGAATTATCATCATGTCTTTACATCATGTTTACAAATTATCGACTAAATCATAAGTCGACAAAAGTCATGCCTTTGAAACATTTGGCCCTTCAAGTCAAGCATTTACAAAAATAATTTAAACGATGCCTTTACAAAGATAAAACACTTCATCATTATCTCCCTTTTACAATATTGGAGATCAAATCAACTTTTCCAAAGTCAATATTACATTGCATGCATGTTTAAAACAAAGTAATCAACCCTTCAAGTTAATCACACATACATGTTCAAATTACTAGGAAATCGTCATCCCCGTGCTCATGCATATCATTCTCATGCATGCATTTCATCCTTCAACTTTCTCTTAAGTACAATCATAAGTACAATATCCTTGATCACATGTACATGTACTTTCAAAGCTGAAATGAATATAACTTGCGCTGCAATAAAGCGAGTCTCATACTCAACTTTTCCTTCCTGCAAGTTGCATTCCCTTAGCAAAGAAATTCATTTAATCAAAAGACATGCAACTTTAATTGGATAAGAACTCTAACCATTTCTTACCAATCCACATCAAAGGTGATTCCTTTAACTTCACATCAACATCAATTTGTGGATCATCCTGACACACATCGTTTATGGAAACTTCGTTTCCATTCTTTCCATACTCTTTCTCCACTTTCTTCAACTTTCGTGGAAGCATTGTTGGATTCAAAGTCCAACACCTTTCAGCAATATTCCTTGCTTATGGAAATAAGTACAACACATGTTCATCTTCTTGACAACATATTTTGCCCTGTTCAATGGACCTTTGGCTTCTTGCCTCTTTTCCTTCAAAATTTTCCTATATGTGGCCATTCTTTTCCAACATCCAGAAACACTATGGTTAATCAAACCATAAAAAGAACATGCAATTCTTTTCCAATGCTTATGTGGAAATTTACCATGCTTTACATGATCAAAGCAGATTTTTACCTTTCCCTTTCACCTTTATTACCTTCATGAGGAGGTGAATCGAATGAAGAAGAAGCTCCCTTTGGAACACCATCAATCCTTTCATTTTCTTTAGAGCTTTCACAAATATCTTGTTCAAGTGCATGCTTATGAACACCTGCTTCCTACAATGTATGTTTCAAACTATTGCATTCCCCAAGAATACAATCTTTACCAACTTGAGGTAGTGAATTTGAAATGAAACTCCTTCTAGGAAATGTTTCAATTGCCTTCATGGCTGCTTTGGAACTTTCTCCATAAGATTTTCCATAGCCAAGACCCAAATACTTAGGCCTTTCCTCAACCATTATTGGCTCAGCAATACCTTGTGCATGTTTTCCCAATCCTTTTCCTTCATATCCCATTTTGGACATCAACGTGGACCCTATGCCTCTGGTATGTTTCTCAAAAGAACCAACCTAAACATTCTTAGAAGAATTTGAAGATAAACTAGAATTGTTTACCTCTTCTTCAAGGTGATACTTGGCTAAGACTTCTTTGGAAACAATAAGTTGTGTCTCCAACTCATGCATCCTTTCCAAATTCATGCTTTCATTATGAAGTTGGCTTTCCATTTCCTGAAATTGGTCAGAAAGCAACTGTTTCTCTTCCCTCATGGAATTCAACAGCTCTTGAAATCTAGTGCTCTTTCTTTCATCCTCATACATTTCTATCACCATATTCATCATGATGAACAATTCTTGCTTCAAGCGTTCATCAAAGAATCTTTGAAGGAGAATGATTAGAAAAACTCACTTGTAGAAGTTTTCATTATAAAAATGAACAAAAGAACTTCAACAAAATCCAAAAATCTTTTCAAAGAACTAATGACAAATTTCTGAATCAAATGACGGCATAGTCAAACTCTTATATATAACAACCATTTTGCATCCAACCTCTTATGCTTCAAGGATTGCCTTGAGGTCCTTGGGGTAAGGAGAATTCCTTCAGCCCTTATTCCTTCTTGTCCTCTCCTGGACTTAGCTATCACTAGATTTCTATTCACCTTTGCAAACTCAAACAATAGTCAGATTATAAATAATCAAACAATAAAATTTGATTGTCCTGCTTAAACACCTTTCAAGTCAAACAAGAAAATAGATTGCTCTGTCAATCAAGCATCTTGCTTTGATACCATCTTATTTGAAATGACGGTTCAAACAACTTGTCATGCTTACAAGAACCCCCCACTCCAAAGCTTAAACAAACATGATCTAGCTTATGTTGACAATTGTGGAATTATGTACTTGAAATAGGTGTATGTGTTTGTTTGTTTTCATTTGTTTAAGTGCTTTAACTCGATTTATTTCTTCTAGTATTAAACAAATATATCAAACATATAATGCAGCAAATAAAAATCACACGTAACAACAAATTTAATAAGGAGTTCACCCCGATCTAGTGGGATACGTCTCCATGAGCTCTTGTCAACTTGACTTGCCTCTTTGGGATTATGGATTGAATTCTTTTAAAAGTTTCACACAACTCCAGAGGTTACTGAAATGAACCAATGGGCTTAGAAAACCATCTACATCCCTGATATGGTTGTCCTCATTGTGCAAGCAGATCTAGGCTCCCTTGGACTTGATTCCTTCAGTAGGTTCACTGAGCTTCCCTGAGCTTCTTAATGGCACAAACTCCTTTAGAATACTTCAAATTTCTTTAAAACCTCTGCTACTATCTCCAGTACATATCTAACATCAACAAATGACTGTTCATTTTCTCAAAACGAGCATTGCATCCCTGATCTAGGCCTTCATCCACAGATGGCACTAGGCTGCTTGAAACTTCCCTTCAGCATCATGGCCTTTAGAAGTCTTCATATGCTTCTAAAAACACCTTTATTGGATTCAAAATGTTCATTACAATCAAGAACAACTGTTTTTTTGCTGAGAATGGATACTGGTAGCTCCTGCAACAGCCTCCAACCCTTGGTGGCCCTCAGCTCCAAAATCTCCTTGGATGAAAATATCCTTGAAGATGGCTTCTTCAGCTTCTCTGGACTACTCCAATGGATTCAAAAGGCCCAAATTAGCCTAGGTAGACTCTTCTTCCACTATTAGGTCGAAAATTTCATTTGTAGTTCATTAAATTAATTTCTCCTAGTTTTCTTCCACCAAATCTGGAAAACCACAGCTAACTGTAGTTAACTGGAACTAATTTTGGCAAAACGTGCCAAATCTAGAAATCCGCCAACCTGACCATCAGCTGACCATAACTATCGGTGATAATTGTGCATGTGACCACATTTTATCAGTGGCGGTTAGGGGAACCGTTATGGATGGCGGGTTGGCAATTAACTGTAACTCCCGACGCTAACCGCGGCGTGTGACTAGGGCTATGGGGACCGTTGGTGGTCTATCCCCTGAACACGTAACCATTAACATTCAAATATAATCTATGGTCCAATATAGTTAAGAAACAAATTCATATCGCAGATGGTCAGAGCCTTTGGTTTGCATGTGGGAGTTCACGAGTTCGATCCCACTCGACCCCATAAAAATTTTAGCATGCCAATTCAGGGCCACGTGGCGGCCTTTGGGCTTGCCACATGTTGGCTCCTTATTGGCCCAACTAGAAGGCATATTCCAACAAATATTTTGGAGAATATTCTGTGGAATATTCCTCAAAATATTTTTTCTTTAATATTTCCACAAATCAAAAATTTCTTGAAAATTGCAGCTTACTAGACATTTTTAAAATGCGATAATTCCTCAATACGGTGTTCATTTTTTGAATCATTCACAGTGTTGGAATTAGGAAGACGAGATCTATTTGGTCATTTAGGTTCGACACACTTTCGAACATTTTGGAATTTGAGCTATTATTGAAGTCCTAGATCAATATTTGATCAGACAGGAAGAGGAGAAATGGCCCTATGCCATTTATTGTACCAATAAGAACATGTCAAAGGCTGAGCTAAATTATATTGTGACCGAAAAGGAACTCCTGGATATTGTTCATTCATTAAAAAAATTTAGGCATCACATTACAGGCTATCAAACATTTGTGCATATTGATCATGCTGCATTCAAATATTTAATGAACAAACCAGATGTGAATGCTAGAATTGTAAGATGGTTGTTTTTATTAAAGCAGTTTGACCTAAATATTGTTGATAAGCCTGGTAAGGAAAATGTTGTTGTTGACTTTCTATCTAGGATGAATCTTCCTATAGGTGAAGAAGGAATGGTGGATGATGAGTTACCAGATGAGCATTTTTTTCTATTTGAGTTCTCTCCCCATGCTTTGCTGATACGGAAAACTATTTGGTATTAACATAATTCCACCAAACGTTCCCTCCAAAGAGGAGAGCAAGATAGTCAGGAAACGTGCTCCCTTCACTTGGATTGGGGCATTTTGTTCAACGCTTGCCTAGATCAAATCTTAATAAGGTGTGTAAGGGAAGAGGAAGTCTTTGACATCCTTCTGACCTGTCATGATGGGCCTTGTGGAGGTCACCTTGTAGAAAAGAGGACAACATTCAAAGTGTTGCAAGTAGGATATTATTGGTCTACTCTTCATTAGGATGTGGAAAACTATATTATTCAGTGTGATCGGTGTCAGAGGATGGCAAAGCCTACTCCAAGAGATGAAATTACCCTACAACCTTAAGGGACTTTTGAGCCATTTGACAAGTGGGGCATGGACTTCAATGGGCCTATTAACCATCCTTCAAAGGAAAAATGACACATCATTTTATTCACTCATTATTTGACTAAGTGGGCTAAATCCAAGGCAATTAAAGCAGCAACATAAGAAAAGGTGGCTGAGTTCCTAAGGGAGAATATATTCTACAAATTTGGGTACCCTAGAGAGCTAGTCATAGACTAGGGTAGCCAGTTTACCTCCAACATAATTGAAGAATTTCTCAGCCATCACAAAGTCAAGCATAGGATCTCCACCCCTTATCATCCATAAGCTAATGGGAAACTGGAGTTGACCAACAGGGCATTGGAGAACATCTTAACCAAGGTAGTGAGTAGCAGCAAGAAGGATCCGGTAGAGAGACTAGTTGAGGCCACCTAGGCCTATAATACAACGTGGAAGACCACCACTGGATTTACACCCTCTGAGCTAGTCTATGGGAAAAAGGCTTTGTTGTCCATTGAGTTTGAATATAACACATTGAGGATGGCAACCCAACTAGATTTGGATCTCATTCATGCACAGAAAGAAAGGTTGTTACATTTGAATGGCTTGGATGAATTCAGAATGTAGGCCCTCCTACATACATAGATAGTTCAACTTCAGAGGAAGATTTGGCATGACAAACATATCGAGAAGAAATTTCAAGGGGGACATTGGGCATTGTTATATCATTCCAGGTATAAAGACTTCAAGGGAAAGCTAATGAAAATATGGCTCAGACCTTATGTGATGGAAAGATGCCATGACAATGGTTCAGTGCAAATTAGAACTATATATGAAGAAGCCATTCCATTGCTAGTTAATGGACACCAATTGAAAATGTACAAGAGGCCTTTATCAAAATAAGATTTCATAGACAATATCAATAAGATAGTGACAATGGTGGAGCAAGTTCCAGCTCCTCCCTCATAAGGGCACTGAAAAAGAAAAAAGAATAAGGATTCAAGTGAAAATCTCCATGATGCACCTGAGTCCCATCTTTGGGTTGAAAAACTTGTGAGGTGGCCCAAGGATGAGAAAAACTGAAAAAGTGTAAGAATATCCGTGGGTAAAAACCTTCCTTGAGGCACTTAGGGCAAATATCTAGGGTGGATACTTCTCTGAGGCTACCTAGGTGTTTTGTTTTAAAAAAAATATAATAATAAAAGAAAAAAAAAACATAAATGTTATTTGCAGGTGGGTGAGAAAGACAATCAAAGAGCAAAGAGAAGATCCAAAGGGAACCTTACCTCACATATATTTCATCTCGTCGACTCCTTACCATGCATCCCTCCACCATTTCCATTTTTTTCACTTCATTACATTAATTTCAGGTAAATATTGTGTTTTCTCCATAATCACATGATCCATTACCATCATCCCTACATCCACACACACTCCTACTCCCTCTGTCCATTCATTACAACATCCTCACAGCACCAGCCAACAACATGATCAAGAAATTCTAAGGGAGACACCAAACATTTCCAAGTGGTAATCCAGGAGCTCCACAATAGTAGCAATATAAGATCCAGGAGCTCCACAGCAGCAGCAACAACGTCAGATCTTCAATCACAGACACCTACAAAATCTAATAAACCATCAACAGACAGCAGAGGAGGAAGAAGAATGACCATCAGTAGCACCTCTGATCTTTGACAACTGCAGCATGGCATCAAGATCATAGGTGAGTATCCCACTCACTCACTCATATGCATCATTTGATCAAAAGATGTAAAGGTTACGAGGTAGTTAGTTTATAAGTGAAAAGGTGTAAAAAGGGAAATTCTTTAATAAGTCAAAAGAGAATGCAAGATTCCATAGATACAGTATTGTTATGACAACCATTTAAGAATGCTTGAAGAATTAAGACTTGGGGGAGAAACTCCAGTTCACCAAAGACTCAGCATACATTATTTCTTGATGCAAGCACTCATAGCCTCCAGCAGCAAAGTAAAGGAAGGAAATTCCTAGCAGTTAGTTCACCATGGGTTAATCAAGATCCTCATTAAGGATTCCCTCCAAAACCTCAAGATCCCTATAACATGGTTAGTCTTCAAAAACTTACCAGTAGAGGATGAAATCAAAACCCTCACGTATGATGTTAGTCCTTCTGTGAGTGAGGAGGAGGAAAAACAAGAAGAAGAAACTAATACAAAGAAACAATATGAAAGAGAACACAAGGAGGATGATGCTGAAACAGAGGACGAAATGAAGGAAGAAACTGATGGAGATGAGAAAAACAACAAAAGGAAGAAGATAACAAAAACAGAGAGGACAACTGTAGGAAAAGGAAAAACAACTAGCATATATGGACAACCCCTCCTTGGAGGCCATCCAGTATAGGATTCTAGCTAAATCATATGCTCTTTACCTCATAGAACAATGGCTGCAATTTCAGATTAAAACACTAACACAAAGGGGCACCATACCATATTAGGACTGTAGACAGTTTGTTGATCTTTTTGATCAAAGTGCACTAGAGGATAGGGCCAAAATGGATGAGTTTTACTTGCACAATATGGCCCTCACGGACATGAATATTTGGGATCCTAATGCAGAGCTAGGAGATCTACAATTAATGGTATTGGCATCATGGATGGACCATGAGAAGTCAAGGGATGCAGAGATGAAAAGAATATTAGCTAGAGAGAAAAATGAACCTATTTTTCATCAAAGTTGAACAATCAAATACCATGGCCCTAATCAGCACCCATAATCTAATGGAAAATGATCCTTAGCTGGAACCTAGATATCTTGCTACCCAAAAGCAAGCAATTTCACATTTTGAAAATATGTTTAGGCTACTAAGAGATGATAATACACATGCCTGCGAAAGGAAATGGAACAAACTTCCATACAACTTAGAGATCAGAGAATATCACTCCCCTCAAAGGATGAGAGAGGCACTCAACATGACACCTATGTATAAGCAATCAATGCAAAGTGTTATGCTCTTAACCTGCAAAATGATACCCAAATACAGAATATGCGAAGAAAAGATACCCAGAACACAGAATAGAAATGATTTTATTATTCAGAGTAATGTTCACTTGCCTCTTCGAGGGGGCAACCTCCAATAGAGCAGAGCTCGACTACAAAATAAGACACGATGCTCCTCGCAGGGAGTCTCTATCCTTTATATATGACTCATACATGCAATACCACGGGCCAATACCGTGGGTTTTATTAATACCATCTATCTAATACTACAGCCCATTTGCAACTAATTGTGGTCCCGTCATTAATTGCGGGCTAACCACTTACAAATATTAATATGGGCTTTATTGACTCTTGACTATGACGTGATCCCATGAAATAAATAAGGGGGTTAGGGTGGGACCCTAACATGCCCTCCCCATTAAGACTAGCCTTGTCCTTAAGGCTAAAGCTGCAGAAACTGCAGAAGAATAGTGGCTGGTTCTCAAGTTGCATCTTTTGGAGAGGTGTCTTTCCATTTGACGAGGACTTCCTTAATCATGCGGCCGCGCAGGTGCTTGTCTCGTGTGTCTAGAACCTGTTCGGGTTGAAGCCAGATTGACCCTTCTTCGTCCAATTCAAGTAGACTGGTTTGAACTCGGCAATTGTTCCCAATCACTTTCTTGAGGCATGATACATGGAAAACTGGATGGATTTTTGCAGTAGGTGGCAAAGCCAACTTGTAAGCTACTTCTCCAATGCGCTGAAGTACTTGGTATGGTCCGTAGAATTTTGGAGAGATATTTTGACAACCCTTGTCTTTGAGTGATGTTTGCTTATATGGTTGCAGCCTCAAAAAGACCTGATCCCCTTCTTGAAATTGGCGCTCTGAGCGATGCTGGTCGACCTGTTGCTTCATGTGGTTCTGAGCTTGATGAAGATTCTCTCTAAGATGGGCGAGCATGGTTGCGCAGTGTTGTAGGAGTTGATCCACTTCTTGTACTTTGGAGCACCCCTTGAGATAAGAAGTAAGGGAAGGCTGAAGTTGACCATATACTGCTTCATAGGGAGTCATTTTGGTGGTGGCATGATAGTTGGTGTTATACCACCATTCAGCCAGAGGTAATCACTGTACCCAAAGGTGTTGCTTTTCTGAAGTGAAACACCTAAGGTAGGCTTCTAGACATTTGTTGACGGCTTCAGTTTTACCATCCGTTTGCGGATGATAGGAAGTATTGAGTTTTAGTTGAGTGCCTTGTATCCTGAAAAGTTCCTGCCAAAAATTACTGGTGAAGATCGGGTCGCGATCCGACACAATATAAGTGGGCATGCCATGCAATTTGAAAATCTGATCCATGAAAGATTGAGTGACCAAAGTTGGTGTAAATGGATGGGGTAGGGCACAGAAACGAGAATACTTCGACAGTCGGTCCACAACCACCATGATGACTGACTTGTTCCCAGACTTTGGAAGACCTGTAATGAAATCCATAGAAACCTCCGTCCAAATTGATGTCGGAATGGGCAATGGTTGTAATGTGCCTGGTGTGTTGACGGTTTCCCCTTTGTGGCGTTGATAGACATCGCATTCTGCTACGAAAGTAAGGATGTCCTTTTTCATGCTTGTCCAAAAAAATGATCTTCTGGTGCGAGCATACATCTTCAGAAAGCCCGAATGTCCTGTAATGGGAGATGAGTGCAATTCTGCCAAAATGCGATTTTTGAGGGTGGATGTTGGTGCTATGACGACTCTGTCCCTGTAGCGAAGAATATCATCCTGCCACGAGTAGCCCTTGGTGGAATTTGGATCTACCTGCAATTGAGAAATGAGTTGGGATAGCCCGGGGTGTGAAAACCATTCCTTGCGAGCCTCTTCAATCCACTCTGGAATGGGGAGGGAAATTGCTAGCAGAGTACTTTCTTCCTCAAATTGGCGAGATAATGCATCTGCTACACTATTGTCTTTCCCTTTCTTGTAAATGATCTCATAATCATATCCCAGCATTTTGGCGAGCCATTTATTTTGTTGTGGGGAGGATAGGCATTGCTCCAAAAAATATTTAAGACTGTGATGATTTGTGCGGATTTGAAAATGTCGCCCCAATAAGTAAGGTCGTCAGGTCTCGACTGCATGTAAGATGGCCATCATTTCTTTTTCGTAGGTAGATTGGCCCAGATTCCTCCCACTTAGTTGTTGGCTTGTGAAGGCCAAAGGTCACCCTTCCTGCATTAAGACCACCCCAATACCTGTTCCCGAAGCATCACATTCAATGACAAAAGGATTTGGTGAAGTCAGGTAGTGCTAAGACTGGAGTGGAACACATGGCATTTTTTAGAGCGGTAAATGCCTGTTGTGCTTCCTCGTTCCAGAAGAAGGAATTTTTCTTTAGGAGTTGAGTGAGGGGCTTCGCTATGCGGCCATAGTTACGGACAAATTTACGATAATAGCCTATGAGACCCAAAAATCCTCTCAAGCTCTTCAAGGTCTTAGGTTAAGGCCATTCTTGCGTTGCCTAGATCTTTTTGGGGTCCACCTTGACACCTTCACGCCCCACAATGTGGCCCAAATACTCAACTTCTTCCATGCCAAACGAACACTTGGACATCTTGAAAAATAATTTATGCTTGCGGAGCAGTTGCAAGAGTAGATCTACATGCTGAAGATGTGCAGCCCAAGTGCCACTATAGATGAGGATGTCATCGAAGAAGACAAGGACAAATTTCCTGAGATATGGTTTGAGAATGTGATTCATAAGGCTCTAAAAAGTAGAGGGGGCATTACAAAGACCAAATGGCATGACCAGGAACTCATAATGGCCTTCATGAGCTCTAAAAGCAGTCTTGGGAATGTCGACTTCCTTCATGCGAATTTGGTGGTAGCTTGAGCGAAGATCCAACTTAGTGAAGAATTGAGCCCCATTGAGTTCGTCCAGAAAATCGTCAACCACCGGGATGGGAAATTTATCTTTGATTGTCAACTTATTGAGGGCCCTGAAGTCGGGACACATCTGCCACTCCCCATCTTTCTTGAGCACCATGACCACTGGGGATGAATAAGGACTAATGCTGGGACGAATGACACCTGCTTCCAAAAGTTCCTTGATTATTTTTTCTATTTCATTCTTTTGGGTGAATGGATATCTGTATGGCCGCACATTTGGGGGTTGGGCCCCTGGAACCAAGGTGATGCTATGATCATGTTCCCCTCGTGAGGGTGGAAGCTCATGAGGCTTGTCAAAGACCGGCAGATGGTTATTTAAAATCTGTTGCATCTCAGGATGAATTGGCAGAGACTTGGTTTCGACGACCTGGATGGCATTAAATTGAGCTACCACTCCATGATGGCCCTTTTTAAAAAACATTTCCATCCTATGCAAGCTGATGATAAAGGGGGCTCCCGCCTGGAGTCCATGGAGGGTATGTGTGGAGTTGTTCTGCTTAAAACTCATATATAACTCTTGGAAATCCATTGTGATTGGCCCAAGAGTGCGGAGCCATTTAGTGCCGAGGACAATGTCGCAACCCCCATGTGTATGGCAAACATGTGGGTTTTCAACTGATAATCCCCCATTTGAAGTTTGACATTTTCACAGCGGCCTTCACATTTCATCGTGCCCCCATCCGCAATTTGGACTTGGAAGTTAGAAACTGCTTGTACAAATCAATGCACTGCTTCTGCGACTTTTTGATGGATGAAATTATGTGTACTTCCACTATCAATCAAGACTACTACTGGGCGATGTTTAAGAAAACCTCTGATTTTGAGAGTTTGAGGGGAAGAAATCCCTACCAACGCATGCAACGAAATAACTGGTTCGTCAGAGACATTGTCCTTTTGGTTGTCTTCTTCTAGCGCCTCATGTTCCTCAAGTGGTGGATCTTCCTCTGTTGAGCTGTAGTCAGTGGCATCTATTTGAAAAAATTTGGGCTCCTTGCATTTATGACCTGGGGAGTATTTTTCATCACAGTAGTAACATAGTCCTTGCTTTCTTCTTTTGGCCATTTCCGCAGGTGACACCTTTTGGACCTTAAGTGTTTGAGTTGTGTTGTGAGCTTGTGGGGGGCGACCTTTAGTGGAGAAATTTGGGCAGCTATATTGGGCTGTTAATGCACATTCCACGTTACGGGCTACCTTGCAAGCCTCTATCGATGTGGGAGGGTGGTGTAGTAAGACTTGAGCTTTGATGGCTTCTTTAAGACCGCTGATAAAACATTCCGTGTAGAACACATCTGAGAGACCCCAAGTGCAGAAGGCTAAGGCTTCAAAAGCTGTAATATATTCATCCATTGTACCCGTCTGTTGGAGCTTAGTAAGACGACCCAAAAAAGAGGTTTCCTGTTCAAAGCAGTCTTGAAGAGCTTTTGTAAATTGGGTCCAAGTCCTAAAAGGTCCATTGCAACATTGATGCCATTCCCACCATTGCCACCTTTCATTGTCCAAGTACATGCTCCCCAACATAAGCTGAGTCACATTATCTAAGATGCGATTCAGTTTGAAATACTGCTCCATTTGTGCTATCCATGCCGATGGGTGAGAACCATCAAATTTATGCATATCCAACTTGGGAGGTCGCTGACTGGGTTGTTGGTGGGTGTGCCAGATGTGAGGAGAGTGGCTAGACTCACCCTCATTGTATTCATTGCCATTATACGCCTCCTCGTGGGCTTGCTCCTTGCCCTTCGGGATTAATTGCTAGACCTGGATACATAGTCCGTTAAGCTGATTGGTGAGGGTTTGCATGGATTCTTCAAGTTTGTCCATCCTTTCATTGGCCATCGCTTGGGCTCTAGTTTCTACCATACACCAACCTGATGAACAATTGGGACCGCCTAAAAAATTTTCACTAATAATTGAATGGTACCACTGTGCTCAGCTCGTCGTCCTGATTCTGATGGGCTAGATCACCAATAAGCGCCCCAGAAGATCTCAGACTTTTTTTTTTTTTGAAAACTGCTAATGGAGTTTTACTCCTTCCTGATCAATACTGCAGTCGCCAAATCCTCAAAATGTCAACGCGGCCAAAAGTCATGCGAAAATTATACCCTGGTATAGGAACCCTTCACAACAACTCCGATCTGGTGGATCAGAGATCTGAATGGCGGATCGGATAGCTCTGGGCGGCGGAACAGACTACTATTGCGGATCGGCTGGATCTAATAGATCAGAATGACTGATCTGCAAACTCGAGACTGCGGGACTGATTTCAGCTGCTGCTACTGCAGTCCTTTGCACAAGCAGATCGGATATAGATGATGTGCGATCCCCTAAGAGAAAAGGGAACTATGGTCTTGAGGAGTGTCAGGTGCTACAAATCGCAATATACATAAGGGTCTGGCAGTAGTACTCGGCCCAATGTTTCAGGGCTCTAACTAAGGAGGATCTACCGTACCCTTAGTCATACAACCCGACTACCCTATCGTACCGGCGAGTAATCTCTCTGAGTGTTATTCTCGGTGTACTGTAGCCACAAGACGGCCGACGTTTATCTATGGCGAGGTTTCAAGGGAGCCTAGGGGGCTTCCGATATACCCAAAGGGTATGTGGAAGACAGTCCGTGCGCGATTCTGTCTAATGCGCTACTACTCGAAGGGGTACCCACAGGGGTTACAAGGGAGTCCAACAGACGTGACCACCTCTTGTATTTCCTACATGCATGCCTCCCCAAATCCGCAGGTTTATGCGCTCAACGACAAATCCCGTGGTTTAAAGACGCCAAAACATGTCTCTAGCCGAAATTTTTTTTTGCTAAGAATTGGAGATCCCACCGGCCCTGGAAAGTGCTCTGATACCACTTGTTATGCTCTTAACCTGCAAAATGATACCCAAATATAGAATATGCGAAGAAAAGATACCCAGAACATAGAATAGCAATGATTTTGTTATTCAGAGAGTAATGTTCACTTGCCTCTTCGAGGGGGCAACCTCCAATAGAGTAGAGCTCGACTACAAAATAAGACACGATGCTCCTTGCAGGGAGTCTCTATCCTTTATATATGACTCATACATGCAATACCACAGGCCAATACTGTGGGTTTTATTAATACCATCTCTCTAATACTACGGCCCATTTGCAACTAATTGTGGTCCCGTCATTAATTGCGGGTTAACCTCTTACAAATATTAATATGGGCTTTATTGACTCTTGACTATGACGTGATCCCATGACATAAATAAGGGGGTTAGGGTGGGACCGTAACACAAAGGTTGAAGGTAAATTGGATAGGCCTAAAACTCAATCCACCACTACTCCTGGGGATGCTAGAAGGGAGAAAGAAGAAGAGGAAAAGCGGTAGTGGAAAGAAGTAGAAAGGAAAGAAGGCTTCTATAAATAAGAAGAGGAGACCACAACAGAAGCATGGGATGTCAAAGAGGCTACTAGAGCCATGAAGTACATGGACATTGACTAAGTTGCTCAGAGGATGAGTGACACTTTCAATAGGGGGGTGATGATGAGCCTCATCATTGAGTAATTATATGGGCCTTAATTGTCCTTAATTCACCTCCTTGCTTAGTCAAACCAACTATTCTCACAACTTATTGCATATTTTTTATTATATTTTTTTTATGAGATGAGTTAGAGTTGGATGTTTTTCTTTGTGGTATAATGTGCATATAATGTAGGAATAAAGGATACAAACAAGGAAAAATGAAAGCACAAAGGATATAAGCAAGGAACTATGGCAAAGACCTTGGTCAAAACTCGAATGGGACAAGGGAGAGTAATTATAGGAGGTAAAACCTCCTCATTTACTACCCCTCCATTCGAATATTTCTCCATCAGCTCGGAGTGCAAACAACGATCACTTTGAGGATTAGAAGATAGCCGAGCAATGAAAAGGACAGAAAACAGTTTATTAGATGTATAAGTAGAGAGGCTTAGGACCTCATTAGGATTTAGACTTCTATTGTAAAAACTCTGTTTTATTTCTGAGCTGCAAGATTTGTGACAATTTGCTCTGTAATCCATGGTTTTCATAATGAGAATGAGTCATGTTCAAGCTAGCTTTGAGTTAACTCAGAGGGATAAAGCTCTTGGGTTAGGGCTAAACCCAAGCAACCAAAGCTCCTCTTCATTGTACATATCTGTTAGCATATATTTCTATTCATTTTCTTAAGTAGGATTCATGGTTTTAAAGGTTATTTGCTTAGGTGGCTGCATTTTCATTACAATAGCATAGAGTAGATTGATTGTGTTGTAGTTTACTTCCATTTGTGCCTTCTTTTAGTTTACAAGTTAGCTAGGTGAAAAAGATCACTATCAGGTTGTGTGCAGGTGTCTCGACCTCATTTCCTCCCTCTGGGACCATAACTTGAGGAAGAGACCCTTCAGCAACCCCAAAAACACAGGTTTCTAGTTTTCGCATGAGCTATGGAGTTCGTTGTCTAAATGCAGTTATTTGTTCACCCGCACTATTTTTTCTATCATTTTCATTTAAAAACCTCCTTTAGTACATTCTTCATGCATGGCTTCCTCATCATATGATCCCCGAAAAGCCTTCAGAATCACCGTCTGATTCATTATTTTCTCTAATTTTTGCCTCACGTGAAGTCTTCCACTTACTTTATACACTTTAAGTCCCCATCGTCAATCTTCCTCACCTGATCCGATGGATATCGCATCACCTCAACACTTCATGTGCTTTAAAATCCCCATCGTCGATCTGGCTCACTTGATCTGACAACTATTGTTGGCTACGTGGGGCCTGACCCAGGTTCGGAAGTGATTTAGCCAAGCAAATACTGGTACTACTTGCCCTTTCAGCAACAGTCTGCAGAGCGCAGATTGAGGTCTCACCTAAAGTAGTGTGGGAGGGTGCTAGAACCTGGTTTCTACACCCTAGGGATGTCTAATATGTGGTGATTGGTACGCAAACCAACCTTCGCACTTACTACGCTACGTGCACCTATGGGCGCCCCCCACCCTATGATATTGTCTTCACACAATTCTAGTCATAGTGCAACTCGAGTTATTTACCCAAGTCTTCCTTAATTAATCTCTGTTAGCCGATTACTCAGATTAAATTCACATATAAGCATTCATATACTTAGTTATCAATTGCACATAGTAAATAACAGAGTAAAGTAATGCATAACATCAACATACGGATTCAAGAATAGATGCACAGAATAAACTTCTTTATTAGCTTCCAAATCCAAGTACACTCCTACTTACAAACCTGACTCTGCCCTATGCACTCAGTTGCAGACTCTACTAGGCCTCTTCGCACTTAGCTGTAGAGCCTCTTCCTACTACTATGACCCAATACATTTCACTTTTCACTCTAGACTCTAACCATCTTCACATCTATCTATTACTTTCTTTCCTACCAAAAACTATCTTTACACTTAGAGCCTCGCTCTATTTATATAATCTCATGGTCTGCGGACCATGGGTAGGTTGACACAACTTTACATTATATTAAAATTCTTCGGGTGGACAACCCTATGACTCATCCTAGACTTTCGTGCTCCGTGCCTATACTTCGTGGAGTCTTACAATACAATTGACCAAAACTCGAGATTTAAGCCCCAAACCCTACTGTGGGGGATCCCATGCCCAACAAGCCCCCAACACAATCATCGTGACTCATCCGAAGTCACTCTGTTGGTGTGGTAATCTTGGCATGGAGCCCTTCCAACTGTGCCTGTGTTGCGCGAAGGTCTGCAACGCACTGTTCTACGGTATATTGAATTTGCTCCAGTCCTAATTCTAAATCATCTACGTCTGATTTGTGTCTCTTCTTTGGTACCAACTTCTGGTGCTTGTTTTTATAATCCCACGCCCCTGTCCAGCTCCTTGGGTCACGAAGACTGTGCTTCATTCAGTTATTTAAATAGTTGTCCCACCCATGTAGGGCTTCAAGTGACTACCATTTACTTTTCCTGGGAAGGGTTCTCCATTAAGCTTGACTAGCTAGACCGTGCCTCTATCTATGACCTGTTTTACCACATAGGGTCCCAACAAGTGCATTCTGAATTTTCCAGGAATTCTTTCAAACTTGCTGTCATACAGCAGCACTAAGTTGTTTACCTTGAAGGTGCGCAACTTGACATGGCGGTCATGCCAGGCTTTCTCACGTTGCTTTTGTACCTGCTGGTGAAATCCAACCAAAAATCATTCTTCCTCGACTTCTTCTAATTGTGCAAGCCTTTCTTCCAGAGCTTCACAGTCCTACATGCCTATGAGCACTACTATTTGTAGACTAGGTACGATATATTCCATCAACATGAATGCTTCTGTACCATACACCAACTAGAATGGTGTCTATTCCATCAATTTCTTGCACGTTATCCTACACGCCCATAACACAGTGGGTACATGCAGGTCCCAGTTGTTTTGTTGCGCGTTACATATTTTGGTCAATGCAATCTCCAGTGTTTTATTGAATTCTTCTATTGTTCCATTAGCCCGTGGGTGGTATGGTGTACTTTTCTGGTGATAAACCTAGAATTCTTCCATGAGCGCACTGATGGTTTCAATCAAGAAATGGGTTCCACAATGGCTCATTAATATTTTTAGGCAGCTAAATCATGTGAACATGTTTTCGAACAAAAACTTTGCAGTTGTGGTAGTCGTGTAGTCCTTGACTGGTTGTGCTTCCACCCATCGTGTTAGGTACTCCATCAAAGTGATGATGTAATGTGCACCCATCTTTCTTTGAGCTTTGATTGGTCCTACAAAGTCGATTGCCCATTTTTCAAATGGTTGCAGTGTCATTTGGGGATTTAACGACATCTCGTCCCTTCATGATGGTTTTCCCATCCTTTGACATATATCGGAGGCCTTATAATGCACTTTCGAATCCTAGTGCAGGGTCAACCACCATAACCCTACGCAAAGAATATTTTGTGTGGTCGCGCATCTTGCATAGTGTTGCAGCACCCCCATGTGCTTCCATGAGGATCTGACCCCTCTCAAAGGTACTTATCTTCATAATATCTCATCATTCCCCATCTTGTAAAGGTTCCCTGCGATGACAGAAAAGTTAGTGTGCACACCACCAATTCCTTTTTCTGTTGGATTGAGTACTCCTTTGGTGCAGTCCCCGTTGTTAGAAAATCGATTATATCCTTGAAGTGTCCATCCGCGATGCGTACTGCGAAGAGATGTGCATCAGGTAGTCCCTCCTCTAAATTTGTTGGTTCCTCGCCCATCTAAATTCGTTACAAGTGGTCTGGTCCTGCGTTTAAGTGTCCCGACTTGACTATGACCTCAAAATCATATTCTTGAAATAGTAAGAACCATCTGCATATGTGCGCCCCTAACATAGGCTTGTTCACCAACTATTTCAACATGGAATGGTCAGTATACATCTTGAAATGTCCTCCAAGTAAATAGTGTCGGTATTTCTTGAGTGTGTACACCAATGCCAACCCCTCGCTTTCGATGGTATAGTAATTATTTTCTTCTTTGGACAATCTTCAACTCACAAATACGATCGGGTGATCCACACCCTCCATGCCCTCCTGCATGAGTATAGCTCCCATTGCGATACACGACACATCAACATGTACATGAAATTCCATGCCCCCTTTCGGGAAGACCAAAATTGGTGCGGAGGCCAGTTTCCCATTTAGGACATCCAAACTCTTCATTCAATCACCAGTCCAGTAATATGTCACATATTTTTTTAATAGATTTTCAATTGGCACGGTTATTTGGGAATAACTCTTAATAAACTTCCTATAGTAGCTAGTGTGCCCCAAAGTAGCACGTGACTATTTGACACTATGCGGTGCTTCTAGATTCATAATAACAACAATCTTTGTAGGGTCCACCATCAGGCCTTGTTTGCAGACCACATGGCCTAGCAAGTTGCCAAAGGTAATGAGGAAGATGCACTTTTTAAGGTTCAGCACAATCTAGTGTCGATAGCAAGTATCTAGCATCAACTGTAAGCTTGCTACATGGTGCTTAACTAATCCAAAGATAGTCCAATCCTCCAGATAGACCTCCAACAACTTGTTTATGTATTCTTTGAATGCCGCCACCACTATGCACGAGAATATCACTGGCACATTCTTCAGTCCAAAAGGCATAAAGGTGTATTGAAAGTAGCCCCATTCTATTGCGAAGGTTGTTTTGCTCCTATCTTCCAGCGCGATCTTGATCTAATGGTACCCTGAGAAGCCATTTATGAATGAGTAAGCTTCCTAACAGCCAACATTCTCCAATACTTCATCTCTGAATGGTTTCGGGAATGGATTTTGAACACAAGTGTCGTTAAGCTTCCTGAGGTCCACGCATATTCTTATTTCACCCTTCTGTTTTTTCTCCTCCACTACCATAGGACTCACCCAGTCGGATTCTTCCAGTGGTTCAATAATTCCAGTTTTGATCATTTTGTATAATTCGTTGCGGACCTTTTCTTTATACTTGGGATTCAAGCAATAAGGTTGTTTCTTAACTTGCTTCACGTCTAGTTTTAGAGTGATCTTCATCATCCGTAATCCATTAATGATCCGCTTTAAGTCTGTGATTTTGGTCAGGAACAAGTCTTGATATTCGCAGAGTAACTCGGCGACCTTATCTACTATAGCATCATCCCAATAGTCCTCGAGCATCATGTACTTCAACTCCGCTTCTCTGCCAATGTTTACCTGCTTTGTTTTGAGCAATGTGGTGATGTTGGGATCCTCAATTGATGGTCCTTGAACCCCATGACAACCTTCAGTTTCTGGAATATCAATATTTCGGGGGTCGTCATCATCCTCCTCCACCTGCACATTATAACACTCCAGTGCACTACTTAATTGTACCACCCATTCTGGCTATAGCATTTCCAATGGCTCCTATGGTATTTTGAAGATGGTAGATTTTACTGCTTGCAGTGCATCGTCAACAGTATCCGACCATCGGTCTTCAAATGTGAATGTTAACAAAAATCCTTCTGCAAGACATCCCATTCGCCTGTACCATGTCGGAGTTCTGTCTCAGTATACCAGTTCATGGGTATTACATCCAAGGTATGGTAGAATAAGTGTACCCATTCAAGCTGTGGTTCTTCCCCATAGGCCTTGGCCCATTTCATGAGGTGTGTGCATGGGTCATCTCATCCATTGTATTTGTCTTCTAACCATAGTTTCGGTTTCCCAAATCGTAGGCACATCATCCTTCTACATCCACGCCAGTCCTCAAAACTTCCTTGATGTGTTCCCCACCAGCACACAGGTGTTTCCCACAATGCCCACTTCAATGCATTGAACCATTGTTGTTCTAGTACTGTGAGTTCAAACTTTCCCATGAATTCATCCACTGTTGTCAATCCATCATATGTCGGCAGCTCTCTTGCCTCTGTTGTTACGCAATGCAGTGATCTAATCATCATGTTGCAGTTCAGCATTGTTACTTCGTTCAACCAATTCTGCCAGCACTCTACTTCTTCGTCTAAATCTGAAGTGTAGGAGCTTTTGTGCTCCCATGAGATCCTTCGATCTGCAGTCAGATTCACCCAATCTTGGTTTTGTGCAATTATCTTGTAAATAAAATCAAGATCATCATCACTTTCATCATCGTGCACTCGTTCAATATAGCGTGCTCCTTTGGTTGGGTCTAAAGAGACTACTATGTGTAGCGACCTTTTCTCGAATATCATCTTTCACTTCTTCATTTTGATGACTCCGTTCATATTGGTGGCCCAGTCTATTCCTAACAATGCAGGATAGGGATTGTTGTCATCGACAATCTCTATCACTTCAAAATATATCTGTGTGCTCACACCTTCAATATCAATTGTTACCCCTTGCAACCTCCCCAGAGGAAAAATCTTTCATTGGTTCACTATTCGTAACAGAATAGGGGACCACTGTAATGCGGGCCTGCCCATGCGTTCCCATATTTGCTTCGGTAACTCATCCGCGTCTGAACCCAGATCTAGGATTAGCTGATGCATTTCATACTCACCAATCTGCATAGTCAATCTCATTTCCCTCCCGGTGCGCAATGCTTGCTTTCCTAATTTCTAGACTATGCGTAGTTCTCCTGGCCCCATGCACCTAGTGATCAGTTCCTGTAGTCCCTTAACTACCTTGTTGTCACGCAATAGTTTCATGCATGTCTCCAGAAAGGTAGTAAGCATTGAAGGATCCATTCCTGGCTCTGGTTGATCCTTACTACCTGAAGTGGGGACCTCCACAAAGCTCTTCTTAGCTTCCACGAAGGTCTCCTTTGTGCTTTCTAAGTCAAACTCAGGTTCCTTTGTAGGAGCCTTGTGAACCCATGTATTTTTCTCGGGCTGCTTCCCCTTATCCTCCCCCATGGTCGCATTGCTTTTGAGCATCATGTTCACATTTTGGTCTTCTTCGCATGGTTCAGACCTCATCATTTGTATATTCTGAGTCAGAGGAGGCTGGAATACCCCTTTTTCACACATCTATGTGATCAACATAGGAAAATCTATTTTTTCATGATCAAACTGAGCACAGTGCGAATAGTATGTCCTCGTTGGGTTGGTACCATTGTGGGCATAGTGCCCTAGTCCTTCGTAATTGTAACAAATTAACTGTCTGTGGCCCCTTCCTAGTCTCATTCCGCCTCATCCTCGACCTCGCCCCTGAAATCCAGCGTGTGCCATCTCCGTAGCTGGGTCGAGGGCTCATATTTATGTCTGCATCCTATAGTCTGGGGTCAGATCCATCATTAACTTGTAGCTACGACAAGTGCGCTCCTCATGGCCTACCGACCTACAAAAATTACAAAACAACTGTTGGGGATTCTATGCATACTTCTACAACAAATGACAATTATTCATTATGTGTTTTCCTCCTATCTAACAGATCACACACCATAACACGGGTGCCACACTTGGCCCTCCCTATGCCTCTGGTCTCAACGACATTGGCCCCCCTCCTGCCAAGTAGTTTGCAAACACTGGACAATGATCCATGTCATGGCCCTGGCCTTTGCATTTTATGCACCATACATCCTGGTGCACCTCTAGCTGCGGTGCCCTATCCTGCTTCAAGATTTTCATTTCCATATACAGATTCTATAGTTGTGCATGGATTTGTTCAACTCCCAACCCAGGGTCCTGTATCAGAGCTTCATGTAATCTCATCGCCATCTCTAATGTTTCAGCATGGGTAGAAAGTTTTTGCTATGACAACACTTTCCTCAAGTGTGGTGTTAGAGATGCTACAAACCATGCACGATTCTATGCATCTGTTAGCGTCATATTGGCCTCGCGGATCGTACTCTCAATCCTTTGGTCCAGATCCCAAGGAGTCTCACCTGGAAGCATCGCTATCTCCTTAAACCCGATGATTGACTACATCTCTGATTTAGGCCTGCTAAATTCTCTGTTCAACGCATTCTAGATCTCTTCTATCCCTGTGTTTGGGTGGTCATTAGAGTGCTTGATGTACCACTTTAATGCATGGTCCTACAACTCACTCACTAATGTGGCCTTCTTAATATTGTCGTCCATGACACCTTGTGCTTCCCATACTGCTCTTACCATGAACCAGAATTGGTCTAGATACTCATTCCATACTCCTCTGAATACCGGTAGTTTGATCGCGCTCACCATACCGAACGGTGGAGGTGGTGGTGGTGGAGTGGGCACGGATGGAGGTGAGGGAGGTGAAGTGGGTGGCAGGGTGGGTGGAGGTAACCGCGGAATCTGTTGCCTTATCAAACTAGCCGCGCTTCTCAAAGAAACTTTTGCGAGCTCATCCTCACTCTCTCGCGAGGGTGAAATTAAAAGAGTGTTTTCTAATTCTTCACTACTTTCGCTTCTGTAGATTATTCTGCTTCGCGTAAGATTAGTTTATTCGTATAACCCACTTTTCACATAAGAGCATCTTAATCTAGGTATTCAATGATTTAATATAATTACCTCATGGTCCCTTGAGAAAACGTCATTCTGCCTCACTGTAATTGATGGTTGTGTCCACCAAGAACTTAGTGATAAATCCTCTTATTATTCAATCAAGCCAATGGTCCACAGCTCGTGCTATCTCTTCCTCTGAGGCTTCTAGTCTGTGCACTACCTCTGGAGTCCACACTATCGATTGGTTGAGCCTATACCTTCCTTGGCTGTCAGCTAACCTTGCAATCCACTCATACAGCTCAAATGGAAAGGATGTAAAGAAAATCTCGTGGATTTCTAGATACAGTGCTCATCTATTATTTGGTAGTGTGACAGGAAACTACTAGATGACGCAACAACAACAAGGGAAGCCATGTTGAAGTACATTTGGGAAATTAGAGTACATATAGTAGAGTATGCCTTATGCAAAATTCCTCATTGAAACAAAACAATTTCTTGAAATTAAGGAGGTGGGTAGTGTTAGTGTCAGTGTCTACATACTTCCATCAGGGATCAAAATTTTCTCTTTGCATTTTCATTTTAGGGGTCCCATACTGAAAATTTTACATCATTCCATTAGGTCATGTCAAACTGATCCATTGATGGTTGTCTTCTCTTCAAAAAATCTAAATTTTTCCCTCATTGAGTATACTTGCTGACCCTTCTTTAGGTTGTCTTCAGTGATGGTTTTATGGTCAATTTTCAATCATGCTTTCATTAGGTCATAAGGCATTTTTTCATTAGGTCTTAGGGTTTCATTTCCAAGGTCAAGAGCCTAATTTTGAAATGTAAATAAAGGCCAACAAGGGTATGAGGATGATAAATAAGTCAAGCATGATGGCTTGTAGGCCATAGTCACTGAATAATTATCTTTTAACCAAATGTAATTTTCACCTCAAAAACATGTTTTTGAGGTGAAATCAAAGTATTTTGAGTTTATTTTTATTTCATATGTAATTTTAAGTCACTATATGTAATAAATGTTCCCAGCTGCACCAGAGCATCTCTCCTTGTTGCAAGACAAAGAAACACTACAAAAATCAGTTCAAGTTGAGCATTATCCACCTGAAAACACACAAAGAAGAAAAGGCATTAAAAATAGAGTTTTGAAGAAGGACAAGAAATGTTAGAAAGTGGGTTTTTCAAGTGAAAAATGAAAATATACTCCTATTTAAGCTCTCACACTTCATTTTCAAGTTCATTATTCTCATTTGGCAAGCAAGGAGTCAAAAAGTGAGAAGAAGAGGCAAGCTTGAGTGTGTTTTGGGCGAAGGAAGGTTGGCATTGCACTTCTGGAGGGTGGTTTGTGCTTCTGGAGTAGTGGTGGAGTGGTGTTACGCATTTAGAGCTTGGCGCTATGCGTTGATACCATCGCTACATGTCTAGGAAATTCCCCAGTGTAAATTTACACTTGCACTGCGTGTATGTGCACTAGCACTGCGCATTGAGTAGAAGGGTCATAAAGCCCTAAAAAATTCAAGAAGCCTCCAAATTTATCTGTCTTACCTTCATTTCAAGTAACTTGACCTCCTTTGCTGTAGTTTTGGCTTTCATATCAACATCATAAGCATCATTCTCCATGATAAATATGAAACCCTAAAAATCTCCCCTACATACCTAAAACCTTAAACCCTCATTTTTCATCCTATCACCTATCCCTACAGCCCTAAACTCTATCCCATTATCCCTTTATCCCTTTACCCCTATTCCATATCATTTCCATCCCTTTATCCCTCTTCCCCAAGGAAAATTTCTCAAACAAAACAAGCCCTCCCTCTTATCTCCTACTCCCTCGTTCATTTTTAGCCCATAAAGTAATTTCCCATCCCCTCACTCCTAAAACACTCTCACTCATTCCCTTCATACAACCTCCAGCCTTGTAAACATGGACACAAAGGACCGAGACTATGCAGAGGACGAAAGCACAAGTAGTGACACCTCAGTAGATAGAGCTAGGCAACAGAGGAAACCACACAAGGGAGGCATGATTATCAGGAAGAGCAATCAAACCTTAGGGAATTGCAGGCCTCTCAGTTGGCTATCACATGTTTCAGATATCTTGGCTACTATGAGTTATGTGAGAAGGTAGAGAGAGTTTAACACCAACCTAAGCTCACTAGACTTTTTGTAGCTCATCTTCAGGACAACATGGTGACTCTTGCTAGGGTGACATTCACAGTTTCACCTTCCATAATTTCAGATGCCACTAGGATTCCAAATGTAGGGGAGAAGTGGTACAAGGCCCAGGACCTAGATGAACATTATTATGAACCTTATATCAAACCCCAGTACAGAAATGAGGTGAAGAGACTTTTTCCTTTCACATTTCTTGAAGACAAGTATGCCCCATGATGAAAATCATCATGAAGTACTTCTCTTGTGAGGGAAAATTTTCCAGGTTGTAAACCTATAACATTAGGCTCCTCATGCATTTTACCAGGGTGAGGATGTTAAACCTCCCTTATTTCTCATTCAGGAATATTGAGAAGATGGCTCATTTTTTCTAGAAGAAGCCATACCCTCAGCACATGAGTAGTCTCTATCACTATTCCCTAATCAAGATGATTATGCTTCATCATCTCAGTCTCCTCAACATATCTTGGGAGACCTTTATTTCTCATGACATCTTTAGGGGTCCTCCAATTCCTCCACTAGTGTCTCAAGAAGCAGGGGGACCTTCTAGTAGTGCTCAAGTGAAAATAGATGAGGAGGTCAAGGAGACTAGAACTACTCACGTGCCAGTTTACATGACATATCAGAGGGGCAGAAGGAGATTGTTTGCAGCTAATAGGAAATTGTTTTCTCCACAGGATGTGGAAGGGGCCTTGCCTTCATCATCATCCCATAGGCAAATGCTAGCTCCATACGATGTGGTAGGGACTTTTACTTCTTCATTGACACAACAGGTACAGGTGTACCTGCTGCACAAAGGGAAGGAAAACATGCCGGAGGAGAGTTTTGATGATGAGGAGGAAAGAGACTTTGACTTGATAGAGCATGATGAGCCGGAGCAATGTTATACTCATCATGGAGTGGAAATCATTGACTTAGAGGCTCAAGATGAAGAAACCATAAAAGACATCATCATACAAGAAAAGGAGGCTCAAGTACAAGCTTTGATGGACAATTTGGAGAGGGCCAAGTATGTCATCACATATTTGGAGCAAGAAAACAAGTAGTTGAGTGAAAAACAAGTCCTCATGGAGTTGGAAATGCTCAAGGTAAAACGACAAAGTGGCAAAGAGGCACAAGTCACTTTGACTCCTATTGAGAAAGAGATTGAAGATGATAGAGAAACTTGGCTTGAGAGAGTCAACTTGCACCTTGAGAAGCTACTATAGAAGGCCAATAGAGACAATTAGATGATCAGACACATGGCCTATCATTACAGGACCCGAAACAAGATTTGCAATATGAGGGTCAAGAAGATGAAAGCTAGGCTAAGGCAGGATTTGAAAGGCAAAAAGGAGGAGGATAAGCTTAGGATGCTTGCTGAAGCTTCCTTGGCTCATCAAAACACTTGATGATGGTGCTTCTCACCAATTTTTGGCAAGTTTGGAGAAATTTTTGTCATTTGCCAATTTTTTAAATTCTACACATTGGAAAATTGCTTAAACGCACAGTGCCACTTGCACTGTGATTTTCCTAGGGGCACCCAATGAAGAAATGGTTTCTATTTTTTGATTCAGAGTGATGAGGACATGCAGCCTAGATATTTTCAAAGTTTTTGGGGTAGAAGTAGTCCACCAAAAGGTCAAAAAACACCCTAAAAATGACCTTTCTGCCTCTTTTTTGACACACAAAAGAAGTCTTGGGAGAATAATGTTTGGAGGGGTCAAATGAGCTTAAAATGTAAAAAGTCTAGGTATTTTGGAAAGTAGACTTGAAGACCTTTCCAATGAGCTATCATGAGCTCAATTTGGATTCCAGAAAGGCCTTGAAAGGGGACTTGAAAGTGGCACCATGCGTTGGGCTAGTGGCACTGCGTGTAGGGCAGATTTTGCTCAGGATGCTTATTTTTCCAGTTTTTGACTGTGTTCTTAGATTCTCTCTCATGGACGTTGTTTCACCATTGTAAATTATGACTTGGCATGTAACTATCATGGATAAATAGTAATAGATAGTAGATTCATTACTTAGAAGTCAGTTTGAGCTCAAATGAATCAATTTTTCACTTTTAGAGGCAAGTTGTTGAGATGCCTATATTCCTGTTTCTTGTTTAGTATTAGTGAGATTAGCTCCTCATCTTATGGATTCGACCACTGTGGATGGGAGGAGGTTGAATTAATGTCTATATCTTCTTCTTCTTTCTCATTGTAAAGGGTTGGAATCAGTTGGATGCTCAAACTTTCATTGTACACCATTTTGTAGCAGTTTAGCAGGAGATTAATAAGAATTGTAGCTATTTTTATGCAATCCATGTGGTATGGAGTTTTAGTATAGTTTCTTCTTATGTGATCATATGTTAATGTGTTTTTTATGCTTCTTTAATCATTTCATTGCTTCTAGTTGAATGTTTTCAAGTTGATAGGCTGAATTCATCACATCAATGCTCTGCCTTGGGAAACCATTCACCATTTCATGTTTTCTATAGTCTAGGAAGGATACATGGTTTTCGCATGCCCTTCTTAGCTTCTCACTAGTATAAAAAATCTCACCCCATCAAGCCCTTGAGTTCTAAAGCCTATGCCTACTTTGCCCCATTAAACAACCTGCAATTCTGCCATAGTTCCCTAGACCTAAACTGTCCAACTCGTCTTGATCCAGCAAAACCCCTTCAAAATCCAATCAAAACTTCAAGCTACTATACCTAGCCTAATATCCATTACTTGGTCCAGTCATCTTGGTTGAGATCCTTACAGAGACAGCCCTCTCCTGGCCTAGTAGGGCTAGCTACTTAGCTAAGCATGGTTTGTGGTTACCCTGGCATTGCATTCCTTTAGCCTAAGGTTCAATCCAGGTGATAACATAGTGGCGACCATACTGGGGAGATAAATACTAATCACCCTAGTAAGATCTTTCATTTGAATTATTAAGCTTATGGATGATGAGTTTTAGAATTTACTAGGTTGAATTGGAAAGTTGTAAAGCAATATGTAAAACTTTGAAATTTGAGCACACTAGCTTCGAGAAAGTACACTAGTGCCAATCCAGATCCAAATCATGCCCCAGTAGTGGATAATCCTAATCTGAATTCATGAAGACTAAAAAAACAAGAAAGTTCAGTCAGTCCCACACCTTCAATAAAAGTAGATTCTTGCCCTGATGAGTGGTTGTTTTTAGAAGACCTTCCCTTTGATCTGTCCTTTGGCCATTCCCTATTTAGAACCATGTGTGAAAGTGCACTTGATGGCATATTTCTAGATCCCGAGTTTATTGCAGATCTCGAAGTCCAAAAGGAAAACCTGTCAATTTATGAGTATATTCTAAATTCCTCTCAATCATCCCTGACTAGTGCTAAGATCAATGAGCTTTCTGAATCGGTGTCCACTACCCTCAGTTGATCACTATTCCCTCAAACCTCTAAAGTTCATTCCCAACCTCCATTTATACCTACACTTCCCCATCAACCTATAATTCCCCATCAATCACCTATTCCTCCTAGTTCTCCATCAACTACTCCATCAACTCCTAGTAGCCCAATCCTTGCCTTAAATCCACCTCGAGTTATGGTTGCCCAATATGCACCCCTTGTTTTACCTAAGAATCTTGGTGCCATGCCCACTGATTATCAAACCAAGATACCTTTCTTTGATGCTACTCAAACCATTACAGCTCAGCAACATGTTGATAAAATGAATGATTTTTTTGACTTGCATTAAGTAGAAATTGAATATGTTTCGATGAGATTGTTTGTACAAAGATTTGGAGGTGACGTTCGAAAATGGTTCAGAGCTTTACCAGCAGCTTGTATCACCACTTTAACAATCCTCCAATAGGAAATTCCTGTATTGGTGGGAGGTGAAGAAGAATCCACTTCATATTTTGCCCGATTATGAGAACATCAAAAGAAATGTCGGCGAGAGTGTGGAAGACTATTATGTGATGTTTAATGTAGTATACAATGCTATTCCTGCCAACATTAAACCACCGGAGGGATTGGCTTTGCTTAAATTTCCAAACGGTTTCGATGCTGATATGGCATATCAGTTGTGGGAACGAGATCCTACCACACTAGAAGACATGCAAAAGAATGTTGTGAGTGTAGAAGCAAACTTGCTGGACAAAATATCAAGAATGAGATCATAGAAAAGAGTGACCATAAAGGAAGAAGCATCTACCTCAGATGTAAAGATGGATACATTGATTCAAACATTGGAGAGGATGGTTGACCGGTTAACCATCACAGATAAACCTGAACCACCAATCCAGAATCCAAATTTTAGAGGACAGAAGCAGCCCCAATTCTGAATCAAACAGAGAGAAGAAAAGGCACCAGAGCAACCAGTGCAACAACAGCAGATCAGAACTCCCTTACAACATAATTATGTTCAAGGAGTGGAAGAAGAAGATGATGAAGATCCGGTAATTGAAACAAATCACTTTTTTAGTGCTAATGGTATGCCTAATTTCTGACCAAACATGAAGAATATGCAGAAGTTCTAGACATAAAAAGGGATGAATATTATATCTTAGCAAATGATGTGGTTTTGGAGGCTGAATCTGATGATTATCAGCGTGGTTATATGAATGATTTTAAAACTACACAACAGAGGCAGTATTCTTTAAGGAGCAGAGATGTACCGGTCAATCCCATTTAGACAAGAAAAGATGTGCAACCAAAGAATGATTCCTCAAACATTCAGAAGAAAGGGAAAGAGCTTTCTCATCCGAGCCCTAGCAAGGTCCCATCAACAAGTATCATTGCAAATGAGAAGAAAAATCAGCAAAAAGATAGTGCAGTGAAAGAGCAAATAGATAAGAAGGACATTAGTGTCAAAGAGGTAGAAAAAGTTTCATCCTTTAATTTATAAAGTGAAATTGCTAAATTAAAAGTGTCAATTCCTTTGATTGAGATGTTTAAGAATAGCAATTATAAACACCATGTATCTAGAATATTGCAAATTGATCCTTTGTCAGACATGGTGAATGTCGAAGATGATCATCCTGAACTCATTTTTGGCCTAGCCATAGAAGGTTAGCTTGAAGATAGTGAATTCACTCCCTTTTATCTGAGTCTTAGACTACATGAGTACATTCTCCATAACTCCATGTTAGATTCCGGAGCTTCTCACAATTTGATGCTTAAAGCCATTATGGAAAAGTTGGGCTTGGATATCACCCGAAAATATCATGATTTGTACTCCTTTGACTTCAGTAGAGTTCGTTGCATTGGTCTCATCAAAGATTTGGTAGTTTCCTTAGATCAAATCCCAGCCTAAAATGTCTTGATGGATGTGGTAGTTTCTAATATACCGCCTTAATTTGGTATGCTCTTATCTAGATCATGGGGTGCTAAACTCAAAGGAACTTTACAACTTGACTTCTCTTATGCTACCATCCCTATTTTTGGTCAATGAGGAATCTGTACCAGGAAAAGAAAATGAAGTATATGATCACTAGTAAAGAGAAGCCTATGAATCATCCAATAAATGTTGTACATACTGATTTAGAGTCCTTTGTTTTGTACTATGATAGTGGATTGAATGATGTAGATATTCAGCTTGTGGAAGTAGATGATGTACCAAAAATTTCCAAGAATTTTAGGGTAGTTATTAATCAAGAAAAAGAAAAAATAGCAAGTTCTTCTCAGCAGCCTACACAGTAGCAAAAGGTCAATGAAGAGCAGAAAAATGAAGTAATCAGCCAAGATAAGGTAGGGAAGGAAACGAAATTTCAACATCTAGAAGATGAAGCCGGCCTTTGGAGCATGGAATTCGATGGCATTGTGGGTAAGGATGGTGTTGGTATTGGAATTTGGATTCGAAGCCCTGCTTTCTAGCTTGCCAAAGTCCCAAGTAATGTTAGAGTATGTTCCTACAAGTTAGCTTTTGATTGCTCTAATAATGAAGCGGAGTATGAGGCTTTGATTACAAGTCTTAAAATTTTGAAGAAGCTAGATGCCAAAAGTATTTCTATTTATGGTGATTCAGAGTTGCTGATTAAGTAGGTAAAGGGAGATTATCAAGCAAAGAATCCATGGATGAGAGCCTATAGAAATGTAGTTCTGGATATTTTGAGGATGTTTCCCAAATATACCTTGACAGTAGTACCCGGGACTCAAAACATCATTGCAGATTCACTCGCCACTCTGGCCAGCAATTTGAAGATTCCAATGAATTCTAGCAACAAATTTGAAATTCATGTCAAATATAGACCTGTTGTTCCTAATAATTTGAGGTATTGGCAAGTGTTTTGAGATGATAATGAAATTAATGCCTTTTTGCAGAATGAAGGAAAGTTTAAGAATGCTTCCATCGATGATGATTGTGATTCCAATGAACAAGATATTGAGGTAAATTAGATGGAGGTTTTACAACTGAAGGATAATATTATTCCTATAGGTCTCATACCTTCATAGGAGAATTTTTATCAGGATGATGTGGCAAGAAAACCGAGCTTATCTCCTATGGAAAAAGGAGTTGAAGATGTAAATTTTGGAACAACTAACAAGCCCAAGCTTGTAAAGTTATAAAAAGCATTGTCCCCCGAAGTAAAGGATAACTATGTTAGATTAATTTCTAAATTTTCTAATGTCTTTGCATGGGATTATTCAGATTTGAAGGTGTATGACAAGGATATCATTTAGCATACTATTCCTATTAAGTCGGATCAAAAACATTTTAGACAGAAGTTGAGAAGAATCAATCCAAAGCTGCTACCATCCATCAAGAAAGAGGTAAATAGATTTTTTAAAGCTGGCATCATTGTTCCAATTAGATTTTCTGATTGAATTTCAAATTTGGTCCATGTACGTAAGAAAATTGGAGAAATAAGGTTGTGCATATATTTCTGGAACCGAAACAAAGTGTCCTTAAAGGATAATTACCCACTTCCTAAGATGGACCATATTTCGTAGAGAGTAGTTGGAACATCACGGATGTCACTACTTGATGGTTACTTAGGCTATAATCAGATCTTGGTGCATGAAAAGACCAAGACAAAATTGCCTTCACAAAACCTTGGGGAACGTTTTAGTATGCCAAAATGCCATTTGGATTGAAAAATGTTGGAGCCACTTTTCAGCGGGCGATGGACATAGATTTTTCTAATGAGAAGGATGTTTTCTTGGTTGTTTATTTAGATGATTTGACGGTATTTTCTGGTTCTGATGTTGAACATTTGCACCACTTAAGGATTGTCTTTCAAAAATGTAGGAAATTCGAGATTTCTCTAAGCCTAAAAAAGAGTCATTTTTCCATGGACGAGGGTAAAATCCTTGGTCATATAATTTCTAAGGATGGTATTCACATTGCTCCTTCAGGGTGGAGGCAATCCGACATACAGACTTTCCACGCAACAAAAAGGAGATTGAGGCTTTCAATGGTAAGATGAATTTCTTACGTAGATCTATACCAAATTTGGCTTTGCATTTATGTGAAATAACTAATATGTTGAAAAAGGACAACACTGTGAAATGGACCGAGGATGCCATGAAAATCATTCAACTTGGTAAAGTTTTCTTTGACCACAGCCCCATTCTTGATTAGTCTTGATTATACTCATGATTTTATTATATTTTCATTTGCATCCGAGCACACCATGGCTGCAGTATTGATGCAAAAGAGGGATTAGGTGGAGCAGCCCATTGCTTTTTTCAGTAGGACTATTTGAGATGTTGCCTTACGTTACAATATCATTGAAAAACAAGCACTGGCTCTTATAAAATCATTGAAAGATTTTAGAGTGTACATTTGGCATTCACATACCATAGCATATGTTCCTAATGCAGTCGTCAAGGATGTTCTTGGTGAGCTCCAGTATTGTAGCAATAATGCTACAACTCCTGGGGCTTCATGTCTCTTAATTTTATCAACCCGGTAGTTCGTACAAACTTGGAAGCGGCGGTGCTATATGCACAAGTACTAGCTCTTGTCGCAGCTGTCACTTGGTTAGCTGGCACAAGTCCGCTAGGGCTCAAGCCAACTTATATAGGCTCTCAGAAGAAGCTTGCTAAATGATGGACGAAAGCTAGCTCAGAGAAAACTAATCTACTTGGCGAACATGAACTGAAAGCAAACCAAAGCATGGAAACCCTAGGAAAACCCTAATTCTACCAACTAGTCCTACTGATGCAAAAATGAGAATGCAAACTATGAGAAGAGATGCTATTACTTCTAGGAAGGTAAAATGCATGTGTCTAAGTTATCACTATCTGAAGAAAACATCTTTTTTTATTTTTGTTTAAGTTATTGAAATTATCATGCATGTGCTTCTAACTAGTTTTCCACTATGCAGGGATGGATCAAGGGACGAATTGCTTTGGGAAAGGTTGGGATGGTACAGAGAGGGTCTAAGGGATACCTGACATTCTCTCTGAGAGTTTCACAAAGTTTGGATGACATGCAACCGTGTTTATGAACTTCTACAGGAAGTCTGCAGGGGTTTCTACAGGAAAGTCCTGTAGGTCTTCTACAGGATGTTCTGTAATTCTTCTACAGGATGTTTACGAATTGGATTTTTGAGGATGGATGGTTGATGGAAGATGCATGGATGGTTATGGAGGTAGGATGGGGGTCTGAAGTGACCTAGGAACTGATGGATGGAGTGATGAGATGATATGTGGAAGGCTGATTTGGCTTTAAGGTAGTTGAGGCAACAATGGAGAAGAAGGTAAGGTTACTTGGCAAAAGAGAAGATGGGAGATGAGGGAACAGACTTGGTGATGGAGGAGCTGATCTGAACGAGGCTCAAATGAACGAGGAGGTGATGAAGGTGATAGAGATGCCCTGCACAATGCTCATTCACACAAATCAAGGAATTCTTGCAAACAAACCAAGTCCTAGCTAACTCAATCCAACTGTCAATGAAATGAATAAACAGCAGCTTTGTTTGGAAAGAGAACCATATACATCACGTGAGCAAGAACATGCCAAAAGATCTAAATGCATAACAAACTCCTACCAATCTATTATAAACATGAAAAGCTACTTGAACCATCAAAAGAAACCTAAGTAACAAAGCACGAATTAAGTCTAAAGAGCAGATTTTATTTCAAGAACGCAGCAAACACATAAAGAGAAACAAGGGAGGTACTGGGCGCTTGAGATGGGCCCAACCCCAAGAGCTATAGCCTCCCATGAAAGATTTAGAGCTGGTGCAAAGTTGGATCCATCTTTATTAATCAAGAAATGAAAAGTACATCAAAACTGTCCACAAGGAGAGCTTGAACATGAGCTGAAAGCAAAGCTAGTCTATTGCATAAAAATCGAATTACAAAATGGCTAACTAATGGCTAAAACAAAATGACTAACTAGATAAACGAATTGACTACCAACTAGCTAACCCAAATGAGGCCCCAAGCCTTCTTATTTATACAATTTGAGGACCCAACAGTCCTCCTAAAAGTTAGGGACTTGGCTGCCCAAGACTTGGAGTTAACAGCAGTCCAACTTGACTTGCTTGGCTGCCCTTGTGCTCATTGATTTGGTGGCCTTTGAACTCCGAGCTGATGGTGGAGAATTCGAGGTAAGGGCCCATAAATGAGGGGGACACCTCCCTACAAATCCTCTAGCTTGTTCTCCCACGAATTTGGCTGCCAAGTGCTCATTAAGACCTTCAATTTTGTCTCCAAGTTGACCAAAAAGGCTACACAAAGCACCCATTAGACTTGTTGGCATAATGACTAACCAAATTCACTCTATTAACATAAAAATAATCAAAAACATGCAATAAACAAATGAGAATGGTGGACTAAGCCAAATTAGGAAGTTGAATGAGCCCAAATAATTGTACATTTTTGGGGCTCATCATCACCCCCCTACTGAAAGTGTTGCTCATCCTCTGAGCAACCAATCTCTCTCCTCATCTGATGGCCCTGATGGACTCCTTGTCATGCCAAGCTTCTGAAGTGATGTCCTCTTCTCTGTCATGAAACCATGCTTCTTTGCTTCTTCCCACTACTTGCTCCTTTTCCTAGTGAATTCTCAGCCTTGGTATGAGTGTGCAAGCATATTCAATCTGATGGTAGCAAGGGTGGCGAAAGGAGATGAAACCAGTGGAGGATGGAAGAAAAGAGTGGTTGCATGCCTCCTCAACAGACTTCATGCTTCGAATCCCTCTCCAAAATTGACTCTGGCCTGCCAAAAGGCTTCTACAGGAAAGTCCTGTAGCTTCCTGTAGAAGGTTGAACCGTGACTAAATTGTGCCCGAACCTTGAAAGAAATGAGTGTTCATAGAGGGGATGGATGTGCTTGGGGTGGCCAACACAGGTGCTACCTCCTTAGCTAAAATCTCGGCCGATTTCTCCTTTTGCTGCCCTTTTTTCAAACTTTCCTGTAGAAACTGTTCGCTGGCTTCTACAGGAAAGTCCTGTAGTGGCTTTTTCTGTCTTCCTGTAGACACGGGTGTCACCACGGGTGTCACCACCATTTAAATAATAATTTTCCATCATTCCAAATAACCAGCATGTCCTTGGCACATAAATAAGTCTGAGATGCAGAAGAGAACAACCCTTTTTCTAATCAGAAAGACAGCCACCAATACATGTAATCAATATGTTCTTTGATGCACAAAAACTGAGATGAACCCTGGAAGTTTAGGCTGAGTGAATGAGAGTGCAGAGATCAATCCGGCCTCTGTGGAATGTGGACATTTAAACCTCTTAAAATTACCCAAGGGAACAATCTTCGGTCTTGGGTTTAAGTGCTGGAGGACATATTTGATTTCTGAAAGGAAATTTCAGGTTTCTATATGAGTGAAGCTTGATCCTTTTTCTGAGCATGAAACTCAGCTACAAACGATGACAGGGATATGTGAAATCAGTCTCCTCTTAATGCATAAGAAATCTGAAATGGATCTGAGCGAATGGCATTGGAGAAATTCAACTCAGTCCTCTTGACTTGAAGGAAATTCGATCAACAGTGCGACAGGCGGGAATTGTTTAAGGAACTGAAGAGATCTTGAGAATGAAAGGCAGAAATCGGTAGAGCACCATTGTTTAACTGATCTGGCTGGCGGACATGCGCTTCAGTTGACCGCAGTTGAACAAAGGGTGGTGAGAGTTTCAGCCGAGCGTCCCTTGAATTACTGCGTGACTTGTGGTGAGGTGGCAAAACGTGTGCTGGCGCATATGAACTGCTGTGCTATCATGAACCCTTCTGTTTGTTAATTAATTGATGCCCTGCGCACTGAAGTTCAACAAATATACCACTAACTGTGTTTTTCAAATTTTCCATGAACGACCATACACGTGGGCTACGTGATTTTTCCTTGAGCGCTAGAGAACTGGGTGTCTTGCTACATTCATGGCTTAATCACCATTCCATTCGTTCATGCAATGCTTAGACTAGATTCATGCAATAGATGAATAGGTTTTGTCACGTACCTGAAGTCAAACCGTTGCTTGTGAAGCTTTTTCGCTGCTACCTGCTCTGATTTTGCTGCTGCATGCTTGGTTTTTCTGGTTGCATGTGGCTTGATTGATGATTCATGGTTGTTTTTTTCTTGTGCAGGCGTCCTTTGGCCGGATCCAAGCTCCAGACAATTGTTTCCACGTTCAAATCTGCACGTCCAAGCTGCTGTTGCTGCATCTTCACCAAACTAGAACTTGTTTTCGACATTTCTCCCAAACGCCAAAGCGGATCGAGCTAAAACTTGCTGAGCATGTTTCTATCACCATTATGCATCTCCCATAGCAAATTCGTGATCAATGGATGCACGGATTTCGAGAAAAATGGAAAATGGCTGAAGAATTCAGAGGTCGATTTCTCGGAAACCGTGCATCGGAATTGGCTAAAACTGCTTGGGTAGGCTACTATCACCCACGTGCATCTCCCCATGAAACAGGTTTTCAAACGGATGCACGGTTATGGAGGAAATGCAAAAATGGCTGATGGTGATGGAGGCTGATTTCTTGGAAACCGTGCATCGGAATTGCATGAAACTGCTCAGGCATGTTGTCATTGACCTTGTACAATCCCCCATAGAAAGGTTTGTCAAAAGGATGCATGGTTCTCAAGTTATGGCAAAAACAAATTCTGCTCTATGTGTTTTTGGCTTCAAGGCATTTTGCATGTGCTTGCATGGGATGACAAAATGAATTTTGGTTGTGATGCAGGTATGGAGATGATGGAGGAGGAGTTGGAAGATTGCAGGAGGACTTCTGAACCTTTGAGGAAGCTACCATGCTCGCCAAACCCTTTTTTGAAATGCATGTCTAGTTTCCCACAATTTCTACAGGAAGATCCTGTAGAAGCACAATGAGAAGCACAAGGAGGTGGACGAATGATGGAGAAAGGCAAGGGATGGACACACAAGTGCTTGTAGGCCTAATCAATAGATTCCCACCATTAGATTCACTTTTGAGATTGAATTTGGCTCGTCCAAAGGTTCTACAGGATGTTTCCTGTAGAAGTACAGAGCATCCTGTAGAAAACACAGTTTTGAGGAAAGAAGCATAATGACATGAAAAGAATGATGGAAAAGGGGTGAGGAGTGGAAACATAGATGAGTGTAGGCCTCATGGACATATTCCAAGCCTTCAGGTCCTCTTTGGAGATCAATTTGGCTTTTTTTGTAAGCTTCCTGTAGAAGATATGAAACTTCCTGTAGAAGGCACAAAAACTCCTTTGTCTTTGATTTGAGTGCTCCTCCTATCATGCAACGTCCTCCTTTAACCTGCAATGTCATTGCTGCAACATGAAATGGAGATTAGCTTTATTTTTCTTTTTCTTTTTCTCTTTTTTTTTGAAAAACAACTAGGGCACCTCATGGAGGTTTTCACCCTAATTGCCTGCCTTGGGCGCCTCCAAGGGAGGTTTTCACCCAAAGATCTTTTTCTCTTTTATTTTCTTTTCTTTCCAACCCATTGACCGCCTCATGGAGGTTTTCAATCAATGAGCCAATCTAAGGCGCCTCCGAGGGGGTTTTCACCTTAGATTTTTATTTTTCTCTTTTTTTCATTTTTTCATTTCTTTTTTCTCTTTTTTTTCTTTTTTCTTTTTTTTTTCTACCCTACCCTACTTGAAAAACAAAATCATTTTCAAGTATAAGAATACTTCCAATGGAGCCATGTGCACATCGAGATCAGAGACAAAATGATGTGAAGGCTCTAAATGCATGTTTGGACAAGTATCTAGATCTCAGAGACCAAATGATCTGACTTTGAAGGGATCAAACAAAACTGAGGGAGAAAGTACTGTTGCAACTTAGTGACCTTCTGAAACCATATCTCAATATAGCTTTGATATCCTTGGTTCTTTTGCTGATCTGGATCATTCTTCATGTCACCTTCTATCATGACCTTCTGATCTTCCTCTTTTTGTTGATCTTTTTCTTGAGTACATGGAAGATTTGATGGTAACCATGAGGGATCTTTCTTTATCTCTGATTCTGAGGTCTTCTCTTCATTAAGTGCAGCCCATGGTTCTTTGATCTCCTCTTTGGAATCTTCTTTTGCTTTTGGTCCTTCAATGTTGTCAATAGATTCCCTCTTTTGCAACACTCTTCCTGGTCTATGGTGAAGATCATTGAGCTCAAGAGGAGTTGTTTGCATATGTTGTGCCTCAGCTTTGCAATTGGGTTGAGCTACTCCATTGCATGGCTTGGGAAATGGTGGTATGGGTAGCCTAGTGGAGGTGTGAAATTGAGATGGAGATGGATGGCATTGTGGTTGGGTAGGCATTTGGGGTTGCCTTGGTGGAGGAGGAGGCGATGGTTGTGGATGAGCAGGTGGTGGAGGAAAATGAGCGGGATGAGAGTTGTACTGGGGCCTCCACTCCTGATAAGGTGCATCCCACTGAGGCTGTGGATGAGCATAAAAGTGAAATGAATGAGCAACTGGTGGGGCATAATATGGATCTGTGAAGGAACAAGGAGGATATGACCAAGGAGGAGGTGTAGACCAGGAACGATGAGCAGGGGGACCCCAAGAAGGCATGAAGGTGGCTTGGTAAGGGTCATAATAGGTCTCGGGTGTCCCTTGTAGTTCCTGCTGGTAGGGTACGGGTCCATGTGGCCTCCTTTGATTCATATAACAGAGTGATTCAGTGGCTCCCTTGGCTCTTTGATATGTAGCTTTGATTCTGGGCAAGGAAGGGCACTGATCTGTAGGATGGTATTCTTCACAGATGAAACACACTTCTAGAGAGTGCATTGGACATTCGTTCCAAGGATGCTTTCTAGTGCACCTAGGACAAAAAATGGCCAAAGACCTCTTGGCTTCTTCTTGCTTCTTTTGGATCCGCAAGGTAGCCAGTTGCATGGCAAGAAACTGCCTCATGTCACTCTTGAAATCTTCGATCTGATTTGCAAATTCATCTTTGGACAAGATGTTGCCCCCAACATCTCTACTTGTAGCCATTTGCTTCAGAGGAATGTTTTCTTCTTCTTCTCCCCGATAGTTTCTTCAGATATGTCTTGATGTCCACCCAGGGGTTCTTTCATCACAGCCATCGAAGAAGAACGTTGGCTGTGTGAAGCAGTGGGGGTGTTGTGCAATCATTTTTCTAACTTATCTCTACTCCTACAAGGCATGAAATAGATTGAACTGCAACTAACTATCTTGCGAAATTGAAATGAAAGCAGGAAAGGACTAATCTATTTTGCTCAAATGAAATTGCAAGAATGAAATGCTAGGCTACGCTTGCGAAATTGAAACACTAATCTACGCTTGCAGAATTGAAATTGCGGAATTGAAAGGCTAATCTAGGAAAGCAGGAAATGCTAATCTATGAAAGCAGGAAATACTAATCTATGAAAGCAAGAAATGCTAATCTACTTTTGCATAAATGAAATTGCATAAGGGAAATGAAATAAACTACTTAGCAGAAGGTTGTAAAGGAAAATAGAAGAATAGCAACAATCACCAATACTCTGCCGCTTCCCCGGCAACGGCGCCAAAAAGATGGTGAGCTCCAGTATTGTAGCAATAATGCTACAACTCCTGGGGCTTCCTGTCTCTTAATTTTATCAACCCGGTAGTTCGTACAAACTTGGAAGCGACGGTGCTATATGCACAAGTACTAGCTCTTGTCGCAGCTGTCACTTGGTCAGCTGGCACAAGTCCGCTAGGGCTCAAGCCAACTTCTATAGGCTCTCAGAAGAAGCTTGCTAAATGATGGACGAAAGCTAGCTCAGAGAAAACTAATCTACTTGGCGAACATGAACTGAAAGCAAACCAAAGCATGGAAACCCTAGGAAAACCCTAATTCTACCAACTAGTCCTACTGATGCAAAAATGAGAATGCAAACTATGAGAAGAGATGCTATTACTTCTAGGAAGGTAAAATGCATGTGTCTAAGTTATCACTATCTGAAGAAAACATCTTTTTGTATTTTTGTTTAAGTTATTGAAATTATCATGCATGTGCTTCTAACTAGTTTTCCACTGTGCAGGGATGGATCAAGGGACGAATTGCTTTGGGAAAGGTTGGGATGGTACAGAGAGGGTCTAAGGGATACCTGACATTCTCTTTGAGAGTCTCACAAAGTTTGGATGACATGCAACCGTGTTTATGAACTTCTACAGGAAGTCTGCCGGGGTTTCTACAGGAAAGTCCTGTAGGTCTTCTACAGGATGTTCTGTAATTCTTCTACAGGATGTTTACGAATTGGATTTTTGAGGATGGATGGTTGATGGAAGATGCATGGATGGTTATGGAGGTAGGATGGGGGTCTGAAGTGACCTAGGAACTGATGGATGGAGTGATGAGATAATATGTGGAAGGCTGATTTGGCTTTAAGGTAGTTGAGGCAACAATGGAGAAGAAGGTAAGGTTACTTGGCAAAAGAGAATATGGGAGATGAGGGAACAGACTTGGTGATGGAGGAGCTGATCTGAACGAGGCTCAAATGAACAAGGAGGTGATGAAGGTGATAGAGATGCCCTGCACAATGCTCATTCACACAAATCAAGGAATTCTTGCAAACAAACCAAGTCCTAGCTAACTCAATCCAACTGTCAATGAAATGAATAAACAACACCTTTGTTTGGAAAGAGAACCATATACATCACGTGAGCAAGAACATGCCAAAAGATCTAAATGCATAACAAACTCCTACCAATCTATTATAAACATGAAAAGCTACTTGAACCATCAAAAGAAACCTAAGTAACAAAGCACGAATTAAGTCTAAAGAGCAGATTTTATTTCAAGAACGCAGCAAACACATAAAGAGAAACAAGGGAGGTACTGGGCGCTTGAGATGGGCCCAACCCCAAGAGCTACAGCCTCCCATGAAAGATTTAGAGCTGGTGCAAAGCTGGATCCATCTTTATTAATCAAGAAATGAAAAGTACATCAAAACTGTCCACAAGGAGAGCTTGAACATGAGCTGAAAGCAAAGCTAGTCTATTGCATAAAAATCGAATTACAAAATGGCTAACTAATGGCTAAAACAAAATGACTAACTAGCTAAACGAATTGACTACCAACTAGCTAACCCAAATGAGGCCCCAAGCCTTCTTATTTATACAATTTGAGGACCCAACAGTCCTCCTAAAAGTTAGGGACTTGGCTGCCCAAGACTTGGAGTTAACAGCAGTCCAACTTGACTTGCTTGGCTGCCCTTGTGCTCATTGATTTGGTGGCCTTTGAACTCCGAGCTGATGGTGGAGAATTCGAGGTAAGGGCCCATAAATGAGGGGGACACCTCCCTACAAATCCTCTAGCTTGTTCTCCCACGAATTTGGCTGCCAAGTGCTCATTAAGACCTTCAATTTTGTCTCCAAGTTGACCAAAAAGGCTACACAAAGCACCCATTAGACTTGTTGGCATAATGACTAACCAAATTCACTCTATTAACATAAAAATAATCAAAAACATGCAATAAACAAATGAGAATGGTGGACTAAGCCAAATTAGGAAGTTGAATGAGCCCAAATAATTGTACATTTTTGGGGCTCCTCAGTTCTCATGCAAACTTATCCGGAGGGAAGAAGGGGTAAGTGGATAGCAACAATGCTGGAGTATGATCTTGAGATTAAACCAACCAAACTGATTAAAGGACAAGGCTTGGTAAAACTGATGGCTGAATCAAATCTGCATGATCTAGACATAAATCTCATTGCAACAATGTCAGAGGATGAATATGGTGGCTCACTCATTCAAGTATCAGAAATTTTTCTCAAATCACCTTGGTAGTCTGATATACTTTATGTTCTTCAGCATCTTTCACCACCTCCTGGAATGTCAAGAAGTAAAGGTAGGTCGCTAAAACTAAAGTCTGCAAAATTCTACATTTTAAATAGTGCTCTCTATTGGAAAGATCTGGGAGGAGTTCTTCTTAATTGTTTGGTTGAATATGAAGCCCAGTAGGTAATGAATGATTTTCATAGTGGTGATTGTGGCAGTCATTTGTTTTGGAAAACAATAGCTAACAAAGTGTTGAGAGCAGGATATTATTGGCCAACTTTGTTTTCAGATTTGTATAAGATAGTGATGGGCTACCATGAATGCCAATTTTTTCAAGGAAATAGGAAGCTGCTTCCTCTTCCTTTAAAGCCAGTCGAAGTAAATGCACCTTTCCAGTAGTGGGGACTTTATTTCCTAGGGGAAATCCACCCTACATCATCAGCACAACACCGATGGATCTTGACAGCTACTGATTACTTCACGAAGTGGATTGAGGCCATTCCGAAAAGGCAAGCCACAGACACGGTAATCATCCATTTTTAGAATCTAATATCTTGCCTCGTTTTGGGTGCCCTGACAAGATTATAATAGATAATGCAGCAGCAGTTAAGTCTAAGAAGATGGTTGAGTTTTGCAACAAGTACAATATTACATTGGGTCATTCCACGACATACTACCAACAAGGCAATGAATTGGCTGAGTCATCAAATAAATCCTTGGTGAACATTATCAAGAAAATGTTGGAGGCAAACAAGAAGAATTGGCATCGAAAGCTTGTTAATGCCTTGTGGGCCGATAGAGTGAGTAGTAATAAATCCATAGGCATTTCACCTTTTGAGTTGGTTTATGGTAGTGACACAGTATTTCCTACATCACTTGCAGTCCCAGTCATGAGATTATTACAGGAAGCTGGCAGCGAAGAGGATGATATTCAGCGCAGAATTAATCAAATGATTCACCTTTAGCAAACAAGGGAAGAGGTTTTCCAAAACACTTTCCAGTTGCAAGAGAAGATAAAGAAAATTTATGACTGCAAAACCAAAGCAGAAAAGTTTGAGCTGGAAGATGTAGTGCTGCGATGGGATGCAAAAAATGAGGAAAAGGGAAAGCATGGTAAGTTTGACAATTTATGGAAATGACCATATAAAATCTCATCTTATCCGGGATAGAATGCATTTTTGTTGAAGGAAATGGATGGTCAGGATTGTTCAGGAGGGCCAGTGAATGATAGGATCCTGAAGCACTACTACTTTTGAGGTTGTTCCCTGAAGTTACTTCACCTTCATTGTATATACCAGTTCAATTTTCATTGCAAGGCTTCAAGTACACTGTCATCTGAGCTTGGGGCCAGAAGTGAAGGCTATAAAGTTTGAATGATTAGTGTCAAGTTTGATTGATTTGGTTTCTAAGTTAAGTTTATAGTCAGTTTTTTTGTGTGTCAGTTTTCAGTTTGTATTGAGTCATTTTTCACTTTTTTTTTAATTGTATTACCCAATGGATGAGACACTTGGTCTACAGTGTTCTTGACACCTCCAAGGAGCTGCCATCCCGAATACGGCCAATGTTAGTGTCAGTATCTACATACATCCATTAGGGATAAAAATTTGCTCTTTGCATTTTCATTTTAGGGGTCCCATAATGAAAATTTTACATCATTTCATTAGATCATGTCAAACTGATCCACTAATGGTTGTCTTCTCTTTAGAAAATCTAATTTTTTCCCTCATAGAGTATACTTGCTGACCCTTCTTTAGGCTGTCCTCAGTTATGGTTTCATGGTCAATTCGCAATCATGCTTTCATTAGGTCATAAGGCATGTTTTCATTAGGTCTTAGGGTTTCATTTCCAAGGTCAAGAGGCAAATTTTAAAATGTAAATAAAGGTCAGCAAGGGTATGAGAATGATAAATAAGTCAAGCATGATGGCTTGTAGGCCATAGTCACTGAATAATTATCTTTTAAAATAATGTAATTTTCACCTCCAAAATATGTTTTTGAGGTGAAAACAGAGTATTTTGAGTTTATTTTTATTTCATATGTAGTTTTAAGTCACTATATGTAATAAATGATCCCAGCTACACCAAAGCATCTCTCCTTGCTGCAAGACAAAGAAACACTACAAAAATCAATTCAAGTTGAGCATTATCCACCTGCAAAGACACAAAGAAGAAAAGGCATTAAAAACAGAGTTTTGAAGAAGGACAAGAAACATTAGAAAGTGGGTTTTTCAAGTGAAAAATCAAAATCTACTCCTATTTAAGCTCTCACATTTCATTTTCAAGTTCATTATTCTCATTTGGCAAGCAAGGAGTCAAAAAGTGAGAAGAAGAGGCAAGCTTGAGTGAGTTTTGGGTGAAGGAAGGTTGGCGTCGCGCTTCTGGAGAGTGGCATTGTGCTTCTGGAGAAGTGCTGGAGTGGCACTGCACGTTGAGAGCTTGGCGCTGCATGTTGAGACCGGCATTGTGTCTAGGAAACTTCCTAGTGTAAATTTACATTGGCGTTGTTCTTCTAGGGTGGGACTACGTGTTTGCGCACCGGCGTTGCGCATTAAGTAGAAGGGTCATAAAGCCCTCAAAACTTCAAGAAACCTCCAAATTTATCTCTCTTACCTTCATTGCAAGTAAGTTGACCTCCTTTGCTACAATTTTGGTTTGCATATCAACACCATAAGCATCATTCTCCATGATAAATATGAAACCCTAAAAATCTTCCTTGTATACCTAAAACCCTAAACCCTCATTATTCATCCTATCACCTATCCCTATAGCTCTAAACTCTATCCCCTTATCCCTTTATCCCTTTATCCCTCTTCCCCAAGGGAAATTTCTCAAACAAAACAAGCCCTCCCTCTCATCTCCTACTCCTTCATTCATTTTTAGCCCATAAAGTCATTTCCCATCCCCTTACTCCTAAAACACTCTCACTCATTCCCTTCATACAACTTCTAGCCTTGCAAACATGGAAACAGAGGACCAAGACTACGTGGAGGAAAACACAGGCAGTGACACCTCAACAGATAGAGCTAGGCAACAGAGGAAACCACACAAGGAAGGCAAGATTATCAGAGAAGTCCCATCAAACCTTAGTGAATTGTAGGCCTCTCATTTGGCTATCACATGTTTAAGATATCTTGGCTTCTATGGGTTTTGTGAGCAGGTAGAGAGAGTTCAACACCACCCTGAGCTCACTAGACTTTTTGTAGCTCATCTTCAAGAAAAAAGGGTGAGCCTTGCGGGGGAGACATTCACAGTTTCACCTTCCATCATTTCAGATGCCACCAGGATTCCAAATGTAGGGGAGAAGTGGTACAAGGCCCAGAACCTAGATGAACACTATTATGAGCATTATATTAAACCTCAGTACAAAAATGAGGTGAAGAGACCTTTTCCTTTCACAGTTCTTGAGGACAAGTGTGTCCCCATGATGAAAAACATCATGAAGTACTTCACTTGTGAGGGCATATTTTCCAAGTTGTAAACCTATCACATCACACTCATCATGCATTTTACCAGGTTGAGGATGTTAAACCTCCCTTACTTTTGTTTAGGAATATTGAGAAGATGGCTCATTTTGTTGAAAAGAAGCCATACCCTCAGTAGATGAGTAGTCTCTATTACTATTCCCTAATCAAGATGATTGTGCTTCATCATCTTTGTCTACTCAACATCTCTTGGGAGATCTTTATTCCTCATGACATCTTCAGGGGTCCTCAAATTCCTCCACCAGTGTCTCAAGAAGCAGGGGGGCCTTCTTGTAGTGCTCAAGTGAAAACAGGTGAGGAGGCCAAGGAGACTAGAACTACTCACGTGCTAGTTTACATGACATATCAGAGGGGCACAAGGAGATTGTTTGCAACCGATAGGCAAGTGTTTGCTCCACGGGATGTGGAAGGGACCTTGCCTTCTTCATCAACCCATAGGCAAATGCTAGCTCCATAGGATGTGGAAGGGGCTTTTCATTCTTCATCGACACTACAGCTACAGGTGTAGCAACTGCACAAAGGGAAGGAAAAGATGTCGGAGGAGAGTTTTGATGATGAGGAGGAAAGAGACTTTGACTTGACAGAGCATGATGAGTTGGAGCAATGTTATACTCATCATGGAGTGGAAATCATTGACTTAGAGGCTCAAGCAAAGAAACCATAAAATACATCATCATACAAGAAAAGGAGGCTCAAGTACAAGCATTGATGGACAATTTTGAGAGGGCCAAGTATGCCATCAGATAGTTGGAACAAGAAAACAAGTAGTTGAGTGACAAAGAAGTCCTCATGGAGCTGGAAATGCTCAAGGTAAAATGACAAAATGGCAAAGAGGCACAAGTCACTTTGACTCCTATTGAGAAAGAGATTGAAGATGATAGAGAGACTTGGCTAGAGAGAGTCAACTTTCACCTTCAGAAGTTGCTATAGAAGGCCAATAGAGACAATCAGATTATCAGACACATGGCCTATCATTACAGGACCCGAAACAAGATTTGCAATATGAGGGTCAAGAAGATGAAAGCTAGGCTAAGGAAAGATTTGAAAGGAAAAAGGAGGAGGATAGGCTTAGGATGATTACTAAAGCTTCCTTGGCTCATCAGGACACTTGATGATGGTGCTTCTCACCAATTTTGGGTAAGTTTGGAGAATTTTTTGTCATTTGCCAATTTTTAAAACTATACACATAGCAAAACTACCTAAGCTTTTCCTAAGGGCAGCCAATGAGGAAATGGTTTGAATTTTTGGATTCATAGCGATGAGGACATGCACCATATAGATTTTCAAAGTTTTTGGGGTAGAACTGGTCCACCAAAAGGTCAAACACACCCTAAAAATGACCTTTCTGCCACTTTTTGGACACACAGAAGCAGTCTTGGGAGAATCAAGTTTTGAGGGGTAAAATGAATAGGAAATGCCAAAATTCTAGGTGTCATGGAACGTAGCCGTGAAGACCTTTCCAATGTGCTATCATGAGCTCAATTTGGATGTCAGGAAGGCCTCCAAAAGGGACCTAAAAGTGGCGCTATGCATTGGGCCAATGGCACTGCGTGTAGGGTAGATTTTGCTCAAGATGCCTATTTTTCTAGTTTTTGACTGTGTTCTTGGATTCTCTCTCATGGAGGTTGTTTCACCATTTTAAATGATGACTTGGCATGTAACTATGATAGATAAATATTAGTAGAGAGTAGATTCATTACCTTAGAAGTCAGTTTGAGCTCAAATGAATTAGTTTTTCACTTTTAGAGGCAAGTTGTTGAGATGCCTATATTCATGTTTCTTGTTCAATATTAGTTAGATTAGCTCCTCATATTAGGGATTCGACCCTTGAGGATTGGAGGAGGTTGAATTAATGTCTATATCTTCTTATTCTTTCTCATTATAAAGGTTTGGACTTAGCTGGATGCGTAGACCTTGATTGTACACCATTTTGTAGTAGTTTAGGAGGAGATTAATAAGAATTGCAGCTATTTTTATGGGATCCATGTGGTATGGAGTTTTAGTACAGTTTCTTCTTATGTGATCATATGTTAAATTGTTTTGTATGCTTCGTTAATCATTTCATTGCTTCTAGTTGAATGTTATCAAGTTGATAGGCTGAATTCATTACATTAGTGCTCTTCCTTGGGAAACCATTCACAATTTCATGTTTTCTGCAATCTAGGAAGGATCCATGATTTTCACATGCCCTTCTTAGCTTCTCACCAATCTAAAACATCTCACCCCATCAAGCCCTTGAGTGCTAAAGCCTATGCCTACCTTGCCCCATTGAACACCTTACAATTCTGACCTAGTTCCCTAGACCTAAACTGTCCAACTCCTCCTGATCTAGAAAAACCCCTTCAAAATCCAATCAGAACTTCAAGCTACTATACCAAGCCTAATATCATTTACCTGATCCAGTCATGTTGGCTGAGATCCTTACAGAGATAGACCTCTCTCGACCTAGTAGGGCTAGCTACTTGGCTAAGTGTGGTTTGTGGTTACCCTAACATTGCCTTCCTTCAGCTTGAGGTTCAATCCAGGTGATAAAAGGGAGTTGAGAAGATTTATGTAGCATTAATATGAGAGTTTTGTGTGCTAATATAGTTAGGTCAAAGGAGAAAGTAGCATACTGAAAGATACAACAGTAAGTGCAGTGGAAGTGTAGTGTGGAGGATAGTGAGGGTACTGTTGAAGAGATCTCAACATAGATCCTTTCATAGAGAAAGTAGACAGTTGAGGAGGTGTTGTTGTGAGCAGCAAGTAAAGAACTGTTGCATGTGAGCACAAAAGATAGAGTGTAGAAGTTGAACCTGCAACCAGCCATTTTGGTATTTACTTTTAGTTTGAATGCCTTTATTTTTAGTTTGAAAGTTGTATGAAATAGTGGAAAAGTGGCTAGAGAAGGTTCGCGCCTGCACTAAGAATAGGTTGGCGCGTCTAGTCAAGTTGGTGATTGTTAAGTAAAGGGGGTTGGTGCCTCTAGTGAGTGGGTCCTCACAAACAAACAGATGTAATTAAGTGCGTGCTTAAATTACATCATAAACAAACAACAAATTTTTTGGTTTTTTCCCTTTGGGTTTCCACATGAAAAACACTATTTCAAATGTATGTGTTTCTCATGTGATTGTTGTATGAACATGTATGTTTGAAATTGTTTTTCACTTCTTTTTTGAATGAATGCTCTCACAAGTAAAATAATTAAAAAAATAAAAATAATCTCATAATTACTAATTTACCACCCCCTCTCAACAATTCCTTATTTCAATAGAGAATAACATGAAAATGTGTTGAAGGAGGATGGAGCTCCAGAACATGCTCGACAAGGGTTAGGGTTTGTCTGCAGTAATCTTCTGAAGCACCCTCCCTTTCGCTTTCAAACTAATCTAGTTCCCTCTAATGCCGTACCTACCTAACGTCATTCATCACCTTCCATTCCCCATTCACGGTTTCACTTATCTCTTCCTATGACTCCGTATTTCCTTCACCATCTCCCCCATCTAGCTCTCAGTTACCATAGTGACTAGTTTTCAGATTTTACGATGGAAAATAGCATGTAACTCTCAGAGAAGTTATGGAAATGGACATTGTAGATTATTTGGAAGACTCGTTAGAGGGTGCCTCCATCTGGACAACTCCCCATGCGACCACGGAAGGCTTGCTCCCTTTCTGTAGTGAACTGTCAGACATTATTGTGATTTTTCCCTTGATCTTGAGGGCCTCATGCTTGGTCTAACCTTACGAGAGCCCACCCTCTCCTGGCTGGCACTCATTACCTCGCCCCCATCGTCGTCCTCCCTACAATTTTCAGTTGATGGCATAGGCTGTAACCTATCGCTTGTTCATTGGGTTTTCCATGCTTCTCTCCATCTGTCGAATCTCAAATCCCCTCATATACTCCCCCCAGAGAACCCTCGGCTATGGCACAAGGGAATCCTCTTGTGACACTTTTATCTACTCCCATCTCCAGTAGTTTCATAGGAATTCCACCTCTCTTGGATGCTTTCCCCTCTAAGTAATATCTGAACCCTAAAAACCCTCAACCTAACCCTTGTACAAGTGAATCCTAGCATGATACCTTCGATGCAGGCCACATACTGAGCAAAAAACATAAGTGTGTTAAATACAGGGCACAAGACATCACAATTCTCTTAGGTGAGGATATTTAGCGGGGAGAAACAATGGATACAACTGACTGAGTCTTGGTTGGTAGGGTTTGGGACAGGAGCTACACTGTGGCTCGGCTAAAAATATGGATTTCAGAAGTTTGGGGACAACATTTGGTTGTGATAGCCTTCATCCAAACTTTTGTCAGAGGGTGGTTCACACAGTGTTTTTCTAGAGTCGAGCATACGAATTGGGTCTTATCCTCATTCTGGCACATTGAACAGGCCCTCATTCTTCTACATCGATGGAACCCTCTTTTCGACCCTGAGAGAGAGCAGCTTGGAGTTGGGCCAATATGGGTCCATCTAGTAGGCTTACACCTTCAATTATAGTCTAAAGACATCTTTCGGTGCATTGGAAACTGTCTGGGATCCTATCTGGAGCATGATAAATCGTACCTCTCCATTGGCATGATGGTGTATGCGTGGATTTTGGTTCATCTAGACACTAGGGAGGGTCTACATGAACACATCACACTTCAATGGAGAAATTTCTCCCAGTTGCAAATTCTTGATTACAAGGGGGTACCTTTTCGGTGCAGGAGGTGCCATAAGGTGGGTCACCTATACAAGGATTCCCCCTGAATGGGAAGGCAAGAGCAAGGGAAAATGGAAAGACTATACCTACTAAGGACTCTTTAGCACCTACGAATCAACCCTCTTCTAGAGATGCAGCAACCCACACCATCCATGATGCAGCAGTGGAGGCACTAACCAAGAAGGCTCTAAAGAAGCACAAAAAAGAACCATATCAGCCTCCCTCTCCTCCTTTCACTAGGGCAACGACGGCTGCAAAGGCTGCTCTATCTTAGGATATGTTTGCATCTAACCCTTGCTCTATACATCTCTCTACTTCATCTATTTGCATGGCATTATCTTCGGTTACTTATCAGGCCTCTGCCTTCATACCACAGGCCCCCATTACCTTGGCATGCTCCCTACACCCCCCCCCCCCCCCCCACCTACTCTTGCACCCCGCCATCCTTCCTGGAGGTGGCCCCTGCAATATCTTCTGACTTTGAGCATGGACCTCTATCCCCCAGATACCCACTTTGATCCTGGGCACGATCACAGGCCCCTGACTCCATGGGCATTGGATTGGATACTCCCCCCATCCCCTCGAAGCCACCTCGAGGCCAACCTTCCTCCCTATCAAAAGCCAAGTTGCAGGTCAGGGAGGAGATAGCATCTAGGAGACAACACACTATTGACAGGGTACTTAGAGCATTGAACACCCTAGATGTTCCCCCTTGATGAAGTTGCTTTCATTTAACTGCCGAGGGCTAGATAGTCCTAAAAAGAATTAGCTCTTCGCAGAATTCTTAGCACTGAACTGGTCGATGTCATTTTCCTTCAAGAAATTATGGGCCTAGCTAATGCCATCACCCTCCTACTAGAATCCTTGCTCCCTGGTTGGTATTTCAAAGCCCTTGATGTCAATGGACAATCGAGAAGTATAGCTCAGGGTATAAACTCTTGAACCATAAAACTCTATAACATATGGGGTGGCATTGGACACATTGGGTAGACATATTCTCATCAAATCTAGGCACATAAATTAGACTTATCAATGTGTATGGACCTTGCCAACACCGTGCAGAATTCTGGGATCGTTTACTAAACACTAATCTCCTACAAAAGGACAACATAATCCTTGGGGGGGATTTAAATTTTTCTATTGGATTCTTGGAATCATGGGGACATCATGCCCAGATTGACCCCTTATCTACTTACTTCGACAACATCCTGGAGAATCATAGTCTTATTGATATGCCATCAACAAAAATTGAACCTACCTGGAGGAATAAAAGAATTGGAGAGGATAGCCTCACTAGAAGGCTTGATTGCTTTCTCATAAGGGACTGACTGCTAAGTATGGGATATAGCTACCGACAATGGGTGGGATCTGGGGGTATATCAAACCATCTTTCAATATACCTTGAAATAAGAGGAGGCCTAAATAAACCAAAAACCCCATAAAAATTCAACTCCACCTGGTTAAAAGATGCAGCCTATACCCAAATGGTAATTGAATATTCGAAGACCCACCCCCTTGCTGCTGGTGGGAACATTGTCGAAGGATTTGCACTCAATCTAAGGGAGCTGAAGAGACTATCTAAAATCTAGGTGCACAATAAGAGAGAACAGGATGACCAAACCCTAAGGGAAACCCAAGCAAAGATAGCTACTTTCGAAATGAGAAAGGTGGGATTCTCACCACTAATGAACAAAAGGAAAATCTTACATCCTTAGTAACCAAGAGAAGGAAAATATTAAAGGAATGAGAAGAGACCTGGAGGTTGAGAAGTAAAGCAATATGGTTGCTAGAGGGAGATGATAATACAAATTTCTTTCACAAATTTTCTAATGGGCACAAAGCCATCAACTCCATTTGGAAACTAACAAATGATCACGGAAACACTGTGAACACCTTCCTGAAATTATCATCCCTAGCCACATCCACTTCAAGCAGATCTACAAGGCACCTCCCAATGTCAGTCTTGTTGAAGTCATTCGAGTAGCACAACTATTTCCTCAGTTTGTGGATCAGGAAACCGCCATGGATCTAAACAGGGAGGTCACAATGGGGGAACTTGAAGCTACTTTAAAATGGTTCAAGCGTGACAAGAGTCCAGGACCAGATGGTTGGTCAGTGGAATTCTACATGGTTTTTTTCGATACTCTTGGAGAAGATCTTCTAAAAGTTGTAGAAGAATGTCAGATCAATGGAAAGATGTATGAGGCCTTCAATACCACCTTCATTGCCCTCATCCCCAAATCAAATAACCATGTCTCCTTTTATGACTTCTGCCCCATCTCCCTGTGCAATTGCATATACAAAATCATTGCCAAAATCATAGCCAATCACATCCAACCCATCCTATCCACCCATATATCTTCTGAGCAATTTACCTTCCTACAAGATTGACAAATCCATGAGGTTGTTGGAATTGCTCAAGAATTATTTCACTCTATCCAGATGAAGAAGATGAAAGATATGATATTAAAAGTAGATCTCTCAAAATAATTTGACAAAGTAAGTTGGTTGTACATCAGAATGCTCCTAACTCATCTAGGCTTCCCTTATGAGTTTATAAAATGGATTATGTGTTGTATAAAAAATGTATCTTTCAGTGTCCTTGTCAATGGGACAAAATTTCCCTTCTTTCACTCCGAAAGAGGCCTCAGGCAGGGTTTCCCTCTATCTCCATTATTATTTTTACTCGTTATGGAAGGGCTCAATAGACTTATAAAAGAGGAACACAACAAGGGAAGGCTTTAAGGAATCAGAATCACTCATAGATGCATTCTAACTCACCTAATTTTTGTGGACAATGTACTGATTTTCCTTAATGGAGGCATTGGGGATCTGATTACATTGCAAAACATATTCGGTTTATATCAAATGGCTACAGGTATGGTCATAAACAACACAAAATCCACCATTACATCCACTGGATCCTCTCCACGTGAGATTCAATATGCTCTTCATAGATTCCCTTTTACCCTACTACAAATGTAGGATGGCCTTAGATATCCGGGATATAGGCTAAAGCCCCATTGCTACAAGATATCAAACTAGACTTGGTTAACTTCTAAGATGGAAAAGAGGCTCATCATTTGGTACGACAAATACCTATCTAGAGCAGGAATACTAGTACTTACCAAAGCTTTTCTTGAAGCCACTGTGGTATATTGGATGTCTCTAAAATGGATTCCTAGAGGTATCCTCTCCAGGATACAAAATATTTGTTGTAGGTTCCTCTGGAAAGGTAATCAGTCAGGGAGAATATATGTCTGGGCCAAATGGGAGGCGCTTACTCTCCCAAAGAAATGGGGTGGGTGGGGCATTAAAAAGTTGGAAGACTTCTCCTCCACACTGGTGGCCAAGCTTGGCTGGCAATTAATCACTTCAAATAGCCTGTGGACTAAGGTGGCCTCTTCAAAATACATATCCCCACTAAACCTGATGGACTGGATCTGATAGCCACACTAGAATAAAACAAGGATATCAATCATCAGGAAAGTTGTACTAAACTCGATGCCCATTATCCGAGGGGGACTCACCTGGAGAATTAAATTTTGCACATCAATTCGATTAGATGTCGACCCTTGGATTGGTTGTAGTAATGATCAAAGGCTACCTAATGAGCTTAAGCTACACCTTCCCATGTGGGTATCACCCATATCAGTCACATTGCGGACATGGAACACACCACCATTTTATAGTAGGCCTAGAAAACCACACACACATTGCACATCCCTCAACACTGGAAACAACATTGGGCGGAATACAGAGTGGCCTTAGCTGAATACCATATTAGAATTGTCGAAGGGGAAGATGACATAATCTGGGCAAAAAATGGGAGATACTCCTCCAAAGAGGGATATCTGTGTATTAGCGGATATTCATAGACCACTAGCTTGTGAACACTGGTGGAAAAGCATGTGGAAATTAAAAGTTTCCCCTAGGACCCGATTACTCATGTGGGCAGTATTAAAAAATAATACTCCAACAGGTGACAATTTAATCAAACAAGCACAACACAGACCTTTTTGGTGCTGCCTGTGCAAGAAGAACACTGAAGATACAGACCATCTCTTTCTTGCATGCCCGGCCTGCTAAGGATCTCTGGAAATTTATCCTTTTGACCATACCCACCCAGTCTATTTGGAAAGGCTTGATAGTAAAGGATGCTTGGTCCACATGGTGGACATCTACTATATTGATAAAAGCTAGGAACCTTCTTCTTCTAATCTACTAGGAAATTTGGATAGCTCGTGATCGATACATTTTCCAGGACATTGCTCTCCATTGGCCCTCCATCACTTCTCACCTTCTGATAGACTATCACACCATACCTGATGAAGAGGAAAAATCCATTCCCAGGCACATTATCCCTAAATACATCAATCACACTCAACCATGGGCATACTTTGATGGTTCAACATAGGAATATGGTTGCGAGGGTGGAGACATTCTGTACCTTTCTGAATCCCATCATTTCCATATCCAAATGGGCCTGGGGAGGGGCACAAACAATTTTTCTAAACTGATTACAACTAAATACCTCATTCAATATGCTTTGGAAAAACATTGCAAGAATCTCCAAATGTTTGGGGACTCAAAAATTGTTTGCAACTGGATAAACAAATATTCTAATTGCTATGCTTATACTCTGAGACCTGTTTTGAATGAGACTCATCGACTCATCACACATGTTGATTCTTTTGTCTATCATAATATATAAAGGGAACGCAACTCATCTGCCGATATACTATCCAAGGAAGATGTGTTCAGGCTTCTCGATACATGGTTGATCCAGGAGCATAGGGATGGTGCACACTACCAGTATTACCATCGACCTTTCATGGACACTACAAACTAAATTGGCTCATACAGAGCCTATTTATTTTTTCTTATGTAAATAATATGCTCTTTTAAATTACCAGATATTCACAAATGACAGTCATACATTACTCCCTGCATAGAGTTTTTTGTTAAACTATAATTTGAAAAATTACTGAAGTACAGTGCCTCCTTGCATGGAGTACACTATGCTATTTTTGATAATTTCTTACTTGATAGGCACTCTGCCTCACATAAAGCATACGTGCTTGGCATCTACAATATGTAATTTTCCTTTACTAATGAAAATTATGATTTTTCCAAGGGGAAAAAATTCCTTATTTCAATAATTAGTATCAGAGCCAAGGAATCTTTAGAAACAGTCTAATCACTGGAAGGTAGATCTATAAGTAATTATGTCTAGGAAGAGTCTTACTCAGTAGAATACCAATTTTTGACGGGACAAACTATGACTTTTGGGAAGTAAGAATGGAATCTTATCTTATTTCTCTAAGAGTAGATGTTTGGACTTCAGTACTAGTAGACTACAATGTCCATCATATTCCTCCCACTCATGTAGATAGTAAAAAATTATATGGGAACAATGCTAAAGCCAAGAATGCCATTGTCTTTGGCCTTAGTCAATCAGAACTTGTAAAATGTATGCTTTGTAATTCTACTAAGGAATTGTGGGTAAAGCATAATCAAAGTCATGAAGGAGATGACAAAGTCAAGTAGGCGAAACTTCAAACTTTCATAATGAGGTTTGAGAGCTTGAAAATGAGTGAAAATGAAAGCTTAGAAAAATAATTCCTCAAAGTTGATGAAGTAACTAATATGATTAGAGGACTTGGTGAAGAGGTCAAGGAAGAGATGATTGTTCATAAAATATTAAGATCTCTACTCATGAGATTTAATGTCAAAGTCTCAACTATTGAAGAAATGGCTAATTAAATGATCTCAAGATGGACCACATGCATGGTACTCTCATAACTTATGAGATGACAGTAGGAATAGAAAAGTTTGAACCTAAGGAAGTAACATTACAAGTATCCAAAAAGGCTGAGGAGCATAAAGATCATTGAGATTGCTCCAGCTATGAATCTGATTAGGAGTTGGCTCAACTAGCTAGAAAATTGAACTATGGCTCAAGAAGATATAAACGGAAGTTTCCATTTAAGTGTTTTGACTGTGGAAGAGTTGGACATTTCTCATCCAAATTCCCTTATAAATAAAACACTAAAAAGGAAGAGGATCTGAACTTTATAAACAATTCGTAGACACATCAAAAGAAAAATCTCTATAAGAAAAGGGGGTCTACTACAAAGAGGATAGCTTAGCACCAAATTCAATCAGTGAAAACTCGTTGGAGAATTATTCAGATAAGTATATTCTTATGGCTTTTGAAATAGACTCCAAGAAACAAGATATTATGTACTCTGAAGAGGAAGAAGAAGGAATAATGGACCTTGAAAGCGAACTCATCATTTCCCTTGACAAGTTGAAGACAGCAAGGAAAAAGAATAATCAACTAAAGGAACGGTTACAACATGCAACGGAAGGTATGTATAACTCTGACAATGAGGAGTTTTATTATAAAAAAGAAAAGTTGAGGAAGCTATCAAGAGAAAAGATAATCTAATCCTTCTACTAGAAGAAAAATAAGGAACCTGTGAGAGACAAGAAGAGGAGAACAAGCATTTAAAACAAGAGCTTCTCAAGTTAAAAAAGGAAAAAATGTCAAAGACATGCAAAGATGGTATTATGTCATTTAAATTTAAACTCGAGGAGGCTAAATGAAAAGAAGAGAGATCCAAGAATGGGAAGAGAACTGTCAGAGTCTTGAAGCAGAGGTTATCTCTCTAAGAATAGATCTTGAGAGAACAAAGATCGAGAAGGGTTTAAATGAGAAATTTTTTGAAGGGATAAGGAGACTAGATCAGATCCTATGTAATCAAAGGTCCTCGAGAATCAAAATCATTTTGGATACTCAAAGACACAAGAATATTCTATGGGGAAGATAAAATTTAGGTCTACAGGATTCGAAGAACCATAGAGCCATGGGAAGAAGCATCATGAAATAATTAATGAAGAAAAAATAGAAGCAAGGAAAAGAGGAGAATGTCAATGAAGAATGAATCAATCAGCTAGAAAACCAAGGTATTTTCTTACACAATCTCATAATAATTCCAACAATATGCATGCCTATTTATTTTATGGTCAATGTTATAAGTGTCATATATTTGGACATAAATTTGTTGATTGTAGAAGGATCAAAGTTGAAAGAGATGAAAATCCCAAATATAATACGTATCAGATTTCTAAATCTCAAAACTCTTCTCTTAGAAATCAGAATGTCTTCTCTCCCTTGCTAAGTGATGTATAATGCTTCAAATGTAATAATTTTGGGCACAAAGCCACTGGGTGCAAATTCAGGTTTCAATATCTATCTAACTCACAAAATATTAGATAGACAACTATTCAAAAGGATAAGTGGATCTGGAAATGAAAGATTAAAAAGAGCATGTAGTGTGGACTCGCCTTATCAGCTCATAATCAAGAAAACAAATGGTGTGTGGATAATGGTTGTTCCAAACATATGACTATGACAAGAGAGAATTTTTGTTGCTAAAAAAAGGACAAAGGAAACAATGTCACCTTTGGAAATGCTCCAACTAGAATCAAGGGTAAAGGATTTGTCAGTCTTGATAAAAAAACTGAAGCACAATATTTGTTGTATGTGGAAGGTCTCAAGCACAATCTACTTAGTGTTAACCAAATGTGTGATAATGGCTATGATGTGTCAGTGAATTGCAATTTCCTAGGTTGAAAAGGAGATCGAGAAGGGTAACCTCAAACCATTTCACCTCAGAAGCTATCCCTACTAATCATGAGAGTGATCTCTCAAAGTATATTATTAGTGAAATGACTTTAAAGAAAATATTTTTTAGGCTAGATATGTATAATTGTTTGTGTATTGGTGAAAATTTAGATTTTAGGGTTTGCTGGACTAGGGTCTGGAGCCACAAATAGGTTCAGGTTGTAGGAGTGTAGAAGAAAATATGGAAAGGCACTAGATGTCAGAAGACCATGGTGTATTTAGAATATTGTCAATGTAGTATAGAAGAGAGATTGAAGAAGAAACTAATAAGCATAAGTAAACATGATTTCATTAGTTTAGGAAGACATAAACATAACTATGAAAACCAGATAAACAGAGCTTGAGAATAAGAATTATGTATATTTCACTATAAGGCATCCATAGAAAGAAGAGATATCATGTAGATAAAGATGTTTTAACCATTATAAAACAAATAAAATTAAGAACAAACACCATGAACTCATTGGGCTAGAATTCCTTAAAAATAGCTGCAACTGTATCTGTATTAGCTGAAAAGATGATTACATGAAAGCCTCCTCCACAAAAAGTCCAACCCTTCTCACTGAAAGAGAATCGATACATATAGACTCCCTTAGACCACTTTTCCACCTTTAGGAGTTGAATTCCTTCGTGGAGGAACTGACTCCAAGTTTCTCTCAGCCAATAGGTGAGAGTGAGAAGGTGAAACTCAAACACTTCTTGGAGAGTTTGTTTAGGAGTTTGCTTCCTTTATGAGGCCTAATAAACATAAAAAAAAAAAAACCCTATCATGTACATTTATTGATGCCTACATAACCTAGCCTCGAAACAAGTTCCATTACATAAAGAGTCTTGACTTTGACTAAGTCAAACTGGAAACTAGAAATTTTACCCAACGAAATTTACAATTTAAAACATAGAAAAATACAGAAGCATAATGCCGATGTTGAGCTGATTCTTAGGTGCCTTCCTGATGTCCAAATGAAAATATGAGAGAATGGTCAACTAGCCCTTTAAGTCTAGTTTCCAGAAAAAAATTTATGTTTGAAAATCACCCATGGGAAGGCCTTCACAAATCCATTCTCCCAATATCGCTCTAGGCGCATAGTGCCTGTCAAAAAAGGGTCCATAAAGCTAGTGTTTGGCCACTTTTTTCTGTTTTTCTGAAAAACTAAGCCACCTCTGGAAAATTGAGAAAATGGGCTTTTAGAGGATGGAAATATCTTTCCAAAAATGTAGAACTTTCCTGAAATGGATGCCCGAGGAAGAAGTGCAGTTCCAAGGCATTGTGCTTGTGGAACTGCTAAATTTCTGAATTTGGATTCAAAATTCACAAAAACAAAAATTTCTCAGAATTTGCTCAAAATTGGCCAAGAGCTATAAAATTATGTATGTTAGGCCCTCATGGATGCTTCAAAAAGCATCTCCAAGTTTACTTCATCTTTTTTATCCTTTTTGGCTTCTTTGAGCTTGTTTTCAAGCTGCTTGACCTTGACATTGCAAATCATATTTTGAGCTTGGTAGTGGTATGCGATGTGCCTTAGCAGATGATTGTCTTTGTTTTATTTCTCTGGAAGCTTCTTGATTTGAAATCACTCATGAATGATCTTAGTTAATTAATGAAGGTATTACAGACTCAACTTTTGGGGTGTGCCTATGTTATCTTATGTAACGGATCGATAATATTGTGAAATACACAGACACTGAAATAGTAAGAGAACACAGTAAGCAAACACATAAACACAACAAATTTAATAAGGATTTTGCCCAATCCTCCTGGGCTATGTCTCTTGGTCCAGCCTTCAGTGGTGGCCTTTCTATTGTGTCTTAAAAAGTAGAGTTTTACAACAATGAGCTCAAATTGAGTCTCACTTAACATATAATTATCAGTAGGACTGTACTTGGATTCCCCAAGTCTCTAGAGTACATAGACTCCCCTTATTGAATCTCGACCCCAACTGGTCTCAGTGGTATGAGTCCATTTTGGTACTCAATACCTGGCAGTTATACACAGAGGAGTTGCTCGAACCTCTCAAGCCTTCTCTGGAGTTCACAGACTCTCGGACTCCCTCTCTCTCTGTCTATTCGATGCTGCCTTTGCTCTATAGGTCAGCTCAGCTTCTTTGTTCTCTGTATTTTTTTCTTCTCCCTCTCTTTGCTCTCTTTTCCTACTTCTTTCTCCTCCCTACTTTCTCTATCTGTTCATGACTTAAAGCTAATATGCTCCTTGAATGTTCGTTTCTGCTTCCTGACTCTTTGGATCTCCTACCTCTATATGCTGGAATTCCCCTGCTCTGCATCATCATCTCTGTAACGCTTCACAGACAGGTAGCCACCTGTTTCCCTCACAAACTGAGTGTCAGTTCTCTATGGACGGTCGTTATTTCCATTTCTCCAATATCGTCCACGAAACCGTTCCCTCTGCCAAGTCATCAGTCATGCCAAATCTCAAATCTTATCCGCCTCAGCCTATTTCCCTGTCGAATCCGGTCATCCATCGGGTTTCTTCTTCACCGCTGATCTGGGGCCTCCAGATCCTACAATATCCATCCATATCACGCGGGTAAGTAGCATGCCCTTTACCCACACGATGAGAGTGATTTTCTCTCTCATCCATTGGACGTGTGTCACCCATTGTATGGAATCGCATGGGACTATGTAGAATCCACTTACCACTTGAGGGCCTTCCGATATCCTATCAGTTTTAGTGTGAGGTCCGCCTTCTAATGGAATTGGCAATTTCTGTGCGGTTCTATGCTTTTCCTCATGACCAAGCGCTTTGGGCTTTCCTTCACTGAGGGAGATGCCCTGCAATATGCGATTAGCGCTTTTTACCGCTAATCGCGTATCAAAAATTGCCTCTGTTTCTGGATCTCACTTCCTGTTTTGCCAGTTTGTGCCAACATGCGGTTACCATGGACCAATGATCTTCTCACTTTGACCTAGGGTCCTCGTTGTTCCATGCTGACGAAAAATTTCCATTTTCCAGAGGTTATTTCTGATAAGCTCGACATCCATAGCACTTTGAAACTTTGGTATGAGTTTTATAGAGTTCAAGAAACTATAAGAGTGTTTAACGATCTAATTCGGATCACAACCTTCCCACTGAAAAAAGCTTTTGGACCACCAAAAGTTGGTTTTCAAGCATTGACTAAGTGAGGGTATAACTGTCCCACTTGTCCAATCTAGAACTATTTTTCACTACTTGGCTTTGAACCCTTGAGTCCAATCTTGAGGTACTCAACATCTCCACTACACATCATCCTCACCTTCCTGTCTAGAACTGTATCTTCCTGCAATTCATTGAGATATTCAAGTAATAGATCATCAATAGAAAGAAATTGACTCTCCTCTTCAGTATCTTCAATTGATGAAGGTTCAAATAGTTTGAAGTTGTCTACATTAATGATTGAGTAGATGTGCATGTAAGCTGGTAAATCAAGACAAAAAGCATTCTCACCAATTTTCTCAAGTATCTTGAAAGGTCTATACCTTATTGGCTTTAGCTTTTTACCTTCACCTTGCATTCTATCTTTGCTGATATACAGCCAGACTTGATCACCAACTTGGAAACTATGCTCCATCTGATGCTTGTCATGCCTTGCCTTGTATTTGGCTTGGCTCTTTTCTAGTTGTTCCTGTACTACCTGGTGAATCTCTTGGATTTTTTCAATGAACTTGGTTACCTTGTCCACATCACTGTGTCCATCAACTGCTATGTCTTTACCAAAGACAAAATCCAATGGAGACCTTGGTGTGAAACCAAAGCAGGTCTCGAAAGGAGATGTCTGTGTAGAAGAATGTTTTGCTCGGTTGTAAGCATGCTGCACATAACACAAATGTTCATCCCAAAGTTTGGGATGCTTGCTGCAATAGCCTCTTAGCAGCTAGATCATTGTCCTATTGACCACTTCTGTTTGGTCATTTGTTTGTGGATGAAAGGCTATGCTTTTATTCAGTTTGGTGTCCATCAGCTCCCATAGACTCAACCAAAACTTCCCAAAAAATCGGGTGTCTCGATCAAATATAATGGAAGTGGGTAATCCAAAATGAATTCATATAGGCTGAAACAACAACTTTACAGTTTGTTCAGCTGTAATCTGTTTATTACAAGGTATCAAAATACACATTTTGCTGAACCTATCCACAACAACATATAAATAGTCATGACCTTTCCTAGATTTAGGCAATCCTCCAATAAATTCCATGGAAACAATTTCCCAAGGATGAGAAGGAACTGGCAGTGGAGTGTACAAGCCTAGTTTTCTATTGTTGGGCTTGCTTTTAGCACACATGGCATACCCTCTTACATATCTAGAAATTGTCTCATTCATTTTTGGCCAATAACAAAATCTTTGCAACTGTGCAACCGTTTTACTTACACCAAAGTGACCTGAGATTAGAGAAGTGTGTGCTTCCTGAATTATCTTTACTCTTTCAGTTTGTGGAATGCATAGCTTCCCACAATGATGCAAGAGTTGGTCCTTAATGTGATAATTCAATTCTTCGACTCATTTTCCTTGACTTAAAGTTGCGTATACATCTCTAAAATCTATATCTTGAGCATATTATTCAATGTAGCTCTCATGCAATATTGAATTATGCTTAAGTATAGTGGATGCCTTTATAATAGGTCTAGATAACATATCTACAACTTTATTGTGTATGCCCTTTTTATATCTGATGACTAAATGAAACTGTTGTAGAAAACCCATCCATCTATAGTGTCTTGATTGTTGCAACTTAGTTTGGGAGTGTAGATATTGAAGTGGTTGATGATCAATATGTATAACTGTCTCTTTACCCATTAAGTAACGTTTCCACTTTTTCACGCTCTGTACTAATGCATACAATTCTTTATCATATGTGGGATAGTTAACTACTACAGAATTAAATGTCTCAGAATGATAACATATGGGTTTAACGTGCTATATCAACAGTGTTCCCATGGCATAGTCACTGGCATCCATTTGGATCTCAAATGGTCTTTGAAGATCAGGCAGTGCTAGTACTGGTGCTATACTAATCTTTTCTTTCAAGGTGTCGAAGGCTTTCTGCTGTTTCCCTCCCCACTGAAACACCTTGTTCAATCATGTTAAAGCATGTAAGGGACCTACAATTAAGGAAAAGTTAGAAATGAACTTTCTCCAATATTATGCTTCTCCTAAGAAGCTTCTAACTTCTGTAGCAAATTTGGGTTTACGTCAGTTTACAATTACTGCCACCTTAGAGGGATCTATCTTCAATTCACCACCCCCTACTATATGTCCCAAATAATTCAAAGATGTTTTGCCATTTCACATTTTGGGAGTTTAACATAATTTTTTTCTCTTTTCAAAACATCTAGTGTCTGCTTAAAATGCTTTAAATGTTCTTCCCACATTTTGCTAAGTATAAGAATGTCATCCAGATATACAATAACAAAATCATCAAGAAAAGGTCTGAGTACATCGTTCATTATTCTCATGAAAGTAGCGGGAGCATTAGTTAAGCCAAAAGGCATAACCAGCCACTCATACAATCCCTTCTTTGTTTTGAAAGTAGTATTCCATGCATCTTGTTCTGCAACTCTGACATGATGATATCCACTATGCAAGTCTAACTTGGAAAAATAAACAGCTTCCTTTAACTAATCTAATAGATCATCTATGTGAGGAAGGGGATAACGATTTTTTACTTTTATCTTATTCAGTGCTCGGTAATCAATGCACATTCTCCACGATCCATCTTTCTTATTCACTAAAACGATTGGAGACCCATATGGTGATGTGATAGGTCTGATGAACCCCTTCTCGAGCTACTCCTACACCTTCTTCTTGATTTCTGCATTCTCTAAAGCGGACAACCTGTACATTCTGATGTTAGGCAATGGAGCATCTTGCTGCAAATTAATATCATGAACTATTTCCTTTTTGGGTGGTAGACCTTTAGGTTCTTGAAACAAGATATCATATAGTGAAACAAATTTTTCTAAATCAGCTTGTTGTTTAGCATCACAACCCTCAAATACATTGGTTTTATTAGGTTTCCTTTCCTTTAAAACCATCAGTAAAAATTGTTTGCATGAATTTACATTTCGTTTCATCTCCCCTGAGTTTATGAGAGTGTAATTATTCTTGAGCTTATAAGCTCTTACAATATATTTGATTCCACCTTTAACAAGTAGATACTTGTTCTCAGCTCTATAGAAAATAGCTTTTCTATCATACAAGTAAGGACTTCCTAAAAAAAATCCACATATATCCAAAGGAACTATATCTAACTCAACCTCATCTATAAATGATGACCCAAATAAAACTTAAGTTTACATTGTCTAGTCACTTGTAGTTGTGCTTTATCACTTAACCAACCTAATGGGTATGGTTTCTTGTGAGACGTAGTCAGTAATCCCAACTTCTTTATAATTGCTTCAGAAATTAAATTTACTTGTGAGCCACTATCAAACAAAGTATCAATATTTTGATGCTTTGAAATAACTCGAATATGGAAAATCTCATGTCTTTTTCTCTAATTTTCTTCATTATTAGTGGATTGTGCAGAATTACTAGTAGATGCTTTAGAATTTTTAGCTTTTATACCTGTGGCTGCAATGGTTGTTTCATCTCCTGAGTCCCACCCCAAATCTTTCTGAATAGTTGCAGCAATCTTCTTCTTCTTGCCCTCGAACTTCTTAGGTCTTAGTTCCAGATGCAGAATCCAAAAATGCTCATCATCATGCCCATCCTTCTTACAGTAAGTGCATGAAGACTTTATTTTCTGTGCAGTGTTGGCCTTCTTCTCTTTCCATTTCTGTTTTCTTTTCTCCTTATTCTTGCTTGCAATGGGCTTGGATGATCCTCCAACTTCTGGGTTCCCATTCTTTCCTCTAGCTTCTAGATGTGTATCTTGAACAGATACCTCATCTATACTAGTGGGATTAAACATGAGGATAGTGTGCCTCATGTAGATGTGTAGACCACCTATGTACTTCAACAGAGCCTCAGGTGAGTCTAATGAAATTCATAGAATCAAAGCTCTTTTCCTAAATTCTTGGGTGTAACCTTGTACACTTTTCCCTTTCAATTGGTGAAGATTTTTCCAGCTCATCATGGCTTGCTGCATGTAAGCTAGTGGGTAGAACTGCTTTTTGATTGTAGAAACAAATTCACTCCAGACAGAAAGAATCTTACCATATTTCTTCATGTTAGCTTGTGTCCTGCCTTGCCACCATACCAAGGCAGTGCCTCCGAGGCATAGGCTGGCCAGCTGAATCTTACTCTTGTTTGAGTCAATACTCTGCACTCTGCAATAAACATCAATTTGTCTAATCCAATTATCCAGCTTCTCTACATTCAACTCTCCATCATATATTGGTAAATCAAATTTAACATCTAATTTAATCAAAGATCTCTTCTTTTTATGTTCAGGGCTATTAGGAGGTGTGAGAAAGTTTTCTTCTTTCCCTTTGCCTTTTGAGTAGTCATAGAGGAGAGATTCTTCTTCTCATTTTTCTTTGGAGTGTGATGAATCTTCATCTTTACCTTTCTTAAACTCCATGTACATTTCCTCTCCGATGGACCTATGGCCAGGAAACTATCTATGAATTGGGGATCTGGTCCCAAGGGACTTTCTTCTGACATTTTCTTCTTAGCACAGACTCTTCCAATTTCCGGTTTAGTTTCGACCAACTCACCTTCTCCTAATTTAATCTTTGATCTAGTTAGCATTCAATAACAAAATCTAGCACAACCTTGTCTAACCTTAACAACCTAGGAGCTTTGGTACCACTTGATCTGAAATCACTCGTGAATGATCTCAGTTAATTAATGAAGGTATTACAAACTCAAGTGTTGGGGTGTGCCTATGTTATCTTATGCAATGGATCGATAAGATTGTGAAATACACAGACACTGAAACAGTAAGCAAACACATAAACACAAAAAATTTAATAAGGAGTTCACCCAATCCTCCTGGGCTACGTCTCCTGGTCCAGCCTTCAGTGGTGGCCTTTCTATTGTGTCTTAAAAAGTAGAGTTTTACAATAGTGAGCTCAAATTGAGTCTCACTTAACAGATAATGATCAGTAGGATTGTACTTGGATTCCCCAAGTCTCTAGAGTACACAGACTCCCCTTACTGAATCTCGACCTCAACTGGTCTCAGTGGTATGAGTCCAATTTGGTACTCAATACCTGACAAGTATACACAGAGGAGTTTCTTGAACCTCTCAAGCCTTCTCTAGAGTTCATAGACTCTCAGACTCCCTCTGTCTCTGTCTGCTTGATGCTATCTTTGCTCTACAAGTCAGCTCGACTTCCCTGTTCTCTACAATTATTGCTTCTCCCTCTCTTTGTTCTCTTTTCCTACTTCTTTCTCTGTCTATTCGTGGCTTAAAGCCAATTTTCTCCCTGACTGTTCGTTTCTGCTTCTTGGCTCTCTAGATCTCTTACCTCTGTCCGGTGGAATTCCCCTACTCCGCGTCATCATCTCTCTAACGCTTCACAAAGAGGTGGCCACCTGTTTCCCTCGCGAACTGAGTGTCAGTTCTCTTTGAATGGTCGTTATTTCCATTTCTCCAAGATCACCCATGAAACCGTTCCCTCTGCCAACTCATCAGTCATGCCGGATCTCAAATCTTATCTGCCTCAGCCTATTTCCCTGTCGAATCTGGTCATCCATCGGGTTGCTTCTCTGTTGTTGATATGGGGCCTCCAAATCCTACGTTCTCCATCCATATCGCATGGGTAAGTAGCATGCCCTTTACCCGCACGATGACAATGGTTTTCTCTCTCATCTGCTAGACGCGTGTCACCGGTTGTATGGAATCACATGGAACTGGGCTGAATTTTCTTACCACTTGAGGGCCTTCTGATATCCTACCGATTTTAGCGCGGGGCCCGCCTTCTTACGGAATCGGCAATTTTCGGGGCTTTCCTTCATTGGCTCTGTTTCTAGATCTGACTTCCCATTTTGCTCGTTTGTGCCAGCACGCAGTTACCATGGGCCAATGGTCTGCGCGTTTTGACTAAGGGTCCTCGTTGCTTTGTGCTGACCAGGAATTGCCATTATCTAGAGGTTATTTCTGATAAGCTCGACATCCATAGCACTTTGAAACTTTGGTATGAGTTTTACAAATTTCAGGAAACTATAAGAGTGTTTAAGAATCCAATTCGGATCACTTCTCTAAGTGATCATTCACCCTATTGAGCCAATACTCCTTGTCTTGATTGACCTCAAGAGCAATTCTGTCCTCTAGGTCTAGCTCTTCATTCAACAAAATGTGTTCCTCTTCTTCTTGCATTGCCTTCTTTTTCCCTTTTGTTCTTTACCTTCTCCTCTTACCCTTCCCTTGTGTTCTTTCAGGCTCACTTGACTTTATGATGACTTTGCCCTTGCCAACCTGCTGCAATAATTTGGTTTTGTCATTTTCCATTATCAATTACTTCACTTTGAGATGACTATTCTCTTGTTCAAGGAATGAAATGATTTACCTTACTCTCTCCATGTTTACTGTGAGCTCTTTGATCTGATAGACTTTATCTCTGATCATCTGCTACATGCTTTAAGTCTGATCCTCTGCCTATAAATCAACCAACTCAAATTCATGTTCAACCATGTCTTTATCCCATGCTATTGATCCCTGATTTACTGATGTAGAAGGCTTGGCCCCTCTCTCATCATGAGAAGCAAACACAAGCCTCTTCCCTCTCTTGTACATTCTAGTCACCTCAGGCTTAGGTGCTTTTGTTGTTTCAACTGATCTTCTAGAGGACTCCACTTCCATTTGTTGTGTTGGTATGCTAGAGGGTTGAGCTACTACATTGGCTTCACGCCATTTCAGGGTTGTTTCCAAAAAAGTTTCCCAAGTCATACATTTCTCTACAAGTTGATGAAGGACTATAGTCTTGATCAAACTATGATGAAAAAGGCCTGGGTAGTTCTCCTTGTTCTTCATCTAAATCCTCTCTGACATTTTTGCAATACTCCTACATAGGAAGTTGCACATATTGAGTGGATTCTAAAAGGTAAAGTGCATTAGGAGGTGAATATGACAAGCATACAATTTGGAGAATCTTCCTTCACATGTAAATAACTTCATGAAAATCTTCATCAAGGGGGCATACTTTTCCAATAAGTACCTGAAAGGCATAACATGAGCATGTTTTTCCCTGTATGGTGTTATGAAACCAGCTCACAAAAAGATAGAAAAGAGAGATCCATACCTTAGAATTCAGCCTCTTCGAGGGGGAAACCTCCTTTACATTACATAAATGAGCAATTCTTGGATGATACAAATGAAAAGACCTCCTTTCTATATATAGGAGTCTAAGGGGTCATAACATAATCAGAGCCGACATAAAAATAATAATTTAAGGGCATAATAATAACAATAATGGGCTTCTATGGGGCACAATAGTAACAATATGGGCACTACATGGGTACATCAATATAATAAGTGGGTTGTACTAATAACAATAAGGGGTTACACTAGTAGTATAGGAGCCTAACATGCCCCTCTCCTTCAAAAAACATTGTCCTCAATGCTTGAGTAGTTCTTGATGCTTCTATAGAAAATTCTTGTCCTCCCATGTGGAATATTTAGCGGGTAATTTCTTCCAATTTATGAGATACTCTAAAATTGATTGATTTCGTAGCTGTTGGGTTCTTGTTTCTATGACTACTCCAGGTTCCAATATGATTTTTCCTTCCTCTTCAATTTCTAACAATATTGTTTGAATTGGGATCTTTTGCAACTTTTGAATAAGTGGCCATACTTCTTCATCCTTCTTCCATTCATCCCTTGATTTGTTTATCCAATCTAGTTGGATAACAGAAATAGCACAAAACAATGCTTCCACATCCTCATCCTTGAAGAGTCTTCACATTCGGTAAGGTCGCCATTTTTTAAGTGCATGTAGTATTGCCAACATTTCCTTCTCATAAATAGCTTGCTTGAGATGTAGCAGTAAAAATACCCAATCTCCTACATGAAAACATTTTTCACTACAATGTTGATCTACCTGTTGTTTCGTTTGATTTTGCACCGAAGTGGCATTATCCTTTAAATGTTGGAGAACATGTTGTTGATGCTCGATGTGATCTTTCACTGCTTGAAGCTTTTTCTTCTTGATATTTCCTTCTATCTCTAGAGTTTGAGGAGTGGTAATTTCTTCCAATCCTTTACAAAATATGGTCAGATTCATTTCTTGATGCTCGATGTGATCTTTCACTTCTTGAACATTTTTCTTCTTGATATGTCCTTCTATCTTGATAGTTTGAGGAGTGGTAATTTTGACCAATGAATTACAAGATATGGTTGGATTCATTTCTTCTTTCTCGATGTGATATTTCACTTCTTGCACCTTTTTCTTCTTGATATGTCCTTCTATCTTGAGAGTTTGAGGAGTGGTAATTCTTGCCAATGCTTTACAAGATATCATCTGATTCATTTCTTCTTTCTCTGGGGTGGGGTCCTGGCGTATATCTTCTTCTTTTGATGTTTCTTGATCCTTTTCTTCCTCCTCTTCATATTCTATGTAAAATAATTTTTTCTCAGTACACTTATGACCTTTAGTGCATTTGCTATTACAATTGTAACAAAGCCCTTTTTCTCTTTTTTCTTCCAATTTTTGTGGTGTAACCCTTGTAGGTTGTGGAAGGTTAGGAGAAACAACATTTCCATCTTTATAGTTGTGAGGGGTATGCTTCCTGGTTTCCATAATTTTGCTTTCCACTATGTCACAAAGCCCTTTTACTCTTTCCAATTGTTTTGGTGTTGCTCTTTGTATCCTCATAATGTGCTATCATTTCCTCTGTGAAAATTGACCACGTAACAAGTTGTTTACTAGAACAAAGCCCTTCATACCATAAAAATTGATCTGGTTCTAAATATGAAGATGCAATACATACCTTTTGTAACAGCACTACACCATGTAGATCAAAATATTGCTCCATCTGAAGCATCCAATTTACCGGATCCTTGCCATCAAACTTCCTCATCTTGCTTTTTCTTGATTTTAGGAGCTCGATCTTGAAATGAATGTAACTTTGTACTTTTAGATCTTTAAGTTTTGAAATTACGATCTATATTAGCCCTCTGTGTCCTCGTTCTAATGCCACCAGTCTGATCCAAATTGGATTCTCCAAGAAAGAGTTATGCACAATCTCCCACAGTGGCCTGATTATAGACTAGTTCAGTAGAGCGAACTTGTATGACATGCCACGTGTCCCTGTTTCAACCTTTGGATCTGAAAAATTGATATAAGAACTACAGTCCATAATCTTTCTATAACTTCTTACGAAATTTCAATCTGATGCTCAGAGAGAAAGTTATGATGATTTTCCCCAGGTCGCCTGTTTGGAATGTAATTCAGGAGTCTGCAAAAATACCAACTTCCTCATATCATATCTCCGCAAATATAGCACGAAAAGATCTGAAATTTGGATCTGAGATTCAGCGTGATTTCTTATCAAATGGGTTTTTGTTTTATCTTCTGAAATGTCGCAGAAAATAAAGTTATAGCAAAAATTCCACAATGACCTGTTTGGAGCAGTGAAACCCTAGAATCTAAAGCTCTGATACCAAATGTTATGAAACTAGCTCACAAAAAGACAGAAAAGAGAGATCCACGCCTTAGAATTTAGCCTCTTCGAGGGGGCAACCTCCTTTACATTACATAAATGAGCAATTATTGGATGATACAAATGAAAAGACCTCCTTTCTATATATAGGAGTCTAAGGGGTCATAACATAATCACAGCCGACATAACAATAATAATGTAAGGGCACAATAATAATAATAGTGGGCTTCTATGGGGCACAATAGTAACAATATGGGCACTACATGGGTACATTAATATAATAAGTGGGTTTTACTAGTAACAATAAGGGGTTACACTAGTAGTATAGGGGCCTAACATATGGTGTTTTCAAGAAGGGTATATAATACTCAAGATCTGGGCTCATCCCCTTGAACCAATATTCACCATTGTCTGGTAGCCCTATAGCAAGTGAAATGGAGGCCACTAAAAAAGTGAATTCAACACTAGCAATAACAACACTTTCACCTTTCAACTGAGTTGCAACCCAATCTATCAATTATTCATTGAAACCCACTTCATTCACCTTTTTGTAGAAATCCAAGCTATTCACATCTTCATAGAACTATTTGATAAAGGGAGATGAGTTGATTTCACTGCAATTTGATGGCCCATATTTGAGCATTTTCCCTCCCTTGTGATATCTCTTCCCCTTTGGTGAAGATTCTGATTCCATGATGACAGAAACCCTACTTGTAGGAAAATGAGAAAAACTATGAGGTATGAGCGGAAAGTGGAATGATGGGTAGGTGAAGTTTGATGAAATGGTAAAGGAGGTTTGAAAGAGGTGGATATGAACTATGGACAACTCATGAGAATGAATGAAAAAAAAATGGAGGAATGATATGCTTATGAGAAGGAAAAAACAAAGTTTTTAGTGAAAGTGCCCAAAATTCCTAGGAATGAACTAGGGTTTCACTTTTAGTGAGGTAAAATTATGCTTTTAGGTTGATTGAGTAGTTTAAATAGTTTATCTAACATGTATAAAGGCATAGGGAAAGATTTTAAATGTTAAAAATCAAGAAATGAAAATAGTCATCATCAACACTATCATTTTTCATGAAAAATTCACTACAATACCCTAATTTGAAAAATCATTGGCATGAGATGATTTTGAAAAACAAAGAAGGAAGTGAAATGATGTACTTACTTGTTTCTTGGCTTAGGAAGCAATGAAATCAGGTTAACAAGATTAAAAATTGATTTTGGGAGAGATTTGGGCATTTTCTGGACACTCTGGCCTGAGCGCAACACAGTTAGCCTCAGCACAACACCCAAGCGCAGGGTAGTGTGCCTGAGCATAGAGCCTGGTCTCCAAGCATAGCCCAGTCTTCCTGAGAGAAACGCCTTGAGATTTTTTCCAGCTTTTCCTATGTAAATGAGTTTTTATCTCTTTTGGGTAGGAAAGATCAATAAATAAGAGTGAAGGAGAGGTAAACAAGACAAGTTTGGGGCTTTGAATTTATATAGGCAAATTTATTTCTCCTTTTAAGAACAAATGGGACCCACAAACCTTTGAAATACCAATTTTTTTTCACTTTTGAAAACAAATTCACCTTTAATGCTAAAACCTGAGCTGTCTTTTTGCTTTCCTGAGCACTAAAATTTCTTCTTATGGAGATTTTCAAACTGATAACATGATAAATATGTCATAACTCAACAAATCAATGTCAAAGAGCAACTTTTCATGCTCTATTCACTATTGGATTTATACATGATAATGGTGGACCTTGGAAACCCTAATGACCTAATGGAGGACCTGAAACTGAATGGAATGATGATGGTGACTGTCTTGCCTTTATTATGACACCTTCATAGAAATGTGATAGTTCACCAGCATGAGTGAATTCTCAAAAGACTGAACTTACTCCTAGACTGACCAAACAATGATCAAATTTAACTGTGTAAACCTAGTGACATTTAAAAAATTTGATTTTGAAAGCCCTAGCAAGCCTAGTAAAAGCACATTTGATCTAGGTGATAGGAAAACAAGACTGACACTAACATGATGTAACCTTTCAATCTAAAGGAAGTGAGATCGACAACATGAAAAATGGAAAGATGGCAGGAAAAGCAATCAAAACCCACAATAATGTATATGTATTTGATGATTCTAGGGTTAAGTGTTGTTTAAGAAAAACAAATGAAGCATGGTTGTGGCACAAGAGGCTTGGGTAAATGAATTATGATAGTTTGATAAACGTAGTAAGATGGGAGCAATGATAGGATTCCCAAGAATATCAAGGCCCAATAACTCAATTTGCAAGTCATGTCAGTTTGGAAACAAGACTAGGACTCATTTCAAATCAAAAGAGTCTTCCTCATCTAGACCTCTAGAGCTCATTCACACAAACATTTTTGGCCCAACTAAAGAAAAATCATGAAAAGAAGAAAGCTATTTCATGCTCCTCATTGATGATTTCACTAGGGCCACTTGGATTATTCTCTTAAAATAAAAATGGAAAGCATTCAATCATTTCAAGAAGTTTAAAGCTCAAGTAGAAAATGATAAAGACCTAAAGATAAAATTCTTAAGATTAGATAGAGGAGGAGAGTACACCTCAAGAGAATTTGAGGAATTCTATGAAGAGAACGACATTTGGAGGCAATACTCAGTGGCTAGAACTCCACAAAAAAATGGAGTAGTAGAGAGGAATAAGAGAATAATCCAGAAAATGGCTAAAGTAATGTTGGATGGAGAAGTTTTGTCTTAGAACGTTTGGGGACAAGAAACCTAAGTAGCAGTATATCTGTCAAATATAGCTCAACTCATGCCTAATATTGATAAAAATCTCTATGAGTTGTGTAAGGGAAGACCTACATCATTTAAACACCTCAAGGTGTTTGGAATGTAGTCCTTCATAAAAAGGAATGATAATAATCATGGAAAGTTTGATTCATGCACCGACTAAGGGATATTGCATGGGTACTCTGCTCAAAGAAACGGATATAAGTGTTACAACAAGCGAATAAAGAAGATTGATGATTTCATTGATGCGATAGTAGATGAAGTAGGTTCACAACCTCAGTCCTATAAACAAAATATGAACTCAGATGATGAAGAAAATTCAAATTTGAGTTCCGTGGATTTGGAGGAAACAAATTTAGAGAGTGAAGGTGAGGAAGTAGGCACAACTTCAAGCACAAAGACACCGTCCAGTTATGTACAAAAGGAACATCCCGAGATTCAGATACTTGGAGATCAAAGACATGGTGTCCAAAATAAGAGGAAACTTGTTGGCAATACAAGTTATGTGAATCTGGCTCTGTTATCGTACATAGAACCCTAGAAGCTTTGTCAAGGAAGTGAAGACAAGTTTTGGGTTAAATCTATGAATGAAGAACTTGATCAGATTGAAAAGAATGAAACCTGGGAGCTTGTTCCAAGACCTACAGAGAAAAATGTTATTGGAACCAAATGGCTTTTCAAAAACAAACTAAATGAACAAGGTTAAGTAATCAGGAACAAATATCAATTGGTCTGAAAAGGGTAAGCCCAAAAACAAGGGGTAGATTTCCAAGAAACCTTTGCACCAGTAGTACGACTCGAATTTATCAGGATCTTTCTTTCTCTTTCCACCCATAATAATATGAAGGTATACCACATGGATGCGAAGTCTGCATTTCTCAATGAATATTTGGAATAAGAAGCTTAAATTGAGTAGCCAGAAGGATTTATAGTCACCTCAGATGAAGGTTTCTTATGCAAACTGAATAAGGCCTATATTTCAGGCTTTCGCACATGAGATTCATGTTGTTGCTATCAAGAGGATTTTCAGATATCTTCAAGGAACAATAGAGTATGGACTTTGGTATGCTAAGAGCAAAGAATTCAAGTTGAAGGCCTACATCGATGCAAATTGGATTGGAAGTCTTTATGATAGTAAGAGTATTTCTTATGCATCTTTCTTCCTAGGAAAATTCTTGGTTTCATGAGTCATCAAGAAACAAGCCTCCATTTCTCTGTTGACTAATGAAGCAGAATATATTGATACTACTACCTGTTGTACGTAGATTTTTTGGATGAATCAAACTTTGAAATATATTTAGGTAGAGCTCATTGATCCCATTCCAATAATTTGTGACAACACAAGTGCCATTAGCATCTCCAAAAATCCAGTCATCCATTCAAAGACTAAGCATATTCCTATCAAGTTCCATTTCTTGAGGAAATAGGTTGTAGCCAATATTGTCAGACTTGAGTATGTGGACACTAAAGAGGAATTGGAAGATATATTTACTAAGCCAATGAAAAGATAACCATTTGAATATCTTAGGAAGTAGATAGGAGTTGTGACTCCTCCCTCCAAATGACTTCATTTTTGTAGGTGGTGGCAGCTCCTGAGGGTGTGGAACTCATTGGAGAGTAGTATGCAATGATTTAGGGGGATTATTCTAGAAGTATTCTTTTCCACTGATGTCAAAGGGGGAGAAGATTGGCATCAAAGTAGACCATGCCTACCCTGAGGGGGAAATTATGGTGTTGACCTCAATGTTAAAGGGGGAGATTGTAGGACAATTGGTGGTGTATGGGTGGTTTTGTTAGTGTTGGCATTGATTTCAACAAGGGTCAGCATGATGATTGGGTTTTCGGGAGGAATCCCATTATTGTTGGAGTGCTTTGTAGACAATCAGCATAGTAGGAGGCTTACTAGAAAAGCCATAAAATGTTGACTACATTGATGGAGAAAATGGAATTCCATGGAAGCTATAGGTTTCATGTAGAGAATCATCACAGCAGCAATCTTACCAAAGAAGGCATAAAATGATCACTATGGTGGTTGGGAGTTCAGCTTTCCAAGCACAGGAAGAAAACTCAAGGAGAAACGTGTGGTAGAGAGTTTGCAACCATCTCATTAGAAGAAAATGGACTAAAATCCTACAGCAGAACCTATCCAATGAATTTTTTTTTGAAGAGCTTTCAAATTGTGGAAGTCTAAAAATTGGACTCCTGGATCAAAAGATATGGTATGTTGAAGTCCAAGGATTTGAAGTCTTGAAAAGGATTGAATATCAGAACAAGTATCATATCAGATATTAGGCATATCAGATGTCGGTATATCGGTGCAAGAAACATATCGGGCATTGGATCTTATCAGATATTGGAACCCCCAAAAATCAACATAATAGAGCATAGAAACATGGGGACATCGTCATAACAGATATCAGAATATCAGAACTTCTTAAGAGAGGAACCTTTAGAAGTTACAATATATGATAGTGTCGATAGCACTAAAGAGCATCGAGGAATTTTGAACAAATTTAATGAATGATCCTATTACAAAACCGAGATTTGGTAGGCCTTCTTCTCTCTCCCTTGATAGGACATATGGCGGCATAAGATTGGCTCCAAGAAGCTATAGTTGCATCTCATGTTAGCATGAGGTGGCAGTATGATAGGACACATGGCAGGAAATTTCAACATAATTGGATGGTATAATGGGCCAAATTTGAGTGACACGTGTCACCACTAAGGAGTCACCACATGGAGTAATGATGCCATATCAGAGGTAGGCATATCGGAAGATGAATACCTTGTAACTTTAATGAAGATGGTTTTTTGAGACATTACGATGGAAGAAGCTTTTGATTTTGGGTTGGATCTTGGTCATGAGATTCTAAAGAACCAAGAGCGTAGAGTAGTTAATAAATGAAGCTTAGCCCTTAGAAGGAGCCCAAAGGCATTAACACCTGAGCACTAAGCCATCAGTCACAAGTCTAGTCATATGATAAGGAAAATGCTCAAGGATCTAAGCACCAAGGGAGCTAAGCATATTGGGACTAAGAAGAATCATAATGTTCCACCTTTGTAAAGTTATGATATGGAATTTCTCTGATGAAGCAATACAACTAGTTATAGGATGTCTGAGTTAGAAGCTATGGAATTGAATGCAGGATCAGAGGAGTTGATTGTTGAAATGGGCTAAACCTACAAAAGACTAGGTAACAAGGAATTAAGGATGACATTTATGGAAAGGAAAAATTACAGTGAATAAAGGAAGCAATCAACTACTTCGCGTGCATGACTGGGTGTGTTGAATAAGAATGGGGCTCTCAGAGGAGTCTGTAGGTCACTTGAGACCTAATTTCTCAACATGGAACTCAATGCAGTTAGAAAATAGAGAATTGTAAGGCCCATCCCTGATTTGGTAGTGTGATAGGAAACTACCAAAAGGCACAACAACAACAAGGGAAGCCATGTTGCAGTACAGTTGGGCAATTAGAGTACAGACAAAAAAGTGTGTCTTGCGCAAAGTGCATCACTGAAACAAAAGCATCACCTACAATTGAGGAGGTAGGGAGTTGAGCTGATTGATGTAGCATTGAGAAGAGAGCATTGTGCATTGAGACATTGACATCGAAGCACAAAGGATCATACTAAAACGTACAATAGTAATTGCAGCGTGGAGAATAGTGAGAGTAGTGCTGAAGAGCAATCAGGAGAGAGCCTTTCAAAGGGAAATCAAAGTGCTGAAGATATGTTGTTATGAGTAGCAAGTAAAGAATTGTTGCATGTGAGCGCATAAGAAAAAGTGCAGAAGTTCAACCTAAAACCAACCATTTTGGTACTTACTTTCAAATTTGTATGCCTTTGTTTTCAATTTGAAAATTTAATGAAATATTACAATAGTGGCTAAAGTAGGTTGGTGCCTACACTAAGAAGGTGTTGGTGCCTCTAGGAAAGTCAGTGCTAGCTAACTAAAGGGGGTCAGTGCCTCCAGCGAGTGAGTTCTCATAAACAAAAAGATTAATTAAGTGGGTGCTTAATTTACATCATAAACAAACAACAAATTTGGTGGTTTTTTCCCTCTGGGTTTCCACTTGAAAAACATTGTAAAAAATGTGTGTTTCTCATGTGATTGTTGTATGAACATGTATTTTTGAAATTGTTGTTCACTTATTCTGTGAATGAATGCTCTCACAAGTAAAATAAGATAATATGGAACTATAAGCATAATGGAAAATGAAAAATAATCTCATAATTACTAATTCACCCCCCATCTCAGCAATTCCTTATTTCAACAATTGGTATCAAAGCCAAGGTTCCTTTAGCAACAGTATAATCAGTGGAAGGTAGGTCTATAAGGAATTATGTCTAGTCAAGAGAATCAAGAGGCTTACTCAAGTAGAATACCATACTTTGATGGGAAAAACTATGCCCTTTTCAAATTAATAATGGAAGTGTATCTTATGTTCTTCAGAATAGATGTTTGGATTCCAGTACTAGTACACTACAATATCCCTAATATTTCTCCCACTAATGGAAATGGTAAAAAAATATATGGGAACATTGCTAAAACCCAGAATTCCATTGTCTTTGGCCTTAGCCGATCATAACTTGTAAAATTTATGCATTGTAAGTCTACTAAGGAAGTGTGGGTAAAGTTTAATCATAGTCATGAAGGAGATGATAAAGTCAAGCAGGTGAAACTTCAAACTTTCAAAATGACGTTTGAGAGCTTAAGAATGAATGAAAATGAAAGCATAGTAGAATACTTCCTCAAAGTTGATGAATTAATTAATATGATTAGAGGAATTGGTGAAGAGGTTAAGGAAGAGATGATTGTTCAAAAAATATTAAGAACTCTACCCATGAGATTTAATGCCAAAGTATCAGCTACTGAAGAAACAAATAATTTAAAGGATCTCAAGATGGATCAGGTGCATGGCACTCTCACAACCTATGAGATGAGAGTAGGAATAGAAAAATTTGAACATAAGGATGCAACATTCAAAGTATCCATAAAGGCCAAGGAGAATAAAGATCATAAAGATTGGTCGAGTTGTGAATATGATCAGGCGCTGGATCAACTAGCGAGAAAATTAAAGTGTGGTTCAAGAAAATATAAAGTGAAGTTGCGCTTTAAGTTTTTTGACTGTGAAAGAGTTGGACATTTCTCATCCAAATTCCCTTACAAAGAAAAGGCTTAAAATGAAGAGGATCTGAAATTTGGAAACAAGTCGCAAACACATTAGAAGAAAAATATCTATAAGAAAATGGGGTATACTCCAAAGTGTATATCTCAACACCAAAGTCAGTTAGTGAAAACGCATTGGACAATGATTCATAATTATATTTTTATGGCTTTCGAGAAAACTCCAAGAAACATGGTATTATGGACTCTGAAGAGGAAGAAGAAGGAGTAGTGGACCTTGAAGGGGAACTAATCAGTTTCCTTGATGAGTTAAAGAAAGAAAGGAAAAACAATAAGAAACGAAAGGAAAAATTACACCATGTAGAGGAAGGTATATATAACTATGATAATGAGGAGTTTTCCTATCAAAAAGAAAATCTTGATGAAGCTATCAAGAGAAAAGATAGTCTATTCCTTCTACTAGAATGAAAAACAAGGAACCAGTGAGAGACTAGAAGAGGAGAATAAGCATTTAAAATAAGAGTTGCTCAAGTTAAAAAGGGAAACAATCTCACAGACATGAAAAAATTATATTCTATATTTGAAAGTTAAAACAGAGGTTAAAATAAAGGAAGAGGTTCTTCAAGATTCATCCAAGAATGGGAAGAGAACTGTGAGAGTCTAGAAGCATAGCTTGTCTCTCTGAGAAAAAATATTGATAGAACAAAGAATGAGAAGGGTTGGAATGAGAAATTCATTGAAGGGACAAGGAGACAAGATTAGATCCTGAGTAGTCAAATGCCCTCATGAATCAAAACCAGTTTGGGATACTAAAAAACACAAGAATATTTTATGGGGAAGATAAAGTTCAGGTCCACATGATTCAAAGAACCACATAGCCATGGGAAGAAGCATCGTGAGATAATTAATAAATACAAAAGAGCAGTAGGGAAAAGAGGATATCATCAATGGAGAATGAATCAATCAAATAGACAACCAAGGTATTTTCCTGCACAATCTCATAATACTTCCAACAATAGGAATGCCTATTTATTTTATGGTCATTGTTATAATTTTCACATCTTTGGAGAAAAAATTTGTTGACTGTAGAAGGATCAAAATTGAAAGAGATGAAAATCCTATATATAATACATATTACATTTCTAAATCTCAAAACTCTTCTCCTAGAAATCAAAATGTCTTCTCTCCCTTGCTAAGTGAAGTAGAATGCTTCAAACGCAATAATTTTTTGGCACAACTCTAGTGAGTGCAGATGCAGGTTTGAATACCTATCTAAATCCCAAAATATTAGACAGTTCATTATCCAAAAGGATAAGGGGATCTAGAAACAAAATACTAAAAAGGGCACGCAGTGTGGACTCACCTTATTATCTCATAATCAAGAAAACAAATGGTATGTAGATAGTGGTTGTTCTAAACATATTATTGGGGACAAGAGAAAAGAATTATCGCTAAAAGAAAAGGACAAAGGAAACAATGTCACCTTTAGAAATAATGCTCGAGCTAGAATCAAGTGTAAAGGCATTGTCAGTCTTGATAAGACGACAAAAGTACAAAATGTGTTGTATGTGGAAGGTCTCAAGCACAATCTCCTTAGTGTTATCCAAATTTGTGATAATGGTTGTGATGTAACCTTTCGATCTAAATATTTTGAGATATGAAACATGAATAATGGAAATATAGAAGGAAAAGCAATCAAAACCCACAAATAGAGAAAAATTTCCAAAAAGAGAAAGGTATTTCATGTTTCTCATTGATGATTTCACCAGGGCCACTTAGATTTTTCTCTTAAGAGAAAAATAAGAAGCATTCAAGAAATTGAAGAAGTTTAAAGATCAGTTAGAAAATGAGAAACACCTAAAGATAAAATTCTTAATATCATATAGACGAGGAGAGTACACCTCAAGAAATTTTGAGGAATTATGTGAAGAGAACAACATTAGGAGGCAGTACTAAGTGGCTAGAACTCCACAACAAAATGGAGTAGTAGAGAGGAAGAACAGAACAATCCAGGAAATGGCCAAGGTAATGTTGGATGAAGCAGGTGTGTCTCATAACTTCTCGGGAGAAGCAGTCTAGGAAATAGTATATATGTCAAGCATAACTCAACTTAGGCCGAATAGTGATAAAAATCCCTATGAGTTGTTGAATGGAACACATGCATTAGTTAAAAACCTCAAGGTGTTTGGAAGGAAGTGCTTCATCAAAAGGAATGATAAGAATCCTGGAATGTTTAATTCACATGTTGACGAAGGGATATTTCTTGGGGACCGTGCTCGAAGAAAATGATGTAAGTGGTAAAACAAGAGGATAAACAAGATTGAGGATTGCATTGACGTGGTAGTAGATGATGTAGGTTCACAACCTCAGTGCTCTAAAATAAATATGAACTCAGATGATGAAGAAAGTTCATATGTAAGGTCTGCGGATCTGGAGGAAACAAATTCAGACAGTGAAGGGGGGGAAGCAGGTACAAATTCAAGGCCAAAAACACCCTCCAAGTATGTACAAAAGGAACATCGTAAGAGTCAAATACTTGGAAATCAAAGACATGGTGTCGAAACCAAGAGGAAATGTGTTGGTAGTACAAGTTATGTGAATCTGGCTCTCTTTTCGTAGATAGTACCCAAGAACCTTTATCAAGCAAGGGAATACAAGTTTTGGGTGAAATCTATGATGAAGAACTTGATCATATTGAAAAGAATGATAGTTGGGAGCATTTTCCAAGGCTTACAGAGAAAAATATTATTGGAACAAAATGGGGTTTCAAAAAAAAACTAAATGAACAGTGAAATAATCATGAACAAAGCTCGATTGGTCTGCAAAGGGTATGCCCAAATAGAAGGGGTAGATTTCGAATAAACCTTTGCACCAATAGCATGACTGGAAGCTATTAGGATCTTTCTTACTCTTTCCACCCATAAGAATATCAAGGTATATCAAATGGATTTGAAGTATACATTTCTCAATGGAGATTTAGAAGAAGAAGTTTACATTGAGCAACCAGAAGGATTTATACTCACCTCAGATGAAGGGTTTGTATGCAAACTAAATAAGGCCTTGTATGGAATAAAATAGGCTCCCACAGCTTAGTACAAAAGATTGGATAAATACCTTCAGTAACAAGGATTTAAGAAGGGAATAGTTGAGAGTAACTTATATTTAAAGTCTAAAGGTGACCATCTAATGATAGTAGTTTTTTATGTGGATGATATAATATTTGGCAGCAACATGGAACAATTTGGGCATCAATTTGGAAAATGTATGCAAATAGAATTTGTAATGTTCATGATCGGAGAGTTGTCCTTCTTTCTGGTTTTGTAAATTAGTTAGTCTCCACAAGGAGAGTTTATATTCCAATCCAAATATATCAAGGAAATTTTGATGAAATTTGGCTTGGAAGATTCCAAACCAGTAAGCACACCTATGACTACAGGCTTCAAGTTGTGCAAAGAAGATGGAACACTACTAGTAAATCAGATTGAATATAGATCAATGATAGGAAGCTTATTGTATCTAACCGTGTCAAGGCTAGACATCATGCAAGAAGTGGGGCTTGTCGCCAGATTCTAGGCTTTCTAGCATGAGAGTCATGTTGTTGTTGTCAAGAGGAACATAAGAGTATGGATTTTGGTACGGTAAGAGTGAAGAATTCAATTTGAATGCCAATATTCTACCACTTTGAGTGGCATTAGAGTAGATTATGCCTAGCCTGAGGGGGAGGTTATGGTGTTTCCATCAATGCGAAAGGGGGATATTTTTGGACAATTAGTAGTGTATTGGTGGCTGTGTTGGGTTAGCATTGATGTCAATAAGGTTCAACATGATGATTGGGTCAACAAGGGTCAGCATGATGATTGGGTGTTTGGGAGGAATCTCGTGGTTGTTGGAGTACTTTGTAGAAAATCATCATAGTAGTAGGCTTAGTGTAAAATCCATAAAATGATGATTACAGTGATGGACCAGATGGAATTCCATGGAAGTTTCATGCTTCATGTAGAGAATCATCACAATAGCAAGCTTACTGAAGAAGCAACAAAATGATCACTATGGTGGTTGAGAGTTCAACTTTCCAAACACAAGAAGAAGAGTCAAGGTGAAAAGTGTGGCATAAAGTTTGCAACCATCTCATAGGTAGAAAACGAAATAAAAACCTTCATTAGACCCTTTCCAATGAAAATTTCTCTAGAAGAGATTTCCCAAAATATGTAGAAGTCCAAAAATGGACTCTTGGATCAAAAGATATGGCCTGTCGATTTCCAAGGATTTGAAGACTTAAGAAGGGTGGAATATCGGAACATGAAACATATCGAATATCAAGCATATCAGATATCAGGATATTGGAGCAGGAAACATACCGAACATCAGAGATATTTGGATATTAGAACTCCTAAGAATAAGAATAACAGATCATCAAAACATCGAGACATTGGCATACCAGATATCAGAAATACATAACTTCTTAAGAAAACTTTAGAAGTTATGATATCCGATAATGTCGATAGTACTTAAAAGTGTCAAGGAATTCTGAACAAAGTTACCAAATGATCATGTTACAAAACTAAGGTCTGGAGGGCCCTCTTCTCTCTCCCCTGAAAGGACACATCACGACATAAGATTGGTTCTGAGAAGCTACAGTGGCATCTAACATCAACATGATGTGGCAGTATTATAGGACACATGGCAGGTAGTTTCAAGATAATTGGGTGGTCTAATGTGCCAAATCCAAGTGATATGTGTCACCACTAAGGAGTCACCACGTGGAGTAATTGATGAGCCTCATCATTGGGTAATTATACGGGCCCTAATTCACCCCCTAGCTTAGTCAAACCAACTATTCTCATAACTTATTGCATACTTTTGATTATATTTTGTTTATGTGATGAGCTAGAGTTGGATATTTTGCTTTGTGGTGTAATGTGCATTTAATGTAGGACTAAAGGATAAAAGTAAGGAATTTTGGCAAAGACCATGGTAAAAAATCAAATGGGACAAGGGAGAGGGATTATAGGAGGTAAATCCCCCTCATTTACCACCCCTCCATTAGCTTGGACTGCAAATAACCAAATCATGAGGACTAGAAGGCAGTTGAGCAAGTGAAAGACAAAGCACCAGTTTATCTCCAGTTTGGGAGCCGAGCCTCCCTAATTTTAAGGAAGCAGTTGGAGAATTTAGATGTATAAGTAGAGAGGCCTAGGACCTCAGTAGGATTCAGATTTTTTTATTGTAAAACTCTACTCTATTTTTGAGCCGCAAGACTTGTGACAGTTTTTTATGTAATCCATTGTTTTGGTAATAAGAATGAGTTTTGTTTTGAGCTAGCACTGAGTTAACTCAGAGGTTTGAAGCTCTTGGGTTAGGGCCCAACCCCAACAGCCAAAACTCCTCTTTATTGTACATGTATGCTAGTATAGATTCATAGTTTAATTGTTCATTTTCTTAGTAGATGCGTTTCTATTATAGCAGTGTAGATTAGATTGGTTGTGTGATAGTTTGCTTCAATTTGTGCCTTCTTTCAAGTATCAGGTTAGCAAGGAGAAAAAGGATCACCATAAGGTTTTCAGTAGGTGTCTCAGCCTCACTTCCTCCCTCTAGGACCATGACTTGAGGAAGGGACCCTTCAGCAGCCCCAAAAACACAAATTTCTAGTTCTTGCATGAGATTTGGAGTTTGTTGTCTTTGATTCAGTATTTGGTTCATGTTGCAAGGTAGATTTCATTGTCATATTTGCCCATCTCCATTTATGCAATAAGATATCACTCATTCTTTCATTCCCTTCAGCAACATTCTTCATGCATAATATAGGCAATTGATTCATGCTTTTATAGTTTATGAACATGTAACTTGTTGCATAGCTCTTGGAAGACATAGATGTTTCAAGAAAAGCAGGTACCTCAGGAGGAGACCCATACTTCATCACTAGAAGCCACCTTCCAATTCATCCACCTTAGCCATCTTGTGTTCCACCATCACCGTCACTATTGTTTTTATCATTTTTCATTGAAATTCCCCTAGTTACATTGAGCGAATCTAGCCATCTCTTATCTTGTATATTGACTCGTGAGTGCTCCTAGACTTTCTAACACCCCATTCCACTCATCATACACCTTTCCCAAGCTTCCCAATACCTCACAATTAGCTGTCCCTTGTATCCTGTAGGTTTTCCTAAAACGGCTTGTTTTGAGGCCGAATTGATGGGAAACCTCTAGGAAGTCACACAAATCCTCCTAGGACCCTTACACACCATCCAACCACTCCATAAAACTTCTAGCCATCCTCCATCACCTTTCATTCACTGGTCACATCCACAAGAACAATTAATTTGCATACTTGATTTTGCCTAAAAAACAAAAAAAAAGGTGAAAACATATTTAGTTTAGTTTTTTTGCTTACACACTAGTATGGTTTGATGCTCTTTACTTCTGCAACTTAGATAGTAGCATTTTATTAGTGTTGATTTAGCAATTCTACTTAGCATAGCTTTTTAGATGGTTAATTAAGATATGGTGTGATTTAGCATTACATGTTGTTTTCTTCATTACTGCAATAGAGTAGCTCTCTTAGAGTAGATTTGCTCTTCTTCCATCAAAGAATCAATCTTCTTCTGACTCTATAGAAGTCTGGCTTGGAACCCCTGGGTTCTCTCGTTGGATGAACAATGACAATAGGCAAGACCTTCACTTTTACTTGTGCATACAACACTGTCACCTCCAAGTTTGTACAAACCTCGGGTTGATAAGTAAAGATGGTAGCCCAGGAGTTGTAGCATCCTTGCTGAAATACTAGCACTCATCACTTGTTGGCACTATTTCCTGGGAGGTGTCTAAGTAGAATGTGATTACTACTTGCTTTTCTTCTATTTCTTGACTTCAATATTCCTTCGTTAGTTTATTTCTGCAAAAGATAACTAGTTGCTTCCTTTCTTTCATTGTCCATTCAGCAAGTAGCTTTTTCCTTCTGTAAGTGATTTTCATTCAATCAACAATTTCATTTCTGCAAGTGCTTTCTGGTTAAAAAAAATAAATACAAAACGAACCCAAAAACATTTCCATTCATGCCTTGTTGGAATAGGGACAACCTAGGGAAATTTTTTCCAAATACCCCCATTGCATCCAACATACAACCTTCTCTCTTCTGCGGTGGCTATGAACTGTAGGAACCTTTAGCTGAGAAACCTGACATATTTGAATAACTTGCAGGGGAAGAAGAAGAGGAACCAATTCCTACCAAACAAATGGATAAAAACCGAAATGAGAGAGGGAATAGAGAGAGAGTTGAGGGCACCTTCCCCATCAGCGAAACCAATGACGACACTAAGATGAAAAGTATAAGCCCCTCTGTCCTACCTCATTTCCATGGCATAATGATAGAGGACCCTGACACTTTCCTATTTGAGTTTGCTTTTATATGCCGAACCTATGACTATACAGATGATGAGCAAAAGTTAAAACTATTTCCATCTACCCTCAAGGATGCAACATTATGCTGGTTCATGGGCTTACCTAGAGATAGCATCACAACTTGGGCTCAAATGTAGCAGACCTTTAACAACAAATATATGGAGTACTGTAGGTCAAACATTACTAAAGAATAAATTTTCAAGATGACCATAGGCCAGGATGAATCCTTAGAAGATTACAAAGAAAAATTCTAGCTTAGTTACAAAAGGGTAGGTGCACACTTGACCCCGAGTCACTAGAGCTGGTCCTGCTCAAGGGAGTAAGAGAAGATCTTCTGGATACCTTACATTTGTTAGCAGGAGGAGATACCTACCAATTACCCTATAAGGATATCAAGGTTGTCTTTAGAAACCATTCTAGGGTGGCCAGGAAAAAGGGTAGGGGTAGTCAACCTATGGCCAGTACATCATCTTCCAACTCATCCATCAAGGGTGAAATTGGAAATTTGTTGGAATATTTCAAATCTGAGATGCTGCAAACCCTTACCCTACAAATGGACACCATGAAAATTAAAAGGAAGCAAGAGGAAGAAGAGAGAGCCTTGGCCATATTTTGTGCTAGATGCACCAGCAGGCATCCTAGGAACGAATGTCCATTGAACTGTATTGAAATTTGCTCGGCCTGTGAAGAAAAACACTCAATAGATAAATGCCCTTATTTACCCAGACTCAAAGCTGTATATCAAGGAGCTGAAGGGGTCACTGAATAGCTTTGCTACATTAACCAAAGGAGACCTCCTTGGCCTAGACCATACCAACAGGGCATGAAAGGATCATCCCATGCATATTACAACCGCAACCAAACAACAGCTATACCTTCTTGGGGACCCCCTCCTCATCCTTCCTGGTCTGCACCCCCTCCTTGGTCCTATGCATCTTAGTATCATTCCCAGCCAGCTAGCTAGTCATTTCAACCTTACGCTCCTCCACAACCTCAGTGGAATACACTACTCTTGGGGTGGAGGCCCCAATACAACAATGCCCCAGCTCTATTGCCTCCACCACCTGCCCAACCACAAATCCTACACTCTGCTCCACCCAAGCAACCCCAAATGCCTACCTAGCCAAATTTGAACCCAAACAATAGGCAGGCTCAACAGGTATATAGTGGAGAGACATCATATCTATCTTATGTTGTGGAAATCTAGGAGATTAACCTAAGATCTAGTAGAGTTCTCCCGAATAACCAACCTCCCCCTCTACTTAGGGGGGTTGAGGAAGAAAGAGAGGAAATCAACCTTAAAGTAAATCCACCCTTTCCTGAGAGATTAGTCCAACCACTCCAGCCTACCCCAGAAGAAACTAAACCTCTGGGAGAATTGAAAAAACTATGTGTAAAGATCCCCCTTCTCCAGGCAATAAAAGATGTTCCTATTTACAATAAGTTGATTAAGGAGAAATGCTTCAAGCATCAAGGGAGACAAAAAAGGGATGTCCCTACCATTAATGTCATTGGGCATGTTATCACTCAGGTTGTTCCCTGCCTCCTGGAGGGAATATGGCCGAGGTAACCACTAACCAATCTTTTAGCTGCAGGTCCTAGCCTACCTGCAACCAGAGAGGGCCCTCTCTTTGTAATTTAGCTTTGTTTTGGTGTATTTTAGACTAGTTATGATGCACAAATTTTTGTTTTTAGTTTGTTGGATGGTGATTTGAGGCAGAGCTGGGATGGATTCCAAAACAGTCTCTACTATTGGGCAATGGAGTCAATGATGGTGTACTGCTGAAAGTATCTCTTGGGTAAATGGTAATGCTACAGAGCAAGATAGATAGTCTCGGAACAATTTTGAAATCTGAAATTGATGGAGTGAAGTCAGGGAATGAAAGGCAATCAAGAATCTTCCATTCTGCTGGTAGAGGGAAAGTGCATGAATATTATTCAGGAGCAATTAAGAATTCCTAAATAGTATTCAAAATGAAGGAATTAGCGCAAACATGAGCAGTTAAGAATTCATATTTATGACTAATTCCGAAGAAAACATAGCGAATAGCAGAGATTGAACACAGGGTGCATTTAAACAAATCCTAGGCTATTCTTCTTCTCTGTTACTAAGATTATGGAACATACATGGAATTTGCAAACAATGAAAACGTAAAACACAGTTTAGAATAACTTATTGTTTCATAGAATGACACAGGAATTCTGTAGCAGGTCCCAGAACATCATTTTCACTTTCAGACGGTGCAGAAACCATGAACTTCAACAGCCATTTGTATTAGAGAGTCTCAAAAATTACAGCGCAGTCTAGAGAGAAAATCACCAACCCCTAATACATTCTATGGGGAGGTATTTATACAAAAATGATATACAAAATATCTTGTAGATAAGTCTTCATGCAATAACTTTCTTCACCAACTCTTCAAAAAGAAGTAAATGAGAGAAATAAATAGCAGAGTAAATGTTGGTGTGCTGGCGGTTTAGTCTGTCAGAGATTTTTGACTTTTTTAAGACTGAGTGAGACGGTTGGAGCTGCGTCTTTAATCTGTGGTTCCTATGTTTGTTGTCTTGTTGTCTTTGCTGTCATTAGTGCTCTGCTGTCCTGCTGCTTTGTCATCCATACTTGGTCTTTTATTAAAAGAGTTGTAGTCACAATTTGACTTTTTCTGTGTGTTGTTTTCATGCTTTAACCGGTGGCCCGTGCATTTAGAGTTGTTGATCTGTAGCTGATCAAAAGATGGAAAAGGACCGAAATTACCTTAGTAAAATCTCCAGCATTGCTTGCCACCAATCCTCTGTAGGCAGCTGATGTCTCTGTATCTTTATGAGTGTTTCATCATCTTCAGTGTATCTGTAAAAGTTGGGCTAGACTTCAAAAAGATGATTTATTTCATGGTCAATGTAAAATAGATTCTCTAGCTTGTCATAAAGATTCTGTCCAGAGGGAGGCCCTGTTTCTTTTGAGGTACCTGAGGATGCTGTAATTTGATTTGAAACATAGTTATTCATCCTGGTAGTATACTGCTCACAGGTCAGCAGTCTTCCAGCGCTAGTTAATAGGCTGGGCAATCCTCTGCTCTGCAATGCTGCAAGCTTTAGCTTGAAATCATATATTTCTGCATGCATTTCCTGGCACTTTCTTTCTAGAGTTTGCACAAAATTTCTTAGGGTCAGCACCTTTTTTGCTGTCAGAATAGTATCTGTCCTGCTACTGATGTCTAATGCTGCCAACTCCTCTTTGGTATGAGTGTTCAGGAAGTGAATCATTTTATTGGCCTGCTTAGGCATATTTCCCAATGCTACTCTAGCCCTTTGAGTTTCAAATTGAGCTAGGCCTATCAATTCTATTTGTTCATGTATGGCCTGAATCGATCGCCATTGGTTAGTGATTGACTGGCCAATTTTGGCCCACAAAATTTTCTTGATTTTAGTCAGAGTTTTGTCTAAAGTAAGTTCCTTCTCTAAGGCCTTTATTTTGTTGTCCAAGGCTTTTATTTCTCTTTGTTTCTCAGCCACTGTCATCTTGGACTTGTCATAGCTTGCCTCCAGCTTGGCCAACTTTTCTTTGGCCTCTTTCACCTCTGTCACCTGAACTTCTAGCTCTTTGACTGCTTTCATCATCTCTTCCATGCTCATGCTAGATTCTGGTGCTGTTATTGTTGCTGCTGTAGCATCTGTAGTTGATGTAGCTATTGTGGATGCTGGGATAACAGGAGGGATTGTTGTTGCTTGTGTGGGAGGAACAGTGGCAACAGTTGGAGCTGTTTGAGGTAGCTAGGAGGTTGACTCTCCCTGTTTGTCTTGCAATGCTTTCTCCAACTCTTCCTCCATCTGAATTATTCTTTGGTTCATCCTCATGAGCAGATCCATGGTATCTTCTCCTTCATTTTCTTGTACAAGTTTTGCAGTTTGAGGGTGCATAGTTGCAGGCAGCCTCAATTGCTTTCTCAGTGCAGCAATATCTTCCTCTTTTTTCTTTATGAGGGCCTGGATGGCTTTAGCATCCTTCTTAGGATCATGTCCTAGTTCCACAATGATTTCCTCCAATGTCTTTATTCTATTATCATTGGCAGAGGAAGACATTCTTTGCAAATCCAATTGAGTGTTTGTTTTTTTCAATGATTCCTTCAGTTGATGGGCCAGCATGGCCTTGTCTGCTAGGGTGGCATAGACCATCTCACCTGTTTGCTTGTGCATCTCTATTTGGTCCATCGGGTGTATGTCCTTGGAGAGGACCTCTAAGCTTGTCTTTATGTAATCTCGAGATGTTTCTGGTTGTGGCATCTTTGGCTTAAAATGACTTAAGATAATTTTCTCTTCCTTAAAGTCATAAGCTGCCATCAATCTATGTTGTTAGGAGCGTGTTTTCTTGAGGAATTGATCATACAACTGTACCCTTAACAACTCATTTTGAGCCTTGATTTCCATGAAAGTTCCTTTAATGCCAGGTGGTTGCTTGCTTTGCTATCTTGAGGAAGACACCTCCATACCATGTTGCCTCTCTTGCTCTTGCTGGAATGAGCTAGTAGGTGTTTGCTGGCTAGTTTCTCTTTCCCTCCTCGGACTCTCTATGACTTCTTCAGTAATTTCTTCCTCAACTTGAGGATCAACTCTCTGTCTTTTGGCTTCTGGTTGTTGTATTGACCCACTTGGAGGTGTGGTCTCTTCCCTATCCCTCTTTTTACCTCTTTCCTCATTAAGAGGAGTCTGTAAAGCTGGCACCTATAGTGCTTCAGTTTGCTATGGAGGGGCCTACCCTTGACTCTGCTCCTTTGAGGTGGTAGGTTGTTCTGTCACTGTTTCCTGTCCTGCATCCATTACCTCCTTGCCTTTTGTTGTACCTGTTGCTGGTGTAGATCTTTCTTGGGCAGCTTGTGAAGCTGCAGTAGTTGATGTGCCTTCTCTGACTTGGTGTGGCAGTTTGAATGTTACCTGCTCAAAAGAATCCAAGTCAAGAGTCTTTTCCAAATCTTTGACATTTCGTTCCATTATTTCTTCCTGAGTGAACTTTTCAGCTAGTGTACCTTGCACCCACTCATCTTGATTAGAAAATTGTTCAATCTGTGGGATTTTACAATGCTCATAGGCTGACAGCCTATATTTTATTTTCGTGGCATTAATAAAGCCATCTGGGTCATAAGGGACCCACCAAAAACTCCTTTTCAACTTGAGTTTCTCCCCCAATATTTGGTCAGCATCCTGCCAACCTTCTTTCTTGTTCATGACAAAGGGGCCTAGTTGGTCTTTGAATTTTAGGCGAGCCTTTTTAGGCGATCCTTTTTCATTGGCACATATCTTTGGAGCCTGTAGGGACAGAGCTCATAGCCATATATCCTAATGACAGTGTGATTCTGGTAAAAGTACCAGTCACCTATTTTGTAGTTCTTTGAAAGCTGCAATATTTTCTGCATGTCATAAGATAACCTAGCAGGAGGAGTTCTCTTTAGGAGACAAGAGACTGGATAGACAAACAGGTCAATAAACTCACAGTAAGAGTAGGGGGAGTTCTGGACTTCATGAAAGACTGAGGTCCAGAAAATCACAGACCTCTTTTCTCCTTTAGAGTCCAATCTTTTGATGGGGCATTGGAAGCAGTCTGGCTGATAATACATGAACAAATGATAGATATAGGATGAATATTTGAAGACCCCCTCCCTATCCAGCTTCAACAGTTGGTCATGTATCTTATTGGAGATGAATTTGGCATAATTGTACTTGACAACAGGGGGCTGTCCTGGGCTAAATATAAACAGCATGACTAATATAGTTTCATCAATGTGCTCACTTGTTTTCAAACCTAGTACATAGGATATCATATCAACTAGTAACTTGCCCACTTCATTGAAGCACACATAGAGAAAAGGAGGTGGCCCTGTAGGCTAGCGGTCTGCTCTCATGAATACTTTGGCAATTCAGGCTATCTCAGAGCTGGAAAGTTTAGGACCTTCATCAAGCAGGAATTTCATAGAGAGAGGGACCAGAAGCCAAGTTTTCTTGAAGTTTAGCATTTGGTTAATGGAGTTAGGAGTTATGTGAAAGAGGATGCTCCCAGATGGAGATTTGACTACCCTTTGTGTCGGGTCATAGTTTTCACAGCAGAGGCAAATAATTTCAGGGAAAACATTGACAGAAGGGAGGAAGTAGATGGGCAAGTTTGATTCCCAAATGCCATAAACGTCACTGTTGTTCAGGTAACTATTCGTCAGCTGACAGAAGGTTTGCAAGTGGTTTCTATCACCAACCAAATGCTAAATTAGGTGGTCCCTATCAGCCAAAGGTAATTCTTCAATTTCTTTGTGAGGTGCATTGAGAAGAGTAATATTCAAGGAGATGGAGTGGCCATGTTGAATGCTCTATGTCTGTAATCTAGAACTTGGATTGGTGTAATAACTGAACAGTAAAAATTGTCTCTGAAGCTTTGTAAGGGAGCTAGCAGACTAGACCTTAATATAGATGTGGCCCCACTGTGTAAATTTTTATGGTAAAAGAGCAAATTCTACAGAATTTAGACAGGCTTTTAAATGAATTCACTGGATTGATAGGCTCTGTGGGTAAACTACAAAGGGAATGGGAACGTTTTTTAACCAAATGAGTGAAATTTCGCAGAGGATTTTGACAAAGGGAGTGGATGCATGGGTAGTTCACAGACTCTGCCAGCGAAAACGAACTTAAAATGCGTTTTAATAGTGAATTTGCAGAGGAGGGCAAGTTACCGGGTTGCTCTTGAACAAAGGGTTACCTAGTGAATTTACAGGTGGAATTGTAGGTGCTCGAGTACATTTTAGTGCGAATTTGCAGATGCTCAATCTATTTCAATGGAGAAACTACGGAGAGATAGGGTTTGCAAGTGAAGAGATGGGTAAATACCTGTTTTAATGGTGCCGAGGGCAATTAACAAGTACAACTCGAGCTGCAGGGTCGGGCTATGGAGCCAAATTCGCAGGTTGACAGACTATGCGCGTTTGGTGGCAGATTGTTCATAAACCGCATGCACGTTCTTCGCCGGCATAACAATAGAAAATAAGCCAAAATAGTCATTTTCACGACTTTTTATTGAATTTTGGACATTTTAGGGCTTTTGGCACTTTTCGGGGATGACGTCAACATGACGTACATTTGCCGCGTAGTGGGTAAGGAGAGTGACGTGGCAGCTGACGCTTATGGTGATGTGTCGGACGACACGTTGGCGGGGTGGTGATGTCATCAGGTGATGTGGCAGTGGTACAGAGCAGTGGCGGGCCGACGTGTACGCAATGTCATAGGGTGACGGGGACCTGACGTCATTGGGCAGGTGGCGGGCGGTTTCCAGTTTTCCCCGCACCGCTTTTGGCCCGGGGTGGTATTGCAGAGGGGGGCTCCGATCACGCCGGGAGATTGACACGTGGCGGGGGTACGGCAGCAATACCGCCAATCCCCCGGATGCTAATCTTCGACAGATCGGGGCATGCAATATTGCCGCCCACCGTTGGATTAAGGGCTCTGGATCCGATGGCAGACGGGAAGTTATGGGCGGCGAGTAGCTTTGGACACGGGACCCGTGGAATATTTTATTGTTTGATAACGCGCCGGGGGTAATAAACTTTGGTGATATGGGTTTTATATGTTGGTCGCCGAGGTTATGGTTATTCGTTTAATCAAATATAAAAAAAAGACCCGAAATATATAAGTGTAAAGGGTAATATGGTAAGGTTTATGTGTGAGGGAGTCAGCATGGTTATTAATTTAACCAAATGTTAAATTAACCCCAAGTATTTTGGACGCGGAAGGGCTAATACAAGTCCCAAACGGACTTAATATTCCCCGAACTGTATTGTATGGCTATAGTGCCAAGGGGTAGGGATATTTAGTATTTTTTGGGGTTTTGTATAGTTTTTTGTTGAATAGGGGTAGGAAAATGTTTGAGGGAGCTAAATAATAGAGTTAGAGGTTAGTATGACTTTGTGGAATGAAACAGCATGAGTGAATGCTAAGTTTATAGAGTGAAAACTTAGGCATAGGGAAATGAAAGGAATATGGAATGATGATTTTTACACAAAAAATGTGGCTTCTTTCCACTAAGTAAACTCAGAGTCTAACTTAGCATTTGTCATAAAAGGAAGTGAAGTAGGACTATTGGGCATATCCCAATGTCCTTGAGTGGATGTTAGTAAAAGATTTATGGGGGAATGATAGGAGAATTAGTCATGCTTCCATTGTTATGCAACCAAACAACTACCATGGTACCAATGTCATTGATGAGATGAGTCTTTCTTGACACGACAAAAGTGATCATAAACTTGCTTCTGCAACCTCAAACTGCCTACCCAGCCTAATACACCTAGCATTTTTTCTTCCTTTGGATTGGGTGCATTTGGACTAGCAAACCCTGATTGTCCTCTTTTCTTTTGACTGCCCTCCTATCTAAGTCTACCCTTATCTCTTCCAAGGGCCCAGATTAAGCAGTTGGGCTCCTTTGTTTCTCTACCTGTCTACTTATCTGCCAAGCTTGAACTGTTTGGACAGATCATTCCCTATTCTACAACAGCAAATTTAAATATGGAATGGTTCAGATTGAACTATTGGGCCATCCATCAAGTGTGATAAACAACAGTATTTGCACATTGTGAACTTGCGAACAAGATAGCAGTGGCATTTTGACTGGACACTTTCCTGGTCTTTCTTTGGGGTTCATTTTCTTTTATTCTTTCTAACCAATTTACTCTTTTTGCCCTTTGATTTTTCTTTTAGGGCATACCCTCTTTACATTTTTTAATTTTCTTTATTTCTTTACAAAATATGGAACCTTTGCAGCATGAAAAGATGAACATATTTGGCACTTCCATAGTCAATCATGAAAAATGAAACCTATTGGTATAGGAACCTAACAATGGCTGCACTTGGGGATGGCTTTTCCTGCTGAAAATCCAAGAACAACAGGTCAGATGGCCTTATTCTCAGTTGGCTGCTGTAATTCAAAACTTCCTTGTCCTGGAAACCAATGATTTGAACCTTGTAACTTGTATGCAGTCCTTATGAGCTGATCTGTGCAAAATTACAGCTCTGTCTTTTGCTGGTTTTTCTGAGTGCTTATCATCATCTTTATACTTCCCAAGTCTTCTTCTTGATCTCTTGTGGTAAATTCAAAATCTACACCAAAAGTGGTGTAATTCCTTGACTTTTTCCTCAAAATATGCTACATCTTGTTCCTTATCTAATTGTTGTAAATGAAAAATGATGGAAATACAAATATTTATGTACAATATACAATTGTGTTATGTTGATCACAGGGAATCAAAATAATGCTTGAGCATTCGCCCATTGACTGGGCCTCCCTCAGTATCTGTGCCATCCAAACTCTTCAAGAAATAGGTGTTGTTACCTTGTACAGCATGAACAACATAAGGTCCCTTCCATAGGAAATCAAATTTGCCATGCTTCCCTTTATCTTCCCTCCTAGAGTCCCATCTCAGCACTTTGTTTCCTATGAAGAAATCTTCAGCTTTTGTTCTTTTGTCAAAGATCTTCTTGATTTTATCTTGTAGAACCTAGGTTCTCTGATATACTTCCTCTCTTGTTTGCTGCAAGTGAATAGTTTGATTGATCCTTCTCTGAATATCATTAGGCTCTGCTTGTATTTCTTGCAGCAACTTGATCACAGGGATTCCCAAAGATGAAGGGAACCTTGCCTCCATTCCATAAACCAATTCATATGGACTTGTACCAATAGATCTTTTGGTGGTGAATCTGTCTGCCCATATTGCATTCACAAGTTTTTTATGCCAATTCTTTTTATTCTCCTCCAAGGTCTTTTTGATGATGTTGATGAGGCTTTTGTTGGATGACTCAGCTAGGCCATTACCTTGAGGGTAGTAGGTTGTGGAGTGGCCCAAGGTAATGTGGTACTTATGGCAAAAGTTGATCATTCTTTTGGATTTGAATGCAGTAGCGTTGTCTGTAATAATTTTTTCTGGACAACCAAATCTAGACAAGATGTTGGTTTCTAAGAATTGCATGATGATTGAGTCATTGGCTTGCCTACAAGGGATGGCTTCTATCCATTTGGTAAAATAGTCTGTGGTAGTCAAAATCCACTTGTGTTGGCCAGAGGAGGAAGGGCGAATTTCACCAATGATGTCTAAACCCCATTGTTGAAATGGGTCCGAAGGGTAAAGGTAATAGCTTTCTCTTGCCTTCAAAGATCTGGCATTTGTGGCAAGACATTACAATTTTTTTCACATCAGCAAACAGGGAAGGCCAATAGAAACCAACTCTTAGGATCTTATCAGCTCTTGACTTCCAATACAAGTGTCCACCACATTCTCCTGCATGAAAATCCTTGAGTACTTTGTCAGTTTCATCCAATGTTAGGCAATTAATCAAAATACCTTCATGATTTTTCCAAAACAACACATTATCTATAATACAAAACTTTGTTTCTTTCATTTTAAAGAATCTCTTTTTAGTCCTGGACAACCCTGGAGGAGCTTGCAGGTTTAACAATACAAAACATATGTCAGCATACCAAGGTGATTGTAAAAAGGCTTGATTGATCTGTGGAGTCGACATCTCCTGTTCGTTGTCCAGTTCATTGATGTCAAGGGCTTGGAAGTTGGTTTCTGTCATTAATTTAGCTAACCCTTGTCCTTTTATGAGTTTTGTAGTCTTGATTTCAATGTCATACTTTAAAATGTTGGCTATCCACTTACCCCTTTTACCTTCAATTCCTTCTTGAGTTAAAATGTCCTTGACCACAACATTTGGAACATAAGCTATCACATGAGAGTACAAGATATAAACTCTGAAATCCTTGATGGCTTTTACAAGGGCATAAGCTTGCTTTTCCATGATTTGATACTTGAGTGGAGCATCTCTAAGGGCTATACTGAAGAAAGAAATGTGCTTTTCACATCCTTTGTCATCTTTTTGCAATAGGACAGCAGCAATAGTATGCTTAGATGCAAAGGAGAAAATGATGGAATCTCTATCAAACTTGGGACTTGTGAGGACTGGTGTTTTTGTTAGGGTTGTTTTGATGTCCTCAAAGGCTTGTTTAGATTCCATCGTCCATTTGACTTTAGAATATTTCTTCAGCATATTATTCAACAGTATTATCAGCTCAGCCAAATTAGGAATGAAACTTCTTAGGAAATTGATCTCTCCTAAAAAATCTTACATTTCTTTGATGTTTCTTGGATGAGGGACTTGGAGAATAGCTTGAATTCTGTCCAAGTCAATTCTAATGCCATCTTTTGAAATTATGTGACCTAGGAGTTTGCCTTCTTCTAGGCCAAACAGTGATTTCTTAGGGTTCAACAATATGCCATATTTTCTCCAAATTAGGAACACTTGCCTTAAATGTTCTAAATGTTCTTGGTCTGATTTTGAAAAAGCAGTGTGGTCATCAAGGTATATGACTAAGAAATCATGGATCTCTTTGGCAAAGGCTATGTCCATTTCTCTTTGAAAAGTGGCCCCTACATTTTTGAGTCCAAAAGGCATTTTGACATATTTGAAGGTTCCCCAAGGAGTTTTAAAGGAAGTTTTGTCTTGATCATCCTGGTGGACTAAAATCTTATTGAACCCTGAGAATCCATCTAACAATGAGATCCTAGAGGCTCCCACTACCCTTTGTAGTATATGATCCATTTTTGGTAAGGGGTAATGGTCTTTGAGAGAGACTTTATTCAAATTTCTTAGGTCAACGCACAATCTTATCTCTCCTGTTTTCTTCCTAGTAGGCACTAGATTTGAAATCCATTCTGAGAACCTAATAGGTGCAATGATTCTGGCTTCATACGTTCGTTTAACTTATTTTTCAATCAGAGGAAGGAGGATAGGATTCACCCTTCTAAGCTTTTGTTTAAAAGGTTTTTGATTCTCTTTCAAAGGTATAGTGTGTTGGATGACTGAAGTATCATAGGATTTTAGGTCCTCATAACTCCAGGCAAAGACATCTTCGAACTCCTTAAACAACTCAATGTATTTTAACTTATGATCAGCATGCAATGTTTTGGATAGTTTTATCATTTTGGGATTTTCTGTGGTTCCAATATTGCAGTCCTCAATTTCTACGTTGAGAGGTTGCATCTTTGGCTTTCTAGGAATGTCATTTGAATCAAATATGTCCTCTAAAGGAGTTAAGCCCATGGGCAGAAAATTATCTTTTAGTTCAATTACTTTAGCTTCTGCCTCAGTTATCTCATCAAGGTTTGTTTGCTTTAGCTCTTGTAAGTTCTTGTCATCAAAAGTTGTTGGGTGCAAAATCAGATTTGTTGTTTCAGCTGATATACTTTGCTCAATTTTGTCTATCTGTTGTTGATCATCCATGGTGCTTGTATCAATGTTTATGTTGGAGAATTCTTCTTTCAAAGTCAGGAAGTTGTTTATCTGTGTATCATTCTCAAAGACCTGCCAATTTTTGACATTATCTGGGACAGCAGGTCTATGTTTGATTTCAGCAGTGAAATGGTGGTTGGGTTCAAATGGTAGCTTGCAAGTGCTGGCAAAAGTTTCCAAGCTGTGTGCATGTAAATTGTGCTTTCTAGGAATTTTGGTGAGTTGAGATTCTGAGAAGGTACTAAGTATTTCAATGGCTGCCACTCTGTAAGCTCTCAACCTAAGATCATTTGTGACAAAATTTCCCTTCATCTGTTGTATAATCAGATCTGAATCCCCTAGAATTGAAACCTTGGTTGCCCCTAGACCTTTGATGAGCTTGAGACCTAACAAAAGGGCTTCATACTCAGCCATATTGTTTGTGCATTTGAAATTTAACCTATATGCATGACCTTCAGCATGGTCATTTTGCATGTTGTGTATCCATACCCCTGCCCCTGCTCCTAATTTGTTCACAGAGCCATGAAACTCCAAGCACCATAAGATTGCTTGGTTATGACTAGCCTTAAGATTTTTAGAAGCTTGTTCAGTGGGTGGATTTGGCTCTTGTATTTCATATGATATATCATTTCCCTTTGTTGCACCAATCATATTAACAGTTTTTTGATCTTGGGCACTAGATTGTTCATTCATGTTCTATGTTTGTGGTGTTTCTAGAAGTTTGATGTCAGTTTTGGGACACATCTCAACATTATATAAAATGAATGAATCCATGTCGGAATGCATAGAATAGATGGGGAAGTTTTGGGGTTTTTCTTGACTGCTAACCACATATTTCATTAATGTTTCCTGATATACTCTCTTTGGCTGCCCAAAGACTGAAATAGTGGCATAGGACATGTCTAGTTGCAAATATCCTTGGAGTTTTGCACCCCAAGATCTGGACAAAAGAATACCATACTTAGCTGGAATATCAGCTACCACCACATCCATCAAGATTGCCTTCGCTGGATATTGAACTAAAGATACGCAAAGGTCTTTGATTAGGCCTAGACACCTGACCTGGAATCAAATGAGAACAAGTCTTTGTAGGGCCTTGTGATATCTAGATCCAGTCTTTCCATCAATGATTTTGGCATTAAATTATGGGACGCTCCCGAATCAAACATAGCATTATGCAGCACTTTGTCATGAATGTTTAAGCTCACATAGAATGGAGGAACTTCTCCATCTACCGTTTTACCGTTGACTTCAGGACCAAAATCAATTCTGGTTGATCATCAAGAACATTGACTGCATCCCTATTCTCTGGTATCTGCAGTGACCTATTGATTTGTTGTCTATAAATTTTATGTTTGGCCAATTCAGAGAGAGGAATAGCTATTTTCAGCTTACCTATTTCTATTTCTAAGTTGAAAGTTTTTTCTATTTGCAGTTTTGCATTATGGACAACAGACTTTTCCTTTTCAGTTGAACTTTCATTGACCTTTTCTTGATTATGAGTGTTGTTTTGAGGTACATCTGATTTGAAATTATTTTTAGGAAAACAGTTCAGATTTTCTTTTGAAGAATGGGATGTAAATGACTGGTTCTTTGAAAGTTGTAAGTCTGATATATCTTCCACAGTGACTTCCTTTGGGTTTGGGTCTGTTTTAGTAGAGGGTTCTATCAGGACAACTTTATCTTTTGTTTTCTTCGGCTGCTTGATATCTTTCATTTTGACAGGTTCAGGAACATCTATGGTTCTGCTTCTTAATTTGTACTGTTTATGAACCTCATAGACTGTTGTATCATAGCATTCCCTAAAATCAAATGACTCTCGAAACTTTGTTTGAAATTGATTGAGGTTATGGGCTTCTTGGTCATCTTGTGTTAGAAAAATTTGTTGCTCACTGTTTAATCCCATTAGGTTTATTTGGGTGTCCTCTATTGGCTCACTAGATGGTGAGGCTTCGGCATAGTTCTCTTGAAATGGGAGTCTGATGTTTTGGTCAGGGCCAGCCCTTCCAACATTTGGATTTTGATTTTTTCTAAAGTTCGGGTTTCTTAGAGTGTTACTTGGTTGACCTTCCCATGATGATTTTATTTCAATGGTTTCCACCCTATCCCCCAGTCTATCCATACCTTTGATGATTGCATCAAGTTTTTGTTCAAATGCTAAAGGTTCTTCTTTGAAAGTTGTTCTTCTTTCAACTCTTGCCCAATTTCGTTTAGCAATTAGATTTGCCTCCACACTAACAACTATATTCTGCATGTCTGCTAAACTTGGAGGGGCTCTTTCCCTCAGTTGATATGCCATGTCAGAATCAAATCCATCAGGAAATTTTATCAAAGCTAAATCAGGTGGAGGTCTAAGGTTTGAGGAATAGCATTATAAACATTGTTGAACCTAGCACAATAGTCTTAGACAGTTTCTTGTGGGCCTCTTTTCAAGTTGTCATATTCTGTTAAAATGTGTAGAGGGTCCTTCTTCTTTTCCCATCTATTTAAGAAGGATTGATAGAGAGCTTCTGAATTAGCTATGGAATTTGCAGCAAGTGCTCTAAACCAAATCCTTACATCACCAGTTAGACTTTGGAAAAAAATCTTCATTCTCACATCATCATCATCTATTTCATAATTCTCAAAATAATCTTGCATTTTCTTAGTGTGTTGCTGGGCTATATAGGAGCCAGTACCATCAAAATATGTGATTTTTCTCTGATAATCCTGAGGCATAGCCCCTGGATTTCTAGGCAACTGAAGAGGAGCATAACGGTTTGCCATATTTATAGGGATAAATGGGGCAACAGGAAGAAATGGGACAGCTGAAATAGTAGGGACTGGAGTAGAAGTATGTGCAGTGGATGGAGGTGTGGAGAAGGTGCTTTGAGAGGTGGATGAAGAACTAGGAGAAGCAACAGTAATGTGAGGACGGGTTGATGCTTTAGAAGGAGTTGGGATATAGTTCTGCTTAACTGTTTGAAGGTTTGAATCAACAGATTTTTCTTGTTCTTCTTGTTTCCTAAGGGTCTTAGAAATTAAATTGGGATTTTCAAAAATAGCTGGAGGATCTGGGTCAGGGTTTGACCTGGTGTACCGGGTTTTCTTCTTTGGAGCCAGCTTCTAAGTTTGTTTTTGGTATTTTCTGGGAATGTTTTTAAGATCACAGTTTTTCACAATATTCTACAAGAGTTTCTCTGAAATATAGGAGGCTTTGGTCTTTCCTTTGGGTATGTTGAAATAGGGAAATTGATCAAATCTTCGAAACAGTTTTTTATAGCCTAAAACTATACTAGAGATTGACTGAAGCAGCTCTTATTTACTCCTGTAAATGCAAAGCAAAGATAGTTTCAAAGGCTACCTGGCTAACTTCAGGCTCCATCTGTAGCTTTAGAAAATAGACAGCAGTTACAAATAGTCATTCAAATTTCCCCAGTGGAGTTGTCAATGATGTTATCACTCAAGTTGTTCCCTGCCTCCTAGAGGGAATACGGCCGAGGTAACCACTAACCAAACTTTTAGCTGTAGGTCCTAGCCTACCTGCAACTAGAGAGGGATCTCTCTTTGTAATTTAGCTTTGTTTTGGTGTATTTTAGGCTAGTTATGATGCACAGAGTTTTGTTTTAAGTTTGTTGGATGGTGATTTCAGGCAGAGCTGGGATGCAATTCCAAAATAGTCTATACTATTGGGCAATGGAGTCAATGATGGTGTACTGCTGAAAGTGTCTCTTGGGTAAATGGTAATGCTACAGAGCAAGATAGACAGTCCTGGAACAATTTTGAAATCTGAAATTGATGGAGTCAAGTCAGGGAATGAAAGGCAATAAAGAATCTTCCATTCTGCTGGTAGAGGGAAAGTGCATGAATATAATTTAGGAGCAACTAAGAATTCCTAAATAGTATTCAAAATGAAGGAATTAGTGCAAACATGAGCAGTTAAGAATTCATATTTATGACTAATTCTGAAGAAAACATAGTTAATAGTAGAGATTGAACACATGGTGCATTTAAACAAATCCTGGGCTATTCTTCTTCTCTGTTACTAAGATTAGGGAACATACATGGAATTTGCAAACACAGAAAACATAAAACACAGTTTAGAATAACTTATTGTTTCATAGAATGACACAGGAATTCTGTAGCAGGTCCCAGAACATCATTTGCACTTTCAGACGGTGCAGACACCATGAACCTCAACAGCCAATTGTATTATAGAGTCTCGAAAATTACAGCGCAGTCTAGAGAGAAAATCACCAACCCTTAATACATTCTATTGGGAGGTATTTATACAAAAATGATATACAAAATATCTTGCAGATAAGTCTTCATGCAATAACTTTCTTCACCAACTCTTCAAAAAGAAGTAAATGAGAGAAATAAATAGCAGAGTAAATGTTGGTGCACTGGCATTTTAGTCTGTCAGAGATTTTTGACTCTTTTAAGACTGAGTGAGACGGCTAGAGTTGTGTCTTTAATCTGTGGTTCCTATGTTTGTTGCCTTGTTGTCTTTGCTGTCATTAGTGCTCTGCTGTCCTACTGCTTTGTCATCCATACTTGGTCTTTTATTAAAAGAGCTATAGTCACAATTTGACTTTTTCTATGTGTTGTTTTCATGCTTTAACTGGTGGCCCATGCATTTAGAGTTGTTGATCTATAGCTAATCAAAAATCTGAAGCTGATCAAAAGAGGGAAAAGGACCGAAATTACCTTGGTAAAATCTCCAGCATTACCTGCCACCAATCCTCTGTAGGCAACTGATGTCTCTGTATCTTTATGAGTGTTTCATCAGCTTCAGTGTACCTGTAAAAGTTGGGCTGGACTTCCAAAAGATGATTTATTTCATGTTCAATGTAAAATAGATTCTCTAGCTTGTCATAAAGATTCTATCCAGAGGGAGGCCCTGTTTCTTCTGAGGTACTTGAGGATGTTGTAATTTGATTTGAAACATAGTTATTCATCCTGGTAGTATACTGCTCACGGGTTAGCAGTCTTCCAGCGCTAGCTGGGCAATCCTCTGCTCTGCAATTCTGCAAGCTTTAGCTTGAAATCATCTATTTATACCTACATTTCCTGGCACTTTCTTTCTAGAGTTTGCACAAAATTCATTAGGATCAGCACCTTTTTCGCTGTCAGAATAGTATCTGTCCTGCTACTGATGTCCAATGTTGCCAACTCCTCTTTGGTATGAGTGTTCAGGAAGTGAATCATTTTATTGGCCTGCTCAGGAATATTTCCCAATGCTACTCTAGCCCTTTGAGTTTCAAATTGAGCTAGGCCTATCAATTCTATATGTTCATGTATGGCCTGAATCGATCGCCATTGGTCACTGATTGACTGGCCAATTTTGGCCCACAAAATTTTCTTGATTTCAGTCAGAGTTTTGTCTAAAGTAAGTTCCTTCTCTAAGGACTTTATTTTTTTGTCCAAGGCTTTTATTTCACTTTGTTTCTTAGCCACTGTCATCTTGGACTTGTCATAGCTTGCCTCCAGCTTGGCCAACTTTTATTTGGCCTCTTTCACCTCTGTCACCTGAACTTCTAGCTCTTTAACTGCTTTCATCATCTCTTCCATGATCATGCTAGATTCTGGTGCTATTATTGTTGCTGCTGTAGCATATGTAGTTCATGTAGCTATTGTGGATGCTGGGATACCAGGAGGGATTGTTGCTGCTTGTGTGGGAGGAACAGTGGCAACAATTGGAGCTATTTGAGGTAGCTAGGAGGTTGACTCTCCCTACTTGTCTAGCAATGCTTTCTCCAACTCTTCCTCCATCTGAATTATTCTTTGGTTCATCCTCATGATCAGATCCATGGTATCTTCTCCTTCCTTTTCTTGTACAAGTTCTGCAGTTTGAGGGTGCATAGTTGTAGGCAGCCTTAATTGCTTTCTCAGTGCAGCAATATCTTCCTCTTTTTTCTTTATGAGGGCCTAGATGGCTTTAGCATCCTTCTTAGGATCATGTCCTAGTTCCACATTGATTTCCTCCAATGTCTTTATTCTATTATCTTTGGCAGAGGAAGACATTCTTTCCAAATCCAATTGAGTGTTTGTTTTTTTCAATGATTCCTTCAGTTGATGGGCCAGCATGGCCTTGTCTGCTAGGGTGGCATAGACCATCTCACCTGTTTGCTTGTGCAGCTCTATTTGGTCCATCGGGTGTATGTCCTTGGAGAGGACCTCTAAGCTTGTCATTATGTAATCTGCAGGTGTTTGTGGCTATGGTATCTTTGGCTTAAAATGACTTAAGATCATTTTCTCTTCCTTAAAGTCATAAGCTGCCATCAATCTCTGCTGTTTGGAGGGTGTTGTCTTGACGAATTGATCATACAACTGTACTCTTAACAACTCATTTTGAGCCTTGATTTCCATGAAAGTTCCTTTAATGCCATGCGGTTGCTTGCTTTGCTGTCTTGAGGAAGACACCTCCATACCATGCTGCCTCTCTTGCTCTTGCTGGAATGAGCTAGTAGGTGTTTTCTGGCTAGTTTCTCTTTCCCTCCTCGGACTCTCTATGACTTCTTCAGTAATTTCTTCCTCAACTTGAGGATCAATTCTCTGTATTTCGGCTTCTGGTTGCTATATTGACCCACTTGGAGGTGTGGTCTCTTCCCTATCCCTCTTTTTACCTCTTTCCTCATTAAGAGAAGTCTATAAAGCTGGTACTTGTAGTGCTTCAGTTTGCTGTGGAGGGGCCTGCCCTTGACTCTGCTCCTTTGAGGTGGTAGGCTGTTCTGTCACTGTTTCCTGTCTTGCATCCATTACCTCCTTGCCTTTTGTTGTACCTATTGCTGGTGTAGATCTTTCTTGGGCAGCTTGTGAAGCTGCAGCAGTTGATGTGCCTTCTCTAACTTGGTGTGGTAGTTTGAATGTTACATGCTTAAAAGAATCCAAGTCAAGAGTCTTTTCCAAATCTTTGACATTTCGTTCCATTATTTCTTCCTGAGTGAACTCTTCAACTAGTGTACCTTGCACCCACTCATCTTGATTAGCAAATTGTTAAATCTGTGGGATTTTACAATTCTCATAGGCTGACAACCTATATTTTATTTTCCTGGCATTAATAAAGCCATCTGGGTCATAAGGGACCCACCAAAAACTCCTTTTCAACTCGAGTTTCTCCCCCAATATTTGGTCAGCATCCTACCAACCTTCTTTCTTATTCATGACAAAGGGGCCTAGTTGGTCTTTGAATTTCATGCGAGCCTTTTTCTTGGCACTATGAAAATGAGTTAAATATAAATTGATGAGTTGCCTGTAATACTCCAAGGAAAACAGTCTCATTTGCACATATCTTGGGAGGCTGTAGGGATAGAGCTCACAGCCATATATCCTAATGACAGTGTGATTCTGGTAAAAGTACCAGTCACCTATTTTGTAGTTCTTTGAAAGCTGCAATATTTTCTGCATGTCATAGGATAACCTAGCAGGAGGAGTTCTCTTCAAGAGACAAAAGACTGGATAGACAAACAGGTCAATAAAGTCACAGTAAGAGTAAGGGGAGTTCTGGACTTCATGAAAGACTGAGGTCTAGAAAATCACAGACCTCTTTTCTCCTTTAGAGTCCAATCTTTTGATGGGGCATTGGAAGCAGTCTGGCTGATAATACATGAAAAAATGATAGATATAGGATGAATATTTGAAGACCCCCTCCCTATCCAGCTTCAACAGTTGGTCATGTATCTTATTGGAGATGAATTTGGCATAATTTTACTTGACAGTAGGGGGTTATCCTGGGCTAAATGCAGACAGCATGACTAGTATAGTTTCATCAATGTGCTCACTTGTTTTGAAACCTAGTACATAGGATATCATATCAACTAGTAACTTGCCCACTTCATTAAAACACACATAGAGAAAAGGAGGTGGCCCTGTAGGCTAGCAATCTTCTCTCATGAATACTTTGGCAATTCGGGCTATCTCAGAGCTGGAAAGTTTAGGACCTTCATCAAGCAGGAATTTCATAGAGAGAGGGACCAGAAGCTGAGTTTGCTTGAAGTTTAGCATTTGGTTAATGGAGTCAGGAGTTATCTGAAAGAGGATGCTCCCAGATGGAGACTTGACTGCCCTTTGTGTTGGGTCATAGTTTTCACAGCAGAGGCGAATAATTTCAGGGAAAACATTGATAGAAGGGAGGAAGTAGATAGGCAAGTTTGATTCCCAAATGCCATAAACGTCACTATTGTTCAAGTAACTGTTTCTCAGCTGAAAAAAGGTCTGCAAGTGGTTTCTGTCACCAACCAAATCCTGAATTAGGTGGTCCCTATCAGCCAAAGGTAATGCTTCAAGTTCTTTGTGAGGTGCATTGAGAGGAGTAATATTCAAGGTAGTTGGAGTGGCCATGTTGAATTCGCTGTGTCTGTAATCTTGAACTTGGATTGGTGTAACAACTGAATAGTAATTTTGTCTCTGAAGCTTTGTAAGGGAGCTAGCAGACTAGACCTTAATATAGATGTGGCCCCACTGTGTAAATTTTTATGGTAAAAGGGCAAATTATGTAGAGTTTAGACAGGTTTTTAAATGAATTCAGTGGATTGATAGGCTTTGTGGTTAAACTGCAGAGGGAATGGGAATGTTTTTTAGCCAAATGAGTGAAATTTCATAGAGGATTTTGACAAAGGGAGTGGATACATGGGCAGTTCGTAGACTCTGCCGACAAAAACGAACTGAAAATGTGTTTTAATAGTGAATTTGCAGAGGAGGCAAGTTGCCGGGTTGCTCTTGAACAAAGGGTTACCTAGTGAATTTACAGGTGGAATTGCAGGCGCTCGAGTACATTTTAGTACAAATTTGCAGATTCTCAATCTATTTCAATGGAGAAACTGCGGAAAAACGGGGTTTGTAGGTGAACAGATGGGTAAATACCTGTTTTAATGGTGCCGAGGGCAATTAATGGGTACAACTCGAGCTGCAGGGTCGAGATATGGAGCCAAATTCGCAGGTTGACGGACTATGGGCATTTGGTGGCAGATTGTTCATAAACCGCATGCACGTTCTTCGCCAACATAACAATAGAAAATAAGCAAAAATAGTCGTTTTCACGAATTTTTATTGAATTTTGGACATTTTAACACTTTTGGCGCTTTTCAGGGATGACGTCAGCATGACATACTTTTGGCGCGTAGTGGGTACGGAGAGTGACATGGCAGCTGACGCTTATGGTGACGTCGCTGACGACACGTTGGCGGGGCGATGATGTCATCAAGTGATGTGGCAGTGGTACAGAGTAGCAGCGGGCCAACGTGTACGCAACGTCATATGGTGACGGGGACCTGACGTCATTGGGTAGGTGGCGGGCGGTTTCCCGTTTTCCCCGCACGACTTTTAGCCCAGGGTGGTATTGCAGAGGGGGGCTCTGATCATGCCAGGAGATTGAAGCATGGCGGGGTTACAGCAGCAATACCGCCAATCCCCCGGATGCTAATCTTTGACAAATCAGGGCATGCGATATTGCCGCCTACCGTTGTATTAAGGGCTCTAGATCGGATGGCGGATGGGAAGTTATGGGCGGCGAGCAGCTTTGGACGCGGGACCCGTGGAATATTTTATTGTTTGATAACGCGCCGGGGGTAATAAACTTTGGTTATATGGGTTTTATATGTTGGGCGCCGGGGTTATGGTTATTCGTTTAATCAAATATCAAACGAAACCTGAAATATATAAGCGCAGAGGGTAATATGGTAAGGTTTATGTGTGAGGGGGTCAACATGGTTATTAATTTAACCAAATGTTAAATTAACCCCAAGTATTTTGGACACAGAAGGGCTAATACAAGTCCCAAACAGACTTAATATTCCCCGAACTGTATTGTATGGCTATAGTGCCAAGGGGTAGGGATATTTAGTATTTTTTGGGGTTTTGTATAGTTTTTTGTAGAATAGGGGTAGGAAAATGTTTGAGGGAGCTAAATAATAGAGTTAGAGGTTAGTATGACTTTGTGGAATGAAACAACATGAGTGAATGCTAAGTTTATAGAGTGAAAACTTAGGCATAGGGAAATGAAAGGAATATGGAATGATGATTTTTACACAAAAAATGTGGCTTCTTTCCACTAAGTAAACTCAGAGTCTAACTTAGCATTTGTCATAAAAGGCAGTGAAGTAGGACTATTGGGCAGATCCCAATGTCCTTGAGTGGATGTTAGTAAAATATTTATGGGGGAATGATAGGGGAATTAGTCATGCTTCCGTTGTTATGCAACCAAACAACTGCCATGGTACCAATGTCATTGATGAGATGAGTCTTTCTTGACACGAAAAAAGTGATCATAAACTTGCTTCTGCAACCTCAAACTCCCTACCTAGCCTAATACACCTAGCATTTTTTCTTCCTTTGGATTGGGTGTATTTGGACTAGCAAACCCTGATTGTCATCTTTTCTTTTGACTACCCTCCTATCTAAATCTACCCTTATCTCTTCCAAGGGCCCAGATTAAGCAGTTGGGCTCCTTTGTTTCTCTACCTGTCTACTTATCTGCCAAGCTTGAACTATTTGGACAAATATTCATTCTCTATTCTACAACAACAAATTTAAATATGGAATGGTCCAGATTGAACTATTGGGCCATCCATCAAGTGTGATAAACAACAGTATTTGCACATTGTGAACTTGCGAACAAGATAGCAGTGGCATTTTGGCTGGGCACTTTCTTGGTCTTTCTTTGGGGTTCATTTTCTTTTATTCTTTCTGACCAATTTACTCTTTTTGCCCTTTGATTTTTCTTTTAGGGCATACCCTCTTTACATTTTTTAATTTTCTTTATTTCTTTACAAAATATGGAACCTTTGCAGCATGAAAAGATGAACATATTTGGCACTTCCATATTCAATCATGAAAAATGAAACCTATTGGTATTGGAACCTAACAGGGCAGTTGTCCGACTTAATGTTGGGGTAGGTAATATGTCGAAAATATTTAGACCCTGGAAGCCCTGTAATAGATGTGCACATAAATGGCACCATTGTCCCACACACTCTAATCGATCTTGTGGCTACCATTAATGTGATGACCAAGGACACCATGCTCAAGATCAACCTCCAAGGGTCATTGAGGAAGACCACAACAGTTTTGCAACTTGCAGACTATTCCACAGTAACCCCTGAGGGAATTGTAGAGGATGTCATGGTCTCCTTTGACTCCTGGGAGTACCCTGTAGATTTTCTAATTCTCCAGCCTAAGGCTAAGATTACTGGTTATCCTCTCATCCTTGGGAGTCCTTGGTTAGCCACAACCAATGCTTACATTAGCTGCAGAGTTGGGAGTATTACCATCAAGAACAGGCATGTGTCCAAGCAGTTAGTCCTATACCCTCCTGCTCAACCATATCTAGAGCATGATTTACCTTTATGGTTGGAGGAGGAGGAGGAAGATTAGGTTTATTCTGCCCAACATTATACTTTGGAAGTAACCATGGGAGGAGGACAGGAAGATGAGGATGACTTGATTGAACACTTGCTCCAAAGTCCAACTCCTGGTTCATTACCATTAGAAGAAGAAGTAAGAGAAACCCATAAAAATCATCTAATTGACTTATCCTTGGTTGATTCCAACCCACTTTGTGTCAAAACCATAGAATTCGGCCCAGAGAAAACTTTGAAAATTAATCCATCTCTTTCTACTCTCGTAGAGGAGAAGCTATGCAACATGTTAAAGGAAAACCTAGACGCCTTCGCTTGGAGTTACAAGGAAATGAAGGAAGTACACCCCTCAGTGTGTACTCACCACATATACATCAAAGAAGGTTGTAAGCCAATCTAGAAACCACCAAGGAGGATTAATCTAGCTCTTAAGGATATTGTAAAATAAGAACTGCAAAACCTGCTAGATGTAGGATTCATTTAGCCTATCTCTGACAGTGAGCGGGTCTCCCCTTTAGCGTTAGTTCCCAAGAAAAATGGTAAGTGGAGGATTTGTGTTGATTACAGGGAGTTTAACAAAGCCACAAAGAAGGATCATTTTCCTCTACCCTTCATTGACCAAGTGTTAGACGGCCTGGCAGGGAAAAAGTTCTTTTCTTTCCTAGATGGATTCAATGGGTACACCCAAATCCAAATTTTCCCAGAAGATTAGGATAAGACCACATTCACCTGTCCTTGGGGTAATTTTGCCTATAGGGTCCTTCCTTTTGGCCTATGCAATGCTCCTACCACTTTCCAGAGAGAAGTCTTGAGTATTTTTGCTGAATTAGTCCATGATGTGGTGGAAATTTATATGGATGATTTTACACCTTATGGCTATGATTTTCAAGAAGCCCTGACTAACCTAGGAAAAGTACTGCACAAATGCATTGAAATGAACCTGTCTCTCAGTCCTGAAAAATGTGAATTCTTAATGACTGAAGGGACCGTGCTAGGTCATTCAATATCTCAGCAAGGACTGCAGGTGGACTCGAACAAAATAGCCATCATCCAAAGGGTCCCACCTCCTCAAAAGCAGAGAGATGTCAGGAGTTTCTTAGGGATAGCTGGATACTACCAAAGGTTCATAAAGGACTTTAGAAAATTGGCCTCTCCTTTATTTGGGTTGTTGGCCAAAGATTTTGAGTTTATATGGGTCAAAAGCTGTCAACGGGCCTTAGACATTCTAATGGGTAAGTTAACCACTGAACCAATTCTCCGAGGACCAAACTGGCCCCTTCCCTTTCATATTCATGTTGATACCTCACACAAATCCATAGGAGCATCCCTAGGTCAGGTAAAGGAAAAACTGCCTTATGCCATCTATTTTATCAGTAAGAACTTCTCAAAGGCTGAGCTAAATTATACAGTGATAAAAAAGGAACTCCTAGTTGTTGTGCATTCACTAAACAAATTCAGGCATTACATTACAGGCTATCAAACATTTGTGCATACTAACCATGCTACAATAAAATATTTAATTAACAAACTAGATGTGAATGCTCGAATTATAAGATGGTTGCTTTTATTAGAACAGTTTGATCTAACCATTGTTGATCAGCCTAGTAAAGAAAATGTTGTTGCAGACTTTTTATCTAGGGTAAATGTGCCTGCAGGTGAAGAAGGAATGGTCGATGACCAATTACCAGATGAGCATTCATTTTCTATTTCATTTCACTCTCCATGGTTTGCTAATATAGGAAACTATTTGCTATCAGCAGAGTTCCCACCAAATTTGCCATCCAAAGAAAAGAGAAATATAGTCAGGAAAAGTGCCCCTTCACTTGGATTGGGGGCAATCTTTTCAAACTTGTCCTAGATCAAATCATGAGAAGGTGTGTTAAGGAAGAGGAAGTCTTTGACATCCTTCTGACCTGTCATGATGGGCCTTGTGGAGGTCACTTTGTAGCAAAGAGGATAGCATTCAAAGTGTTACAAGCAGTCTATTATTGGCCAACTCTTCATCAGAATGTGGAAAAGTACACTAGTCAGTGTGATCGGTGCCAAAGGATGGGAAGGCCTACACCAAGAGATGAAATGCCCCTGCAACCTCAAGTGACTTTTGAGCCATTTGACAACTAGGGCATGGACTTCATTAGGCCTATTGACCCTCCTTCAAAGCATAAACAACATATTATTGTGTGCATTGATTATTTGACTAAATGGTCTGAAACCAAGACAATTAAGGCAAAAACAAAAGAAAAGGTCGCTGAGTTGCTAAGGGAGAATGTATTCTACAAATTTGGGTACTCTAGAGAGCTAGTCATAGACCAAGGCAGCCAGTTTACCTCCAACATGATTGAAGACCTACTCAACCATCACAATATCAAGAATAGGACCTACACTCCCGATCATCAGCAAGCTAATGGGTAAGTGGGGGTGAACAATAGGGCACTGGAGGGCATCCTAACCAAGGAAGTGAGAAGTAGTAGGAAGAATTGGTTAGAGAGACTAGTTGAGGTGACCTGGGCCTATAATACCACATGGAAGACCACCACTAGATTCACACCCTATTAGTTCAAAATGTAGGCCCTTCTACATACGGAGATAGTTCAACTTCAGAGGAAGATCTGGCATGATAAACATATTAAGGAGAAGCAATTTTAGGAGGGAGATTGGGCATTGTTATATGATTCTAGGTATAAAGACTTACTTCAAGGGCATGTTAAGGACAAGATGGATTGGACCTTATGTTGTGGAAAGATTCCATGATAATGGTTCAGTGCAAATCATAACTATAGATGAAGAAGCCATTCCTTTGCTTTTTAATGGGCACCAATTGAAAATGTACAAGAGACCTTTATCAAAACAAGAGTTCATTGATAATATCAATAAAACAGTGATGATGGTGGAGCAAGTTCCAACTCCTCCCTCATCAAGTCACTAAAAAAGAAAAAAAAAAGGAATAAGGGCTCCGTTGAAAACCTCCATAAGGCGCCTGAGTCCCATCTTTGGGTTGAAAACCTTGTGAGGTGGCCCAATGATGAAGAAAAAAAAGGAAAAAAAGAGAAAAAAAACAAGAAAAAAGAATAAGAAGATCCTTGCGTGAAAACCTTCCTTGAGGAGCCCCGGGAAAAAAGCTAGGGCGAAAACCCCTCTGAGGAGGCCTAGTTGTTTTTCAAAAACAAAAAGAAAATAACAAAAAGAAAAAAAAATGAAAAAAAAGAGAGAGACAAATATATAATTGTCATTTTCAGGTGGGTGAGAAAGACAGTCAAGGAGCAAAAGAGGATCCAAAGGGAACCCTACCTCTCACATATTCATCTCCTCCACTCCTTACCATGCATCCCTCCATCATTTCTATCATTTTTCCACTCCATTGCTTCGATTTATGTGAAGACTGTGTTTTATACATGATCCCTTGTATTCCTACAGTATCCCCTAAAAACCTATAGGATGATCCTGTAGGAATTACAGTGACCCGAAAAACGTATATGAAGCAATCCAATGGCACATGATAGGTTTGTTAGGTCCCTAAAATTCAGTGCCCTATGTATGATCTAGCACCTCACCTTGTCCACCATCATCATCCCTACACTCACCATTCAAAACAAAAAAATCAATTTCAAAAGTTTCTACCAGTCTTAGAAAAAAAGGAAAATAAAGAAGAGTAGGAGCATTACCTAAGCATCCTTTTCTCTAAACATTTCTGCTCCTTCTTTCCATTCATTACACCATCCTCACAGCCCTAGCCAGTAACATGTTTAAAGAATTCTGAGGGAGAAGTAGCTATAGGACATCCTATAGGAAATCCTATAGCATCCTATCCCATAAAATGCCAATCACACCAGCAACAAGTCTGCACTAGGATGATCCCGGAGCTCCATAGCAGTAGAAACATTAGATCTTCAGCCACAGATACCTACAAAAGCAAAGACACCATGAGCAGACAACAGGAGGAGGAAGAGGAATGACATGCAAAAAATATACAAAGCAGCACCTCTAGTCTTCGACAACTGCAACATAGCATCGAAACCACAGGTAAGTATCCCGCTCGCTCACTCATATACATAATGTAGTCAAAAGTTGTAAGGGTTACAATATAGTTGGTTTATAAGTGAAAATGTGGGCAGTTAACTTGGCCATCCTCATTTAGTCAGCACATGGATAACCGGGTGTCCTCTCACATGTGGCTACAGTCAACCCAAAGACAAAGAAAGAGTAGGAAAAAAAGTGGTTAAACTACAGATCTACGAGGTGGGAGCTAATTACGAGGAGTGGGAAAGGATGAGGTGGTAGTGGGGATGAATTGTCCAAATATGGAAACGTACCTTTGCTTCTAGCACACCACCTCACCACGAATCACCATAAAGGGAAATAAAACATCGTTCCCATGCATTCATGCATTTCACCTCCTCAAAACTCCCTCACTCAAGTCACTCTCATAACCCAGGCCACCCACTACAAGAAAAGATCCATTTTTCTGCACAGGAATTGCTACAGAAACATGCAGAGGAATTCCTACAGGATATAGTCTACAAGATACACAGATTGTCTACAGGATACACAAAGACAATCTATAGGATAGGCAGAGAAGATTTCAAGAGGGGATATCACGGGAATTGGCCACTGCAACCATTCTAAAGAGGTAGGCTCTAAAATTTCATTCCCCTTTGCAAGAAAATACACTAGGGATACTCTAAAATCTAGTGAACTTAGCAACTGTGAAAAATAAATTACATATAGAGTCAAGTCTGTTTTGCTCCTGGATTTGAAAATTTATGTCAACCCTCTCATTTTCTCCTCAAGCTTCACCATCAAGATGATAGGAGGGTTTAATAAGAGAGAGCCCACAAACACTGTGAGAATCTAAAAACACCCCCCAAGTGCTTGAAATCTTTACAAGACACAATTGGACGGGGTTTTTTGAAAAATTCACAGGGTATGATGATGAGGTGGCTTAAGAATTTTCTCACTCCCTCACTCCACCCAACAGAATCCATGCCATTGTTGTAGTAAGGGGCCTCACTATAGATCTCACCCCAAAGCTTATCAGTAGGGTCACCACACTCCCCCTAGGAATTCCATGGAGAAAATAATACAAAGGAGACAGTCAGGTGCAAAAAAAGAAATTCTTTTTAGAGGGTGAAGAACCCATTGAGGACAAAAATGGAGTAAGAAGGGACAGTCTGTCATACCCATGGAGTGAGGTAGGCTACCAACTCATCAAATACATCTCATGTGAGGGTAGATATAGTGTTTTTTATGGCTATCATTTCAAGAAACTTGAGGAATTAAGATTTGGGATAGAAACACCACCTCACCAAAGACTCATCATACCCTATTTCTTATTGTAATCACTCATAGACTCTAGCCAAAAAGTGAAGGAAGGGAATTCCCAACAATTGGCTCACCATGGGTTGATTAGGATCCTCATTGAAGATGCCATCCAAAACCCAATAATCCCTATAACATGGTCAGTCTTCAGAGACTTGCTAGCAAAGGATGACTTATGATGTTAGTCCTACTGTTAGTGAAGAGGAGGCAAAACAGGAAGAGGAAGATAAGGATGAGATGGATGAAGAAGATGCTGACACAGAGGAACATGATGAAGCTGAAGAAGAAGAGGGAGAATAGAAGGAGGATGATGAATAAATAGAGGAAATTAAGGAGGAAAATAATAGAGATGATGAAGATCCACAAGAGGAAGAAGACATGAAAAATAGAGAAGAAGAAGAAAATAAAACAGAGGGGAAAGAACACAAGGAGGAGTCACCTAGGGTGTCTCCAGAGGCCACTGAGATAGAGGGAGTAGCCTCCCTCACTACTCTCAGCACCCTAATCAAGAAAAAAGGAAAAATTAGGAGGAAAACACCAATATACTTCAGAACAAGAAAGAGCACAAGAATAAAACAAGGGAAGCCACAAACATCAACAAAAATTCCTATTGAGATTGAGGATTCCCCTACACAAAAAGACAAAATGCCTTCCCCTAAGTCACCTATAACCTATGTAAGGAAGCCTACTACTAGATCAACTTCCTCAAAGGATAAGGCAATCCTACAGGATCCACAACAAAATTTACAGGAAGCAAACACAATCCTATAGGATAATCTACTGAAACTACAGGAGGCACAAAAATTGGAAAGCAAGGTAGGGGAGAAGTAAGAAGCTAAAGAGGAAGACCCAGAGACAAAGGAACCCAGCCCCAACCTAACCTAGAATCCTATTACCATTTTATTGAAGGAGGCAAGGTAATACCTCAAAAGTTTTCCATCCCACTATTCTTTGAGCTTGAGAAGGAGAGGGCCAAAACCCACCGATGGATGCAGATCACCAAATCAAAGGGGGTGGAATGTAGGTTTTAACCCCATACATAAATGACCTGCATACGAATTCTAAAACATAGAAAATAAACAATGCAAGAGCATAACACATAAAACACATATACACAATGATTTTCCCATGGATCCCAAAACTGGGACTACTAGATTGATTTCTTATGATGTTCCTTTCAATTTTACAATGCATATTTATACATGCTGAAGCATCCAATACCATGGACCAAAAACCATCGCATCCAAAACAATGGACTGAGAACCATTGCATCCAAAACCATGTGTGAAAAATCATGCACAAAACCATAAGTAGGTCTGCCCAACCTAATATAGGGTCCAATAGAGTGGGGTTACCTGCACCCCTTAACGCCCCTATGACTCCGCCTACTATGCAATCGCCGCAATAAAATGGGGGCTCCACCCCCCTTCTAACCCCCAATTAACTATGTGGGCTAGTTGTGGAAATAATATAAGACAACCCAACATGGGAGACATTGGGCACATGGAAGAGAAACTCAAATAAATGGGCAAAAAGCTAAGTGGCTTAAGGGACAGAGAAGCTATAATGAGAAGTCAACTTGAGAGAGAAAATGAATGGCTGAGGAGACAACTGCAGGAAGGAGAGAGCCAACTAGAATGTATGGCCAGCCTCTTCTTGGAGGCAATCCAGTGTAGGATGCCAGCTAAATCCTATGCTCTTTACCTCAAAGAACAATGGTTGTAGTTTCATATTAATACACTAGCATAGAGGGGAACCATGCCATTTCAAGACTATAGGTAGTTTATTGATCTTTGTGATCAAAGTACACTATAGGATAGGGCCAAAATGGCTGAGTTTTATTTGCACAACATGGCCCTCATAGACATGAACGTTTGGGACCCTAATGCCAAGCTAGGGGATCTATAAATAATGGATTTGGATTCATGGATGAACAATGAGGAGTCAAGAGCTGCAAAGATGAAAATAATATTGGCTAGAGAGTAGACTGAACCTCTTTTGATCAGAGTTGAACAATCAAATCCCATGGCCCTCATCAGTACCCATAATTTGGTTGCAAATGATCCTCAGCTAGTACCTAGATATCTTGCTACCCAAGAGCAAGCAATTTCACACTTTGAGGACATGTTTAGGCTGCTAGGAGATGATAGTATACATGCTTGCCTAAGGAGATGGAACATACTGCCACACAGCTTGAAGATAGGATAATATCACTCCCCTCAAAGGTTGAGAGAGGCACTCAACATGACACCTATGTATAAGCAATCTATGCAAAGGTTGAAGGTCAATTGGATAGGCCCAAAACTCAGTTCACCACCACTCTTAGGGATGCTATAAGGGAGAAAAGAAGAATAAGAAAAGAGGTAGTGGGAAGAAGTAGCAAATAAAGTAGGCTTCTATGAATAAGAAGAAGAAACCACGACATAGGCATGAGATGTCAGAGAGGCTACTAGATCCATGAAGGATATGGATATTGACTAAGTTGCTCAAAGGATGAGTAACACTTTCAGTAGGGGGTGATGATGAGACTCATCATTGGGTAATTACATGGGCCTTAATTCACCTCCTAGCTTAGTCAAACCAACTATTCTCATAACTTATTGCATACATTTGATTATATTTTGTATATGAAATGAGTTAGAGTTGGATATTTTGCTTTGTGGTCTAATGTGCATTTAATGTAGGATTAAAGGGTAAAATCAAGGAATTTTGGAAAAGACCATGGTCAAAACTCAAATGGGACAAGGGAGATGGACTATAGGAGGTAAATCCTCCTCATTTACTACCCCTTCATTTGAATATCCCTCCATCAGCTCAGAGTGCAAATAGCCAAATCCCGAGGACTATAAGGCAGCCGAGAAAGTGAAAGACAAAGCACCAGTTTATCTTGAGTTTGGGAGCTGAGCCTCCCTAATTTTAAGGAATTAATTGGAGACTTCAGATGTATAGGTAGATAGGCCTAGGGCCTCAGTAGGATTTGGATTTTTTATTGCAAAACTCTAATCTATTTTTGAGTTGCAACACTTGTGACAGTTTTTGATGTAATCCATTGTTTTGGTAATAAGAATGAGTTTTGTTTTGAGCGAGCACTGAGTTAACTCAGAGGGCTGAAGCTCTTGGGTTAAGGTGGTGGGAGCCAGTATTATAGCAATAATTATGCAACTCCTCAGCTACCAACTTTGCTTTTATCAACTCGGTAGTTCGTAACAAACTTGGAAGCGTCGATACTATATGCACAAGTACTAGTTCTCACTGTAGGTTGTCACTTTGTCAGCTAGCTGGCATGAGATCACTAGGAGCTCAAGCCAACTTCTATAGTTTTTATAAGAAGCACTATGTGTGATGAAATGAAAGAAATATTATCCTACAGATGCTATTCTAACTACAGAAAGGAGAAAGACTAGAATGTAAAGCAAAACCTAGTAAACCCTAATTAACAAGCTAATTCTACGTTTGCCAAAAACATTATGAAAACCATGAAATAAATGTCATTACCTACTCAAGGAAGTAAACAACATCTAACCATTCTATTTCTAGAAGTAAATAAGAAAAAGCATGTTTTTGGATTTTTATGTGTTTTTATGTTAATTTAACATGCGTCTAATTTATTGTGTGTGAGTGTGGCAGTGAACAGGTGGTGTTAGAGGGTGGTTTTGGAGCTTGGGAGGATGTAGGATGGTGTGTATAGGTCCTAGGAGGTCTTAGGTGCCCTTCTGGAGGCTTTTCCCACACTTGGAATTCAAAAGAAAGCCTACAGGAAAAACTACAGGAGGAAAATAAGGAAACTACAGGAGGCCTACAGGAGGAGGCCGAGAGAAATTTTTGCTATTTTGAGAATGTGAGAGTGGGTGGAAAAGGTGAATGAAGGTTGAAATGAGGTGCTAGGGTGCCTAAGGTCTACCATGAATCACTAGGAGAGAGAAAGATGATTAGGTTTGCTGAAGGAGAGAGGAGGAAGTTCTATGAAAAATGAAGGAAACTAGGCAAAAATTGAGGTGAGGTTTGAGAGACATATAGGGCATGGATCGGATGGAGGGTGTGATTTTTGGTAAGCTGGCATACCACTGGAAGAGATCTGCTACATGGAAACTGACAGTCAATCAAGAAAATCAAGCAACCAATGATATGAGTGCATCCTAGGAAAAACAGAGTTTTGCATTAAAATTGCCTAAACTATGATGTATAGAAGGAAATGATGGGAAATGATGTAAGAAAGGAAAGAATGCAAAAAGAATATTTCAAATTAGGAAGTGAACATGATAAGGAATATCTAAAGCAAAGCAAAACTAGACTATCAACCTACTAGAGAGCTGTAAACATTAGAAGTCCTAGGAGTGAGGAAAATCTGTGTTTTTGGGGGCAGAAAGAGAATCTTTGCCTCAAATCATGGTTGCAGAGGGAGGAAGTGAGGCCAAGGAATTGTTGCTAGCCTTTTGAATCTTCTTTGATCACTGCTTAACCTACTACAGAAAGCACAAAATCATCAAAAGCAACCTATTCTTAACCGTAAGAGAAATACATCTAACATCAAACTAATCTACAAACCAAAGTAAAGCATACAAATACAAGTAAAGAGGAGCTTGGCTGCTTCGATTGGGCCCTAACCCAAGAGCTTCAGCCCTCTGAAGTAACTCAGTGCTAGATCAAGAAGGATTCCATCTTCATTATTAGAAAACAGCAAGATTACATAAAACTGTCATAAAATACTAAGCTCAAAATTTGAGCAGAGTTTACACAAGCAAAAAAAGTTGACCCTAGTGAGGCCCTAGGTCTCTCTACTTATACATCTGAAGCTACCAATATATTCATTAAAATCAAGGGGGCTTGGCTCCCAAAACTCGAGATAACTATCAATCATCTTCCACTTGCTCAACTACCTTCTAGTGCATGATTCGGCTACTTGTACTCCAAGCTGAATGAAGGGGAATTCAAAGTGATGAGAAATAAATGAGGGGGATTCCCTCCTATCAATCCTCTCCTCTATCTACTCTTGTTTATTGTTGTAGTTTGACCACTAGATCCTTGGCTTTAACGTCGAAATCCATCAATAATCTGCATTAAATACATGTTAGACCACATGGCATAATAACTAACTCAACTCACCCTATAAGCATAAATATGATAAGAAAATCATAAAATAAGCTAAGAGAATGGTTGATTTGACTAGGTTAGGAGGTACAATGTGCCCATATAATTACCCATTTATGAGGCTCATCATCACCCACCTACTAAAGATGTTTCTCATCCTCTGAGCAACCTAGTCAATCTCTTGGTCTTTCACGGCCTTGGTGACCTCCCTAGCATTCCAGGCTTCTTATGTGATCTTCTCATGTTCTCCATAAAATCCTACATTTCTATCTATGTCCTTCCACTGCACCTTCCCTTCTTCTTCTCTTCTGCCTTCCAACATACCTAATATGAGTGGAGGACTCAGTTTGAGGCCAATCCAGTTGACCTTCAACCTTTGCATGGAGCGCTTGTACATTGGCACTCTTTTCAATGCTTCCTTCAGCCTCATGGGAGAATGATATTCTCCGATTTACAAGTTGTGGGGTAGGGTGTTCCATCTTCTCTTGCATGCATGCACACAATCATCCCCAAGTAGCTTAAGCATATCTTCAAATTGTGCAATGCCTTGTTCCTGACTGGATAGATATTTAGGGGCAATCTTAAGGTAATTGGAAAGAAGGTTGTGTGTGCTGATGAGTGCCATAGGATTTGATGGCTCAACTGTTATCATCAGTGGTTCATTCTACTCTTTTATTAATAATCTTTTCATTTCTACTGCCTCAATTATTCATGGTTCATCCATGACGCCATGACAATTAATTGTAGATCCCCTAGCTTGGCATTGGGGTCCCACACATTCAGGTCTATGAGGGCCATGTTGTGTAGATAGAACTCTGCCATCTCTGCTTTGTCCTCAGAGGTGCTTTGGTCACACAAATCCATGAACTGTGTGTAGTCTTGGAAAGGCATTATGCCTCTTTGTGCCAAAGTTTTTATTTGGAATTGAAGCCATTGATCCTTCAAATAGAGGCCATAAGATTTGGTCGGTGTTCTGCATTATAATGCTTCTATGGATACGCTGGCCATGTATTCCAAATGAGTCTCTTTCTCCTACAGCTCCCTCCTTAGTAATTCATTCACATTCTCAAGGTGGCTTCTTGTAATGGCTTCTCTGTCTCTGAGAGCACTCAATTCCCTGCCCATTTCCCTGAGTTTGTCTTCCATGTGGCCAATATCCTCAACTCCTTTGTACTTGGCTATCTGCATCCACCTATGCGTTCTCACTCTCTCTTTTTCTAATTCGAAAAACAGTGGAATTGTAAATTTCTATGGGATTATCTTGCCTCCCTCAAGTAGTCTGTAATAGGAGTCAAGATTAGGCTAGGGGTTAGGTTATTGTAGCTCTTGTGCTTCCTCTTTCACCTCTAGCTGTTCTCCTATCTTTTTCTCAAGTTTTTGTGTCTCCTGTAGTTTGGAGAGTGTCTCCTGTAGGACTGTTTTAGCCTCTTGTAGGTCTGGTTCGGGGTCCTGTAGAATTTCCTTTCCATTCCATGTAGAAGATCTTGTAGTGCTCCTTTCATAGCTTATGGTTGTCTTGGAAGGAGATTCTTTCACCTTGGTAGATGGTGAATCTTCAATGTTAATCAGAGTCTTTGATGAGGGATGAGGTTTTCCTGTTTTAATTCTGGTACTCTTCCTTGCCCTGAAATACATGGAGGTTTTTCTTTTCCTCTTCTACTTCTGCTTGACTGGGGAACTAAGGGCAGTGAGGGTACTTGCTGCTTCTCTTTCCAAAGTTTTAGGGGACTCTTCTCTTTGCTCTACCCTCTCTGCCTCCTTTTCTCCCTCTTCTATTTCTTTTTCCTCCTTCTGCCCTGTCTCTTTTTCTACCTCCTGTTCTGTCTCTTCAACTCCGCCCTCCTCTAATTCTTTTCTTTCCTCCTTCCTCTCTTGCTCTACTATGTCACCACTGGCTTCATCTTCTCCTCCTTGCTGTTCTCCTTGCTCACTGACAGTAGGACTGACATCATAGGTTAATGCCTTGATGTCATCCTCAGCTGTCATATTTCCGAAAACTTCCCATGCTATAGAGATTGTAAGGGTATGCAAGGCTTCTTCTACTAGGATCTTGATTAGGCCATGGTGAGATAGCTACTATGAATTTCCTTCTTGTACCTTGGTGCTAGAGTCAATGAGGGACTGAAGGAGAAAGTAAGGGATACTGAGCTTTTGATGTGCTGGGGTATCCATGCCATATCTCAATTCTTGGAGGATTCTAAATGATATCCAAAAACAATGTTGTGCCTCCCCTCAAAAGAAATGTATTGGATCACTTGGTAGCTAACCTCATCCCAGGGATATGGTACACTAGCCCTCTTAATTCCATTTTTTTCTTCAACAGGGGTTTCATTATCTTGGAAAAATTTCATCTTGGTAGCCTGGCCAATTATTTTCTCATCTCTACTCCAAGGTAGCCCAAGAGGAAGCGCAGTGAGCCTACTGATGAATTCAGAGGTTATTTCAATGGATAGACCTCTAATGGTTACAGTAGCATGAGTTCTTGTATGAGGGACCAGAGAGAGAGCAAATTCATGGGCAATTTCATCATCAAACCCTCTAAACTTCTCAAATAAATTCATCCAGTTTTCCCTTGTAAATATTTCTACCACTTGAGGGTGTGAATGGAGTCTAGTGGAGTTAGTGGGATCTTTTCTCATAAACCCCCTTGTCATACTACCTGTACTTCTTTTGAAAAACCAAATATGGAGGTGGAGACAAAGAATTTTGAGTGAAATAGAAAAACAGAGGGGACTGTGTTTTCTTTTTAAACAGAAATTTTTATGTATTTATACCCTCTTAAAGACTCATTTTATCTTCAATTTGAGACCAACTCTTTCACATTTTGATATCCAACATAGGTAATTCATGAAACCTACCTCTTTAGACTGAAATTCATGCCAAAAATCACATTTCCTCCCTTCAAAATGACTCATTGCCCCTCCTGTAGAAGCCCACTGTCCCTCTTGTAGATTTCCTATAGGTGCTCCTGTAGAAGATGCCAAGAGAAAAAATATGGAGGAAATCGATGGAGGATGCTGGATACGAGGCTATGGGGGCATAAGAAGACTGCTATGTGGCTGAGTTACAAGAAGAAACTGATGAAAAGGTGGTGAGAATGCGCGTGGAGGAGTGCTCATTACCTTTTATGGTTGTTTTCAGTTATGAGTGTTGAGCTGGCAAGGTGTACATTGCCCAGATTAGGACCGTTGGTCTCCACCTACTTGGTCATCATGACCCCCCTCATTACTACATCGGAGTTAACTCTTCCTCCCACTACCTGTCCTTCGCATCTTTTGCTTGAGTTGACTGTGCGCACGTGTGGGTGATATCTCGGTTAAGTGGAGTCAACTAAATGAAGGTGGCTAAGTTAACTGGCCACCTTTCCCTCTTTCGATTTAAACCATCTCGTTGCCTCCATATGATTCCTAATTACAGATATGCAGATAGAGGAGTGACTTAGCTACTTACCTGTAATCTAAGTGTATTTGCTCCATCGACTATGAGGTGCTGTGGCTTTCTCTGTTGCATGCCTTCATTTTCCTTCATGCATGCTATCTCTGCTTGTTGATGTGTTGCTGTGTGTTTTTGTAGGTTCTTCTTTTGCTGGACTTGAGCTGCATGTTCTTTTTCAACCTTTAGATGTGTTGTCCCTTGCTGCTGGTGCTTGACTTCTATGGGATCAGCTGCTACAATAATTCCTACAGGAGCTCCTATAGCTACTTCTCCCCTTGAAAATTTAGCTATTTCACTGTGCTTGGAGCTTGAGAATGATGCCAGAGGTGGAGATGAATGATGGAGGGATAGTAGGTAAGATTCAAGTAAAGTTAATGGTATGTTTTCCTCCTTTTATTTTTGTTTTTTTTTTTCAAAACTGGAAAATTGTTTTTCTGTGTTTTTTCTCGGAAAGGAAAATAATAATAATAATAATGATGCTTGGAGTGTGATGCAGGCTTGGAAATGATGGCAAGGAGGTTTGAATATGGTAAGAGGGATTATAGGTTCCTCATGAAGATTTTCTTGTCCCTCAAACTTCTTCCTGTAGACACTTTTGGCTCTCTGTAATTCCTATAGGAGCCTCCTGTAGAAAAAACAAAGCCTCCTGGAGAAAACACAGTTTTGGAAGAAGAGGTACAGTGGGGTGAAAGAGATGCTAAAAATGATGGAGGAAGGTGTGGAGAAGATGAGACAAATGCTGGTATGAATGTCAGGGTCCCTTGGCACCTTCTTCTGCTCCCTGTAGTCCTCCTGCAAACCTGCAATGTAATAAAACATCATTTTTTTCCTTTTTTTTGAAAACAACTAGGGTGCCTCAGAGAGGTTTTCACCTTAATTGCCTACCCTGGGCATCTCCAAGGGAGGTTTTCACCCAAGGATCTTATTCTCTTCCCCTTTTTTTTGACATCACTGGGCCGCCTTAGAAGAGGTTTTCAACCCAATGATGGGACTCAAGCGCCTCATGGAGGTTTTCACTTGAGTCCTTATTTTTTCTCTTTTTTCTTCAATGAGTGGGTGAAGTGGAAGCTAAGACATGATATGCTACCATCACTATTTTATTCAAATCTTCAATATACTGTCCCTTGGAGAGGGGTTTCTTGTAGACTTTCAACCGATGTCCATTGACAAGCATGGGGATGGCTTTATCATCAATGGTTATGATCAGAACTGAACCATTTTCATTGCATTTCTACATAGTGTAGGGTCCCAATCATCTTTTCCTCAGCTTGCCTTTGAAATCCTTGTATCTTGAATCATAGAGTAGTGCCCAATCTCCCTCTTGGAATTGCTTCTCCTTGATATTTCTAAAATTCCATATCTTTCTCTGAATTTGAACTACCTTTTTATGGAGAAGGTCTTGCAATCTCTATTCATCCAATCCATTGAGCTGAAGTAATCTCTCCTTCTGTGCATGGATGAGGTCTAGGTCCAACTGAGTTGCCATCCTTAGGGTATTGGATTCAAACTCTATTGATAGAAAAGCCTTCTTCTTCTTCCCCTATAGGTTCTTCAAGTATGTATGGATGTTCACCTAAGGGTTCTTCTTGATTGCAGCCACCGAAGAAGAGAGAAGGTTGGTTGTGTGAAGTAGTGGGGGTGTTGGGCAAAAATTTTCCTAAGTTATCTCTACTCCTACGAGGCATGAAAGGAAATACTTTTGGTTGGTTTATTGTTTCTTTTTCCCAACACTGAAAGTACCTACAGAAACTGAAATTGTGATTGAACAAAATAGATTGCAACTAGCTCAAATGAACTTGCTGAATGGAAATTTGTAGAATTCAAAAGGAAATCAAGGAAATGCAGCACTGAAAGAAAAGAAATGACTAGCCTACTTTTTCCGAATTAAACTATTAGTAGAATGTTGCAATAGGAAATAGGAGAATGCAGTAATCACAGAATACTCTAACACTTCCCTGGCAATGACACCAAAAAATAGTGAGAGCCATTATTTTAGCAAGAATGTTGCAACTCCTCGGCTACCAACTTTACTTTTATCAACCCAGTAGTTCGTAACAAACTTGGAAGCGTTGGTGCTATATGCACAAGTACTAGTTCTCACTGAAGGTCGTCACTTGGTCAGTAGGCACGAGATCACTAGGAGCTCAAGCCAACTTCTATAGATTTTAGAAGAATCTCTATGTGTGATGAAAGGAAAGAAATATTATTCTACACATGCTATTCTAATTGCAGAAAGGAGAAAGACTGAATGTAAAGCAAAACTTAGTAAACCCTAATTAACAAGCTAATTCTACTTTTGCTAAAAAAAACTATGACAACCATGAAAGAAATGCCATTACCTACACAAGGAAGTAAACAACATCTAACCATGCTATTTCTAGAAGTAAATAAGCAAAAAACATATTTTTGGATTTTTATGTGTTTTTATGTGAATTTAACATGCATCTAATTTATTATGTGTGAGTGTGGCAGTGAACAGGTGGTGGTAGAGGGTGGTTTTGAAGTTTGGGAGGATGTAGGATGGTGTGGATGGGCCCTAGGAGGTCTTAGGTGGCCTTTCGGACGCTTTTTTCACACTCAGCCTTCAAAAGAAATCCTACAGGAAAAACTACAGGAGGACACAGGAAAATTACAGGAGGAAAATAGGGAAACTACAGGAGGAGGCCGAGAGCAATTTTCGCTGTTTTGAGAGTGCGAGAGTGGGTGGACAATGTGGATGAAGGTTGGAATGAGGTTTTAGGGTGCCTAAGGTCTACCATGAATCACTAGGAGAGAGAAATATGATGGGTTTGTTGAAGGAGAGAGGAGGAAGTTCTATGAAAAATAAAGGAAACTAGGGCAGAATTGTTGTGAGGTTTGGGAGACTAATAGGGCATGGATGAGATGGGGGCATGATTTTTGGTAAGATATACTACTTCTAGAAGAGATCTGTTGCATAGAAATTGACAGTCAATCATGAAAATCAAGCAACCAATGAAATGAGTGCATCCTAGGAAAAACAGAGTTTCACATTAAAATGGCTTAAACAATGATGTATAGAAGGAAATGCTAGGAAATGTTGTAAGAAAGGAAAGCATGAAAAGAAATATTTAAAATCAATAAGTGAACATGATAAGGAATATCTAAAGCAAAGAAAAACTGGACTATCAACCTACTAGAGAGTTGCAAACACCAGAAGTCCTAGGAATGAGGAAAATCTGTGTTTTTGGGGGCAGCAAGAGAGTCTTTGCCTCAAATCATGGTTGCAGAGGGAGGAAGAGAGGCCAAGGCACTGTTGATAGCCTTTTGAATATTCTCTAATCATTACTTAACCTACTAAAAAATGCACAAATGGAAGCAAGCTACTAAATCATCAAAATCAACATATTCTTAACCATAAGAGAAATACATCTAACAACAAACTAATCTACAAACTGAAGTAAAGAATACAAATACAAGTAAAGAGAAGTTTCATTGTTTGGATTGGGCCCTAACCCAAGAGCTTCAGCCCTCTGAGGTAACTCGGTGCTATCTCAAAAAGGATTCCATCTTCATTATCAAAAAATAGCAAGATTACATAAAACTGTCATAAAATAGTAAGCTCGAAATTTGAGCGGAGTTTACACAAGAAAAAAATTCAACCCTAGTGAGGCCCTAGGCCTCTGTACTTATACATATAAAGCTACCAACAACTTCCTTAAAATCAGGGAGGCTTGGGTCCCAAAACTCTAGATAACTATCAATCATTTTCCATTTGATCGGCTGCCTTCTAGTGCATGATTCGGTTGCTTGTACTCCAAGTTGAATGAAGGGGAATTCAAAGTGAGGAGAAATAAATGAGGGGGATTCCCTCCTATAAGTCCTCTCCTCTTTCTACTTTGAGTTATTGCCGCATTTTGACGACTGGATCCTTGACTTTGACCTTGAAATCCATCAATAATATGCATTAAATACTTGTTAGACCACATGGCATAATAACTAACTCAACTCACCCTATAAGCATAAATATAATCAGAAAATCATACAATAAGCTAAGAGAACGGTTGATTTGACTAGGTTAGGAGGTAAAATGAGCCCATATAATTACCCATTTATGAGGTTCATCATAGGGCCCAACCCTATCAGCCAAGGTTCCTCTTTATTATACATGTATGCTAGTATACATTCATAGTTTAATTGTTCATTTGCTTAGTAGATGCATTTCCATTACAACAGTGTAGATTAGATTGGTTGTGTGTGTTAGAGTTGGTCTAGTCAGTCCTCTGTTAGAGATCAAAACTCTTTATGCATTTCATTTTCAGGAGTCCCGATCCATTCACCCAGCTGCATTCCGCTAGGAGCATGCCATAATCTGACAGAAAAGGTCATGCTAGTCATTTCCCCTCATGTCTGGCTCCTGCTGGCTTAGGTCTTTTGTCAATGATCACTAAAGTCCATGACAGTCAGGGTCTGGTCCTTTAATGGACAAAAGTCATTTTTGATCATTAGGTCTAGGGATTAATCAATTTGGTCTTTAAATATGTTTAGTAAAGCCATGCAGGCCAGAGTGGGGCCCTTACAAAGTTATGATTCAGAGAGTTTCATCGTCATGTGGATAAACTTCGACTCTTCTTCAAAACTCTGTTTTGAAGAAAACTCAAACAGTGTCATTGGTGATAAAATTTTCAAAAAATTCGTCAGTTGATTTCTTCGGGTGCAGGCATGGTTTCCGTGGCCAAATGTCTTGTCATGCAATCCCTGCAAAGAGTGCCGAAAATTTCATCATTTGAGCTAAAATTTCAAAGGGAAAGTGAAAATCAGTGTTGCTTTAAGTCGGTGAAAAAGTGTCAAAACATAACATTAGAAAAATGGGTTTTTGGAGAAGCAAAAATTTAACCCATGACTTCCAAGTCTTTATATACAAGTTTTCACCAAAATCAAAGGCATTGTGCAAATCAAGTTCAAAAGGAGAAGTTGCAAAGTGTTTGAGAGGAAAAGTGCATGTTTGGAGAGAGTTGGAGGCAGTTTCCAGGAGCACGGCGCATATACACATGCGTGCGACGCACACAGAGGGCGTGACGCACACAGAGCCACCCCTCAATTCAAGTTTTCAACGGGTGCGGTGCACACCCAGGGCACGACGCACTGGGTTTGGCGAACAGCACACACCCACAAAGGGCCAAAACCGTGCCAAATAACCTCAAATTTCTTGTGAAGCCCATGAAATTGAAAGGTAGGCTCTATGACATGACTTGTTCATCAAAGTTTATAAATGATATGGTGGTTTATGGCTATGTTTGAAATGAAAAGAAAATCATAAAATCAACCACAAGAAAACACCAAAGGCCATTGTTGCTAGGGTTGCATAATTGTGGTATTGAGGCCAAGGTTCCATTTTCACCCACCATTTTTCCCTCACCTACCATTTTTCCCTATCCTCCCTTTCTCATTTTCCCTATTATCCCTACCCTAAAACACTACCAAACCCTATTCTCTTTCCCCTCCTCTTATTTGTCAACATAACACCCCAAAAACCTACCCTATCAAATACCCAAACCCCTTACATATCCCTAAACAAACTTCTCCCCATAACCCCTATTCCCATCACATTACTCCCCTCCTAATACTCCCTTTTGTTTCATTGTTCCCCTTGGTGGCAGATATCACAAAAGCACCCAGCTTCACACCATCATCAAAGGGCAGCCTAAATACAGTACACACAGCAGTCATGGCATCACATCATTCATCAGAGTATGAGATGGAGACACAAAGTGACTCATCCTCGGAAGAGCAGGCTCCCAGGAGACATCACAAAAGTGGCAAACATGTTAGGGATGAGCCAACCACCCTCACTGAATTGCAGGCATGTCCTCTTGCTATGTCATGTTTCCAGCATCTATCATGTTTTGAATTTTGTCAAAGAGTGTCTAATGTTCAAGTTCATCATGAGTTTTCCCGTCTTTTTGTGCTTCACCTACATGGAGATCACTCTATCTTGGCCGGGGTCTCCTTCACACTGACACCCGAAACTGTCTCATTAGCAACCGGTATACCGAATGTTGGAGAACCATGGCATAAGAAACAGAAGGTTGATCGACAACGTTATGAGCCTTACATTAAGGCCAGTTGCTTGAGGCATCTCACAAGAGGCTTTCCATTCAGATATTTGAAAGATGAATATGCTCCACTCATGAAGTTGATCATGAAGTACTTCAGCTGTGAGGGGAGGTTCTCTCGTCTATATGCCTATCACATCAAGTTGCTCATGCACTTTACCAGGGTATGGATGATGAACATCCCATTTTTCATTTGCAGGAACATAGAGAGGATGAACACATTCATGCAACACAAGACCCCTCAGCAGCAACTTAACAGTGTTTATCACTTTTCCCTTATTAAGATTTTGGTGGTTCATCAGCTGGGATTGCAGGGCATTACTTGGGATGATTTCATCTCCCGTGACCTCTCCAGCACTTCACAAGTATTATCAAAGGTTAAGCATGAGGGTGAACCTTCTCATCAGTATGAGCGCCATGAGACTGCTAGTGTGTCGGTTTTCATCACATACCAGAGGGGTGCTAGACATTTGTTTGCAGCATCAAAGCGAGTGTTATCTCCACCCGGGGTGGAAGGGGCCTCGCTTCTGACATCAGCACTAAAGGTACAAGAGAGAGGTAAGGAGCCAATTCATGATGAGGAGCCTTCAAGTGAGCCATCAGGTGAACGAGAGACCGAATTCGTTCTCCTTCATGATGATGATACTGACACAGAACCGACAAGTGCACAGCTCAAAGAGATCATCCAGGAGCAGCAATCAGAGATCGAAGCCTTGTCCCTTGATTTGGAGAGGGCTAAGTGGAACATGAAATATCTAGAGTAGAGGAACAAACAGCTAGATGATCAGCAAGCGATCATGGAGCTACAAAACATTCGTGAGCATCGTCAAGCTGCACAAAGGAGAAGAGTTGAGCTCACGTCATTGGAGCAAGAGATTAATGAGGATCGAGAGGCCAACCTTGAGAGAGTTAACATGCACTTGGAGAGGCTGCTAGACAAGGCCGACAAGGACCATGCATTGCTGAGACACATGGCTTTCCACTACATGGAGCGAAACAAAGTATGCAAGGCCCGAATCAGGAATTTGAAGGTGAAATTGAGGAAGGCAATCAACAGGCAAAAGAGGCAAAGGGAGCTCGATCACCTTTAGATATTGGCCAAAGCCTCTTTGGCCCAGCATAACACTTAATAAGGAAGCTCCAACCAAAATTTCAAGAATTTTGGGGCAATTTTGGTCACATGGCAAATTTTTGGTCACAACACAGGTTTTTTCTCCCTGTGCACCGCGCCACTGGCGCGGCGCTTAGGATTGGGAGCTCCAAATCACAAATAGTTTGCATTTTTGGATTCAGAATGCAAAATCACGACTACTGGTTCTTGGACAAGAAATTTGGGCATGATTTGCGTCTCCAGGATGTCAAAAACACTCAAAAAATGACCTCTCTGCCCCTATTTTGACACACAGGAAGTAGTCTTGGGAGAATGAAGATTCGGAGGGGAAAATGAGCACCCAATTCAGAAATTCTACTTGTGTTGGAAAGTAGACAGGCCAGGCTTTCCAACAAGCACACTTAGGCACGTTTTGGACTCCTGCAAGTGCCTCAAAAAAGGCTCCAAAGTGGTGCGGCGCATATAGAAAGTGGTGTGGCGCATATACGGAAAAAGGCCAATTTCACCTCCGTTTCGCGAAATTTCGATTCGCGACTTCTCCAAGTGGGCCCACTCATCTACATTTCACTTTTTCGGCACCTAAGGTGGCATTTAAAGTATTTTCACTCCAGATTGGCTTCTATCCAAGTGGCAAAGGAAGGCAAACAGTCACCCAAGCCATTTGTCATGTTTATAACGCTGCACCTGTAGCTAATGGTTGGCTTTCCACCTCCATTTTGTAATGATTCGAGTAACTCCCCAACCCTTGGGCATTCTATCTCTTCATGGCACATTCTATATATTGTATGCAAACTACTTGCAAGAGGTTGGTTGGCTTGTAATTTCTGGGAGACTGTGGGAGAGAAACTCAGTTCTTCATTGTATATTTTGACAGAGGATAATGAAAGGCAGCGGCTTTGTTTCATGAGATTCATGTGGTTGTGAGTGTAGCAAATGTGTCTCTTATGTTTCATATGTATTTCTTAATGTTTCACAGTTCATTTCATATTCATTTCCAATGAAATTTTCTAAGTTAGATAAGGTAGAATTCATTTTTATTTCTTTGCCTGTGGGAAAATTTCATGTTCAGTGTTCTTCTTCTGTTGAAAAGGATTCATGTACTTATGCCCTTTTCACCATCCTAAGAAATCCTCCATTCCACGTTATTTCAAACTAAATTGCTATACTTTCCGCCTGTCTTGCCTCACGAAGTAATCTGTGCCTTTGTATTAAATTCTCTGCTCATTGTTGTCTGTTGGTCCCATACCATCCCAGAAGCTCAGTCATTTATAAAAAATTGCTTCTTGTATCCATATTTACTTACTAGCCTAAGATCAATATTTCACTGTTAGTCATCTCAGACCATTCCGTTTACTTATTCACTGAGCATGACTTGGAGAGAGCCCTCTCCTGTTCTGGTAGGGCTAGCTACCAGACTGAGCGTGGTTTGTGGTTACCCTGAATCTGGCCTTCCTTCAGCCTAAGTCAGATTTAGGTGCTAACATAGTGGCGACTCCACTGGGGATGAAAATGGTTTACTTGAATATTGTTTTGCCCCAGTACATATCTCAAGTTCAGAGCTGATTGTTGATGGTGAATAGCGATCATACATTAGAAGGCTGAAATCATTCACCTGGCGACTCCATTCACTAAAGAATCCAGCAATCAATCCTTCATGGTGACTCCACTGCACAGAGATCAGTAGCTTTGATATTTTCACAATGGAGTGGGTTGCAAGACAATACGCTCCCGTCAGCCGAGATCACATCCCAGATTTTCCAAATAAAAGTCCAAAGGTAGATTGGTCAAGGAATCTGCCTACGTTTAAAGATGATGGTAAGAAGGACGTTGCTTTACATCTAGTTCGATTTCACATGCATATTCGCAAGTTGAAGGTTGATTTTCCTGAAGATTGCTTGATGAAGATATTCCTGGCCACTCTGGAAGGTGAAGCCTAATCTTGGTATGAAAATCTGCCCGCTGCTTGTATTTACTGTCTAAAGGATTTTCATGCCATGTTCATTGAGAGATATAAAGAATCTTATCCATTAAATTTAGTTCAGGATTGTTCCAAGCATGCTTATGGTTTTATTGAAAGCCTTGAGAAATATTATGAGGATGGTAATTTCATGGATGAAGAGATCATGGAAGCCCTGTGTGAAAACCCATTTCAGCAGCATGAAGATGATCATGCAAATTTGCAGCAGAATCAAGATTGTAGTACGTTGGAAGATGAAGGAATTTTGCATATTGACAGTCAACAGGAATTACATGAAATGGATCAGCAGTCTGAGGAAAATTTGTACACTCCTCCACTTGAAAATATTGAAGAAAATCATTGTTCATGCAAGAGAAAACGAAAATCCATATCTCCTTTGTCTGAAGATGAAATAGATCAACTCTTGAACAGTCATGTTCCAGCTCAAGTTAACACAGATGTGAAGTGTGCACTTGGTCAAGAAGGTGATGGTGGAATTTTTTCCTCTACTGAAAAGGACGACAGTCCTGTGGGCAACTTTATAGATTTGCAGGCTGAAGATTTCCATATGGCTTGAAATGATGAAAGAAGAAGTTTTGTTTCAGATCTAGTGGAAATAAAAGATGATATGCAAGAAAATGATGTTCCAATCTCAGATAATGGGGATGATAAATCAGATCAAGAGACAGACAGTGAGGAGGAAAAAGAGAGTTACATGGTTGAGGTTGCCTCAAATGGAGAAAACAGAGGTACAAACCTAACTGACCTTATCTCACCAGAAATAGACCTTCATGAGGAGGTAGCTCATTTCCTCTATGAACAGCGAGATGAGATCTTTGTTCAAGTAAGTGAAAAAGCTCTGGGTGAATTTATGGTAGATGATATAAATGATTGTGTTGGGTTTCAAGAATCATTTGAGGTTTCTTTTCTCATGATTGATGGATGAAAAGACAATTTGGCTGTCATATCATATGAAAATGACCTACAATATATTCAGACTTCAGCAGACCAGACCATTCAGGATTCCCTTTCAGACTCTTCCTCATATGTCTCATGTTTTGAAATGTTCTTTGAAGAGGAAATATGCTCACCTATTTGTTCAAAATTTTTTGAAGACCAGGAGCATACTCTTATTTATGAAGAAAGACCAGAATCAAGAGAAAAAGATACCTTGTTTTTTCAGCAGGAGGAAAGACTTCATGTTTTTCAGGATCCAATGGTAGATTTGTTGCAGTCAGCAGTGAAGGTGATTATTGCAGTATTCAATGATGAAGGGGATCATGGTCAATTATGTTTTTGGAGGCCCAGTTACCAGTATCTGTTGTTGACCAGAAGATCTGATCTGGAGAATCAATCAAGGAGGCATCTACTTGATTGGTTACATTGGAAGACACATTACACATGATTGTACATATTGCATTAGTACACAGGTGGCTGTCATCATGATTTGAAACTGTCAAATCTTGATGGAATACTACCATTGAATAAGTTTTGTCAGTTCTTGTTTTAGTTAAGTCAGTCATGAGTCATTTCCTTTTGCATTGAGTCGGTTTTTTCAGTCATGTTGGTTTCATAATTAAGTTGGTTTAAGTCAAGTTTCAGTCAATAAATGAGCCAAAGTCTTGTGTTTTTTGTCGAAATAATGACTCCATAGCCCAATGGACGAAGGCACTATCTACCTCTTCCAGAGATCTGCCGTTCTTGGCACCTCCAAGGAGCTACATCCCCCATTGGAGCCAATGTTAGAGTCGGTCTGGTCAGTCCTCTGTCAGAGATCAAAACTCTTTATGCATTTCATTTTTAAGAGTCACGCTCCATTCACCTAGCTGCATTCCGCTAGGAGCATGCCATAATCTAACAGAAAAGGTCATGCTAGTCATTTCCCCTCATGTCTGGCTCCTGCTGGTTTAGGTCTTTTGTTAATGATCACTAAAGTCCATGACAGTCACGGTCTGGTCCTTTAATGGACAAAAGTCATTTTCGATCATTAGGTCTAGGGATTAATCAATTTGGTCTTTAAATATGTCCAGTAAAGCCATGCAGGCCAGAGTGGGGCCCTTACAAAGTTATGATTCAGAGAGTTTCATCGTCATGTGGATAAACTTCGACTCTTCTTCAAAACTTTCTTTTGAAGAAAAGTCAAACAGTGTCATTGGTGATAAAATTTTCAAAAAAGTCGTCAGTTAATTTCTTCGAGTGCAGGCATGGTTTCCGTGGCCAAATGTCCTGTCATGCAATCCCTGCAAAGAGTGCCAAAAATTTCATCATTTGAGCTAAAATTTCAAAGGGACAGTGAAAATCAGTGTTGCTTTAAGTCAGTGAAAAAGTGTCAAAACATAACATTAGAAGAATGGGTTTTTGGAGAAGCAAAAATTTAACCCATGACTTCCAAGTCTTTATATACAAGTTTTCACCAAAATCATAGGCATTGTGCAAATAAAGTGCATAGGGAGAAGTTGCAAAGTGTTTGAGAGGCAAAGTGCGTGTTTGGAGAGAGTTGGAGGTAGTTTCCAGGAAAGCGGCGCATATACACAGGGGCGCGACGCACACAGAGGGCGTGGCACACACAGAGCCACCCCTCAGTTAAAATTTTCAATGGGTGTGGCGCACACCCAGGGCATGACACACTGGGTTTGGCACGCGATGCACACCCACAAAGGGCGAAAACTGTGCCAAATCACCTCAAATTTCCTGTGAAACCCATCAAATTGAAAGGTAGGCTCTATGACATGACTTGTTCATCAAAGTTTATAAATGATATGGTGGTTTATGGCTATGTTTGAAATGCAAAAAAACTCATAAAATCAACCACAAGAAAACACCAAAGGCCATTGTTGCTAGGGTTGCATAATTGTGGTATTGAGGCCAAGGTTCCATTTTCACCCACCATTTTTCCCTCACCTACCATTTTTCCCTATCCTCCCTTTCTCATTTTTCCTATTATCCCTACCCTAAAACACTACCAAACCCTATTCTCTTTCCCCTCCTCTTATTTGTCAACATAACACCCCAAAAACCTACCCTATCAAATACACAAACCCCCTACATATCCCTAAACAAAATTCTCCCCACAACGCCTATTCCCATCACATTACTCCCCTCCTAATACTCCCTTTTGTTTCATTGCTCTCCTTGGTGGCAGATATCACAAAAGCACCCAGCTTCACACCATCATCAAAGCGCAGCCTAAATACAGTACACACAGTAGTCATGGCATCACAGCATTCATCAGAGTATGAGATGGAGACACAAAGTGACTCATCCTCATAAGAGCAAGCTCCCAAGAGACATCACAAAAGTGGCAAACATGTTAGGGATGAGCCAACCACCCTCACTGAATTGCAGGTCTGTCCTCTTGCTATGTCATGTTTCCAGCATCTATCATGTTTTGAATTTTGTCAAAGAGTGTCTAATGTTCGAGTTCATCATGAGTTGGCCCATCTTTTTGTGCTTCACCTACATGGAGATCACTCTATCTTCGCCGGGGTCACCTTCACACTGACACCCGAAACTGTCTCATTAGCGACCGGTATACCAAACGTTGGAGAACCATGGCACAAGAAACAAAAGGTTGATCGATAGCATTATGAGCCTTACATTAAGTCCAGTTGCTTGAGGCATTCTCAAAAGAGTATTTCCATTCAGATATTTGAAAGATGAATATGCTCCACTCATGAAGTTGATCATGAAGTACTTCAGCTGTGAGGGGAGGTTCTGTCATCTATATGCCTATCACATTAGGTTGCTCATGCACTTTACCAGGGTACGTATGATGAACATCCCATTTTTCATTTGCAGGAACATAGAGAGGATGAACACCTTCATGCAGCACAAGACCCCTCAGCAGCAACTTAACAGTGTTTATCACTTTTCCCTTATTAAGATTTTGGTGGTTCATCAACTGGGATTGCATGGCATTACTTGGAATGATTTCATCTCCCATGACCTCTTCAGCACTTCACAGGTATTATCAGAGGTTAAGCATGAGGGCGAACCTTCTCTTCGGTATGAGCGCCATGAGACTGCTAGTGTGCCGGTTTTCATCACATACCAGAGGGGTGCTAGACATTTGTTTGCAGCAGCAAAGCGAGTGTTATCTCCACCCAGGGTGGAAGGGGCCTCGCTTCTGACATTAGCACTACAGGTACAAGACAGAGCTAAGGAGCCAATGCATGATGAGGGGCCTTCAGATGAGCCATCAGGTGAACGAGATACCGAATTTGTTCTCCTTCATGATGATGATACAGACACAGAACCGACAAGTGCACAGCTCAAAGAGATCATCCAGGAGCAGCAATCAGAGATCGAAGCCTTGTCCCTTGATTTGGAGAGGGCTAAGTGGAACATGAAATATCTGGAGTAGAGGAACAAATAGCTGGAGGATCAGCAAGTGATCATGGAGCTACAAAACATTCGTGAGCATCGCCAAGCTGCACAAAGGAGAAGAGTTGAGCTCACGTCATTGGAGAAAGAGATTAATGAGGATCGGGAGGCCAACCTCGAGAGAGTTAACATGCACTTGGAGAGGCTACTGGACAAGGCCGACAAGGACCATGCATTGCTGAGACACATGGCTTTCCACTACAAGGCGCGAAACAAAGTATGCAATGCCCAAATCAGGAATTTGAAGGCGAAATTGAGGAAGGCAATCAAGAAGAAAAAGAGGCAAAGGGAGCTCGATCAACTTCAGATATTGGCCAAAGCCTCTTTGGCCCAACATAACACTTGATAAGGAAGCTCCAGCCCAAATTTCAAGAAACTTGGGGCAATTTTGGTCACATGGAAAATTTTTGGTCACAACACAGGTTTTTTCTCCTTGTGCGCGCGGCGCTTAGGATTGGGAGCTCCAAATCACAAATGGTTTACATTTTTGGATTTAGCATGGAAAATCATGACTACTGATGATTGGACAAGAGATTTTGGCATGATTTGAGTCTCCAGGAGGTCAAAAACACTCAAAAAATGACCTCTCTGCCCCTATTTTGACACACAGGCAGTAGTCTTGGAAGAATGAATATTTGGAGGGGAAAATGAGCACCAAATTCAGAAATTCCACTTGGGTTGGAAAGTAGACAGGCCAGGCTTTCTAACAAGCACACTTGGGTACATTTTGGGCTCATGCAAGTGCCTCAAAGAAGGCTCCAAAGTGGCATGGCGCATATAGGGAAAAAGGCCAATTTCACCTCCGTTTCGCAAAATTTCGATTCGCGACTTCTCCAAGTGGGTCCGCTCATCTACATTTCACTTTTTCGGAACCTGAGGTGGAATTGAAAGTATTTTCACTCCAGATTGGCTTCTATCCAAGTGGAAAAAGAAGGCAAACAGTCACCCAAGCCATTTGTCATGTTTATAACGCTGCACCTGTAGCTAATGGTTGGCTTTACACCAACATTTTGTAATGATTTGAGTAACTCCCCAACCATTGGGAATTCTATCTCTTCATGGCACATTCTATATATTGTATGCAAACTATTTGCAAAAGGTTGGTTGGCTTGTAATTTCTGGGAGACTGTGGGAGAGAAACTCAGTTCTTCATTGTATATTTTGACAGAGGATTAATGAAAGGCAGCGGCTCTGTTTCATGAGATTCATGTGGCTTTGAGTGGAGCAAATGTGTCTCTTATGTTTCATATGTATTTCGTAATGTTTCACAGTTCATTTCATATTCATTTCCAGTGAAATTTTCTGAGTTAGATAAGGTAGAATTCATTTTTATTGCTCTGCCTGTGGGAGAATTTCATGTTCAGTGTTCTTCTTCTGTTGAAAAGAATTCATGTACTTATGCCCTTTCACCCTCCTAAGAAAATCATCCATTCCGCGTTATTTCAAACTAAATTGCTAGACTTTCTGCCTGTCTTGCCTCACAAAGTAATCTGTGCCTTTGTATTAAATTCTCTACTCATTGCTGTCCGTTGGTCCCGTACCATCCCAGAAACTCAGTCATTTATAAAAAATTGCTTCTTGTATCCATATTTACTTACTAGCCTAAGATCAATATTTCACTGTTAGTCATCTCATACCATTCCGTTTACTTATTCGCTGAGCATGACTCGGAGAGAGCCCTCTCCTGTTCTGGTAGGGCTAGCTACTAGACTGAGCGTGGTTTGTGGTTACCCTGAATTTGGCCTTCCTTCAGCCTAAGGTAGATTTAGGTGCTAACAGTATGATAATTTGCTTCAATTTGTGCCTTCTTTCAAGTAGTAGGTTAGCAAGGAGAAAAATGATCACCATAAGGTTGCCAACAGGTGTCTTGGCCTTACTTCCTCCCTCTGGGACCATGACTTGAGGAAGGGACCCTTCAACAGCCCCAAAAAACATAGATTTATAGTTCTTGCATGAGCTTTGGAGTTTGTTGTATTTGTTTTAGTATTTGGTTCATGTTGCAAGGCATATTTCATTGTCATCTTTTTCCATCTCCATTTATACAATAAGATCTCACTCATGCTTTCATTCCCTTCAGCAACTTTCTTCATGCATAATATAGGCAATTGATTCATGCTTTCCTAGTTATGAAAATTTATCTTGTTGCATAGCTCTTGGAAGACACACATGTTTTAAGAAAAGCAGGTACTTCAGGACGAGACCCAGACTTCATAACTAGAAGCCATCTTCTACTTCATCCACCTTAGCCATCTCTTGTTCCACCATCACCCTCACTAGTTTTTTTCTCATTTTTCATTGAAATTCCCCTAGTTACATTGAGCAAATGTAGCCATCTCTTATCTTGGATATTGAATTCCGAGTGCTCCTAGACTTTATAACACCCACTTCCACTCATCATACATCTTTCCCAAGCTTCTCAACACCTCAAACACCTCACAATTAGCTCTCGATTGTATCTTTTAGGTTTCCTGTAATTCCTGTAGGATTATCTTGTAGGTTCCTAGTACATCCTATAGGTTTTCTTGAAACGACCTATTTTGAGGCCAAATTGATGGGAAGCTTCTAGGAAGTCACAAAAATCCTCCTAGGACCCTTCCACTCCATCCAACTACTCCATAAACCTTCTAGCCATCCTCCATCACCTTTCATTCACCTGTCACATCCACAAGAACAATTAATTTGCATACTTGATTTTGCCTAAAAAACAAAAAAAAGTGAAAACAGATTTAGCTTTGCTATTATGCTTACACGCTAGTATGGTTTGATGCTCTTTACTTTTTCAGATTAGATAGTAGCATTTGTTTAGTGTTAACTTATCAATTCTACTTAGCATAGCTGTTTAAATGGTTAATTAAGATATGGTGTGATTTAGCATTACATGTTGTTTTCTTCATTACTGTAGTTGAGTAGCTCTCTTAGAGTAGATTTTCTCTTCTTCCATCAAAGAATCAAGCTTCTTCTAATACTATAGAAGTTTGGCTTGGAACCCCTGGGGTCTCTCGCCGAAAAAACAGTGACAACAGGCAGGACCTTCACTTTTACTTGTCCATACAGCACTGTCACCTCCAAGTTTGTACGAACCCCGGGTTGATAAATAAAGTTGGTAGCCTAGGAGTTGAAACATCCTTGCTGCAATACTGGTGCTCATCAGTAATGATGCCATATCGTAGGTCAACATATCAAAATATGAAGACCTTGTAACTTCAGTGTAGATGGTTTTTGGAAACATTATGATGGAAGGGTATTGTGATATTGGGTTGGCTCTTGGTCATGATATTCCAATTAAACAATGGCATAAAGTAGTTAACAAATGGAGCTTCATCCTCGGAAGGAGGCTGAAGGCCTTAACACCTAAGTGTTGAACCAATGGTTCTAGGCTCGGTCATATGAGAAGGAAAATTGTCAAGGAGCTAAGGACTAAGGGAGCTGAGGATATCAAGGCTGAGAAGAATCATAACATTCCACCTCTATAAAGTTATGATATGGAATTTCTCCAATGAATCAATACAACAAGTTAAAGGATGTTTGGGTCGACAGTTGTGGAATTAATTGCAGGCTCAAAGGAGTTGATCATTGAAATGTGGTAAACCTAGAGAAGACTTTGTAACAAGGAATCGAGGACAACATTTCTGGTAGAGACAAATTTGGGTGAATAAATGAAGAAATTAGTGGTTTTGTGTGCAAAAATGGGTGTGTTAAATAAGAATGGGGCTCTCAAAGGAGATGTAAGTCATTTGAGAATAAATTTCTCAGCATGGAACTCTACATAGTTATACAATAGAGAAAAGAAATGTCCATCTTTGATTTAGTAGGGTAATAGGAAACTACCATAAGACGCAAAAATAGTGAGGGAAACCATGCTAAAGTAAAATTGGGATGTTAGAGTACAGAAAACAAAGTAATCCTTGCGTAGAGTGCCTCATTGAAGCAAAACCATCGCCTACAATTGAGGAGGTGGGGATTTGAGCAAACTATTGTAGCATTGAGAAGAGAGTATTGTGCGCTGAGATAGTGAGGTCAAAACACAAAGGAGCATACAAAGGATATAGCAGTAATTTCAACAAAAGTGTAGTATGGAGGATAGTGAGGGTAGGGTTGAAGAGTAATCAACAGAGAGTCTTTCATAGAGAAAGCAACGTGTTGAAGAGATGTTGTTGTGAGTAGAAAGTAAATAAATGTTGCATGTGAGAATAGAAGATAGAGTGCAGAAGTTGAACCTACATAAATGGAGATGGAAAGAGGTTGGGAACAGGGAGGAAAATTCCCTCCATTAGGAGGCTACCAACTATAAGGTGGATTTGGTTGTTGTAAGTTTCCATGCCCATTGACACATGGACCAGATTGCTGCTCTACTGAAGGTTGGGATGGAGGAGGAAGAGAAGACTATGTAACACTCATCAAATAAGTGTTAGATGCTATTCGAGAAGAGGATGACATGGGAGAAGTCCATCGACTGGATGATACACCAGAAAAGGTACCAAATAAGGATTGGTAACTAGGTGGGATGGATAGGCCACCATACAAATGTTTCTCTAGTGATATTACAAACATGGAAGAAGTTGCAACATGGGTTGTTTCACTCATAACAAAAAATGTGGATTGAGATATCGTAGCAAGCTCTGTCATGATTGAAGTTCCCTAAGGTTGTCAAGGGTGTTATGCGGGATTTAAGATTGTGGAAAAAATATCTCCCCTAGGTTTGGTAGCTAATCTACAACAATAGAGAGACAAGGAACCTAATTCTTTCCTTAAAGTAAATAGATGACGGAATGAAGCCTACCTCGAATCTGTTGCAAGCTTTGCTCCTTCTTTAGCTTGAATGCTCCAATTCCAACTTTGATTTCCAAAATTAGAACCTACATAGTTATATAACATAAGCCAAGAAACTATGAGATCTATGCAGTATCATCTAATACTTTATTCAATAGATCAACATGGTATTGAAATACATGAAATAACAACATCATATATAGGAAAATAAAGATATCTTTGCATTAATATAAATGGAAGGATTTACATCCATAAATAGATGTTGATCTTGCATAAGAGCTCCTCCAAGATGACTTGTCCTTTCCTTTTCATAATGTGCACCTCCAATCACCCTAAATGTATGAAATGAAACCTCTCAAAATTGCAGGATACGAGTAGAATCACTCTCCAAAAGACAAACTCTTGCATATGGAAGGTTGTAAATATATAGAGGAGTGGCATAAGTTGGTAGTTCTTATCCAATTACCAATATAAGGTTTTATATCGACCTTTGCTGGAAGAATGGGATCAAAGGATAAGGGATGGAAACTCCAAAGTAGGGTAGGATAGGATATGAATGTTTTATCTGAGGTAAATGGTTGTAACAAATTTTGGAAGCTTCTAGAAGAGGAGGCTTCCAAAATTTATTTATTTTTCCTGAATTTCTAGAACCAACACAGGTGCAAAGGGGAGAAACCTGTAGGTGATCAATGTAGAACATAGTGGAGCAACGTCTAGGTGAATTTTTTGTAAGAAGAGGCTGAGGAGCGTTGTTCCTAAAACTAGCTCAGATGATCCAGTTTCTGGTAGAATCTCTCGGGAATGAAAGGGGCATGCTTAGGGATTTTTGCTAGATGATGACAAGGGGGGATAGGATGTTGATTGATCCCATTAGGATGGTTATTGATCTGATGTGACAAAATGGCCTAAAATAGGTTTCCCCCTAAAGTGAAAATTCAGAAATGATGACTGTTGACTTAAGTGCTTTACATTTTGATAATTCAAGATCAATAACAAGAGGCAAGCTTCATCTATAACAATACATAAATTCATCATGACATATTTGCTACTGAGGGAGGCATACACATACTCAACACATAAGATAACATAACATGTACAATGATCAAAGACGCGTCCACAGATGAAAACTAGTGGACCCATGACTGGATTATTGTTTGTATGATCATGGTCATCATACATTGTGATCTCAGCATAACTCCTAAAATCACAACCTCAATGGATGAAACTAGACTCGAGGTATTCTATCTCCTTCACACAACCAACCAACATACAAGTCTAACCATTTGAATCAATGAGATAAGGTTGAACATGGTGGATACCATCTAATTATCATTCGATCATGTAAGCCATTAATAGATGCAAGAGAAACCATTGATGATGTTAATGGATCTCAAGGCAGTACAATAAAATCTGTATGGTGTGAATAAATGAGTTGATGTTGAACACCATACAGAATATTTAGGTCAAAGGCCATTGATGTAAACCTATCACTAACAGTGAGGAAACGTTTTATTGATATATGCAAGCATCAAGGTACAAAAGTGTTATTTCTAAGTCAACTTCCTAGATAATGTGTTGGTGTTGACTAGAAGTGACCCATCACAGGAGGGCCTTCATGTATCCCCCATTAATGACAAAAAACAATTATCATGATTGACATATAATGATGTCGATACGGAGCTGGATCAGGAAAGGAAAAATGGAGTGAAGGCTTAAGATTATTGTAATGGATATTAAATTAATGACTTGTATTGAACACTTCGACGACACTGAATGGAGTTGGAAGCATTGGCCCAAAATTGAAATGGAGGCCATGAAAATCATATGATAACCAAAATAAAATCATATTACCCAACCCAACAACCATGGATATGAAGCAGAAGAGTGTTGTGTTCAAGAGAGACACACTACCATTAGCAAATGCAATACCCTGTCTTCCCAACTTCCCCAACCATATTGGTCAGTACCTCTTTATTTTTTAACAAGCTTGAGGAGGATAAAATCTACTTAATATGTGAGTTCACACTTCTGATGAATCTCTCTGAGATATTTAAGAAACCTAGAGAAGGAGTTTTTCGGTCCTGTCGTGAACAATGATTCCATCATTGTTTGATGTTTTAACGAATCCAACAGGTAAAACTTGACATATTTTTCATGTTTAGAGAGTTTGAAAAAGTGGCAAAAAGGAAAACTCTAGATGTCCCTTTTTGTATATATTCTCTCAAGTCCGAATACGTAGAAAATAATACTCAAGAGAACCTCTTATAAATGTTTAACTAAGGTATTCCCTTTTTGTATATAGTTTATGTTTGTCTGGAAAAGGGTTAAACTTATATTGAGTAGACATATTTTCATTTAATTTTACAAGTTAGAAAAGACAAGTGCTCAACGATCTTGTCATATTTTGGGAGTCTGAAATGAACTAAAAGAGGACTCCTCCTAGAGGAACGAATGGTATAAAGGGTAGCAACAGGTTCCAATCATAATGGAACTGCTCAAAACATGGAAAGGTCAAGAGGATGGCTAATAAGACCACTCATCATAGTGGTTCCTCAAGAAAGGGTAAAAACCAAGTGAAAGCATATGATCAAACAAGCAGATGGTGATGAGGAAATGAAAAAACTAAGGCTCATCTGGAAAAAAAATGACTGATAAAAATGGAAATCACAAGGGATAAAATGGGAATGGTTTCATTTTTACGTAAGGTTCAAACATGGTAAACTATGCTTGAAATATTTTTCATTTTTATGCAAGATTGAAACATGGGAAAGTATGCTTGAAATAAGTTTGCATGACCCCAACGTAATGACACAATTCGAGGTACATGCCCAACAAGTTTCATTTCATGCACCTAAGTAGACTACTAGGTACTAACAAGTGGATGGAATGAAGGTCCATTTACGAGATCAAGTGAATGGCTCGACTAGGAATTTACGAGATCTAATCAAATGCTCTAATTGAAAGGGGATCTGTTTCATTTTTTAACAAGCTTGACATAGGAAAATAACTCTGCTCATAGGAACATATTTCATTTTTTAACGACTTTGACAAAGTAAAAAATCTATCCTAATAAGAGCTTGTTTCATTTTTAATGAGTTTTACACAAGAAAAGGAACTCTGCTCCAAAGAAGCTTGATTCATTTTTTAACGAGCTTGACTCAAGAAAATGAACTTTGCACCTATCTTGATAATGACCACCAAGAGGCTTCCAAGATGTTCCCTTTAGATGGGAGAACAACACTCTAGAAGGGATACATATCAAGGGATCCATTAGAAAGATCAGACTCCAATACCCCTAGTAGATTATTCACCATATCATTTACTCAATCATCAGTAGTCATGGGCATGGAACAGGTTACCACATAACTAATCTGTGGCAAGGGAAATATCGCTTGCATTTAAGGACCATTTATGGATGTTGGTTGATTGGGAGCCAAATTGGTACCAACAAATAGAATTTGGTTGATAGTCATGATTCTTCCTTCATGCATGAAACACATCACACGAAAGACTGAAGAGACAAGATATCCCATGACATAAATATAGTCACCCCCAAGGATTAAATTAAAATCCAAAGGGTCTTAGACTACCATCACATCGATATAGATAATATTTCCTCCCAAAGTAATAGATAACTGAGGAAGGGCCCCTAATGGTTGACTAGGTCCTCTATTAAAAGGTAGTAGGTTCTGTGTAATGGGAACAAGCTGTGTGGAACATAAATATTTCCAAGTAGTTGAGTACAAAATACTAACAAATGTGTCTTCATCTATGATTATGCTAGGTACAACCACATTATAAGCCTGTACTATGATCTGGAAAGGCACTTAAGGAGAAAGATGATATCCTTCCAATGGACTCCAATCAAAATAAGTGACCATACTACTTGGAGGGGTTGCCATAGGAACGGAAGAACTTCCCCATTTTGTTGTGGGAATGAGATGATTGTCCCCTTGTATCATGGGAATGAGAGGATTTCCCCCAATTCATTGGAATCTGAAGAAACAAGAAGAACCTGAGCAGTATGAACTTCACTCTCTACGAGAAAGGTATGATTAACTGAAGTTGAAATCGAGTCAACCATTTTCTCAACCAAAGTTTGGTTGGAAACAAACTCATGGGATTTGTGCTTAGAGAGAGCGACATTGATTGGATGCAGATTCTGATCAATCACTTTAGCAACTAGTGGAGGATTGGGAGAAATATTTCGTAAGCAGCCGGAAGTCATGGCCGAGAAGCTATAAGGTTTTTCAACACTTTTGAGACTTCATCCATATAGGGATAAAGGTGAATATGATGATTCCCTTCACATAGTTTACAATAAAATTTGACTTTACCACTTTTTCCATGGACCTTACTATCGCTAGTTGAGGGTTTTACATGCACATAATATTCAGAAGCTAACGATAAAGGCTGATATGAGCCTATGGACCACATTTCTAATATCTTGGGTATACCAAGACAATCTCTAAGAAAGTGATCACCCTTACATAACATGCAAGGGAATTTAACTTTATGAGGCTGATTCAAATATTTTTCCATACTAGTTGCATTCATAGAAATGGTTTCTTGGTTGCCCCCCTACTTATTTTGCTTCTTCTTCTTCTTAGCTTCCTAGTTACTAGAATCAAGACTTTCACTAAGCAAAGAGGAAGAAAGTGATGAATTAATAATAGGTGAAGAAGGAAAATGGCCAACTTTAGGATCAACATGAGGTTGATGTTGTTCAGGTGGAGAACTCGTTTGAGAGGCAGTTTGGACATTCAGAACCATAGGGGTAGAAAATAACCAAACTAGCAAGTCAATGGTAAATCGAGGAAGGGAAAATGTTGGCATATAAGGGGCACGAATTTTCCAAAAGATGGAAAAGGGCTAGGATTCCCATTAGAGGGGTTCCCTTGATTGGTAGAATTCGAAACTGCTACCATTAGTCTCAACCTAAGATCCACTAAGGAGTTGTTCCATGGGGAGAATGTATTCTCTAGTTATTTAATTGATTTTAGAAATTAAAGACACAAACAAAACAAAGGGGTAACTAGGCATAAAGGTCTACCAAGAAAACATGAATTGCAATATACACCTTGGTGAACCAAGGAATTAACATACATGTAGGAAATCTCCCTAAATGTTGTGTTCGGTATATCATGGTATACAAGGCGACCGACTTAGATACCTATGCATGGATAGAAACCTATAGGGGACTCCCAAGATATACTCGACGGTATGTGGGAGTGAAATCCATAATAGTGTTGTCTAATGTGTAACCATTTGATGAGAGCATTCCCATATACTTTATATGTGTAGAGCACCATCCAATATACCTAAAGGTACGTGGAGAATGATCCTATACACTCACGTATGTGGAATGAGATTTCACCCTCGGGATACAACACTGGAAAACAATGACCTATCCTAATTTTAATGACGTCAAAACACAGCTCTAGCCTAGACCTCTAATTATTTGTGTTATTGTTACAAATGGTCCTTAGGTTAATTAAGGTGAACTTTAGAGTTTATCTTGAATTAGATTTCAATTTCAAGGCTCAAACTTTTATGTGACCTAAACAAACCTATAATGCAACTAATATGAGAAAAAGTAACTCTTTTCAATTTTGATGAAAGCTATCTAGTGTAGAGAAGAGGTGAAAACAATGATACAACAATCAAATATGCAGCAAACAAGAGCTTCCTAACTAGATCTTTCAATTTCACTACTCCAATTCAATTCAAAGAATTAAAATATGACAAAACATGCAATATCTATTCATTATTCCCTTGAAAAATATGCAAATGTAATCTATATACCTTTTCCTTTTCTGTTGTGAAAATGATAATTCTAACTATGAAAATGTGATATATGTAAGAGAATTCTTCAAAACAAGCATAAGAGGATTCCAATGAAATCAAATGTAGTCTGAGATTTCATGAATAGAGGACTGAAACTAGAATTGGGTGAAAATTTCAAAAATCAAAAGAGTTGAAACTCAAAGGCAATTAACACTCATACCTTTTTTTATCTTTTTTTGCAAAAATGAAAGAAAAAACACGCAATTTCACACTAGGGAGTTCCAATTTCACACATACAACCCTAGCTAAAAATGCAAAAAAAATATTTTCAACACACTTAATTTTAAAATGAAGAAAACTAATATGCAAATGTTTAATCAATGATTCAAATTCACTTTTCATAATGCGAAATAAATCAACAATTCATCCAAGCGGTCAATGACCAGACAAAATCAGTTTGCAAGCGACCAAATGATAAGAACAAAGAAAAATAAAAACCAATTCTTACCAAAGGCAATAAAACTCAAATGCAAACCAAATCGAGGCTTTAGCGAGACCACAAGACACTCAAGACTTAGGAAGGTCAGCTAGAAGTAGGCTAATCAAAGAGACACTGAAAAACAAGGGTAGGTTTTGTGGTAAAACAAGGGCTAGCATAGAAGAGGCAAGAGTTATTTGCAATTCTAGTATAGATCACGCCCAAGTGAGGTGAAATGCTCTGTTAGAGGCACTCACAGAGCATTGGTCTAGGGATAGAGAATTATGACACAAAAATTGTAAAAGAGACTCAATGAAATGACTTCCTCGGTATGTTCTTGGCTAGGTAAAGTAGCAAAGGTATATAAAAGAGGTAATAAAAACCAATGGAACAGGTAACCACCAAGGGAATACACTGATCCCTAGTGGAGTCGTTAATTTGTTTTTTAGGGTTTACGATTGCGAAAAAACGTATCTCCCCTAGGTTTGGCAGCTATCCTAGAACAATAGAGAGATATGGAACCCAATGCTTTCATTAAAGTAAATAGATGATAAAATGAAGCCTCCATGGAATCCATCGCAAGCTTCACTCCTTTAGATTGAATGCTCCAATTCCAACTCTGATTTCCAAAATTAGAACATACACAATCAGATTACACAAGACAAGAAACTATGAGATCTATGTAGTATCCTCTAAATACTTTATTCAATAGATCAACATGGTATTGAAATACATTAAAGAACAACTTCAAATATAGGAGAAAAAAGAATTGTTTGCATTAATATTAATGGAAGGAGCTACAACCATAAATAGATGTTGATCTTGTAGAAGAGCTCCTCCAGGTAGACTTTTCATTTCCTTGTCACAATGTGCACCTCTAATCACCCTAAATGTATCAAATGAAACCTCTCACAAAAAAAACATACATGTATAATCACTCTCCAAAAGCCAACCTCTTGCATATGGAAGGTTGTAAATATATATAGGAGTGGGGTAAGTTGGGAGTTCTTATCTGGTTACCAATCTAAGGTCTGAGATCCACCTTTGATGGGAGGATGGGATCAAAGGATAAGGAATGAAAACTCCAAAGTATGGTACAATATGATATAAATGTTTTATATGAGATAAATGGTTGTCACAAATTCTGGAAGATTTTGGAAGAGGAGGCTTCTCAAATTTCTTTTTTTTTTTTTCCGAAATTTCTAGAACCAATGCAGCTGCAAAGGGGAGAAACATGTAGGTGATCAACGCAGGCCATGATGGAGCAACGTGTAGGTGAATGTTGTCCAACAAGAGCCCAGGGAGCATTGATCCTAAAATTGGCTCAAATGATGCAGTTTTGGAGAGAAACTTTGGGGAATGAAAGAGGCATGCTTAGGGCTTTGTTCTAGACAATGACAAGGGGGAGTATGATGTTGATTGAGCCCATTAGGAGGCCTATATATCAGATGTGACAAAGTGGCCTATAAAAAGGGGAAACTCAAAGGTAAGTTGAAAAGAGAATAATATGGTAAAGGAGTTCGTATCAGAGTATGAGGAGGAGGGTTTCGATAGAGATGAAGCCCTCTTAAATGAACACGGGTAGAAGGTTGAGGTTCTTCTTGAGGAATATCCTCAATACTCACAATACTAAGTGAAATGTTTTGACCATCAGGTCTAAGATATATGGGTTTTGGTTGGGCTTAAGATAGAGAAAGGGAAGAGGAAGGGCCTGAAGTAAAATATATGGTTAACTGAGGTCCCTCAAGTTGTATAGCCTCGGTTTGTAATGTTTCTTATTTAGGATACTCAAGTTCAATAACCTCAAGTAATAAAATCTCAGATGCTTTTGTTTTGACTGTATCAGGCTCACTCGCTAGCAGAGAAGTGATCTTAGGTTCAGTACTCATAGGAAAAGAGGATTTTGGTGGATCAATTTCATATGGAGGACCAAAAAGGGTAGCTCCCGAAGTACCAAATTCAGTAGTTTGTGTTATTTTATTCTTTTGACATCCAGGAGTTGCCTTAGTTGGAAGAGGAGGCAATAGTTGCATCTTACATGAACAACGACATTGAGGAGGTTGTTCTTCCATGTTCATTTAATAAATTTTAGAAATTAACAACAAAAATAAATCAAATAGGGATAACTAGGCAACAGGGTTTACCAAGGAAATCTAAACTGTGATATACCACCTTAGAGAACTAAGGATCTACGTACGGGTAGACCATCTCCTTCAATTTTGTGTTCAATGTACCACATTGTACAAGGCGACTGAATTAGTTACCTAAGGTGGGATAGAAACCTAGTGTGGACTTCCAAAATATACCAGAGGATGTGTTGAACCACAGTCTTTGTTAGTGTTGTCTAATGTGTAATTGTATGATGAGAGCATTCCCATATACTTTTCATGTTTGGAGGGCCATCCAATATACTCGAAGGTATGCTAAGAATAGTCTGATACACTTATGTATGTGGAATGAGATAACATCCCTAGAATGTAACACTGGAAAAAAATGACAACTCTTATGTTTAAAGACATCAGATCATGTCTCTAGCCTAGACCTCTAGATGTTTGCATTAATTTTTTATTTGCTCCTTAAGATTCATTGAGTAAATTTTTAAAGTTTATCTTGAATTACGTTTCCATTTTCAAGCCTCACCAAGAGTTCACCTGAATATCCTAAAATGAAATATAACATGATAATACGAAATTTTATTTTCAATGAAAATCTATGTACAGGAGGGAAGAAACAAAGAGTAATGCAACTAACAAAATGTAGCCAGAAAAATTTGTTAAGTGAATTCCCCTAATGCAACTATTCCAATTCCCAATTTAACACTAAACCCAAAATACAATGCAAAATGGAAAATTTATGAGATTTTTATTTTACATCCTCTTAATCCTCAAATGAAATGAAAACTAAGATGCTACTAAAACACTGATGAGAGAAATAACACAAAATGATGACTGTAATATCAATTTATTCAAGTAATCAAATATCAAGCAACAAGTTTGCAAAATACCTAATTGACAAGAACAAAGAAAAATCCAAAAGAAATCTTATCAAAGGCTAATGAAAACTAAAGCAAACAAAGTGAAGTCTTTCAGAGACAAGAACATACTCAGATACAGAAGGAAAACAAGCTAGAACAAAGAAAATTAGAGAACAAGTCAAGAAAAGCAATTTTTTGCATCTTATGGGGATAAATGCAAGTGCAAAATAGGCACCAATTCTTTGTAATGATGGTACAAAGAAGGAGGGATTGCATTGAAGTGATCTATATCTAGATTAAGGGGTGTGCTGAGGTAGATTCAGCCAAAATACGACACAAAAAATCAAACCAAGCTCAAATAAGGTTTTTCCTAAGGTCAATGAACATGTGAATGAGTCAATCAAGGTCACTTTTAGAGGTAAAAAAGGTGTTAAGGTCAAGGAAACCACTAAGAGAAGAAACAATCCCTAGTATGGTCCCCATTTGTTATGAAAAAATTACAATTGTGGACAAAGGTGAATTCCCTAGACATATTGGCCTAGTCTAGAATGACATAAGACAAAGAACATAAAGTTTTACTTAGAGAGAATAGAATATGGGAATGAAGCCTACCTGGAATTTGTATCAAGCTTACCTTTCCTCCTCACTTGTAAGGTCCAGTTGTAGCTCTGAGTGCTATAAGTAGAAACTACGCACATGACTAAAATAAGATAAGAATCCACAACATCTATGTAGCATAATATAACACCTATGTTCAATAAATCCACATGGAATTTAAATACATGAGTGTAAACATAACACAACAAATATACAAAAACAAGATAAAAATTGTATTAATAGAAATAGGAGAGAATTTACAACCATAAATAGTAGATGACTTTGTAGACGTCTCCCCAAGTTGAGTTGTCCTTCCTTTTCACAAATCACACCTCAAGGTCAACCCTAATGCATAAATATGATGACTACTTTAGGTTTAAGGCAGCAACGTAAGGGAATTAAGTCAATCTCCAAAAGCCAACCCTGATGCTATGGATGGAAGTAAAATTATAAGAAAAGGATGGTAGTTTAGGATTTACCATATTAGGCTTGAGATTCACATATGATGGGAGGATGAGCTCAAGCCATAAGAGGTTAAGTCTCCAAGATAGGATCAAATAGTATTTTAGCTTCTTATCCATCATAAAAGTTAAAAAAACCTTTGGAAGATTCTACAAGAGGAAGCTTCAGAATTATTTTTAATTTTTTTGAATTTCTAGAATAAATGCACCTACAGAAGGGAGAAACTAGTGCTAGCCAGTGTTGGTGTCTAAGGGAGTAACATGTGTTAAATGTAGGTGACCAAGAGGGAGGGAGTGTTAGGGCTAAAAACACTGATTTTGAGAAATTACTTCTAAAAACTCAGACTTTTTGGAAGAGTCGTGCTTAGGGCTTTGTGAGTGGATGATGTCAACATGTTCAAAGATATCAATTTATATAGTTTGCAAGCCTATTGACTAGATGTGACAAAATGGCCTATAATAGTGCTTGTAACAAATCTAAGAAGTCAATGCTTCAATTGGTGCTTCTAGTAAGTTTGTCAAGTTTCTATAAAAGAAGGGAGTGTGTGCTTCTTGCTAGTGGGTGCTAGCAAACAATCTAAGGGATTTAATGATTCCTGTAAGTGGTGGCTCAAAAATAAATTGATGTATTAGAGTAGAAACCCATAAGTTAAATGGTATGTGTTCCATGTGCTTGTTTCTCATGCTTTTTTTGTGTATGTATATGTGTGGTGATTTAATTTTATCAACATGATATGATGGTGGTTCACACATAATTATTCCCAAGTTTGAATATGAAGTAAGAATTGGAATAAAATTTTAAATTAGCCTTAGTATTGATACACACCCCCCCGAGTGTTAAGCATTGTTTCTAACATTCTAAATGTGAAGACATATGTAAGAGCATACCTTTAATTTGCAACAACGTCTAAATGGTAAGCTAGATAGACTTCCATCTTTACAAGAAGAATATATCATCACATCATTGCATGTGGGAAGGGATCATGATCTAGAGTTTTAGTGGTGTCAACAATGCTAGTTGAGTTCCAACAATGTCAAAGAAGTCAAGCAGTGAAGAAACTGAGACAAGTAGTTGGGTTCCAACATCATGGAAGTGGTTAAATGATGCCAACAACATGCAGGTAGTGGTGCCAACAACATTTAGTAAAGTATTATGTATTTTTTTAGAAACTTATAAAAGCATTCACATTATTATGTGACTTTTTAAGAAATGCTAGCTATCCAAAACTTAAGATATTCAATGTTTTTACTTTATTTTTTTAGAAACTTATATAATTTTTTATCCAAAGTTTATAATTACCTACACGAATGCAAGCTTAAGATATATGAAAGTAAATTGCATTGGGATGCATGAGTCATGCAATAAGACTCCAAGCCTTGTCGATCAATAAAAATTAACATAATAAATTTTATATTATTCTCTTTTATTAAAACTTTGGTTAAAGCTTCAATGCAAATAAATGTTTCTGGCCAAACAAAAGATTAATGTGTTCAATGTTATATCAATTGCAAGAGTACAACCTTAAGGTAGGGACTAATAACAATTAAGAAGGGTTATGTGTTACCATTTCCTTTTTACAACTTAATTTTTTATTTTTTTGGAAGGGAAATAATATTTTTTCTTTTTTTTATTATTTATTTAATTTAACTATATCTATATATATATCTATATATATATATATATATCAGATTGGTAGGACCCCCCTTTTCATGTTTTTACATGTCCATTATTCACCCTGCTACTGGGGGAGTGTAGCACAATATTTGAACCCAAGACTTCCGGTTCGGTGAGACTTCATTTCCACAGCCATTGCCACTTGAACTACCCCAAGCGGACATGATGTAATTATATTTTTAACTATGATGAGAAAATTGTATTAAATTAAAACTTACATTTGGATCATGGCCTATACTATAGGTGTGTACCATGAAAATCTTTCGAGGCTAGTTATGCCTATAACATCATTATGGTCTTTATTCTTAATATCTGCTAGCTATTTTACTATCCTAAAGGACACATGGTCTTTAGAGGTGTATATTCTCCAAAATAATTGTAGATATAAAAAACAATTGCATTGCATAGAAACCCATTGTTAAGGAATAGTTGTGAGGGAAGGAATACCATTTCTCCTTACGACTCCTGTGTCGAAGCATACACCTCTATTGGCAAGATTATTTGCAACAAAATTGTTCTTTCTCAACACATGAAAGAAACTAATAATAGAGAATGCTAGTTTCATATTTTGATTTGATCAATAATGATTCTCAACCTATAATCCTTATGCAAAGGTCAAAGAACAAAGTGATGGATAACAACTACAAATCTCCCAACACTGCCAAATCTTTGATGGTTTCATGCTTACCTAGAAGGAACACTTCTAGTAATTGATATGCCTTTGTCGCTTTATTTGTGCAATTGCCTAACCCACAACTATATTGAATTTTTATTATTCCATCGGGGTTCAGAATAATTCATCCCTCTCTCGCCACTTCTAAAAGGTTTAATTATTCACCATAATTTTGAATTTGCATTTAAAAGGATTTTGTTTATTTACTTGTGATAGATTTAGAATTAAAAATTATTTACATTAACTAGAAATTAGGTTTAACGAAATATATATGTGTATATATCTATATCTATATATATATATATATATATATATATATATATATATATATAGATATATATATATATATATTATATATATATATATATATATATATATATATATATATTATATATATATATATATATATATATATATATATATATATATATATATATATATATATATATATATATATATATATATATATATATATATATATATATATATATATATATATATGTCGATCAACCAGTTTCTATTAATTGTTCATAGTACAACATATTTGTTCGAGTTCCACTTCTCTCCCAACCTCACTCCTACTAGATTTATTGACCAAAAGAGAGATACAAAAACTAATAGCAAAATGTCAAAATTTACATCATACCTAGAATAAAAATGCACAAAGCACCCAAAACACAAGGAAAATACATATGCACCTCACCAACATCAAGGATTTTAATGAAGTGCTAATGCCTGACCAGCACTAGGCATGTATGAAGGTCTACAGTCCTCATGAGCATGAAACTCCATGTGATCAATCTGACCCTCAATCTAAATGAGATGCTCATTTGTTCGTCTTTGGATTTTCCTAAGAAAGGCCATCATGTCAAGGATTTCCCATTTATTTTTCTATAAATCATGCATGAATGCTATCACTTTATTATGATCCTCATGCCTTTGTTTCCCGAGTTCCACCAGGAGTGTAGAAAAACTCTAAAAGTTAATGTCCAAAAGTTCTTGAGATGGTGGTGTCTCCACAAGACTAGGTGACGGAACATGGTCATGGTCCAATTCTCCCTCAAAATCATCCTCAACACCCTCACGACCCTCCATCTCTCCCTCCATTCCTCCATGACCTACCAAGTAGCCACATGATCCCACACCTCGTTGGGTACACCCTTGTTGCCTAAGAATTTCTCCAATTGAATTACAATGCCAAGGCCAACTATATTTTACCGCTCAAGTTTCATGAATTGGAAAGGGAACCCAACATCGAAGCTCAATGTTAGAAGTATTAATAGGCACCACACGTTCATTCACTGTGTTAGGGTCCTATAAATATAGGATTCCTGTATAATTAATAAGCTATTCATCCCATTGGGATATTGTAAAAAAGTTATTTTTCAATTAAAATTTGTTTAGCTTATAAAAGAAAGAAAAAAATAGGAAAGATAAAAAGAAAAAGAAAAGATAGAAAAATGGAAAAAATAAGGAAAAGTAAAAAGAAAATAAAATGTGACATAAAATGTATTCATAAGAACAATAAAAAAAATAGATGCCAAAGTATGGGTGCGCAAGTGTAAATGTCGCCAAAATCATTTTATTGTAATTTTTATTTTTCAAATAAAAGTAAAAGTAACGTATGACTAGATGGTTTGTCATTTTCTGATAAAGTTATTGCACCTTTCAATGGTGGTGATAACCCTCGCCCGGATCAACGGCAAGAGATGGATTTCAGATCCCCCTGCACTATCAATGCTTAATGGAAGGGGGGTCCCAAAAGGTTGTTTAAATAATACTACCCCCACATTACGTGTCAGATCTTGGGCCTCTTTGAGGGGTCCTTTCCATTTACCATTTATGACTCCTACCCACCCCCCTCGAAAACTACCCCCCCACTCTCCACTTCACCATCACCTCTGCGCCTTTTTTCCCCACACCCATTAGTCATCCCTTCCACCAATAAACTGGACCCATGTCACCTCTCGCCATCCATGTCACTTCCCACAATCCATGTCATTCAACCATTACCTTTCAAATCACTCACCAATCTGTAAAAGAATTCCATACATTAATTTCTTCCTGAAAACTGATTCGTTACGAATAAATGCTCCACTCCCAAAAATGGTAGAAATTATGTTATAAGCCTATTCCTATAGCTATAAAAATCCCTCAAACACTGGAAAATATTTCCCTTTTGACATTGTTTGAATTGTGCAAGTCAGGATCAATCCATTATCAAGTTACCAGTGCGAAATTATGGATCAGTTCCTCTGTGAAACTTTAGTTGATCAAGTTACTTGGTAGTTCTGCTCGTTAAGTCTCCCATGGAATCCCCTGTTCATCATTTTCCCCTATCTAAATCCCTTATTCTTCCTTATTTTTCCTCTATAATTCAAAATGTCTTTGGATAAGGGCATGGGAAAAATGCCTGAAGAAGATCCTCTTGTACCCCTTATCCCCAATCTTGATAGAACTCCATTGATAGATACCCAATACAAACAAATTGAGACACGGTGTGAAATTGATCTCTATGATCTTCACAATTGGGCTAAACAAAAATAAATTGACCAAAGTGATGATTTGAGCATATAGGATTCCTTCCTTCCCCAGTTCACCTTTCCCCAAACTCATTTCTTCCTTGAATTCTCTACCTAGTGTCAACTCAGATACCTCCCAAGCCAAATAGCAGTGATTATGAAAAATAATGAGGTCTTCTTTTCCATTTCCCCATAGAGTACTTTCCAAGCCTTGCAGATAAAACCCCAGACATCACTGCATCCATTTTCTACTGATGCACTAATGGAATTGTAAAATAAGCTTACTTTTCCCCACCAAGATCACATTTTTGAATGCTTTTTACCATGAAATTTTGAATTTCACAGGACAAACCCACCATATTCTACCTCTATCTTCCCAGAAATGTCAAGACAAGTGATCTCTATGGTGGTTAGGTTGTTAGGTTATAATATAAACTAGTGGGTTGATGAAGTAGTTTTAGGATTTTTATCTGTTTTAACAGTTGGTTAGAAGCCTTCACTTAAGTTCAATTATAGTCAGTATTTATTAGATATCATGCATGATTAATTTTTTAAGTTCAAAGCTGAGGGGGTGTTCAAACAATAATCAGTATTGGTTTATCCCATGATATTTTACCAGGAATATGGGTTCAAATTTCAACTATAGAAGATGAAATAACAGGGCAACCCATTGTCAGTTATTCACTGGACATATCTAGTCAGAAAGAATATACAAGAATGTACATACACATATTTTGTAGATAAATTCCTCTACACTTCCTTATGTCTACTATGCAACAATATTATACCAAGAATATCTCTAGAAATTAAGAAATTTTTGCACCTCTTAGAGTAGTCAAAGGTTGGAGACTGGTATTTATACCAAAATTACACAAAGATCAAAATCTATGGGTGTGAGCTTCCTCCCTATAGATTACCAGTGTTCGAACGTAAGAATTTTCACTTTAGAATATGCTAGACAGATGCTGATCATGGATGAATTACACTTTATGTCAAATAAGAAGAAAACATAATTCAAGTTAAAGGCACGGGTAGGCCCTTACATTGTAAACACCAGAGCAACAACAAAGGAGGTGGAAGCAGTTTTAAAACAAATGAAATTCAAACCTAGCTTCACATGGTCCTATGATCCTTTGGGGGTAATTTCTAAACTGAGGGTTGAACAGAAGAGCACTCCATATGCACGTGCACCCAAGCCAAAAATAGAACAATATTCTAACTAAGATCAATAGGTAGAAAACATATTGTAGGAGGTCGAAGAGCGGTTGGTTAGTCAGTCTTCATTACAAAATCCTATCTATAAATACAAATAAATCAAAAGGACAAGGGAAAGCATGTCCCCCACAGATGCAAAATCTCAGGCCATAGATTTTGTTGTATTCAAGAGAAGGAAGAAGGATCCACATACCACTACCAAATCTGATAGCAAGACTAGTCCTCAGGTGATCACCATTCAAGAAGAATCTTCAAAAGAAAGGGATGTACAGGAGAAAACTACTTTGTTTTTGACAGGAACTCCTGCCACCTCTCTCCCATATGTGGAAGAGACCATTGAGTTTCCTATCTATTCTACCTCTTAGGTTCCACCAAATCAAAGTACTTTTACAATGTACAGGGAGATAAAACTGAAAAATGAAGCTCTCAAAGGTTCAACATACTCAGAATTCTAGAAACAAACTACCACCACTAAACACAGGCTGTTGTCTGCATTTGGCTCAGAAAAGGAGCAGTTTCAAATGGCCTTTTTGGAGCCCAAAGTGTCAACCCCAGATGTGATGAAGATTACAAGGCCTCCATATTTTCAGTTGATACTAACAAGTTCATGCAATCAATCAGATCAATTTGCATAAGTAGGAAGGTGAGATGATATACTCAACTCTAACCAGCTCATCTATGGATGCTTCTAAATTGTAGGTTTCTTTAAATAACATGCATTCACAGTTGAATATTGAAAGAATGTCTTCCCTGGCCAAACACACCAGAATCAAGACTTTGGGAGATTTTGTTATTAAACTAGGATACGATCCCAGTGATGTCAAGGCAGTAAAGGAGTTAATCAAAGCAAGAATGCATACATTCAAGCTCTTAGGAAATAGCTCAAACTTCCAACTATAGAACACCCTCAGGCTAAGGAAGTCACTAGTTTGGAGATGGAGAAAGAGAATCTATTTAGAATAGTAGTGGCACAGAATGCTCAAATCTAAAAAATGGAACAAGACATGGAAACACTACTGAAAGAAAAATAGCAATGGAAGGAAGTAGGAACATCAACAGTAGGTACAGTAAGTCAGATGATACCACAAGCATCAGTTACAGATTCCTCAGAAAAACTAGTTTAGGCCTTGGGAGAATTATCATTGACAAACAAAGAAGTGGAGAAATTGATAGCAACACTTAGCAAGATGGAACAAGGAAATATTAAGGCAGAAAATACATACTTGGAATAATTGCAAAAGAATTTCAAATTGGTTCAGTAGATTCAGAAGTATGAATATCAATCTATAATTATTTAGATGTTGCAAGAAGCCAAATATAGCATTTGGCACAATATCAATGGCAATGTTATTGATTTGTGGCTATCAATTCAAATAATTTTTGAACAAGAGGAACTGGTCCAATGATTTAAAGCAATAGTGGAAAAAACCAATGTTGATATTGAACATAGGCCAAAAGAAGCACAAAAAATCATAAGAGTGCTAAATTCAAAAAATAGAGATGAGCTTGAGGAGCTGAACATTCAGGATAGGACAGAGACAATGATGGAAGTCAGAAAAGTTTTTTTAAGAAAAATATGATGGTGCCGTTGGAGAATAAGTGTAAAGAAATAGAGCTATAGGTCATAAGATTTAGCAAGATGTTTTCTTTGTTGCAAGAGAAAGGACTTCCAACTCTCAGAAATTCTAATGGAAAATTGATTCCATTAGAAAATTACCAGGAACAGTTATGCAACATAGCTGCAGATGCATCTAAGTTTGCAAAGGAAAAGGGAGCTATCAGTGGAGAAGCCTTTCTATAAGTCCTGCAGTTTGATTTAAACATATAGCATGAGATTCATCATCTATTTTTTAATAAACCAAATTTTCAAACTTACACTGAGGTATATGAAAGATTTAGAAACATGATGAATTTTTCTATCCCAGGTGGAGAATGATGGGACAGATTATTGGATTTGGTCGAATAAGGATAAACAAAATACCTACAATTTTGGTGCAAAACAAAAAGGAGGAGAAAATAGCTACAGTCAGCAACAAATTTCCCTAAAACTTTCAACAAATAGCCAAATTTGTCCAGAAATTCTATTTTCTAGTTTTGTTTTAGAAATATATGTAATTTTGTTAGATATTATTCTGTAATCAATTCCATTTTGGAATCTGAAGTTAGTTCAATAGCACGTCTATAAATATTTTGTAATAAGACCTAGAAATGTTGGAACTTGTATGAAGAAAAGTGTTATACATTGATGTAAGCAATGGATTGTACTCAAGGTGATCAATTTATAGAAATAAAGAGAGTTTTGTTCCAGGATTCCCACGTCCAACAATTGGTCATGTGTTTTCTTATGTAAAATTTTTTCCTTTTCTTAGTTTCCATATGTTTTTTCCCACTTTATTGTTGCAAGAAGATTAAGGGTTGAATTTTTTTAAGTGTACTCCACTCTGGCTTGTTAGCAATATCCATGTTTTCTTTTTTACTTTAAATAAAGAATTCATCTCATTATGCTCTATATTTAATTGAACTTAAATCATATTCATCTTATTCACCCCACATACACTCTATAAGATCCAAAAGTTTTCCTATCCTGCCCTGTTAGAGATACTCTGTTGTTTTTATAATTGATTACTCCAAACTGTATTACTCCATGCCCAATGGACTTTTCCAGCATCTTTCAGCCAAAATTTTGAAAAACCCCACTCGAGCTTAAATAACTAGCCTAAGATCTTAAAAACAAAAATCTAAATCATAAAAAGAGAACCCTCTCTGAAGTTGGAAGGGCTAGATCCTAGCTTTAAAAGTGGTTTTGTGGTTACCTCTGGGTTTATATCCTCGGCCTACAGAAATTATGGATTGATAAAACTCTGGCAACCATATTGGCGACTGGCCTTAAAAACAAAATATTTCCTTGGTAAATATTATTTTTAGAGCTCCAAAGTTATTTCTTGTGGGTGACAGTGAAGTAGAAGTTATTTAGGCTTTTTTTCTACCCATAATTTATACATATACATATCTGTAAATAATCTATTTGAATATCTATCTCCTAGGAAAATCTACACCAGATCCCGCCTAGATCCTAACCCACCTGAAATTGTAAATAATCCTGAGAAAGTGATTAGGAAGAAGAGTTTTACAGAGAACCAAGAAATAAATAATCCCTTTCTAAGAGTTAATTCCCTTCTAGAAAGTTTTATAATTGTTGAGGATATTGAATTTGACTTATATTTTGAGCAGAGTCTTTGTCGAAAAAAAACAGAAAGCTTTGTCCCTGAGACAATCTTTGATGAAAATATTTTGAAACCTTATATCTCAACACATTAGGTTGTCATTTCAGATTATGATAAAGATGTTATCAAACAGTTTGGAAAACTTGAAGATTTGGTGACTAAGTTGAATGACGCCACTCAGAAACCATTCATAGATAAATCAACTACTTTTTCTTCTTCTTCCTCATCATCAACCTATCCTATGATTTGTCTTTTCACCATTGTTCTCATTTAATCTACCATCCAAACTCCTTTTATACCAACTCAGAAAGTCATAGTTCCACCTTCTTTACCACCCCTAACATCTAGCACCACTGCAGTTTCATCCTCTTCTCATATTCTAGTCATGGAAGCACGTTATACCCCTCTAGCTTTAATAACACAACAAAATGTCATGGCCCAGAATTATGGGCAATGTATGCCCCAATTTGATAGCACTAGGCCTATCACATCACAACGATGCATATATAAGATGAATGACTTCTCAGATTTGGAAGAGTTAATGATGATGATGTGAAAATGAGGCAGGGGAATTTAGAAAATGGTTCAAGGGATTGCCAACACGTAGTATTGCAAATCTAGGAAAAATTCACTAAAGTTTCCTTTGAATATGGGAAGTAAAAAGAACCCTCTTCAGATCCTGGCATAATATGAGAGTCTAAGGAGAGGTCCCAAAGAAATAGTTTATGATTATTTCACTAGATTTAACAATGTTACAATTATATTCGAGCAACAATAAAACCTCCACCAGGACTAGCATTAATCCTTTTTCCAAATGGATTTGATGTCAATATGGCTTATCAATTGAGAGAGAGAAATCCTTTTACCCTAGAATAAATGTAAGGAAATTTTGTTAGTGTAGAAGAAAATTTGTTAGCCAAAAGAGCAAAGTTAAAGGCTAAAAGAAGGGTGACCATCAAAGAAGAACCTTCTTCTTCTTCATCTGATGCAAAGTTACACACCTTAGTTAAACACATGGAAAGGAATATGGAAAGGATGAGTTTGACTTATAGAGCACCACCAATAGAACTTCAAGTGATTTCACAGATCATAAATCCTAACTTTAGTAGGAATATGCCCCAAATTAAACAAAGAGAGCAAAGAGCCCTAGATCAACAACAAATTAGACCTCCCTTCTAGGAGAATTATGCAGATGAAGAAATTGAGATAGAATATCACCCTGAAGAGAACTAGATTAATCTTTTTGGGGAAGGATAAATAGACAATATTTTCTTAACCAAGGAGGAACAAGATCTGTTCTTGTTATCACAGCTAGAATTCATCCCTACAGAATCAAATGATTATAAAAATGATATCAAAGTGCTATTATGGAAGTACACAAATAGTATAATTTTATAAGCAAGAAGGTTGCAGCAAACTCTCCTAAGAAAATTCAGATTGATACACCTTCCACTAGCTAGACAAAGGATGACTCCCTAAAAGAGGTTTCTCAAAAACAAGATGTAAGTATTAAAGAAGTAGATAAACCTCAAACTTCTTTCAGTATTGAAAATGAATTAGCCAAGGTCAAAATTTCTATTCCTTTGACATAATTGATTAACAAGAATGTGTATAGAACTCAAGTCATGAAGGCACTAAAGATAGGGGAGGGAACAAACACAGTTAACTTAAGTGATGACCAACCTAAATTATTATTTGGACCTGAAGTTGAAGGGAAGTCATAGGATGGTAATGTGCCACCATTCTATGTCAGTCTAAACATTCATGACTACATTTTGCACAATTTCATGCTTGATTCTGGTGCTTCGCACAATCTCATGCCTAGAGTCATTATGGAAAATCTAGGATTAGATATAACAAGGCCCTATAAAGATATTTACTCTTTTGATTCTAACAAAGTAAGATGCTTAGGTCTCATCAAGGATTTATGTGTGACTTTGGCCCAAATCCCAGTAAAGAGTGTGGTTATGGATATTGTAGTGGTTGATATACCTCCCAAATATGGAATGCTATTATCAAGATCTTGGGGGTCAAAGTTACAGGGTACCTCATAGGTGGACATGAGATATGCAACCATTAGTATCTTTGGTCAACATAGGAGGTTGTATACGGAAGCATTAATGAAATATATGGTAAGAAGCCAAGAAAAACCTAATAACTACCCACTTTATTCTGTACATTTAGACATGGATTATTTCATTCTCTATGATAATATATGTGTAGAAGAAGAAGTATCAGATATGGAAAGTAAATCAAGCAAAACTGAAGATTTGAAATAAAATACTGGAACAGAATATGAACAGGATTAAGCCCTGTGGAATAAGGATTTCGATGGGATAGTCAGTAAGGAAGGAGAAAGGGCAGGGGTTTGGGTCTTAAAATAAAAAACCAGGCATAGCAAAGGGATATTCTTACAAGGTTAATTTTCAATGCACCAACAATATAGTTGAGTATGGAGCGCCTATTTTAGGATTTCAGCTTTTTAAGAGGTCATGAACTAAAATTATTTCTTTACATGGTGATTGAGAACTCATCATTAATCAAATTAAAGGTGATTACTTTACCAAAGATGGTAAAGCTTTCCATGCCTTTACCTCCTGAAGAAAAACAGAAGTACATTGATTTATTGAAAGAATATTCTAATGTGTTTGCATGGGGATATGAAGATCTAAATGCATATGATACCAACATTATTCAACATACTATTCCCATCATAGAGGACCATAAACTTTTCAAACATAAATTAAGGTACCCTTAATAGAAAAACATGTTAGGAAACTTTTTGATGCCAAAATCATTGTACCCTTGAGGTTTTCAAAATGGCTATCAAATCTGATGCTAATGAGGAAAAAGATAAGAGAAATAAGATTATGTGTGGATTTCATAAACCTAAACAAATTTTCTCTCAAAGATAACTACCCTTTACCAAAAATGGATCATATTTTACAGAAGGTAGTTGTTTCTAGCAAAATTTCTTTGCTTGACGGTTTTTGAGGTTACAAACAAAATCTTGTGCATACAAATGATCAACACAAAACAACTTTCACAACACCATGGGGAACCTTAAAGTACATGAAGATGCCCTTTGGGCTTCTGAAAGTGGGTAACATAGTTACCGATCAAACGAGAAAATTACCTAGTACCCGTTTTTTGAGGTAGCAAAAAATCACTTTATTTTAAAAAATGGTGATTCAAAATACACGTTTTTTTTTTAGCATATTTTTGGCACTTTAATTTTTTTTATGTATCAATTATGAACAATTTTTTTAAATGTTAGTGATTTTCATATTGATTTTGAAAAGTGTTGATACAACATCAACACATTTTTTTAGAGGTCTTATTTTTGACACTTTAAATTTTTTATGTATCAAGTGTGAACAATTTTTTTTTGTTAGTGATTTTCATCTTGACTTTGAAAAGTGCTGATGAGCACTAACCATTTTTGTTTAGAGGGCTTATTTTTTACACTTTAAATTTTCTACTGATTTTTTTTTTAATGCTGGTGATTTTCATGTTGGTTAAAAAAAAAAAAAACATGACAAATAAATATCAAATACAAAAAGATATATATATAAAGAAAACAAAAAACAAAAAAACTGTAAAAATATAAAAATAAAAAGTAAATTGACCTGTAAAAATAAAAATAAAAAATTGAAAAAAAATTAAAGGAATAAATATATATATATATATATATATATATATATATATATATATGACTTTTTTTAAATAGATAATTTAAATAAAAAAAAATTAAACCCGAAAAAATGATCTAAAGCCATTTTTTAAATTAAAAAATTAAAAATTAAAACTACAAACGTCATTAGGAAAAAAATAAATAAATGTATCGAAAAAAAAGAGTAAAGAGAAGATAAAATTTAAAAAAAAAAAAAAAAAAAAAAAAAAAATCAATGAAAAATATATAAATTAAATAATTTAAATATTTTTAATAAAAAAAATAAAATTAAGAATTCTTTTTTTAAATTAAAATTATAAAAATTAAAAAATAACATAAAATAAAATTAAAAGAAAATAAAAAATTAAATAAAAAGAAAACATACAGAAAATAATAAAAATAAAAAAATATATTAAACAAAAAAAAAACTCTCCCTCCCCCCGCCCATGCCACTAGCGGCCCCATGGGCGCTAGCTGGGGGCTTGGGTGGGTAGGGATGGGTAGGTGGGTAGGGGAGGAGGGTGAGGGAGAGGGTAGGCACAGGTGGCGTGGAGAGGGGAGGTGGGGGAGAGAGGGGCTTCGGCTGGAGCGAGGGAGGGCGAGGGGAGAGGGGAGGAGGGGAGGGGACGTGGGGTGTGGTAGGGAGCGAGGGGAGCGGGGAGCGAGATGAGAGAGGGAGTTGGCGGGGGGGGATTTCTTTTTCTTCAATATATTTTTTTTTAATTTAAAAAAAAAAATTAATGTTTTTTTCCTTTTTTCTTTTTTATAATTTAAATTTTTAAATTTTTCTTTTATTTTTTTTAATTTAATTTATTTATTTATTTTTTAAATTGTTTTTTATTTTTATTTATTTTTTTAGTAATTATTTAAATTTTTGTTTTTAAATGATGTTTTTATTTATTTTTTTATTTTTAACTTAAAAAAATGGTTTTTTTTTGTTTCTTAAATTATATATATTTTTAAATTTTTTGTTTATATATATATATATATACTTTTTGTTTTATTTATTTTTTCTTTTATTTGAATTTTTCATTTTTACAAGTTAACTTTGATTTTATTTTTCATTTTTATTGTTTTATATATATATATATATATATATATATATATATATATATATATATATATATATATATATATATATATAATTTTGTAAGGTGCATGTCGATGTTTATCTAGCAACCTGATCCAATTATGTGCAATTTGATAGTTTTTTTTTTTTTTTTGTTATAATGAATCGAGTCTACCACATAATGTGTTAATTTCATGGTTGGTCTTTACGTTTTAATTACAATGGGTTGAGCTCACCTACATTGTGTGTCAATTTGTTAGTTGATTTTTATTTTATTTTTGCAATGTATCAAGTTGTCTTAGGCTAATATTTTAAAATCGCTATACATCTAGCATTTAAGAAAAATTACTCTTGGTATAATAACTCTTTCATTCAGGTTTTCATTTTTAAATTTTTTTTAGTCATAAAATTTTTCCATAATGTCATGTTTGAAATATTTTGAAAACTTAAGATTGTTTTGTAGTCATAATCTATGGTTTTAATTCCATGGTTGAAAAATTGTCAAGCTTTTAATGTTTTTCTAAGTCGTGATATTTTATCTTTAATGCTATGGTTGAAAATAGTTATACATGTTTTTCTTAGCACCATGCTTGAAAATTGTTGGAATTTTAAAGTTTTCCAAAGAAGTGATATTTTAAATTTAATGTCATGCTTAAAAATCATTGGATTTTTAAGGCTTTTCAAACACATGATATTTTATCTTTAATGTCATGCTTGAAAATCTTTGGAAATTTAAAGTTTTTCAGAGTCATGATATTTTATTTTTAACGCCATTATTAAAAAACTATTGAAAATGTACCCTGAAAAAAGAAGAAGAAGAAGATGTTATTCTGGCATCAACACTTTTCGATTTCAAGGTATTTATTGCACCAAACAAAATGCCTTTTATTGTTTTTACTGTTATTTTTAAAAATTATTCAAAATTCACTCTGAAAAAAATGGTGATGCAAAATCAACACTTTTTATTTTTTGGTTGTCTTTTCATGTTTTTTTTTGGATTTTTAGGCTCGAGTACCCGTTTTGAGGTAATAATTCTCGTTTGATTGGTAACTATGTTGGGTGCCACTTTCTAAATAGTAATGGACACTTCTTTCGTAGATGAGAATGATAGATTTATTGTAATATATCTAGATGACATCACCATGTTCTCCAAAATTGATGAGGATCATCTGTTTCATTTAAGAATAGTTTTTGAGAAATGTAGGAAATATGGTATTTCCTTGAATCCCAAGAAGTATTTGTTTGGTTTAGAAGAAGGTAAACTACTTGGTCACATAATTTCAAAATATGGTATCCGAATTGATCCAAGTAGAATTGAAGTTATTATGAAAATTGATCCACCTAGGAACAAAAAATAAGTGCAGTATTTTATTGGTAGAATAAATTTTCTAAGAAGGTTTATTCCAAATTTAGTTGAGATTTTAAGAGCTATTACAAACATGTTGAAGAAGGAAAATGAGATGAAATGGAATGTTGAAGCCAAAAGATCATTCAGTGATGTGAAGACAACCTTGACCTATTCTCTTCTTCTAATTAACCCAGATTACACTAAAGATTTCATTATTTTTTCCTTTGCCTTGGAACATACTATTGTAGCAACATTATTATAGAAAAAACAAGGAGGGGCATGAACAACCTATAGAATTTTTGAGAAGAGCTTTAAGAGATGCTTCGTTGAAGTATAATATCATGGAAAACCAAGATTTTGCTTTAGTAAAGGCCTTGAAAGTTTTCAGAGTGTATGTATTACATTCTCACATAATCGCTTATGTTCCAAGTGTAGTAGTAAAGGACATACTCACTCAGATTGACCAAGATGGAAGAAGAGGTAAATGGATAACAGTAATATTGGAGTATGACATGGAAATAAATCCTAAAAGACTTAAAAAAGGTCAAATTAGCCAAATTAATCGTTGAGTCAAAATTTCATGCACTAGACATAAATTTTGTAGTTTCCCTTGATAAACAATAGGATTTGGCGACTCCTGTTATAGACATTTTTGTGCCTTACAGCTCTAAGCATGAAATGTCCATAATCCAAGGGATCCAAAGTCCCTAAAAGTGTTGTTCCTACCCCTAGAGGAACAAGGTCAACCAATTACAGCTTCTCCCAGAAGTTTTCCGCCAGAAACTACTCAGAATCAGTCAAATCAAGATCATTTCAGCTGCTCCACTAGCTACCTGCGTTGCATAGCACCCCAGTACACTAGCTAGGTGCGTTGCAACGCACCTAAATGCACTACCAGGGTGTGCTGAGTGGGAAATGACAAATGGCAGTGTCATTCCGCGAGGTGGACAGACAATGGAAGCTTCCAGAATCTTCCTCAATGACACTTGCCTCACTGAGTTCGACCAAGGATGAGTAAGAGGCTCTCAGTCTCCATGTGGAAGCAAGAACTGACAGAGAGAAGCCACAAGTCAAATCATAAGCTGACTCATCCTCTCTGCTTACATCTATATATGGATCCCTCATCCCAGAGATCCAGAGGCTGGAATTTTGTACTTTGCAGAGAATTGCTGTTGGTTTTGAGATTGAGATTAGTGCATTGGGTGATTTATGCTTTGTTGGAGGTGAAGAAGGGATTCCTTTGCTGGGAGGTAGATGCTGGATCGGGACTCACTTGGTTGTATCTCCTCCTAGATCTTCTTGTTATATCAATAAAACTATTTGAGTTTCTCCTACATGCTTGTGTATCAATGATGTTTTGTTATATTTGCATGTTTAGCTTAAATCTGATCCTAAGCTATTTATGAATGTAAATCTATGTCTTTGTGTAGTTTTCCTCTTCTGTGATCTTGCAGGAACTTGGTGAAGCTGGGAAAGTAAGGGAGAAGGTAGCTGGAAGCTGTCAAAGAGGAGAGCGATTGGATCAACGAACTAGCGCAAGACACAGGTTAGTTCATCCTCTTCCTCTTCGTTTACATTTCATAAAGAAGAATACGAAAGTAGTTTTCCTTGTTTGTTGCTAAGGCACTGTCACACCTTAGAGTGGGATAGGGGCATTCTGAGTAGATACTTTTCCCAACAACAACTCCACAGGTATCAAAAAATTTTGTTACTTCTCCTTGGTATGAAAATGTTGTGTATGTTTTTTATAATTTACAAGCTCCACTTGGTTTGACAAAAACCAAGGCAAGATTTCTCAAACTGAAAGTTGTAAAGTTTTACATTTTAGATCAAGCTTTGTATTCGAAGGATGTTGGAGGTATTTTATTAAATTGTTTATTGAAGGATGAAGCATATAATATCATGGAGGAATTTCATCAAGGTGATTGCGAAGGACATCTTTACTGGAAAACCAAAAAGAAAAAAACCTTGAGAGTTGGTTTTTACTAGCCTAATTTTGTTTACTGACATTCATAAAAAGGTTTCAACTTGTCATCAATGTAATATTTTTGAAGGAAAAAGAAAACTCTTACCTTTACCTCTAAAACCTATCATAGTGTAGGTGCCTTTCCAGTAGTGGGGTTTGGATTTTATAGGAGAAATTCATCCAAGTTATTCAGCTCAACGCAAGTGGATCCTGACAGCAATAGACTACTTCACCAAAAGGATAGAAGCAGTCCCAACTAGATAAGCTACATATTTTGTAATCATACAATTCATTGAAGGTAATATTCTCTCCATGTTTGGTAGTCTCCACAAAATTATCACAAATAATGTTGTTGCTTTCAGTTCTAAAAGGATGATTGAGTTTTGCAACAAATATCATATATTAGGACATTCTACTACCTATTATCCTTAGGGAAATGGGTTAGTAGAATCTTCCAATAAGATCCTAATCAACATCATTAAAATGTTACTACGGGAAACCAATAAATCCTAGCACAAGAAATCGGTACATTCTCTATGGGATGCTAAGATAAGGGAAAATAAGCCAATTGGTTTGTCACCTTTCCAATTGGTTTATGGAATAGATGCAGTTTTTCCCGCTTCCCTAGGAATTCCGATACTAAAATTGTTGCAGGAAATAGAAGGAGAACCTAAAGATGCCCAGAGAAGGATCGACCAAATAATACATTTGCAGCAAACCAGATAATAATTCTACAACAATACACAGGTGGTTCGGGATAAAATCTAGAGAATTCATGATAAGACAGTCAAAGAAAATTATTTCCAGCTAAATGACCTTGTTTTAAAGTGGGATGCCAAAAATGAGGAGAAATGAAAACACAAAAAGTTTGACAGTTTATGGAAAGGCCCTTACAAGATTGGAGCTATCCATGGAACCAATGAATTTCTATTAGAGGATGTAAGTGGAGAAACACTATTAGGAGGACCTGTTAATGGCAGGTTTCTCAAACACTACTTCATCTAAGTTCAACTAATCACAAAATACATCATTGTATATATCATCTTATTATTCCAATTACTGCAGGTGTGGGTGGTTGTCATCATAAATTGAAGCCCAGAGTGAAGGCCCTAAGTTTCATATGAATTGATTCTATATCCATGATTTCCAATGTACAGATGTTAGTCTTAGTTTTTTAATGATGAAGTAATTTCCTAATGGAGAAATCTATTGATCTACGGTGTTCTTGACACCTCACAAGGAAGGTGTCATCCCTATTGGAGCCAATGTTAGGGTCCTATAAATATAGGAGTCTTGTATAATTAATAAGTTATTCATCCCACTGGGATATTGTAAGAAAATTATTTTCAGTTTAAATTTGTTTATCTTATAAAAGAAAAGGAAAAAATAGGAAAAAGAAAAAGAAAAGACAAAAAAATAAAAAAATGGAAAAAATAAAGAAAACTGAAAAGAAAATAAAATGGGACAAAAAATGTATATATAAGAAAAATAAAAAAATAGATCCCAAAGTATGGGCGTGCAAGTGTAAATGCCGCCAAAATAATTTTATTGTAATTTTTAATTTTCAAATAAAAGGCAGAAAGTATATGACTAGATTGTTTGTCGTTTTTCGATAAAGTTGTCATGCCTTTCAACAATTTTGATAACCCCTACCCATATCAACATGGGAGATGGATTTCAGACCCCCCTACACTATTGCCCCTACATCATGCATTGAATCCTAGGCCTTTTTGGGGGGTCGTTTCCATTTACCATTTAGTGCTCCTACCCTGCCCTCCCTTGGAAAACTTCCTCCCTGGTCTTCACTTCATCGTCACCTTCACGCCTTTTTCCTCGGCATCCATTTATCATCCCTTCCACCAATCAACTGGACTCACACACCTCCCGCCATCCATGCCATTCCATCGTTACCTTTCAAATCACCGGCCAATCCATAAAAAAATGTTATACATCAATTTCCTCCCGCCAACGGATCTGTTATGAATAAATTCTTCACTGTCAAAAATGGTAACAATTATGTTATAACACATATTCCTCCATCTATAAAACTATGTCAGACACTGGGAGATGTTTCCCTTTCAATTTTTTTTTAATTTACAGGTTAGGATCAAGCCATTATCAAGTTACCAGTGTGAACCTGCGAATCAATTCCTCTGTGCAACTTCAGATGATCAAGTTACTTGGTAGTTATGCTCTTTAAATATCTTGTGGAATCCCTTGTTCATCGTTTTTCCCTATCTAAATCCATGATTCTCCTTAATTGTTCCTCTATAATTCAAAATGTATTTGCATAAGGGAAAAGGAAAAATGCCTAAAGAAGATCCCTTAGTACCCCCTACCCTTGATCTTCATAGAAATCCATTGATAGATACCCAATACAAAATTGCTGAGACGCAGTGTGAACTCATCCTCTATGATCTTCACAATTGGGCTAAACAACAATATGTGGACCAAAGTGATGATTTGAGAATATTGGAGTCCTTCCTTACCTATTTTACCTTTCCCCAAACTCATTTCTTCTCTGAATTCTCTACCTGGTATCATTTGTGATACCTCCCAAGCATAAAAGAAGTGATTGCTCAAAATAATGAGGTCCTCTTTTCCATTTTCCCAGAGGGAATTTTCCAAGCCTTGGCGATACAACCCCATACATCCCTACATCCATTGTATACTAATGCACTGATGGAATTGTAAAAGAAGCCTACTTTCCCCCAAGGAGCTCACAGTTTTGAATGCTTTTCACCAGAAAATGTTGAATTGCCCTGGACAAACCCACTGTATTCTTCCTCTATCTTCCCAGAAATATCAAGACAAGTGATCACTATTGTTGCTAGGTTTTTAGGTCATCATACAGACCAGTGGGTTGATGAATTACTTTTAGGAGTTTTACCAATTTCTAAAATTGGTCAGAAGCCTTCACTTCCGTTCAATTATAGTCAGTATTTGTCAGATGTCATGCATGGTTTTTACATTTCAAAGCTGAGGGGGTGTTCAAACACCAATCAATATTGGTTTATCCATGTTATTTTACCAAGTAGATAGGTTCAAATTTCAACTACAGAAGATGGATGAACAAGGTAACCCAATGTTAATTATTCACTGGACATCTCTTGTAAGAAAGAATACAAAAGAATATACATATGCATATTTTGTAAATAAATTACTCTACACTTCCTTATGTCTACTATGCAACAATATCATACCAAGAATATTTCTAGAAATTAAGAAAAAATTTCACCTCTTAAAGTAGTCAAAGCTTAGAGACTGTTATTTATACCAAAATTACACAGAGATCAGAATCTATGGGTGTGAACTTCCTCCCTACAAATCAACAGTCTTCGTGCCAGTAACGACTTTCGCTTTAAAATATGTTAGACATATACTGAACATGGATGAATTAAACTTTGTGTCAAATCAGAAGAAAGCACAGTTCAACCTAAAGGCACAGGTATGCCCTTAAATTGTAAATAGTAGAGCAACAACTATAGAAGTGGAAGCGGTTTTAAAATAGAGGAAATTCAAACCTGTCTTCCCATGGTCCTATTATCCTTTGGGGGTAATTTCTAAACTGAGGGTTGAATAGAAAATAACTCCATATGCACACACACCTAGGCCAAAAATAGAACAATATGCTAACCAAGGACAGTGTGCAGAAAACACATTGCAGGAGACTCGAGGGCGGTTGTTTAGTCAGTCTTCATTAAAAACTCCTATCTCTAAAGACAAACAAATAAAAAGGCCGAGAGAAAGCATGTCCCCCATAGTCTCAAAAGCTCAGGTTGCATATTTTCTTTTATTCAAGAGAAGGAAGAAGGATCCATAGGCCACTACCAAATTTAATAGCAAGACTAATGCTCAGGTGATCACCATTCAAGAAGAATCTTAAGAAGAAAGGGATGTAAAGGAGAAAACTACTTTGTTTTTGACATGCACTCCTACCACCTCTCTCCCATATGTGGAAGAGACAACCGAGACTCCTATCTATTCTACCTCTTAGGTTCCACCAAATCCAAGTATTGTTACAAGGTACAGGGAGATCAAACTGAAAAATGAAGCTTTAAAAGATTCAACATACTTAGAATTTTGGAAACAAACTGCCACCACTCAACACAGGTTGTTGTCTACATTTGCGTCAGAAAAAGGGTAGTTTCAAATGGCCTTTTTGGAGCCCAAAGTGTCAGCCCCCAGAGATGTAGAAGATTATAACGCCTCCATATTTTCAGTTGATAATAACAAAGTTCATGAAATTGATTTGCATAAGAAGGTAGGTGGGATGATATACTTAACTTCAACCCACTTAGCTATGGATGCTTCTAAATTGTAGGTTTCTTTAAATAATATGCATTCACGGTTGAATATTGAAAGAATTGCTTCCCTAACAAAAGATACCAGAATCAAGACTTTGGAATATTTAGTTATTAAACTAGGAATTGATCCTAGTGATGTCAAGGAAGTAGAGGAGTTAATCAAAAGAAAGAATTTCAGCATTCAAGCTCTCAGGAAACAACTCAAACTTCCAACTACACAACACCCGCAAGCTATGGAAGTCACTAGTTTGGAGATGGAGAAAGAGAAGTTATTCACAATAGTAGTGGAATAAAATTCTCAAATCCAGAAAATGGAATAGGACATAGAAGTATTACTGAAATAAAAAGAGAAATGGGAGGTAGCAAGAACATCAACAATATGTACTATAACTCAACTAACAACACAAGCATCAATTTCAAGTTTGTTAGAAAAATTATCTCAAGCCTTGGGAGAATGATCACTGACAAATAAAGAAGTGGATAAATTGACAACATCACTTAGAAAGATGGAAGAAGACAATATTAAGGCATACAATGCATACTTGACAAAATTGCAAAAGTATTTCAAATTGGTTCAGCAGATTCAAAAGTATGAATATTAATCTATCATTACTTAGATGTTTGCAGAAGTCAAACATAGCATTTGGCACAATATGAATGCCAATGTTACTAAGTTGTGGCCATTAATTCAAATAATTTTTGAACAAGAGGAACCGGTCCAGAGAGTTAAAGAAATAGTGGAAAAAATAAAATTTGATATTGAGCATAGGAGAAAAGAAGCACGAAAAATCACAAGAGTGTTGGATTCCCAAAAATGAGATGAGCATGAGGAGATGAACATTCAGGACATGACAAGCATAGTGATGGAAGTCAAAAGAGTTTTGACTAAGAAAAATATGATGGTGCAGTTGGAGAATAAGTGTAAAGAACTCAAGCTACATGTCAGAAGATGTAACAAGAAGTTTGCTTTGTTGCAAGAGAAAGGACTTCCAACTCTCAGAAATCCTAATGGAAAATTGATTCCATTAGAAAATTACCAGGAACAGTTATGCAACATACTTGTGGATGCATCTAAGTTTGCAAAGGAAAAGGTAGCTATCAATGGAGAAGCCTTTCTGGAAGGCATGCAGTTTGATTTAAGCATACAACATGAGATTCATCATTTGTTTTTTAATAAGCCAACTTTTCAAACTTACATTGAGGTAGATGAAAGGTTTAGAAACATGATGAATTTTTCTATCTCAGGTGAAGAATTATGGGACCAATTATTGAAGTTGGTTGAATAAGGATAAACAAAAGACCTACAATTTTGGAACAAAACAAAAATAAGGAATATGAAAATAGCCACAGTCAGTAGCATATTTCCTTAAAATTTTCAACAAACAGCTGAATTTGTCAGAACTTCTATTTTCTAGTTTTGTTCTAGAAATATATGTAATTTTGTTAGATGCTATTTTGTAATCAATTCATTTTTTGAATATGAAGTTAGTTCAATAGCAAGTCTATAAATATTTTGTTATAAGACCTAGAAATGGTGGAACTTGTATGAAGAAAAGAATTTTACATTGATGTAAGCCATGGATTGTACTCAAAGTGATAGATTTACAAAAATAAAGAGAGTTTTTTCTATGATTCCTATTTCAAACAATTGGTGATGTGTTTTCTTATGTAAAATTGTTTCATTTTCTCAGTTTCGATATGTTTTTCCCTATTTATTGTTGCAAGAATATTAAGGGCTGAATTTTCTTAAGTGTACTTTGCTTTGGCCTGTTAGAAATATCCATGCTTTATTTTTTACTTTAAATATAGAATTCATCTCATTATGCTCTATATTTAATTGAAATTAAATCATATTCATCCTATTCACCCCACAAACACTCTATAAGATCCAAAAGTTTGTCTATCCTGCCCTATTGCAACTACTATGTTATTTTTATAATTGATTACCCAAAACTTTATGACTCCATGCCCAATAGACTTTTCCATCATCTCTCAACCAAAATTTTGAAAAACCCTACTCAAATTTAAATAACTATCCTATGATCTATAGGCATTTTGAATAATATGACACTTATTCACATAGATTATCCCGATTATACACTATTACGGAATACATGCATAATACATAACCTCCTCTATGTTGATCATCAATTTAGCAGCATTAAAAACAATGAAACATCAATCACATGCGCACATTAACACAGTATGTAACCCGGGGAAAGCATACAGCTAAAAACCCCACACTATCTGTATATTATAATGATTGAGAACATGTAACAATACATAGTACAATACTCCTCACAAGTACTCAGTACTATCTCCACCTGTTACACACAAAACTAACTCAGATCCGAACAAGTCACAGGTTCAAATCTCCACTGCTGCTTTGCCTGCCTCCACTGTGCAATCTTGCGAGAGAATGAATGATGAATGGCTGATCCAAACTCCTATTTACCTTGGATGATCCAAAATCACGTGAGCACAAGCTATAATTGCTTTGGTATTGGCCCACACTGCGCAATCCTCATTGGCATTACTCAATCCCATGCATGTGCAAAATCTCATGGACAACTGATAGTCACAACTCACCCTTTCACTTACCTCTAACACTTGTCTCTGTTGAATTGTCCATGCACTGAGTTAACTGATGTATTCTTTAGTTTCTTTATGAGTTAATCATTTGTGAATTAATTGACAATCAATTCACGCAACTCATCACTAGTGTATTCTTCAGTTAGACTAAATACAACTAGTTCAGCTAAGTCAAACTGAACACAACTCCATCAACTCCACATCCAACTCCACAGAACTCACCTGCATGAGTTCTAACTAAAGTCCTCCATGCAATAGCTCAACTAACACATAAGAAACCACGTGATTCCTTTTTTCAGTTGAATGTGCCACATCCGTAGCTCAAACTGAAGTGCTCCAAGAGAATAAGATAATGTTTAGAGTCCAAATATTACTAAGGGCTAATAATATTTGACTGTTTCTATTTTTAGCTAGGCAGTCTAAAAATAGATTCTGATCACTCTGCTATGAACCAAAAATAGAAGTCCATCTATTTTTCCCAACATGACCAATCATCCATTAACAGCATCCTGCAAATCATAGACCATGATCGATATGTCTAAAAATAGACTTTGCGCCAAAAATAGTTTGCGGGCCCACTTAGTGAAGGCAACTTCTTTCCACTAAGCTCCATCATCTTGTTGCATTTTCAACACTCCCTTTCAACAAAATATGGATTATCTGCAACCCCTATCCTGCCACTCTGGAATTTTCTGCATGCAACACATTTCCCGATCCACTTGCTCCAACAACACTTGGAACAAAAAACACTCCCAACTGACCACTCTGTTGGGCTAGGAACATACTCTAATGTTGAAGCTCTACCTGCTGCTGACAAGTGCTCCCTCTCTGACATCTGCGCTACTACAACATCTCCATGCATCTCGCACCATTGCACACTTCTCTGTGCCACCTAGCACTGTGCAAAACACTTGTGCCTCTTGCATTGCTACAACCTGCTAGCTATGTGCTGTCCTGGGATTCCCTAAACTATCGCTCTCTATGCCGCTCCATCGACATCTGTCTCTACCCAATCAGCTAGTTCTTGCTACTCCACATCGGGGCTCCTATAGCAAGGTCTCATCCAAGAGGTTGGGTACCTCAAGGATCCTGCCCCTCCTCCTTGGGACGATCAATCCACATCACCCCACCTCCTACCTGGAGATATGGCTGCATGTGATCCCTCAGCCCACCTGGCTCAAAGTTTCCTCCTACTAGAGGTCTCTGCATGAGTAGATGTCTCTACTCGATATCCTCTCAGCTTCCCTTGTTGTGGCTGCTCCACAACCTCCTGAACCTGCTGCACCAATCATGGCTCCTCCACAATCGTCTGAGACTTCTTCTGGCTTTGCATGTTGAGAGGTAATATACGCTCCCTCTCAAACACCAAGTCTCCATTAGTTGCCTCGCTGCTCAAGACTTTGCATGCATCTACATGCAATTGATAAAGGTTCCTGACTCGAACCCCTATCTTCTAGGTTTCTCCAATTGTGTTGCTACGCAGGAAAGCCTTTCCCTTGCTGAAGACAACATCATATCCCTTGTATTCTAACATCGCCACAGAGATAAGATTCTTCTTCAATCCTGGAAAATGCATCACTTCCTTCAATCTGAAGGGTTTACCAGACTCCCTCTCAAAGGAAATGGTACCGATACTGGTCGCATTATATCTACCATCATCTCTCATCTCGATGTGCACTCCAAGATCTTTCTCATCTAGATCAGAAAACAAATCGCGATCTTCTGTCATGTGAGAAGACACACCACTATCCAATAACCATACCGATCCCATCAAACTTGATACCAAGCATGCGATCAGTGAAAAATCCAGCTCAAACTGCGAGGCTAAGGCCTCTCCCGCTGCAGATCCAACATCTTGCTTATTTTTCTTCTTCTGTGGACAATCTGTGGCATATCCATTCTCAGCTTTGATGTTTCTGATTTTATCCTTGAGTGCCGTTCCACTAGCTCAAAAACTCAACCGCTTCTGATCTAAAATTCGTGAGAACAAAGTATTTCCCGTACAGAGATTGACTGTATGAGATTTTACTAGATATCTCACCTTCCAAAGGAAGAATGAATCTAGAAGCTACCTGGCCCGATTACAGACTCTGCCCAAAGAAATAAAATGTAAACGCTTTCTAAATAATAGATCTGATGATCAATCCTCGCTTTGATATCCTGTAGAACTTTTTCTACAAATCAACCAGCTCTGATACCATGCAGAAACTTTTTCTACAAATCAGCTAGCTCTGATACCATGTAGAAATTTTGAATAATATGACACTTATTCACAGAGATTATCCCAATTATACACTATTGTGCAATACATGCATAATACATAACCTCCTCTACGTTGATCATCAATTTAGCAGCATTAAAAACAATGAAACATCAATCGCATGCACACATTAACACAGTATGTAACCCGGGGAAAGCATACAGCTGAAAACCCCACACTATCTGTATATTATAATGATTGAGAACATGTAACAATAAATGGTACAATACTCCTCACAAGTACTCAGTACTATTTCCACCTGTTACACACAAAACTAGCTCAGATCCGAACAAGTCACAGGTTCAAATCTCCACCTCTGCTTTGTCTGCCTCCATTGCACAATCCTGCAAGAGAATGCATGATGAATGGCTAATCCAAACTCCTATTTACCTTGGCTGATCCAAAATCACGTGAGCACAAGCTATAATTGCTTTTGTGTTGGCCCACACTGCGCAATCCTCATTGGCATTACTCAATCCCATGCATGTGCAAAATCTCATGGACAACTGATAGTCACAACTCACCCTTTCACTTACCTCTAACACCTGTCTCTGTTGAACTGTCCATGAACTGAGTTAACTGATGTATTCTTTAGTTTCTTTATGAGTTAATAATTTGTGAATTAATTAACAATCAATTCACACAACTCATCACTAGTGTATTCTTTAGTTAGACTAAATACAACTAGTTCAACTAAGTCAAACTGAACACAACTCCTTCAACTCCACATCCAACTCCATAGAACTCACATGCATGATTTCTAACTAAATTCTTCCATGCAATAGCTCAACTAACACATAATAAACCACGTGATTCCTTTTTTCAACTGCATGTGCCACATCCGTAGCTCAAACTGAAGTGCTCCAAGAGAATAAGATAATGTTTAGAGTCCAAATATTACTAAGGGCTAATAATATTTGACTATTTCTATTTTTAGCCCGGCAGTCTAAAAATAGACTCTGATCACTCCACTATGAACCAAAAATAGAAGTCCATCTATTTTTCCCAACATGACCAATCATCCATAAACACCATCCTGCAACTCATAGACCATGATCCATATGTCTAAAAATAGACATAGTCTAAAAATAGACTTTGCGCCAAAAATAGCCTACGAGCCCACTTAGTGAAGGCGAATTCTTTCCACTAAGCTCCATCATCTTGTTGCATTTTCAACAATATCTTAAAAATAGAAATATAAATCATACAAAGAGATCCCTCTCTAAAGCTAGAAGGGCTAGATCCGAACTTTAAAAGTGGTTTTGTGGTTAACTCTGGGTTTCTCTCCTGAGCCTAGGAAAATTACGGAGTGATAACACACTGGGATTGTTATCACTCCATAATTTTTAAGGTTGCAGAGTAAATTACAGAGGTAACCTTAGAACCACTTTGGAAACTAGGAATCCAACCCTTCCCATTTCAGAGAGGGATCTCTCTTTATGATTTAGCTTTGTTTTACTCATGATATTAGGCTAGTTATCATGTTCAAGTTTGGGTTTTTTGTGTTTTGGTTTTCAGACAGTGGAATTAATGTATTGGGAAATGGAGTCACAAGTTTAGATTGATCAAATGTAGAGTTTACATGGTAAACTTATGGGGCAGAGTCCTTAAAGCTCCATGGTCTGAAGGGGAGGAAAATATTTAAAGATCTAATTAAAAACAGAGAAGTTAAGAATTCTTCTTTTAATATTCAGTGGAAAACATAAAAATTGCTCATAATTCAGATACAAAGTGCACTTTTAAACAAATTATGTTCATACTCTTCTTAGAATAATTTAGATTTCAAAAACATAAATGAGAAACAATGAAAACATTTAACAGAGAAAGATGCACTTCCCCAATGAAATTGACACGAGAATCTTGTAATTCTTTCGCTGTATTACTAAAATATGATCAATGACAGCTCTGTGAGCTTATTTAAAACATAATTCCTTTCTTCAAAACTAATCCCAACACTAATACTTCGTTTTTTGAAGTATTTATACAAAAATAATTACAAAATATCTTGATTGAAAAAATCAAGATGGAATCTTATTAATGTCTAAACTGATTACACAATTAGAACAAAATAATAGGAATCTTCAAACTGTTGAATCCTGGACTTGTTTTTGAGGAAGAATGTTGGTGACTAGGCCTCAAAATCTGCTACATTGTTTTGACTTGTTGTTCAATTACGAATTACTCCAGTTATTCACACAATTTCTCCCACCTATCTTCACTTGGGATTCAAAACTTAATCAATTTCTTATACCTTTCATCCACATTTGTGTATTTCTTAAACATTGGCCTGGTGAAAAATAGGTGCCTAACCTCATGACTGATAAATAAATCAAAATATAAGGCCTCCATGAATTCCTTCCATGTGGTATGCCATTTGATCCCTACAAACGTTGATTTGTATTGGGCAATCCTACTTAATCTGTACTGGTAATCTATTAGGCTCACAAGCTCATTCTCTGCATTAATTAACTTTGGCAGACCTTTCCTGTTCAGCACCTGCAATGTCTTGTGGAATCTATCTATTTTGTATTCTAGTTTCTAGCATTTTTGATCCAGCTGATTCCTAAGAGTCATTTTGGTCTGTATCCTTTTCACCTTCATGATGGTCTATGTTCTATCCTAAATTCCCTTCTCCTATAGTTCTTCTCTACTCTTGGAATTCATAAATTTTATGATGGTTATAGCTTCCCCAGGTTTCTGCGCCAAGTCTATTTTAATTTGCCTGATCACCACTTGGGATTTAAACACTAACTCTTGTTGTTCAAAAATGATCTGTATGGAAGGCCATATTTCTGTGATGGCTTCACCGATTTCTGTCGGTATATTTTCTCTGGCTTGGGCCAGAGTTTGACCCATAATTGATTCACTATGCAACTACTCAATTTTTAGATTTAACTGATGGATTTTCTACAACTCTGCCACATAAAAATTATCAATTTTTAACTTTTGTTGTGACAAAGTCTTTAGCTGAACTCTTAACTTAATAATTTCCTGTACATGAATGGACAGACCGTCAATGGCACTCACCAATTCACTTGTTGAATCTGTTGTTGTTGCTAATGTAGATGCAGATTCTCATGGGGTTGTGGTCACTAAGATTGGGACTACTCTAAGCGGAACTATGGCCAATTGTGTTGCCTACTCTCTCTTTAAGCAGTTTCTCCAGTTCTACTTCCATGTCGCTGATCTGGCTATTTAGGTCGATTACTATCCTGAACATGTCTTATTTTTTCTTCTTCGTCTCTCCTAGCTCCTTGGCATGTGGATCCTTTGTGGTAAGAAGCTTTTATTGTTTACTCAAGGTTGTTATGTCATTATCCTTTTTCTTAAGAATTTCTTCAGCTACCTTGATATCTTTGGGATTATATCCCAACTTGATCACCAAGTCCTCCAGTGACTTGATTCTAGTATCCTTGGCTAAGGATGAAACCTTCTCTAACTTGAGCTGGGAATGTACATTATTTAGTGATACCTACGATTTAGAGGTAGACATCATAGTGTTAGTGAGTGTGGAATACATCATCTCACTTGCTTGTTTGTGCAGGTCCATCTGGACTATGGGATGAATATGTTGTGCATCAAAAGTGAACACAGATTCCTTGTAATCTCTAGGTGACCTGGGAGCTGGTACTTTGGCTTTGATAAGTTCTATCTGCATTTTTACCTTCTTTGAGTTGAATTCTGATAGTGATCTATCCTGAGATACAACAGCTTGTTTCCAGAACTACATATAAGTGGAGGCTATTAACATTTCATTCCTTTTCTTAATTGCCTTGTATTTGGAAAAACTCTTGTGCCAACAGTGTCTTAAACCAAATCGATTTTCTTTGGTATATTTGGAGGATATATGGAAGTAGATGAAGACGGTGATCCTATGAATATGTCCTCCTCTCTGTTAGACACACGAGGACATATCTTTACAATAGTCTTATGTTCTTCTGTGTCCTGCTGAAAAACAATTGGAGAGTTGGTTTTTGGCTTCTTTGTATAAACTAAGAAATCTTTTTCTCCTATTTCTATCACTGGGGAATATTATTCTTTTCTTCCTCTCTTCTCCTGTTTCTCTTTACATATGGGTGTTTGAGTGGTTTTAGTAGAGAGAACATGCTCTTTGAACTCTTGTAGTGTGTTTTGCACCCATTGAGTCTGGTTCATATACTGCTCGATTTCTTGTCGAGGAGTATGTGAATAAGGTGCGGTCTTTTGCTCCACCCTTAGCTTTGAGATAAATACAAAAGGGTCATAAGACCAAGTGAAACTCAATTTAAATTTCATTTTCTTCAACAAAAAATCAACTTCCTTACCAGCTCTTCTGGTATTGTAGACAAAATGTCCTACTCTGGATTTAATATTGAAATTTTCCTTCTTCTTGGCTGCCACAAAATGTAGATCATCCACATGAATCATCTACTGAATTTACTCTAATGAGAAAAGTCTCATATCCACAAATTTTGTCAATCTGTAAGGTGGAAACTCACACCCATATATCTGAATTTATGTGTAGGCCTGGTAGAATCATCTGAATGTCTTCGCCTATACTCAACTCCACATCACTATGTAGGAGAAATACCATTGTGTATAAGAACTAGTCCACAAAGTCTGTCAAAAAGAATTTTGTGGAATTCCTTATCACCAAGGATGTCCATTGTATGACTGACTAAGCATTACCCTACTCATCCATCTTCTGCAAGGTGAAATGGAATTTGTCTACTTGTTTATAAATAAGCAGGTACACTAAAAAAAAGGAGTAATTTAAAGCTCCCTCTATACAAAGTTTTATAAACTGATCATGTATATGTTGGCATTATGATTCTGGTTTGGCTATATGGTACATGTGTTGTACTTGATGGCAACTCACTCAAGTGGAAAAACTCAAAACTCTTTTCAGGCTCTTAAAATGATGGAAAATAAGAGGTTCGCAGGTGCATCATTCAAAAGTTGTGGACCCGCAGGTTCGCCATCCAGGGAGTGCGGACATACCCGCAGGTTCACCGTTCATAAGGTGCAGTCCCCCAGTTCACTCTCTCCAATGCAGAGAAGCGCACTCACGAGGGGTATCCTATGATTGGCCCTTGGTATTTAGCCCATCTTTTACGATCCTATCGTTTTGGCCCGTGGTATAGGATCTAATTTATTGAACCCTGGTTTGGATCCCTTGTATTAGTTTTTGATGGTTTTTGTCCCATGGTGTGGATAAGGGTTTGACTATAAAAAGGGGAAGGAGATCACTTGGCTGGTCACTTGCGAAAAATTGAATATCTTAATATCTGAAATTTTGGGTGTTTAGTTTTATAAAGCTAAGATCTAAATCAAGGAGAAATCTTAAGGTGAATCTATTGATAAGTTGTGAACTCTCAGGCGCATGATCAGATCTGTGGATCTGGCAGACTGTGGCACATTGGAGGATTGTTAATTTGGCCATAATCAGAGGTTCGCAGGCAATCCACGACGTAGGTGCGGGGGTACGCAGTTCAGGAGAAGACGCAGTGCGGGGGTACGCAGTGCATCAGAAGACGTAGTTCGAGGTACGCAGCACAGAAGGAAGCAAAGTGCGGAGATACACAGAGGCACAGAAGGAACAGTGAAGAGGTACGCAGTCTGACACACAGTGCAGTGTGTATCTGAGTTGAGGTACACAGTTCAACAAAAAGGGAAGTTGCGGTGGTACGTAGAGCAGCAGAAGGATGCAGTGCGGATCTACGCAGTTCAGGCACAAAAAGGCTGCGGATACCCGCAGGTTTATATTGGTGAAGTTGTAGATCTGTCTTGAAACGTTTATTGGTTGTCTTTTATCTATTGTTGCAGAGTTCTGGGTTTAGATTTCTGGTATTACTTTTCTGTTTACAACATTCTGAGTAGTTGGGTGATTCATTGATTGTATAAGGAGATTGGATGATTTGCATGTACTTGATGATTATTTGATCTTCTTGTATCCAGTCTGAAAATTAATGAAACATGTTCCTTAAAGATGTAGAAGAGCAAAGGGGGTTGTAGCTCCCTTCCAGGAGATACTGGAAAATGAGAGAGAGTTGTAGCTCTCTGCAGGTTGTAGCCTGCGTACTGGTAAAGGACTGCACCAGTACAAAATCCTTGTAAAAGAAGTTTCTAAATTGAAAGAAGATAGAGACATATTGCAGCAGGTGGTTTTCACCCACATTGGGTTTCCACCTTATATCTGGTGTTCTTTGGTGTGCTTATCTATTTTTCTGGTTCGTGTTCATTATTATATGGTACTGACATACAAACTAATGATTAATATCTAAAGAATGAATTAAAGTATGAATCTGGAAGGCATATTGAAAAGAATTTGATAATACTGATTCACCCCCCCTCTCAATATTATTTCCAACAATTGGTATCAGAGCCAAGTTCTTCATAAGAAGCTTGATCGCTTGAAGAAAGATCTTTCATGATGAGTAACTATGAGAGGGAAGCATCAATCAGGCCACCGATTTTTTATGGGACAAACTTCGTTTATTGGAAGGTAAGAGTTACTATCTATCTTCAATCTCTTGGTACAGAAGTCTGGGATATCATAGATACAGGGTATACTTTTCCTTCAGCAACTCCTACAGATCCGACTGAGAAGAAGAAATATGAAACAAATGCAAAGGCGGTCAATACTCTATTAGGATGCCTATCTCAATCAGAATTTGTCAAGGTAATGCAGTTTAAATCTGCAAAAGAGATATGGGACAAGATTGTTCTGAGCTATGAAGGAGATGATCAGGTAAAAAGAGCAAAACTTCAAACCCTCAGGATTCAGTATGAAAATATCAGGATGTATAATGATGAAAGTGTGGCTAACTATTTTCTTCGTGTAGATGAGATTGTTAATTGTATGAAAAATTTGGGTGAAGAAATAAAAGAGGCTGTTGTGGTTGAAAAAGTTCTAAGATCTTTGTCCCCTAGGTTTGAATCTAAAGTTTCTGCTATAGAAGAAAAAGAGAATCTACAAAGCCTTAAAATGTCACAGCTGCATGGAATTCTAATTGCTTATGAAATGAGGAAAGGAGGTCCATCAGACAAGAGAGAAGCTGCCTTCAAGGCTTTAGGCAAAGGTGAGTACTACGAGTCAGGACACGTGTCAGAAGAAGAAGAAGAATCAAATTTTGTCAGAAATCTTCAACGGGGTACTGGACGGTTCCAAGGTAAGTTACCTTTCAAATGCTTTGATTGTGGGAGAGTCGATCACTATGCTACCAAATGTCCTCATAAGGATAATATTGACAAAGGAAAGGAACCTGTTAGATGGAACAAGAAACAGAATGCAACTAAGAAAAGTTACTACACTCATGAAGACAGTGATGGCCTATCAAATAGTGACGAAGATGAACGAGGTAATGATTATAAACTTTTAATGGCCTTTGAAGATGATGATTACATGGATGCTATAGATGTGGATGACTTTTATGAAGAGATTTCTAGACTCAAGACATGTTTAGAAGAAAAGAATGTGATCATTGATACTCTGCAATTTCAACTTGATGAAAAAGAGAAATCTCTTGAGAATTTAGAATGTGAAATTGTTGGTCTTAGAAAAGAAATTGAGAAAACAAAGGTTCTTAATCTTAAGTATGTTAAAGGATCTGCAACTCTAGATGAGATTATCAATGTACATCGTTCTCCACTAATCAAGACAGGTCTAGGTTATAATGGAGAAACATCTCAAGCATCCACCTCAAAGAGTTATCTTGATGCAGCAAGGAGGAATGAGAAAAATCCCAATGGAGATCATCAGGTAAAGCAGGGATGAATTACATCAATGACAAACAGAGACTACCAGGTAAACCAGGGGCAATCCATCTTAAGGGTGAACAAAAGCTACAACCAGCCACAGGTAAAAACTTCTCAATTTTCTTCAAGAATGGATGACAATAGAAATTACAATCATTTGGCTGGTAGATTTGATAATTGCAGAAGTTTCTTCAATGGCCAATGTTTCTATTGCCATAACTTTTGTCACAAAGCAGCTCAATGTGTTGCCTATAAGACAATCATGACTAGAGAAGCTAAAAAAAAAAGAAGTATGACCGGGATTACGAAAAGGACCTATAACAATTTTTCGGCCCTTGAAAATGAAATTGAATGTTCTATTTGTAATAAATTTGGTCATGAAGATTATGAATGCAGGAGCAGGTTTTGGCAGACAAAGGAAGAAGCCTCAAGCACCCAAACATGGAGAATAAAGGAACCACAACCAGAAATATGTGGGATAGCTTTTTATGCAGAAGGATAGGAAAATCTATGGTACATCGATAGAGGATGTTCAAAGCATATGACAATTGATAAAGAAAAACTTGAACCATATAATGCTTTAGAAAAGGGTAAGAAAGTTTCTTTTGGAAATGATACCCCTGCAGCCATAAAAGGAAAAGGCACTGCTCACTTGAAAGAAAAGGTCAAAGCTAGAAATGTTTTGTATGTTGATGGCTTGAAGCATAATCTACTGAGTGTCAGTTAGATGTGCGATCAAGGAACCGAGGTAATATTTCGATCAAATGGATGTAGCGTTCGTGATCTTGATACTGGAAAAACAATTATCAAAGGCAAAAGAACTCCAAATAATCTATACATATTTGAAGAAGGACAACAACAATGCTATTTGAGCAAAGATGATGAACATTGGTTATGGCACCGGAGGTTGGGGCATCTAAGCTTTTCACAAATAAGGAAAGCATGCAAATACCAGGCAGTTCGTGGCCTTCTAGATATCAAAATTCCAGACAATACCATATGCAAATCATGTCAGTTTGGTAAGAAAACCAGAATTAACCTCCCTGAGAAGGAAGGATCAGCCAGCAGGCCTCTTGAACTAGTCCATATAGATGTATGTGGTCCATTTAGGTCAAGGTCACCTCGAGGAGAAGAATACTTTATATTATTCATTGATGACTTCTCCAGGATGGTTTGTTTGGGACTTATGAAACACAAGGATGAAGCATTCAAAAAATTCAAATCCTTCAAAGCCTTGGCTGAAAACGAATCAGATCACAAAATTAAGTGCCTCAGGTCCGACAGAGGTGGGGAGTTTACCTCAAATGAATTTTTTGATTTCTGTGAAGAACATGGAATAAGAAGGGAATTATCTACAGCTAGGACTCCTCAGCAAAATGGAGTGGTGGAAAGGATGAACAGAACGGTCCAACAAATGGCTCGTGCTATGCTTGATGAGTCTGGGACTCTCGCAACCTTCTGGGGTGAAGATGCATTTGCTACGGTTGTTATTCTCAACAAAATAAATGTCCGAGTGAACAGCACTCAAACTCCTCATGAGCTCTAGTATGGTGAGACTCCTTCGGTAAAGCATTTCAAAATTTTTGGGAGCAAATGCTATATCAAGAACACTGATGAATAGCTTGGAAAAATTGAATCTAGAGCAGATGAAGGCATTCTCCTTGGTTATTCTCCCCACAACAAAGCATATAAGTGTTACAATAAAAGACTTGTAAGAATTGTTGGCAGCATTGATGTAGTGGTTGATGAAAAAGGATACATCCCTAGGCAAATAAATCATGAAAATATCGAAGAGGATGAAGACTACTCTCCAAATCAGACAAATGATGAAGAAGAACCTCATGAGGCACCTGAGGAGCGAATAAGGATAGAAGAGAAGACTCCATCCAGGTACGTTCAAAAGAATCATCCAGAATCTCAGATTTTGGGGCAGAAAGAAGCAGGTGTAAAAACAAGAAGAACAATTTTAGAAGCCTCAAGCTATTTGGCATTTCTCTCCTCCACTGAACCACAAAATGTAAGAGAAGCATGCAAAGTTGAATGATGGGTCAAGGCGATGGATGAAGAACTTGAGCAGATCGAAAATAACAACACTTGGGAGTTGGTTCCCAGACCAAAAGATAAGAATGTCATAGTGACAAAATAGATCTTCAAAAATAAGTTGAATGAAAATGGAGAAGTAATTAGAAACAAGGCCAGACGTGTGTGTAAAGGGTATGCTCAACAAGAAGGAATAGACTTCCAAGAAACTTTTGCTCCCGATGCTAGACTTGAGGCCATTCGAATGTTCCTTGCTCTCTCAAGGTTTCAGAATTTCAAAGTTTTTCAAATGGACCTGAAATCAGCCTTTCTAAATGGGGACTTAGAAGAAGAAGTGTACATTGAGCAACCAGATGGTTTCATCCTTGGGAATGATCCAAATCTTGTATGTAGACTAAAGAAGGCTCTCTATGGTCTTAAACAGGCTCCAAGGGCTTGGTACTACCGTTTGGACAAATATCTTCATCAACAAGGTTTTTCAAAGGGGTCAGTAGATAGTAATCTTTACATAAAAATTGAAAATGACAAATTACTAATACTTGTTGTGTATGTAGATGATATTATCTTTGGCAGCAATGAAGAAGCTATGAGTCAAAGCCTTGCCTTAGTAATGCAGAAAGAATTTGAAATTTCTTTGCTTGGAGAACTAACATATTTTCTTGGATTGCAAATCCAACAAAATGAAGGTGGGATCTTCTTGTCTCAAACCAAGTTTCTCAAGTAGATTTTGAAGAAATATGGCATGGAAGATGCAAAACCAGTATGTACCCCCATGGTCACAGGATGTAGCCTCAGTGAAAATGATGAATCAGTAGCAGCGCATCAACCAACCTACAGATCTATGATTGGAAGTCTACTTTATTTGACAGGTACCCGACCAAAAATCATGCATGCAGTGGGAATAGTTGGAAGATTTCAGGCAAATCCAAAGGAAACTCATCTTCAGGAAGTGAAGAGAATTTTCAAGTACCTTCAAGGAACTCAAAACTATGGCTTATGGTATCCTAGAGATACAGATCTCACACTTCATGCTTATACAGATGTAGATTGGGCTGGAAGCGTGGATGACATGAAGAGCACAAGTGGTGGTGCATTCTTTATGGGTTCCAGATTAGTATCTTGGTTCAGCAAGAAACAGATTTCGATTGCTTTATCTATAACTGAAGCGGAATATGTGGCTGCTGCATCTTGTTGCACTCAACTCCTTTGGATGATGCAGACCTTGCAGGATTTTCAGATCACTTGTACTCCACCTATCTCCATCTTGTGTGATAATACAAGTGCAATCAGCATTTCAAAGAACCCAGTCATGCATTCAAAGACCAAACACATACCGATCAAGTATCACTTTCTCAGGGAACAAGTGCTTGAAAAAAAGGTCAAGTTGGAGTATGTTCCCTCTAAGGAACAAGTTGCTGATATACTCACCAAAACATTGCCTAGGGAGACCTTTGAATACCTTAGGCAAAAGCTGGGGGTTGTTGATGCATCATCATGTTGTTGAATCTCATCTGCTTCAGAGATTGTTGGTGGTACGCGAGGTTCATATGGGGTATACGCGTACATTTTTTGATTTATGGATTGGTCGAAGATCGCATAGCACTGGTTTAGGGGGAGCACATATAATGCATTGTTGGCATTATGGTATCACAAAAGGCGAACATGGATGCTGATGTGAATATCGCTGCAATATGTCTCTTTCATTCATGGTGTATGGTGGATTATGGTTTGCAGATCTGGTTTACAGTCAGGGGGAGCATGATCAGCAGAACAAAGACTTAAGCATGGTCTCAGGGGAGCATAACCCTTTGCCCTTGATGTCAAAGGGGGAGAATGACTATGAGGATCTTGAGGTTGCCATCAAGTCCAAAGGGGGAGATTGTTGGCATTATGATTCTGTTTTGGCTCTATGGTACAGGTGTTGTACTTGATGGCAACTCACTCAAGTGGAAAAACTCAAAACTCTTTTCAGGCTCTTAAAATGATGGAAAATAAGAGGTTCGCAGGTGCATCGTTCAAAAGGTGCGGACCCGCAGGTTCGCCATTCAGGGAGTGCAGACATACCCGCAGGTTCACCGTTCATAAGGTGTGGTCCCCCAGTTCACTCTCTCCAATGCAGAGAAGCGCACTCACGTGGGGTATCCTATGATTGGCCCTTGGTATTTTGCTCGTCTTTTACGATCCTATGGTTTTGGCCCATGGTAGAGGATCTAATTTATTGAACCCTGGTTTGGATCCCTTCTATTAGTTTTTGATGGTTTTTGTCCCATGGTGTGAATAAGGGTTTGACTATAAAAAGGGGAAGGATATCACTTGGCTGGTCACTTGCGAAAAATTGAATATCTTAAGATCTGAAATTTTGGGTGTTTGGTTTTACAAAGCTAAGATCTAAATCAAGGAGAAATCTTAAGGTGAATCTATTGATAAGTCGTGAACTCTCGAGCGCATGATCAGATCTGTGGATCTGGCTGACTGTGGAACATTGGAGGACTGTTAATTTGGCCCTAATCAGAGGTTCGCAGGCGATTCACGACGTAGGTGTGGGGGTATGCAGTTCAGGAGAAGACGCAGTGCGGGGGTACGCAGCGCATCGGAAGGCGCAGTGCGAGGTACGCAGCGCAGAAGGAAGCAAAGTGCGGAGATACGTAGAGGCACAGAAGGAACAGTGCAGAGGTATGCAGTCTGACACATAGTGCAGTGCGTATGAGAGTTGAGGTACGCAGTTCAGCAGAAAGGGAAGTTGCGGTGGTACGTAGAGAAGTAGAAGGATACAGTGCGGATCTGCGCAGTTCAGGCACAGAAAGGCTGCAGATACCCGCAGGTTTATATTGGTGAAGTTGCGGACCTGTCTTGAAACATTTATTGGCTGTCTTTTATCTATTGTTGCAGAGTTCTGGGTTTAGATTTCTGGTATTACTTTTCTATTTACAACATTCTGAGTAGTTGGGTGATTCATTGGTTGTATAAGGAGATTGGGTGATTTGCATGTACTTGATGATTATTTGATCTTCTTGGATCCAGTCTGAAAATTAATGAAACGTGGTCCTTAAAGAAGTAGAAGAGCAAAGGGGGTTGTAGCTCCCTTCCAGGAGAGATTGGAAAATGAGAGAGAGTTGTAATTCTCTGCAGGTTGTAGCCTGCGTACTGGTAAAGGAATGCACCAGTACAAAATCCTTGTAAAAGAAGTTTCTAAATTGAAAGAAGATAGAGACATATTGTAGCAGGTGGTTTTCACCCACATTGGGTTTCCACCTTATATCTGGTGTTCTTTGGTGTGCTTATCTATTTTTCTGGTTCTTGTTCATTATTATATGGTACTGACATACAAACTAATGATCAATATCTGAAGAATGAATTAAAGTATAAATCTGGAAGGCATATTGAAAAGAATTTGATAATACTGATTCACCCCCCCTCTCAGTATTATTTCCAACAGTATAACCTCTGCAATAAACTAATTGTAATAAAAAATGATTTGTTGCTTTCCAGTGGTGAAAATTGACAGGAAGCCAACGATGGCCTCATCAACCCACTAGTTAGAATGATAACTAAGAATGTAAGAGATGATGGAAATAATCTACTTTGTTCCCTCAGGAAACATGGAATATGAATATGGAGGGTTGGTTTTTGGTAATTGGGTATCTTCAGGTAGAAAAACTTCAAAGATCTTGGCTCTCAAGGGAAAATTTAAATTCTTGTAGAGCTCTATCAGAGAGTATACAAAGAGTAGTTTCACTGACTCTCATATTGTTACTACGAGCATTTGCGAAATGCATTTAGCTGTGATAGTTATCAAAAATTCACCATTGTGACTTACAATAGCTCTCTGATAGGGGGTATAATTCAATTGACACCAAGAAACAAAGTCAAGGAAAAAATGGGTTTTTGGTAACATGAACTGAGGTAGGGTAGAATCCCACCTATTAATTTCATCATTGCGGTCAAGGAATTTTTGTTTTAACCAACTGTGAAGTTTTCAAAAGTTGAATTCACAGTTGGTTTCAACAATTTTATATTGTAGGTTGAATAAGGGTACATGATCTAAGTCTACAGGTTGGGGAAGCATGGGGTTCTCTTCTAGTTTCTTTGCCTTTTCTTTGGGGAAGTTCATTTTAGGAAGCATGATGAATTTTCTAAGATGAGAAAAGTTCACGGATTATCTAAAGTAGGAAAGTGACATAGGCATTTCAAACTAGGTCCTTGATGACAGTTTGAAATAGTAACAACTGGGCAATTTAACTGGTCATTGTTGTGGCTTAAGAATATGTAACCTGTTGTTGATCATATGACAAGTTGGAAGAGAGAAGTTTTACAGTTTTAGAGCGTTTATATAGAGTGATTTCCTAATTAACCATTAATCATTTTCCGTTAACAGGGAGCGGGTCCGTTGCACAGGGTAGTAATGGCTTGCTAACATTACGAGAGGGGCGCTAGATGTCATCATAAGATTGGGTGGAAGTGAGTCATCGGGATAAGTTTAATAGTTGGGAGCAGTCGCGGGATTGGGGTCCGTGAGGGTGAGGTGGAAGAGAACATGTGGAGGGAAGGTAGGCTGAGGTGGTAAGTATGGTGGGGTTGGAGATATATCATGGCATGTAGGTGCTGATGGAAGGTGGGGATAGGAGGTCCATGTGGCAGGCGGTGAGTGGAAGTGGAAGTTGCGGAAGTCAACAGCAGAAGACTTTTCAGAGAGGGAGGGGGCGCGATGAGAGGAAAGTGATGAGTGGGGTGCGAAATGTTAAGAAGGTGCCACATAGCAAGAGCTTTGGACCCCCCCCCCCCCCCATGGAAAAATCAGACTTGAGCTTTGGGGGGGGGGACATTCCCCCATCATTGACAAGGCAGGGGACGATCATAGCCATCCATTTTATTCAAAAGTGTAAACTTAGGCTAAAATACATATTCTAAACCTTATTAAAAGCACATTAAAGTTTGATTGAACCTTACGGTAAAGTTAATCAGAAACTAATTTTCCTAAAAACTATTTAGAAATAGTTCAATGTTGCATTTGAATTAGCCTAGCACATTTTTTTACTGATTTTTTCCTATCAAGTAATCATGATTAGACCAAGTGATTAGTTTATTCACTAATTTGACCTATTGTATTCCTAGCCTAATCACGATTAAATGATGTGATTAGCCCAAATTATTTATACATGTTACACACTTTACTCAAAAATTCTAAATGTAAACTAATGCAATATTTTTTTTCTTGGTGGGATTTATATTTTCTCACCTAGGGGAACATTTTCACACATTATTTTTTATTTTATTGTTTTTATTTTCTTTTCTTTTCATTTCTTTCTTTATTCTATTTTTTCTGTCCCTTACAATTTATTTTATTTTTTCTTTATATATATATATTGTTGGCATTATGGCTAAAGTGTTGTCCTTGATGGAAACCCATTCAGGTGACAGGTCACTGTACTTCAAGTCAGCAGCAGAAGTTGATGATCAGCTACCAAATATTGAAGGAAATAAGGAGGACGCAGGAATACCTTACAGAAAGTGCGTACCCGCAGGTACACCATGCAGAAGCCGCGTCCAGGGACGCAGTCCAACCGTTCAGAAGGTGCGTCCACCCAGTGCACACTTTTTAAGGCAGAGAAAAGCACACGTGGGGGTTTCTTGTGATTTACTCCTGGTATCTAGCTGACGGTATTGTGTTTTTAAGGTGTCGGCTCGTGGTATTGTTCCTTGATTTGAGGAGGAGCTTGCCTATATAAAGCAAAGGAGATCATTTGGTTTGTGCATGTCTTTGGTTGAATATCTTATTGGGTGAGATCTAGTCTAAATCTAGAGAAGGCGAATCTACTGAAGGACTAAGATCTCTTTGGCGCATGATCAGATCTGTAGATCTGTGTGTTTGGGTTTCTCTTAAAGTCTTGAAATCATTCATACCCGAAGGCACGCAGGTACAGTGAAAGGAAAGTGCGTCGGGACGCAGCGCAGCAGAAAGAGACCTGCGTGGGGACGCAGGGCAGACATGGCTCAGGTGCGTCTGGGACGCAGTTCAGTAACGGGAGATCTGCGTGGGGACGCAGGACAGACCAGGTTCAGGTGCGTCCCTGAGGTAAAAAGACGCGGCGCGATAGTATCTCTGGGTGCGTCTTTTGAGCAACTGGACGCGGCGCGATAGTGTTTTTGGGTGCGTCCCTGCAGCAAAAGGACGCAGAGCAGTTGAAGGAACAGTGCGTGGGCACGCAGTGCAGCAGAAGGATCTCTGCGGGTGGTCACAGGAAAGCAGAAGGTGAACTGCGTCTATACGCAGGCCACAGAAGGGAAAACTGCGTCTCTGTTCTGTTGATTGTATTTCTCTGTTGATAAGGTGTTCTGGGTTAATTCTGTTATTGCTGATCTGATAAATGTAGTAGACAATAACTGTTATGTACTTGATGATCATTTGATGCTTTATGAAAAGAAGTAGAGAGTTGTAGCTCTCTGCAGGTTGTAGCCTGCGTACTGGTAAATGACTGCACCAGTACAAAATCATTGTAAAAGGAGTTTCTAATTTGAAAGAAGATAGAGACATATTGCAGCAGGTGGTTTTCACCCACATTGGGTTTCCACCTTACATCTTGTGTTCCTTGGTGTGACTATCTGTTTTCTTTGTTCATGCTCATTATTTTATGGTACTGATATGCAAGAATAATTCAAAGATCAAATAAAGAAGATTTGTTAAATTGCTAGATAATACTGATTCACCCCCCCTCTCAGTATTATTTCCAACAATTGGTATCAGAGCAGGTCCTTCAGAGAAGCTTGATCGCTTGAAGGTAGATCGTTCATCATGAGCAACTACGAGAGAGAAGCATCAATCAGGCCACCGGTTTTTGATGGGACAAACTTCAATTATTGGAAGGTAAGAGTTACTGCATATCTTCAATCTCTTGGTACAGAAGTTTGGGACATTGTAGAAACAGGCTATGCTTTTCCTTCAGCTACTCCTACAGATCCAGCTGAGAAAAAGAAGTATGAAACAAATGCAAAAGCAGTCAGTACTCTATTAGGAAGTATATCCCAAACGGAATTCATGAAGGTAATGCACTTCAAATCAGCAAAAGAGATATGGGAAAAAATGGTCACGAGCTATGAAGGAGATGAACAGGTAAAGCGAGCTAAACTTCAAACTCTCAGGATTCAGTATGAGACTCTCAAGATGTATAATGATGAAAGTGTGGCTAATTATTTTCTTCGGGTAGATGAGATTGTTAATTGTATGAAAAATTTGGGTGAAGAAATAAAAGAGGCTATAGTAGTTGAAAAGATTCTAAGATCATTATCCCCCAAGTTTGAATCTAAAGTATCTGCAATAGAAGAAAAGGAAAATCTCCGAATTCTCACTATGTCTCAGCTACATGGAATTCTAACTGCTTATGAAATGAGAAAGGGAGGTCCATCAGACAGAAGGGAAGCTGCTTTCAAGGCATCAGGCAAAGAAGATTACTATGAAGCAAGACATGTTCCAGAAGAAGAGGAAGAAGAATCAAATTTTGTCAGAAATCTTCAAAGGGGTTCTGGAAGGTTCAGAGGTAAGCTACCTTTCAAATGCTTTGCTTGTGGAAGAGTAGGTCATTATGCTGCAAAATGTCCCTATAAGGATAAAGGTAAGGAACCTGCTAGATGGAACAAGAAACAAAGTACAAATAAGAAAAGCTACTACACCCATGAAGACAGTGATGGTTTATCAAACAGCGATGAAGATGAACAAGGTAATAAATATAAGTTGTTAATGGCATTGGAAGATGATGATTATGAGGATGATGTAGATGTGAATAACCTCTATGATGAAATTACTAGACTCAAGAGATGTATAGAAGAAAAGAATGTGATCATTGATACTCTACAATTTCAGATTGATGAAAAGGAAAAACATCTTGAAAAACTAGAAGGTGAAATTGTTGGTCTCAGAAAAGAAATTGAGAAAACAAAAGCTATTAATCTTAAGTTTGTCAAAGGATCTGAAACTTTGGATGAGATTATCAATGTGCAGCGGTCTCCTCTAAACAATACAGGTTTGGGTTATAATGGAGAAACCTCTCAAGCATCCACCTCAAAAAGTTATCTTGATGCGGCAAGAAGAAATGAGCAGAAGAACAATGAAGAGAATCAGGTGAAGCAGGGACGAAATACAAACAGAAACCATCAAGGGCAATCCATCTTAAGGGTGAACAAAAGCTACAACCAGCCACAGGTAAAATCTTCTCAGTTTGGTTCAAGAATAGATGAAAATAGAAATTACAATCAGTTGGCAGGTAGATTCAATAACCACAGAAGCTTCTTCAATGGACAATGCTTTTCTTGCCATAATTTTGGTCACAAAGCAGCTCAATGTGTTTCATATAAAACAATCATGACTAGCGAAGCTCAAAAACAAAGAAGCATGACAGGGATTACAAAAAGGACCTATAACAACTTTTCGGCTCTTGAGAATGAAGTTGAATGTTCCATTTGCAATAATTTTGGTCATGAAGACTCTGAATGCAGGAGCAGGTTTCAGGAGAGAAAGGAACAGGAGCGGAAAAAGGAACAAGCCTCAAGCACCAAAACATGGAGAATAAAGGAACCTCAAACAGAAAGATGTGGGATAGCATTCTATGCAGAGGGACAAGAAAATCTATGGTACATTGACAGTGGATGTTCGAAGCATATGACAGGTGATAAAGAAAAACTTGAGTCTTATTCTACTTTAGAAAAGGGAAAGAAAGTCTCTTTTGGAAATGATACTCCTGCAACTATAAAAGGAAAAGGTATTGCTCCTTTAAAATAAAATGTCAAGGCTGGAAATGTTTTGTATGTTGACGGATTGAAGCATAATCTACTAAGTGTCAGCCAGATGTGTGATCAAAGAAACGAGGTTATATTCAGATCAAATGGATGTCTTGTTCGTGATCTTGATACAGGTAAAACAGTACTCAAAGGCAAAAGAACTCCAAATAATCTGTACATATTTGAAGAAGGACAACAACAATGCTATCTGAGCAAGGATGAAGAGCACTGGTTATGGCATCGAAGGTTGGGACATCTAAGCTTCTCACAAATAAGGAAAGCATGCAAATATCAGGCAGTTCGCGATCTTCCAGATATCAAAATTCCTGACAACACCATATGCAGATCATGTCAGTTTGGAAAACAAACCAGAACTAACTTTCCAGAGAAAGAAGGATCAGCTAGCATGCCTCTTGAGCTAGTACATACAGATACATGTGGTCCATTCAGGAGAAGAACACCTAGAGGAGAGGAATACTTGATATTATTTATTGACGATTTCTCCAGGTTTGTCTGGTTGGGACTTATGAAGCACAAAGATGAAGCATTTGAAAAATTCAAATCCTTCAAAGCCTTGGTTGAAAATGAATCAGGTCACAAAATTAAGTGCCTCAGATCCGACAGAGGTGGGGAATTTACTTCAAATGAATTTTTCTATTTCTGTGATGAACATGGGATAAGGAGAGAATTCTCTACAGCTAGAACTCCTCAGCAAAATGGAGTTGTTGAAACAATGAACAGAACAATCCAACAAATGGCTCGTGCTATGCTTGATGAATCAGGAACTCCCGCAACTTTCTGGGGTGAAGCTGCACATGCTGTGGTCGTTATTCTCAACAAGACAAATGTCCGGGTGAATAGCACTCAAACTCCTCATGAGCTTTGGAGTGGCAGGACTCCTTCGGTAAAGCACTTCAAAATCTTTGGGAGCAAATGCTATATCAAGAATACTGATGAGTAGCTTGGCAAACTTGAACCTAGAGCAGATGAAGGCATTCTTCTTGGTTACTCTCCACATAGCAAAGCATACAAGTGCTACAATAAAAGACTTGGCAGAATTGTTGACAGCATTGATGTGGTGGTTGATGAGAAGGGATACATTCCTAGGCAAGTACATCGGGAAGATATCGAAGAAGATGAAGGCTACCCTCAAAGATAGAATGATGAAGAAGAAGAACCTCAAGAAGAACCTCAAGAAGAACCAGAGGAGCAAACAAGAATAGAAGAAAAGACTCCATCCAGATATGTTCAGAAAAACCATCCAGAATCTCATATTATGGGACAGAAAGAAGCAGGTGTACAAACTAGAAGAACAGTTGCAGAAGCCTCAAGCTATTTGGCATTACTCTCCTCGACTGAACCACAAAATGTGAAGGAAGCATGCAAAGATGAATGTTGGGTGAAAGCAATGAATGAAGAACTTGAGCAGATCGAAAAGAACAACACTTGGGAGCTAGTTCCTAGACCAAAAGATAAGAATGTTATCGGGACAAAATGGGTCTTCAAAAACAAATTGAATGAAAATGGAGAAGTAATTAGAAACAAAGCCAGACTTGTTTGTAAAGGGTACGCACAACAAGAAGGAATAGACTTTGAAGAAACTTTTGCTCCTGTTGCAAGACTTGAGGCCATCCGAATGTTCCTTGCTCTCTCAAGTTTTCAAAACTTCAAAGTATTTCAAATGGACATGAAATCAGCCTTTCTGAATGGAGACTTGGAAGAAGAAGTGTACATTGAACAGCCAGATGGGTTCATTCTTGGAAATGATCCAAATCTTGTATGCAGATTGAAAAAGGCTCTCTATGGTCTCAAACAAGCTCCAAGGGCTTGGTACTACCGGTTGGACAAATATCTTCATCAACAAGGTTTTTCAAAAGGTTCAACAGATAGCAATCTGTATATAAAAGTTGAAAATGACAAATTGCTAATACTTGTTGTGTATGTAGATGACATTATTTTTGGCAGCAATGAAGAAGCTATGAGTCAAAGCTTTGCCTCGGTCATGCAGAAAGAATTTGAAATGTCCTTGCTAGGAGAACTGACATATTTCCTTGGTTTGCAAATCCAACAAAAAGAAGGAGGAATCTTTTTATCTCAAACCAAGTATCTCAAACAGATTTTGAAGAAATATGGCATGGAAGATGCAAAACCAGTAGGTACACCCATGGTCACAGGATGTAGTCTCAGTGCAAATGATGAATCTGCAGCAGTACATCAACCAACCTACAGATCTATGATTGGAAGTTTACTATATTTGACAGGTACCCGACCAGACATCATGCATGCAGTTGGAATAGTTGGAAGATTTCAAGCAAATCCGAAGGAGACTCGTCTTCAGGCAGTGAAGAGAATTTTCAAATATCTTCAAGGGACTCAAAATTATGGCTTATGGTATCCTAGAGATACAGATCTTACTCTTCATGCTTATACAGATGCAGATTGGGCCGGAAGCGTGGATGACAGGAAAAGCACAAGTGGTGGTGCGTTCTTTATGGGTTCCAGACTGGTATCTTGGTTCAGCAAGAAACAGAGTTCGATTGCCTTGTCTACAGCTGAAGCGGAATATGTTGCTGCTGCATCTTGTTGCACCCAACTTCTTTGGATGATGCAGACTTTGCAGGATTTTCAAATCACTTGTACACCACCTATCGCCATCTTATGTGATAACACAAGTGCAATCAGCATCTCAAAGAATCCGGTTATGCATTCAAAAACCAAGCACATACCAATCAAGTATCATTTTCTCCGGGAACAAGTGCTTGAACAGAAGGTCAAGTTGGAGTATGTTCCTTCTAAGGAACAAGTTGCTGATATTCTCACCAAACCATTGCCCAGGGACACTTTTGAATACCTCAGGCAAAAGCTAGGGGTTGTTGATGCATCATCTTGTTGAATCTTTTCTGATTGATGGTACAGGTTCAGGGGGAGCATATAATGCATTGTTGGCATTATGGAGGATGGTCAGAAGGAGGTCTTGGAGATAGCTGCAATATGTCTCTATCTCTTTCATGGTGGATTATGGTTCTTTGTTGCAGATCTGGTTCATATTCAGGGGGAGCATGTCCTTAGGGGGAGCATACCCCTTTGCCCTTGATGTCAAATGGGGAGAATGAAGTTGAAGGTTGTGAGGTTGCCATCAAGTCCAAAGGGGGAGATTGTTGGCATTATGGCTAAAGTGTTGTCCTTGATGGCAACCCATTCAGGTGACAGGTCACTGTACTTCAAGTCAGCAGCAGAAGTTGATGATCAGCTACCAAATATTGAAGGAAATAAGGAGGACGCAGGAATACCTTACAGAAAGTGCGTACCCACAGGTACACCATGCAGAAGCCGCGTCCAGGGACGCAGTCCAGCCGTTCAGAAGGTGCGTCCACCCAGTGCACACTTTTTAAGGCAGAGAAAAGCACACGTGGGGGTTTCTTGTGATTTACTCTTGGTATCTAGCCGACGGTATTGTGTTTTTAAGGTGTCGGCTCGTGGTATTGTTCCTTGATTTGAGGAGGAGCTTGCCTATATAAAGCAAAGGAGATCATTTGGTTTGTGGATGTCTTTGGTTGAATATCTTATTGGGTGAGATCTAGACTAAGATCTCTTTGGCGCATGATCAGATCTGTAGATCTGTGTGTTTGGGTTTCTCTTAAAGTCTTGAAATCATTCATACCCGAAGGCACGCAGGTACAGTGAAAGGAAAGTGCGTCGGGACGCAGCGCAGTAGAAAGAGACCTGCGTGGGGACGTAGGGCAGACGTGGCTCAGGTGCGTCCGGGACGCAGTTCAGTAACGGGAGATCTGTGTGGGGACGCAGGACAGACCAAGTTCAGGTGCGTCCCTGAGGTAAAAAGACGCGGCGCGATAGTATCTCTGGGTGCGTCTTTTGAGCAACTGGACGCGGCGCGATAGTGTTTTTGGGTGCGTCCCTGCAGCAAAAGGACGCAGAGCAGTTGAAGGAACAGTGCGTGGGCACGCAGTGCAGCAGAAGGATCTCTGCGGGTGGTCGCAGGAAAGCAGAAGGTGAACTGCGTCTATACGCAGGCCACAAAAGGGAACACTGCGTCTCTGTTCTGCTGATTGTATTTCTCTGTTGATAAGGTGTTCTGGGTTAATTTTGTTATTGGTGATCTGATAACTGTAGTAGACAATAACTGTTATGTACTTGATGATCATTTGATGCTTTATGAAAAGAAGTAGAGAGTTGTAGCTCTCTGCAGGTTGCAGCCTGCGTACTGGTAAATGACTGCACCAGTACAAAATCATTGTAAAAGGAGTTTCTAATTTGAAAGAAGATAGAGACATATTGCAGCAGGTGGTTTTCACCCACATTGGGTTTCCACCTTACATCTTGTGTTCCTTGGTGTGACTATCTGTTTTCTTTGTTCATGCTCATTATTTTATGGTACTGATATGCAAGAATAATTCAAAGATCAAATAAAGAAGATTTGTTAAATTGCTAGATAATACTGATTCACCCCGCCTCTCAGTATTATTTCCAACATATATATATATATATATAATTCTTTTGGAAATAAATTTCAAACATGAAACAATAATTACATTTTTTAGATATAAAATCATCAGGTAAAAAAAACTCCTCCTATGAAATATAGGACCCTAACAGAGGCTCCAATGGGGATGGCATCCTCCTTGTGAGGTGCCAAGAACACTATAGATTCAGTAGCCTTGATCCATTGGGCATGTTGCAAATATCTTCCAACTAAACTATTTCATCTATCCTTTATTCATATCTATGGTAACACATCAAATAGAAGCTCAAGGCCTTCACTGCAGGCTTTAACTTCTGTTGATAGTCACCTACACTCTTGCAATATAATAGTAAACTAGAATTTTACAATGGTGATGAATGAATTGACTTACTCTGATGGGAAATAATGCTTAAGGTGCATGCCATTCTCTGGTCCACTTGGAAGCTCTTCTCTATTCAAATTGATTAACAAGAATGCATTGTTTCCCCTAAAAGCTTCAATCTTAAAAGGCCCTTTCCATAAGTTGTCAAATTTTCCATGTTTTCCTTTATCCATATTTCCGAAATCCCATTTCAAAACAAGATCATTGAGTTGAAAATTATCTTCCTTAGTCCTTCTATCATTAATCCTTTTGATATTTTCTTGGGTGACTTGGGTTTTATGATAGACTTATTCCCTTGATTGTTGTAACTCATTAGTCTAGTTTATCCTTCTTTTCATGTCATTGGTCTCCACCTAAGCTTCTTGCAGAAGTTTTAACACTAGAATTCCCAAAGAAGTTGGGAAAACAACATTTGTCCCATACACTATCTAGAATGGTGACATTCCAATGGATTTATTGGTAGTAACTCTATGAGGCCATAGTGCATTGGTTAATTTTTCATGCCATGACTTTTTGTTTTCTATCAATAATTTCTTGGTAATGTTAACCAAACTCTTGTTTGGGGACTCAGCTAACCCATTCCCCTGAGGGTAATAAGCAGTAGAGTGTCGTAACTTAATATGATATTTGTTACATAAATCTATCATCTTTTTGGACTTGAAAGCAACAACATTGTCAGTTATGATTTTATGAGGGAAACCAAACCTAGACAATATATTTCTTTCTAGAAATTGGATGATAACAGATTCAGTGGCTTGTCTAGTAGGAATGGATTTTATCCATTTAGTAAAATAGTCTGTTTCTATCAAAATCCATTTTTGTTGACCTGTGGAAATAGGGTGAATCTCTCCAATGAAGTCTAAACCCCACTGTTGAAAAGGGAATTCTACTGAAATTGGTTTCAAGCGGAGAGGTAGCAGCTTTCTTTTACCTTCAAATATTTCCAATTGATGACAAGAGGTGACCTTTTTATGCACATCGGAGAATAGGGTAGGTCAGTAAAAACCAGCTCTAAGAATTTTGTTAGTTGTAAACAATGTAAACTTTGAAACGGGAACTATAAACTCAAAACGGGAACTCTGGCCAAAAAACCCCAAAAAAACATCAAAAACAGTGCTAAAAACGAAAAGTGTGTATACTAGAACGATGTTTTTATTTTTTAGGCGTTAATTTTGAACATGTTTTAAAAATGGCAGTAACTACGAACTTTACTATGAAATTTTCGTGCAAAATATAGCTTCAAAATGAAAGTGATGATACTGGAATAATGATTTTTTTTTTTAGGGTCAATTTTCAACATTTTTAAAAAATGCTAATAAAACCAAATTTTTATGTGTCAAACAAAGTTGTTTATGAGGAAAAAAAACACATTAATGTTTTTGGTAGAATATCATTTTTCTTTCCTAAGTATAAATTTAACATGTTTTCAACCATAACATGCTAGGGTGGGCACCACAGCGCGACTCGTCCCCTACCTCTAACCCCCCTCTCGACACCCTTACTACCTTCACCCACAACCCACACCCCTGGCCCCTTTAATCCCTACCAACCCAACCCAACGCCTTCCCGAGCGCCCTCACCCTTCCCCCTGCCTGGCCCGGGCGCCCTCTCAACCCCCGCCCCCACAACCCTCCCAACCTCCCCCCCCACCCCCCCCCCCTGCCGGCCGGGGCGCCTTGCAACCCTCCCGGCCCGGGCGCCCACACAACCCCCGGTGCCCAAACCCTCTCAACGCCCCCCTCCCCTGGCCCGGGCGCCCTCACCCGCCCCCAGAACCGACCCCCCACCCGACACTGGCGCCCTCACCCGCCCCCCGACCCTGGTGCCCACACCCACCCTCACCCGCCGACCCACCCGGCCTGGGCACCCTGCCAACCCCCCCCGCCCGGGCGCCCACACAACCGCCCGCGCCCCAACCCTCTCAACCCCCCATCCCACCAGCCCGGGCGCCCACAACCGCCCCCCCACCCGGCCCCGGCGCCCTCACCCACCTTCACCCGCCTGCCCACCCGGCCCGGGCACCCTCACCCGCCCGCCCGCCAGGCCCGGGTACCCTCACCCGCCCCCTTGCCCAGCGCCCTCACCCGGCCCCCCACCCGGGTGCCCTCACCGGCCCGAGCGCCCTCACCCGCCGGGCCCGGGCGCCTCCACCCGCTTGGCGCCCTCACCCGCCCGCCCCCCCCCCCGCATGCCCTCACCCGCCTGGCACCCGCCTACCAGCCTGGGCGCCCTGACCCACCCTGCCTCGGCCGCGCCCCCGCCTGGCAGGCGGCAGGGCGATTCCCGGAATCGCCCTGTCGCCTGCCGGGGCGCGGAGCGAGCCGCCCGGCAGGCGGCAGGGCGATTCCGGGAATCGCCCTGCCGCCTGCCGGGCGGGGGCGCGGGCTGCCCGGGTGACGCCTGGCTCCGCCGCGCAGCGGCGCGACCCGGGCGGCCTGCGCCCCCGCCAGGGAGGCGGCAGGGCGATTCCGGGAATCGCCCTGCCGCCTGTCGGGCGCGGGCGCGGGCGCCTGCCTCGGTCGCGCCACTAGGGCGATTCCAGGAATCGCCCGGGCGAGCGGGTGAGGGCGCCTGGGCGGGCGGGCGAGGGCGCCGGGCGAGTGGGCGGGCGAGCGCGCCAGGGCGGGTGAGGCGGGTGAGGGCGCCGGGCGGGCGAGCAGGATAGGGTGCCCGGGCGGGTGAAGGCGCCAGGCGGGCAAGGGCGCCCAGGCGGGTGAGGCGGGTGAGGGAGCCGAGCGGGCGGGCGAGGGCGTCGGGCGAGCGAGGGCGCCCGAGCGGGTGAGGCGGGTGAGGGCGTCGGGCGGGCGAGGGCGCGGCCGGGCGGGTGGGTGAGGCCGCCTGGGCGATTCCCGAAATCGCCCTGCGCCGGGCGGGAAAGGGCACCCAGGTGAGACGGGTGAGGGTGTCGGGCGGGCGGGCGAGGGCGTCAGGAGGGCGGGCGGGCGAAGGAGCCCGGGCGAGTGAGGCGGGTGAGGGCGCCGGGCGGACGAGGGCACGGGCGGGCGGGTGAGGGCGATTCCGGGAATTGCCCGAGCAGCAAGGCGATTCCGGGAATCACCCGGGCGCCCTCACCCGCCCGCCCGCATGGCGCCCTCGCCCGCCCGGCGCCCTCACCCGCCTCACCCGCCCGGGCGCCCTCGCCCGCCCGCCCGGCACCCTGACCCACCTCACCCGCCCGGCGCCCTCACCCGCCTCACCCGTCCGGGCGCCCTCGCCCGCCCGCCCGGCACACTCACCAACCTCACTCGCCCTCACCCGCCCGCTCGCCCAGTGCCCTCACCCGCCCGGCGCCCTTGCCCGCCCGGCGCCCTCACCCGCCTCACCCGCCGGGCGGGTGGGCGGGTGAGGGCGCCCGGGCGATTCCCGGAATTGCCCTGCTGCCCAGGCGATTCCCGGAATCGCCCTGCCGCCCGGGCGATTCCCGGAATCGCCAGGGCGCCCTCACCCGCCCGCCCGCCCGGCGCCCTCGCCCGCCCGGCGCCCTCACCCGCCCGGCGGGTGAGGCGGGTGAGGGCGTCGGGCGGGCGAGGGTGCCGGGCGGACGAGGGCACGGGCAAGCGGGCGGGTGAGGGCACCCGAGCGATTCCGAGAATCGCCCGGGCGGCAGGGCGATTCCGGGAATCACCTGGGCGCCCTCACCCGCCTGCCCGCCCGGCGCCCTCACCCGCCCGCCCACCCGGCGCCCTCACGGGCGGGCGGGCGGGTGAGGGCACCGGGCGGGCGGGCGGGTGAGGGTGCCCGGGCGATTCCCGGAATCGCCCTGCCACCCGGGTGATTCCAGGAATCGCCCGGGCGCCCTCACCCGCCCGCCCGCCCGTGCCCTCACCCGCCCGGCGCCCTCACCCGTCTCACCCGCCCGTGCCCTCGCCCGCCCGGCGGGTGAGGCGGGTGAGGGCGCCGGGCGGGCAAGGGCGCCGGGCAGGCCGGCGGGTGAGGGCGCCCGCCCGCCCGGAGTGCGGGTGAGGCGGGTGAGGGCGCCGGGCGGACGAGGGCACGGGCGGGCGGGCGGGTGAGGGCGCCCGGGCGATTCTCGGAATTGCCCGGGCGCCCTCACCCGCCCGCCCGCCCGCCCAACGCCCTCGCCCGCCCGGCGCCCTCACCTGCCTCACCCGCATGGCCGGCGCCCTCACCCGCCCACCCGCCGTGCGGGTGAGGCGGGTGAGGGCGCCACCTGCCTCACCCGCACGACCGGCGCCCTCACCCGCCCGCCCGCCGTGCGGGTGAGGCGGGTGAGGGCGCTGGGCGGGCGGGCGGGTGAGGGCGCCCGGGTGGGCGAGGGCACGGGCCGACGGGCGGGTGAGGCCGCCCGGGTGGGGCGAATCGCCCGGGCGCCCTCACCCGCCCGCCGGCCCGTGCCCTCGCCCGCCCGGCGCCCTCACCCGCCCGCCCGGCGCCCTCACCCGCCCGCCCGCACGACACCCTCGCCCGCCCGGCGCCCTCACCCGCCTTACCCGCCCGGGCGCCCTCGGCCGCCAGCCCGGCAACCTCACCCACCTCACCCGCCCGGGCGCCCTCGCCCGCCAGCCCGGCAACCTCACCTACCTCACCCGCCCGGGCGCCCTCGCCCGCCCGCCCGCCCGGCGCCCTCACCCGCCTCACCCGCCCTCGCCCGCCCAGCCCTCGCCGGTCCTCGCCCGCCCGGCGCCCTCGCCCGCGCGCCCGGCACCCTCACCCGCCCCACCCGCCCGTGCGCCCTCGCCCACCCGCCCGCCCGGCACCCTCACTCGCCTCACCCGTCCTCGCCCGCCCGGCACCCTCACCCGCCTGCCCTCGCCCGCCCGGAGCCCTCGCCCGCCCGCCTCGCCCGCCCTCGGCTGCCTGGCGCCCTCGCCCGCCCACCCTCACCCACCCTCGCCCGCCCGGCGCCCTCGCCCGCCCGCCCTCGCCTGCCCGCCCGGCGCCGTTACTCGCCACACCCGCCCGCCCGGCGCCCTCACCAGCCTCACCCGCCCGCCCGCCCCGGCGCCCTCACCCCGCCGCCCGGCGCCCTCACCCGCTTGCCCGCCAGGTGCCCTGACCCGCCCGACCCCCCACACGGGCGCCCTGACCCGCTGGCCCCCCCGGCCACCCTCACCCACCCTGCCTCGGCCGCGCCCCCCCGGGCAGGCGGCAGGGCGATTCCGGCAATCGCCCGGGCGGCCCTCATCCGCCCGCCCGCCCAGTGCCCTCACCCGCCTTGCCCCCCCAGGCGCCCTCGTCCGCCCGCCCGTCCGTCGCCCTTGCACGCCCGACACCCTCACCCGCCTCACCCGCCCGCCCGCCCGGAACCCTCACCCGCCTCACCTGCCCGCCCGCCCTCGCTCGCCCGCTCGCTCGGCGCCCTCGCCCGCCCGCCCCGCGCCCTCACCCGCCCAGGCGCCCTCGCCCGCCTGCCCGACGCCCTCACCCGCCTCACCCACCCGGGCGCCCCCGCCTGCCCTCCCCGGCGCCCTCACCCGGTTGCCTGCTCGCCCGGCGGCCTCACCCACCTCACCCGCTCGGCGCCCTGACCCGCCCACCCCCCTGCCCGGGTGCCCTGACCCGCCCTCCCCCCCCGGGGCGCCCTCACCCACCCTGCCTCGTCCGCGCCACCCGGGCGGCCCCCGCCCCGGCTCGGCAAGCGGCAAGGCGATTCTGGTAATCGTCCTGCCGCCTGTCGGGCGGGGGCGCGGGCTGCCCGGGTGGCGCCTGCCTCAGCCGCGCCACCCGGGTAGGCCGCGCCCCCGCCTGGCAGGGCGCCAGGTGAGGGCGGGCTGGTGAGGGCGCCGGGCAGGGGGCGGGTGAGGGCGTGCGGGTTGGGCGGGTGAGGGCGCCCGGGCCGGGTGGGGGAGCGGGTGAGGGTGGGTGAGGGCGCCCGGACCGGGGGGCGGGTGAGGGTGCCGGGGCTGGGTGGGGGGGCAGTTGGTGGGGCGGGTGAGGGCTCCCGAGCCGGGGGTGGTTGAGAGGGTTGGGGCGCGGGGGTTTGTGTGGGCTCCCGGGTGGGTGGGGTTGGCAGGGTGCCCGGGCCGGGGTGGGGGGCGGGTGAGGGTGGGTGAGGGCGACGGGGTAGGGTGGGGTGTCGGTTGGGGGGGCGGGTGAGGGCGCCCGGGCCGGTGGAGGGGGGGGTTGAGAGGGTTGGGGCGCCGGGGGTTGTGTGCGAGATTCGCAGACATCAAAGACCCATTAGAAGAGGAAAATGAGCAAAAGGAAACAGAAAATATTGTGGAAGAAGGCAATGATGAAACTCTAGAGGATGAAGAGTTTGGATTACGTGACATTGTTGATTAAATTTAAGTTATGCTTGTAAATCAAGCTTTGCAATGTTTTGACTTTGACATTTTATGAGAAGAATAAACACTCAATTAGGGTTGTTATACGTTCAATATCTGTAATATGTGATTTTCGCATTGATTTTTAAGTTAATCATTATTTTTTGAAAAAAAAAGTGATTATTATTATTTTTTTGACATGAAATTCATAAAAAAAGCTATTATTTAACCATTTTTAGTTAAAATTATCATATAAAAATTGCGATTTTGACATGTCAATTCTAGCAAAAAATTATCAAAACGTGTAGTTTTTTAGTTATATTTATGTTAAAAATGGTTATTTTTATGTCCATTGTTAAAAAATATTGTTTTTTAGAAACAATTATTTCATGTGGATTAAAAAATTAATTAAGGATGTATAAATATGTAGAATATCGAAAATTCTAAATATCGACCTCCTAATTTAAAAATGCAAAACAATAAAAACCTCACTAAAAAAAAAGTTAAAATTAAAATAAAAAACAAGAAAATGTGAAGAAAACGACCACTTCAACAATGATCAAATTTACAAAATAATTATTTACATTTTATACATTAGAAAATTTAAAGCCAAAAAACAGGTCTTTTAAAAAAAGGGGGTGATGCAGAATACTCACTTTTTTAAATCAGCATGAAAATCACTATGATTCTAAAACGTAATGTACATAAAAAAATTAAAGTGCCAAAAACTATGCTCTAAGAAAAACATGTTTGTTCTGCATCACCCCTTTTCAAAATCAGGTCACTTTTTTGCTATCTCTACGAAACGGGTAACAGTATCAGTTCCCGTTTCAAAGTTTACATTGTTTGTATATTTCCAATATAAATGGACACCACAGTCTCCTTGGTGTAATTCCTCCAACACCCTATCTGATTGATCTTTCAACAAACACTTTAGTAACATTCCTCCATCATATCTCCAATATAAATTATTGTCAAGAAGGCAAAATTTCAAACATTTCATTTTAAGGAACCTTGCTTTGGTTTTTGTTAAACTAGGAGGAGCATATAAGTTCTATAAGACAAAAATTATGTCAGCATACCATGGTGATGGGCTGAAAGCTTCTTAGATTGGTGGAGTTACCTTCTCTTCTTTTTCATCTAATTCTGCAATAAAATTGATGTCTAACACATTACAATTTGACTCTGCCATGATTTTTTCTAACCCTTGATAAGATTTGTTGGTCTAATTTCAATATCATATTCCAAAATGGTGGCAATCAATTTTCCCCTTCTACCATCTGGATTTGTTTGTGTGAGTATGTCCTTGAAAACTACACTTGGTACAAAAGAAATAATGTGTGAATGTAGAATATAAACCCTGAAATCTTTAAGTTCCTTTACCAATGCAAATTTCGTCTTTTCCATGATGTTGTATTTCAGATATTCATCTCTCAATGCTCTGCTAAAAAAGACAATTGGTTGTTCATGTCCTTCAGTATTCTTCTGCAAAAACACAGTTTCTATTGTATGATCATATGCAAAAGAGAATATCATGAAATCTTTTGTAAAATTAAGACTTATTCAAATGGGTGTAGTTGTTAAAGATTTCTTGGCCTTATTAAAAGAATCATTTTCATTATTATGTCATTTGATTTCAATATCCTTCTTTAACATGTCTGTTATTTCTTTTAGGATTTCAACCAAATTTGGTATAAATCTTCGAAGGAAGTTTATTTTTCAAATAAAGGATTGGACCTCATTCTTGTTCCTAGGAGGATCTATCTTCAATATTTCTTCTACTCTTCTGGGCTAAATTTTTATGCCATCCTTTGAGATGACGTGTCCTAGTAGTTTCCCCCCTTCTAGGACAAATAACGTTTTCTTAGCGTTAAGAGAGATACCAATTTTTCTACATTTTTTGAAAACTCTCCTTAAATGGAGTAGATTTTCCCCATCAATCTTTGAGAAGACAATGATATCATATACATAAATGACTATAAACCTACCTAATTCATCTACAAAGGAAAAATCCATTGCTCTTTGGAATGTAGCCCCAACATTCATCAAACCGAAAGGAATTTTCACATACATGAAAGTGCCCCAAGGTGTTGTAAATGTTGTTTTCTCTTGGTCATCGGGATGTACTAGAACTTGGTTATAACCAGAAAATCCATCTAATAAAGAAATTCTTGTTGATCCAACTACCTTCTGCAGGATGTGGTCCATTTTGGGCAAAGGATAGTTGTCTTTCAGAGAAGCTTTATTGAGATTTCTAAAATCAATACATAGTCTAATCTCCCTAATATTTTTTCTAGTAGGAACTAAGTTTGATACCCATTTTGAAAACCATAGGGGTACAATGATTTTGGCATCATACAGTTTTTTAACTTCTTTCTCAACTAGGGGAAAAAGCATTGGGTTGATCCTTTTGAGTTTCTATTTAAAAGGTTTGTGGTCCTCCTTTATAGGAATTTTATGTTGTATAATGTGGGTGGCATATGACTTTAAATGCTCATAACTCCAAGCAAATACATCTATGAATTATTTGAAAACTTCTATATACTTCTGCTTTTCAGCTAAAGGCAAAGATTTGGACAATTTAATTATTTTAGGATTTTATTTGGTTCCTATGTTACATTCTTCCACATTGGCTCTAGTAGGTTCTATTATAGGTTTTTTAGCCACATCATTAAAATCAAATAACGCTTCCAAGGGAGCTAACCCTCTAGAATAAATGTTATCTTTCAATTGCAAAATTTCTTACTCTTCTTGATCTTTATCTAATTCATTCAATTCTACTTTATTCTTTATTTTATGTACAGTAATATCTACATCACAATCTAAGTCTATATTAGCATGCTCGAATTCATCATTTGAATGCAATTTTTATTTTTATATTTTCATCATTACCAAAAACTTTCTAGTACCTAATGTTATCCAGGACAACTGGTTTGTTTTTTACTTCAATTGTCTACTGGTGACTTGGGGGATATGGAATTTTCCAAGTACTAGCTGAAGTATCTCGGCCATCATCTATGATGTTTTGACCTCTTGGAACTACAGATGACTCATACTCAACAAAATGTTCAAGGAAATCTAGAACAACATTCCTATAATCCCTTAACCTTAGATGTTTAGTTGAATATTCCCCTTTTATCTTTTTAATTATGAGTTCAGAATCTCCATGAACTAAAATTATTTTTGCACCTAATTTTTTTAAAAGTTGCAATCCTAGTATTAAGGCTTCATACTCAGCTATATTATTTCTACATTGAAATTTCAATTTATATGAATGCCCTTCGGCTTTTCTAGTTTGTGAATTGAAAACCCACACACCTCCTCTCGATCCTTCCTTGCTTAAAGCCCCATCAAAATCCATGTTCCATAAAGGCTCATTTTCTTCATCCAGTTTTACAATGTCTGTTTTGTTTTCTTCCATATCACACAAGTCAGTTTCTAGGTTATGGAGTTTCCTTCTCTATCTCAATCATTATACAAGACAAAAGAGTCTAGGTCTGAATGGATTGAATACAAGGGATGGTTGTCTGGTCTATCGTGACTGTTGACCATGTATTTCATTAGGGTTTCTCTGTAAAGTCTCCTAGGGTGACCAAAAACAAGTATGGTCATATCCATTTGCAGTGCGCCTTGCATCGTTCCCCACATGGTCTAGAAAGTAACATTCTATACTTTAGGGGTATGTCCGCCACTACAATATCCATAACTATGCTTCTGGCAGGAATTTGAGCTAGGGTGACACAAAGGTATTTAATGAGGCCAAGGCAACTTAACTTGCTAGAATCAAAAGAATACAAGTCTTTATATGGCCTAGTAATGTCAAAATTCAATTTATCCATTATGGCTCAGGGCATTAAATTTTGGAAGCACCAAAGTCGAGCATGGAATTGTGAAGAATTTTATCAAGGATATTAAGACTGATATAGAAAGGGGAACATTTCCATCTTGGGGTTTACCTTTTACCTCTGGAACAAAAAATAGTTTAGGCTTGTCATCAACAAGGTTTAAAGTATCTATTCCTTCTCCTACTTTTAAGGCTTTCATTACTTGTATTCTGTATGCATTCTCATTCATCAGTTCAGTGAAGGGGACTGAAATTTTAACTTTAGCCAATTCATTTTCTATGCTAAAAGAGGTTTGTGGCTTCTCTATTTCCTTGATGTTTTGATCCAATTTTTTAAGGTTTTCTCTTTGAGTATCTTCTTTGGATTGACTAGAGGAAGGAACATCTTTAGTTTGACTAGAAGAAGGGATATAAATCTAATATTTCTTTGGTTTATTATCAGCGGTATTTTTGGAAGGAGTATCAAAGATTTTCTTAGGAGGAGCATCAACAATTTTTCTACTCCTAAGGTTATATTTCCTATGCACTTCCATTATGGCATTCTGATAACCTTGTTTGTATTCTTTAGACTCTAATGGAATTTTTTTGGTTGTGAAAGCAGAAATTTATCTTGCTCTTCTTTAGTAAAAAAGATATGATCAATTTTTGTCTCCCCAAACAAGCTAATTTGGCTTTCCTTTGAATATTCTTCTAGTTCGACTTATTCTTCGGCATAGTTTTCCTAGAAAGGAGGCATAAGTTGCTAATCATTAGGGCCCCTCTATTCCCTTTCTTTTATTAGACGTGAATTTCTTCTAATATTTTGACTTCTATTTTAAAAGTTTTCTTGGTTATCCCTATGAGGGGTTCTATCAACCACTATCATCCTCTCCATCATTCTTTCCATGGTTTTGACTAGGTTGTGTATCTTTAAGTATGATGAAGAGGAGGAGGGTTCCCCCTCGATGGTAACCCTTCTTCTAATTTTAAGCTTGGATTTTTTGGCTAATAAATTAGCCTCTACTTTGACAGCGTTACTTTGCATTTCTTCAAGTGTGGTAGGGTCTCTTTCTCTTAATTGGTAGGCCATGTCAGCATCAAATCCTTCAGGAAAATGAATGAGGGCTAACCCTGGTGGGGGGATTTATAGAAACTATAATGGCATTATAAACTCGATTAAACCTATCACAATATTCTTCAACAGTTTCATTAGGCCTAGTTTTTAGATTTTTATATTCTTTTAAAACATAGAGGGGATTCTTTTTAGTTTCCCATCTGTTGAGGAAAGACTAATGAAAGGAAAAAAGATCATTAATGGTAGTTGATGGTAAATATTTAAAACATTTTCTTACCTCTCCATTAAGACTTTGTGAAAAAAGCCTCATCTTCACATCATCTTCATGAACCTCCTAAAGGTCAAAGTAGTCATTAATTTTATCTGCATGTTGTTGTGCAATGATGGCGCTAGTGCCATGAAACTGAGGAATCCTACTTTGATAGTGTTGAGGCATGTTATGTAATTGGGCAGGTAAAACCAGGGGATCATATCAAGCTACCATGACTGGTATATGGGGATGAACAACAGATGAACATGTGTGAGGTGTGGATGTGGAAGGGATTAAGACAGTGTGTATTACACCTTGTGATGTTGATGGGGAGCTAGTGGTGTTTGTTGAGGAGGTAGAACTACTGGAAACAGGATGTAAATATTGTGTGATGGAAGAAGAAATAAAGAGCGATAGGGATGAAAGTTCAACTGATTGTTGGATGTAGGATTTGTGGATAGCTTGATCTAGGTCTATTAGTACGTCTTCTAAGTTTTCAAACAACTAGATAACTTGTTTTTCAAAATCCTGGTCTATGGACTGATGTTTAGATATGTATGCTCTTAAAACTGACTCATCAATGATAGTTTATGTTGTAAAGTTTTCATACTTGGTTCTAAACAAACTGAGTTCAAAGGGTAGATCAAATTGAATATTTTCTATGGTAACAAAACTCTTTGGAAAAGAATTGGCTCTTGGTAGAGGACTATTACTCCCTTGACTTTCGGTCAAGCTTTTCTTCCTTATCAATTTCTCAGGATTATCTAAGATATTGGGAGGATTTAGGTCTGGATGAGCTTTGGTATGAATTCTTTTAGGAGCCATATATATATATGTGTGTATATGTATATATATATATATATATATATATATATATATATATATATATATATATATATATATATATATATATATATAGTATTAAACACACAATTTCAAATATGTACAAATTTTACAACCTTAAAACATTCATTTCTAAAAAATAAATCTTAAATGTTGCTGAAATAAAGTTTTTGTAGCTAGGAAAAGAAAAATTCAAACGAAGATATGTTCGTCCCTAGTATGGTCACCAGGATGTTATCACTCTATAATTTTTGAGGTTGCAAAGTAAATTATAGAGCTAGTCGTACAACCACTTTCGAAACAGGGAATCCAACCATTCCAGTTTCAGAGAGGGATCTCTCCTTATGATTTAGCTTTGTTTTACTGATGATATTAGGCTAGTTATCATGTTCAGGTTTGGGTTTTTTGTGTTGTTAGGTTGAGATAGTAGAATTAGGCCATTGGGCAATGGAGTCACAGGTTTATATTGATCAAATGTGGAGTTTGCGGGCTTAAACTTACAGGGCAATGTAGGCAAGCTCATTGTATCCTTAAAGATCTATGGTGTGAAGTGGAGGAAAATATTTAGAGATCCAATTAAAAATACAACAGTTAAGAATTCTACTTTTAATATTCAGTGGAAAACATAAAAATGATTCATAAGTCAGATATAAAGTTTACTTTGAAACACATTATAGTCATAATCTTCTTATAATAATTTAGATTTTAGAAACATATATGAGAAACAATGAAAACATTTAATATAGAAAGATGCACTTCACCAATGAAATTCACACAAGAATCATGTAATGCTTTTGTTGTATTACTGAAATATGATCAATGATAGCTCTGTGAAGTTCTTTACAACATAAGTCCTTTCTTCAAAACTAATCCCAACACTAATACTTTGATTTTTGAAGTATTTATACAAAAATAATTACAAAATATCTTGATTCAAAAGATCAAGATGGAATCATATTAATGTCTAAAATGATTAAAAAATTAGAACAAAATAATATGAATCTTCAAACTACTGAATGTTGGCCCTGTTTTTGAGGAAGACTATTAGTGACTGGGCCTCAAAATCTGCCACATTGTTTCTCCTTGTTGTCCAATTACGAACGACTCCAGTAATTTGTACAATTTCTCCCATATATATTCACTTGGGATTGAAAACTTAATCAATTTCTTGTAGCTTTCATCCACATCTATGCATTTCTAAAACATTGGCTTGATGAAAAACAGGTGTCTGACCTCATGACTGATAAATAAATCAAAATCTAAGGCCTCCATGAATGCCTTCCCTATGATGTGCCCTTTGATCCCTGCAAGCTTTGATTTTTCTTGGCAAATCCTATTTAATCTATCTTGATTAGGCTCATGAGCTCATTCTCTACATTAATCAACTTTGGCAAACCTTTCCTGTTCAGTACCTACAACGTCTTGTGGAATTTGTCTATGTTGGTTTCTAAGTTTTGGAATTTTTGATCCAGTTGATTCATAAGAGTCCTTTTTGTCTGCATCCTTCTCACCTCCACGATGGTCTATGTTCTATCCTGAATTCCAAGCTCTTGTAGTTCTTCTCTACTCTTGGAATTCAGAAATTTGATGATGGTTGTAGTTTCCCCAGGTTTATGCCCCATGTCTATTTTAATCTTCCTAATCACCTCATGGTATTTCTGTAGTAACTCTTGTTGTTCAAAAATGATCTGTATGGAAGGCCATATTTCTGTGATGGCTTCACCGATTTCTGTCCACATATTTTCTATGGCTTGGGACATAGTTTGACTCATACTTGATTCACTATGAAACTACTCAATTTTTAGATTGAACTGATGGGTTTCTGCAACTCTTCCACATAAAAAATTATCAATTTTTAACTTATTTTCTGACAAAGTCTTAAGCTGAGTTGTTAACTTAACAATTTCCTATTCGTGACTGGATAGATCATCCATGTCTCTAACCAATTCACTTGTTGAACCTGTGGTTCTTGCTGATGTAGACGCAGATTCTCTTGGGGTTGTAGTCACTTAGATTGGGACTTCTATAAGTGGAACTATGGCCAACTATGCATCCTGCTCTTTCTCTTTGAGTAGTTTCTCCATCTCTACTTCTATGTCCCTGATCTAGCTATTTAGCTCCATGACTATCCTAAACATACCGTCTTTTTTCTTCTCCATTTCTCCCAGCTCCTTGGGATCTGGATCCTCTCTGGTATGCATATTCAATTGTTTTCTTAGGCTTCTATGTTAGCATAGTTTTTCTTCATATTTTATTTATTTTCCTTGATATCTTTGGGATTATAACCCAACTTGATCACCGAGTCCTCGAGTGACTTGATTCTAGAATCCTTGGCTAAGGATGAAATCTTCTCTAACTTGAGCTAAGACTGTAAATTATTTATTGATACTTGCAATTTAGAGGCAAACATGGTAGTGTTAGTGAGTGTGGAATACATCATCTCACTTGTTTGTTTGTGTAGGTCCATCTGGTCTATGGGATGAATATACTATGCATCAAAAGTGAACACAGATTCCTTGTAATCTCCAGGTGACCTAGGAGCTGGTACTTTGGCTTCAAGAAATGCGATCTACATTTTTCCCTTCTCTAAGTCGAATGTCGACAGTAATATTTCCTAAGATACAACTATTTGTTTCCAGAACAGTGTATAAGTGGATGCTTTTATCATTTCATTCCTTTGCTTAATTGTCTTGTATTTGGCAAAAATGTTGGGCTCTATAGTGTCTTGAGCCAAATCAACTATCTTTGGTGTGTTTGGAGGATCTCTGGAAGTAGACGAAGAAGGTGATCCTATGAATATATCCTCCTCTATATTAGACACATGAGGACCTATTTTACAATAGTCTTCTGTGTCCTATTGAAAAACTGTTGCAGAGTTGGTTTTTTGCTTCTTTGTATAAACTAGGAAATATTTTTCTCCTATTTCTATCACCGGGGAAGATTCTTCTTCTCTTCCTCTATTCTCTTGTTTCTCTTTAGGTATGGGTGTTTGAGTGGTTGTAGTAGATAGAACTTGCTCCTCTGTATCCTGCAATGTGTTTTCGACCCATTGAGTCTGGTTCATATAGTGATCCATTTTTGGTCGAGGAGTATGTGAATAAGGTGTGGTGTTTTTCTCCACCCTTAGCCTTGAGATCAAGCCAAAAGGGTTATAAGACTAGGTGAAAATCAATTTAAAGTTATTTTGCTTTAGTATAAAATCAACTTCCTTACTAATTGATCTAGTATTGCAGACAAAAGGTCATACTCTAGCTTTATTCTTGAACTGGGCCTTCTTCTTGGCTACTACAAAATGTATATCATCCATGTGAATCATTTACCAAATGTACTCTAATGAGAAAGTCTCATAGGCACAAACTGGGGTAGTTTGTAAGGTGGCAACTCACACCCATATATTTGAATGTCTGTGTAAGTCTCATAAAGGTACCAATCACTTATCTTTAATTGATCAATGAGATGTAGAATCTTCTGAAAGTCTTCACCTATCGTGGGCTCCACGTGACTATGTATACGAACTGGTCCACAAAGTCTGTGAAAGATAATTCTGTCGAATTCCTTCTCACCAAGTATGTCCATTGTATGACATACTGAGCATTACCCTACTCATCCATCTTCTGCAAGGTGAAAGGGAATCTATCTGCTTGTTGATAAATAAACAGGTACACTAAAACAAAGGAGTATTTGCAAGCTCCCTATGTAGAAAATTTGATAAATTGATCATGCATATCCTTTACAATAAATTGAATGTAATTAAAAATGATTGGTTTCTCTCTAGTGGTGAAAATTGACAGGAAGCCAACAATCACCTCATCAACCCACCGGTCGTATTGATAACTAAGAATGTAAGAGATGATGGAAATAATATTCTTCGTTCCCTCAGGGAACACGAAAGATGAATATGGAGGGTTGGTTTTTGGTAATTGGGCATCTTTAGGCAGAAAAACTTCAAAGATCTTGGCTCTCTAGGGAAAATTTAAATTTTTGTAGAGCTCTATGAGAGAGTCTACTGGTAGTAGCTTAGCTGACTTTGGGAGTGTTACCAAGAGAATTTGGTTAATGGCTTCAACTGTGATACTTTCAAAACTTCACCATTGCTACTTAATAATCTCTCTGAGAGGGGACATAACTCAATTGACACCAGGAAACTAACTCAAGGAAAAATGGGTCTGTAAGAACATGAATTGAGGTAGGGTAGACTCCCATAGATTAATTTCATTGCTTCAGTCAAGGAATTTTTGTTTTAACTAGCTATGAAGTTTAAATAAGTCGAATTCATAGTTGGTTTTAGAAATTTTATATTAAAGGTCCAATTAGGGTACATGATCTAAGTCTACTAGTGGGGGTGGGATGGGGTTCTCTTCTGGTTTCTTTCCCTTTTCTTTGGTGAAATTCATTTTAGGTGGAATGATGAATTTGGTGAGATGAGAAAAGGTCATGGATTAAGTGGAGTAGGAAAGCGACATAGGAATGTCGAATTGGGTACCTAATGATATTTTGAGGCAATAGTGGATGGGAAATTTAAAGGGTCATTATTGTGGCTTAAGAATCTATAACTTGTTGTTGATCATACAACACGGTGGAAGAGAGAAGTTTTATGGTTTCAGAGTGTTTATATAGAGTGATTTCGCAATTAACCGTTAATCCTTTACCGTTAATGGGGAGTGGGTCCATTGCATAGGAAGTGAAAGGGAGTTAATATTGTAACATCTTGTTGACATGGCGAGAGGGGCACTACGTGACATCATAAGATTGGGATGAAGTAATTGATCAGGATATGTTTAACGGTTGGGAGTAGTTGCAAGAGTGGGGTCCACGAGGGTGAGATGGCAGAGATCATGTCGAGGGAATGTAGGTTGAGGGGGTAATTATGGTGGGGTTAGGAATATATCGTGACATGTAGGTGTTGATGGAAGGTGGAGAAAGGAGGTCCACGTGGTGGGAAGCGAGTGGAAGTGGATGCGGCGGAAGTCAAAAGCAGAAGACCTTTTGGGGGTGGGGGGCGCGATGAGAGGAAAGTTAGGGGGTTGTGAAAGGTCAAGAAGGTGCCACATAGTAGGAGCTTTGGACCCCCCCCCCCCCCCCCGATGGAAAAACTGGAGTTGAGCTCATGGGGCCTGAAACCATTGCCTTGTCGTTGATCCAGGCGGGGGACAATATCAGCCATCCATTTTATTCAAAAGTGAAAACTTAGGCTAAAATACATATTCCAAGCCTTCCTACAAGCTCATTAAAACACAATTAACAATTAGTTAAGGTAAAGTTAATCAAAGAATAATTTTTCCTAAAAACTATTTAGAAACAATTCAATGTTGCATTTGAACTAGTAGAGAAAAAATTTTAGTGATTTTTTCCTATCGATTAATCATGATTATACCAAGTGATTAATTTATTCACTAATCTGACCTATTGGATTCCTAGCCTAATCACGATTAAATAGTGTGATTAGCCCAAATTATTTCTAATTTTCCTATTTACCAATTGGCATTTAAACAATTTGAACACTTTATTCAAAATTTCTAAATGTAAACTGATGCAATATTTATTTTTCTTGGTGGCATTTCGATTTTCTCACCTAGGGTGACATTTTCACACATATCTTTTTATTTTTTTGTTTTTCTTTTATTTTCTTTTCATTCCTTTCTTTATTCTATTTTTTTTGTCCCCTACAATTTATTTTCTTTTTCGTTTTCTATATATATATATATATATATATATATATATATATATATATATATATATATATATATATATATATATATATATATATATATATATATATGTATGTATATGTATATATATATATAGAAAAAGAAAACGAAACATTATAATTCTTTTGGAAATAAATTTCAAACATGAAACATTATTTACATTTTTCAAATATAAAATCATCAGGTAAAAAAAAATCCTCCTATGAAATATAAGACCCTAACAAGGGTCACAAAAGCTACACCCCTTGGACCCCAAGGGCGCCTCTTGGTTATTATACCCCAAACATCCAATGAACTAAGCACCCAAAAGCAGAGGTAGAGAGCCCAATGCTTTGAACATTCCCAACCCTAAAGAAACCATGAAATAATTTTTGCAGCAAATACCACAATAAGCTAAAAAGAACCCCATTGAATTCCACAAAGCGTGAAGGAAAACCAATAAAATAGAACAAGCACCTAGCACACCCATACTTCTAGTTGTAAAAATTCTCCTAGGGTCAAGAGGAAGGGCTAGAGTGTTTACCAAACTAGCAGAAGAAGAGCCCCACTTCCTCTTGGTTCCCACAGTGGGGCATTATAGAAAAATTTCTCTTCCTCTCCACTCTTTACCAAAACTAGAATAATTCACCACCCACCAATGCTCCAGAGTCACAAGCCTTGCAAGTTAGCACACCAGATTATCCGCAGCACAAGCCCCTCTAGCCTGCAATATTCTTACTCTCATAAATGACCAGTCTAATGAGCATGCACAGGTTGGAAACCTATGCATACTTGACTTTCCCATTACTACCTTTGCAATTTCCCTATTGTAGCGACTACAACCACCCTCCAAAATTTTTCCTATTCATCAATTTTGGAGCCTTCCTTACTATCCATGACAACTCATCTCTCACTGATCCAAGTATTCATGCTTTGATTGAGACTTATATTTTCATTTTTGGTTGTGTTTGTTAACTTAGTTGTTTCTTCTAAGTCACAAGATGATCTCCAAACTTAGTCTTAGAGCAGTTCTAGGCTTGCCTCCAAAAACTGCACATCCTTGAGGGTGAGCAACCTTGATGATGGGAATCACATAGTCTTGAATGCCAGTGAGCCTTGAGATCAGAAAATGTGCAGTCATGAGAGGCAGCCCAGCACCGAGCCCAGAAATTTTGCAACCCTCACTCAACTCAGAAATTGTGCACTGAGCCAGGAAGTTGCCTAGTTCCCCAAAACTGCACAGCCTTCCCCAGCAGTGTGCATTATAAATTTCCATGGAAAAAGAAAAAAAATAAAAAGGAAAAAGAAAAAATCATCCCTAAAAATAGGGATCTATTTTTAGTATCCTGGACGAGGCCCTTGCGTTACTTTTACAAACATTTTCCAAGTGTCATTTTTTCCTTGATTTTGTGGATGCACACCATAAACCCTAATTTTTCCATGTCTATTTAATCAATAATTCTAGAGCTCATTTTCACATTCAATATTGGAGCTCTATTATTGCTGAGGAGATCAAGGAACCTTTGATGCGATCGTCGGTGCTTTTTCGACTGACTTTCGTCTTCTTTTGCCACTTTTTCTATTTCTTTTTGTTGTTTGTATTGTGCGAATGTTGTTTCAATTGTTTCTCTTACTAGTTGTTGGTGCTTTAACTTGTAGAAGTGTTTTTTTAAGTTATAGATTCCCTTTTCCAAGTGTTGCATTAGTTTTCTTATTTTTGCACCAATGATCATCGTTGCGGGGACTCCCCTCATACACTTCATTTTCCTTATGTTTGATTAATTTTTGCACTTTATCCACATGTATCTATCTACACTTGTGCTTAGATTCACACTATATCTCATATCTTCTTCTTTTCACACTTCCCTTGGGCAAATCTTGGTTTCCCTTTGCCAATTTTCACTTTGCACGGCTAGCACTGTGTAATTCTAAGGCTCAAACCACAAGCTTGGCCTCTGGAATTAGGTATTGTGTAGCCCAAGTTGGATCCAAATGTGCACTATGCAATTATGGGAGACAACCTTTCAGCTTGGCTACTGAGATTGTTCAATCCATAATATCTCCTATGCCTCTACCCAGGATGAACTGTGCATTGTGCAATTTCAACCATGAGGATTCCACCTTGGCTACTGGGATTTCATAGCACATAGGTCCCATAGGTAGTTAGTACCCCTTGTCAAGAAAAATTGTGAAATTCTTCCCATCTAGTGCATGGTTTGCTACTTGAACTTACCTTGTATGTTATTTTTCTTAAAACTGGCATTTTCTTATCATTAGTATCCTTTTTGTCCCATAGGTATAGGGGTTGTTGATCACCTTTCTAACATTCACTATTACCATGGCATCTAAGAGAGTTACATCAAAGGAAACCACTGAGAACAAGACTGGTGAAGAAACTAAGAAAACATCAATTTATTTTTGAATGTATGCAGATACTTAGTTGTTTATAAAGAAGGGATCATAACTGACATGGAAACAGATTAAAGATACTTTTGTAAAGGAATTCGAGGTAGACTTAGAGGACCGACAAGTTTATCTCAGCATCTAGAGGTCACGACTATACAAGGTTTCATGTAGGTATCCAGCCTTCCAGTGTCCAGATATTATCAGCTGGAATGTCTCACACATGGATGAGAAGACCATGACATTGGGTAGTTTTAGTGGACAGAAGCTTGCCACCTTCTGAGAGGAAGACTTTTAGTAGGTATACCACTTTCCCAAGCCACTAAAGTGCATGGAATCACTTTTGTATTCCCCCACATATATTTGAAGACAATATACATTGCCAAACATTGGGTGAAAGGGCCATCGAAGTTTTGACAAACACCCACCCATTTGTACAAGAAAGGTCCCTTAGGTAGGCTTACCATCTCTTGGTTATCTTTTCTTATAGAATCAATGGTCAAGAGAGCACTAAAACCTTTCCTAAAGGGTGGGTATACTTATCGAACCAGTTGGTGAGCTATGGGAGGTCGTTCAACTGGTTGGATCTATTGGCTCAACAATAGAAAGCCCATGTAGCACAGGCTCAACATATTCCCAAGGGTGAGCGAGTGATATTCTATATGTATGCATACTTACTAGATGCAATCTATGCACAATAGTAATTCCCTAGCATGAATTGGACATGGACACCACAAGATACCAATGTGAAAATATATTGCAAGTTTATTTCAAAATGTAGTTATCAAGGAGTAATCAAAGGACCAATTGAACACCTTATCATCCCATTGTACAAGCTCATCTTTGAACAAGATCCACCTTGCGTGTCACGAGAAGCAATGGAGGTGATAACAAACATTTTAGATTCGTATGCCTCACTAGGTGGCACCTTCATTAGAGTTTTGGAAAAGAGAAGCCTCTGCATGTCTTACCAAGGTATGCCATTGACAAACTAGTCATGCAAGAAGTATAATACCATCTCTCTACAGGGTTGTCAGCAGCACTGCATAGGAAGAAGAAAGCACAATGGCCCACTGGTCCTTTGCATATTGGATTATAAAAGATAAACAACTTAAAATTCACACACGTTGAGTCTAAGGAAATAGTGAGATTTGAATTTGGCACTAAGTACTTTAACTATATGATTCCCGCATAATTTGCAAGGACCATTGTATGAGAGTTTACTTTCCATGGATCATCAGGGCATTTCATTGGCTAGAGGAGGATCCTTGGAGGTACTATTACAATGCCTCTCAATTCAATGAGTTAGTCAGTTTATCTAGGACTTCACAAACTACTCCATAGAAAATAGTAGCTCTAGAAGCAACAACAGTAAAAGGAAGGAATCCCATGCAAGACAAGGGAAAGAGGAATATTGATGACAGTCAAGAAGGAGAAAACTTCTACAAAATGAAAGCAGATCGTCTTATCGAGAAATCATCTTTGACAGCAGAAGCAAAGAGGAAGGAGAGGATACAAAGAGCATAGCGGAGAAAGATAGAAAAGAAAAGGTTACAGGAAGCGGAACTGAAGCTGTGGGAGACAAAGAGGAAGTTGAAGGAAGAATAGGAGTTGAGAAGGAGAGAAAGAGAAGAGAAGGAGAATCAAGAAGACAAACAAAGGAAATAATGCCTATGCAAGCTGAAGAACAAGAACAACCAATAGTTGAGGAGGAAGCTGACATACATGGAATTGAAACATGAGTTGTAGCATGAAGATGTTGACCTGATGTCAAGATTACCATAGGTCATCCCTCAGTCTCCAGCACCTCCAGTAGCAGGGACAACCTCAAGCGAGAAAGGAGATGGTGTTCTCCTTGATGATGATTCAGCCATGGATATGTACAGTCTATCATTTTACGAGTTCCAAAATAAGATTTTACAAGCACAGAGGAAGATCTTTCCATATGATCACGCATCACTTGCATTCATTAGAGAGAGGGGGATAGTGTTGTACACTAGGAACAATCCAAATGCCATTTCCAAAGCTAGCTTAGCCTATGTAGGAGAAATGAGTCAAATGTTCAGCATTTGATGGCTGAGAATGAGTAATTGGCACAGAACTTGCAAGCTATAAGGCAAGGTAGAAAAACTCTGAGAAGCAGCAAAAAATGTCATTTTTGCATTGGGGGAGATGAGAGAAGTTATACTTTCTGAAGTATCAACACTTGGAGAGACCATGTGAAAGCTCTATGATGGGTTTGTCACCGTACATAAAGTAGTTGTCCATTTTCATGGCTTACAGTAGCTGAGAAAAGAGGTTTTCAAAACTCTAAAAAACATATAGGTTGCCATCGCCTATGTGCAAGAGTGGAAAATGTAGTATAAAGGGGTCCCACTTGACTTAGTGAAGAAAATGAAGCCATGGGAAGAGATGGAGAAAGAAAAGGTTTGGCTGTTAATTCAAAAGAACAAGCAACTTGCCTCATTCATTGGCAGCATTTAGGCCTCGTACATATGGTTATACAACAATTTGGATGCCTTTGTGAGAAAACACTAGATCCCATCAATCATTTCCCTCACCAAAGATAAACCCAAGAACCAAGTCTAGCAGGAGGTCGAAGAGTACTTGGAGTAGATGAGATAGAATGCCACAATCGAGGACTTGGAGCTGAATGTACAGAACATGTATAATTTCATTGTTGGTCCTATCAAATTCAAAACATGGTTGCTCATGAATCAAAACGAGTTGGACACAGGTTGCGTGACAGTGTAGCCGGATTCCATGGATGTTAGAGTCCGCTTCTAACAAGACATTGTTAGGAAGTTTAGGGACACCATCACATAATAACAAGCTTGGCACCAATATGTGACAGAGAAGCAGCAAGTGGAGGTTGTTGAGATAGACTTGTCCCAAACTCCAACATCATAGTGTTGTGTCTTGTTAAGCTATCAATTTTTCTCTACCCTATTTTGTCTTATATGGGTACAAGTGTAAAATTCAATATTATTGGTAATTATGTTGTAAGTGAAATTCCAAGTGTTAATATTGGAATATGAAAAGTCATCATGTAATGTAATGTGTTAATTTGTGAAGAAGTTGAAGAGTAATGAGGGTAGTTCGAAGGTCACAAAGGGGAAGTTGAAGAGTGAGCCCTTCTTGTTATAAATAGAACCTCATATCTTATGTAACGGGCATTTGGGAGCCAAGATTTTGGCTAGGCTTAGGTTTAGAAAGAGCTTGGGAGTATTGTGAAGAGCCTTGGCTTATCCATAGTGTAGAGTGAGTATACTTCTTTGGAGGATCAGGTGTTCTTGACTATAATGTTCCACTATTGGAGCTAGTGGTCGTCAATGGTGTATGTATGGATGAAACTTTCACTTATAATAATAAAATCAAAGCCAACACACTTTCATGCATATGTTGTGAATATAGTAGGACTATTCTTTTTGTATTTGCAATTTATGTTATTTAACTGTTGTGGTAAAAAATACAACACCCCCCATTATTGATGCATCCGCTTCGAATAATGGGGACCCTTTCTATAAAAATTTTGGCTAAGCACCTTTTTGATTTTTATTTTAATTGATTGCCCTATGCTTTCGTTAATTTTTAGTTTTCTTTGGATTCTTGTTTTGATTGCTTTGTTAGAATCGATTTTTTATAAGCTTCACATTGACGCTTGTTTCACCTCATTTGGTCAACTGGTTTGAAAATGGCACTCCTTTGACATCTCATCATTTATCTAGCCTGGGTTAAAAATGCATAAAATATACAATATCGCATTTAGTTTAAATATTAACTCGTAGAGGGTTTTACTAACATTTTTCATTATGCAGCCAAATAATTAAGCATCGGGACTTAAGAAATTCACTCCAATTTTCTAATCAAATCTTAAATCTCGAAAAACCAAACATTCAAGTGGCTGTAGTTTATTTTTATTCTTTTCATTTATTTCTTTTTAAGTGGCTGTAGTTTCAACAATTTCACAACTTAACTAAATTTCATTAGAATAAAACCAGAATATGAAAAATAATATTAAATATTAATTAAATTAAATTAAATTAATATATAATTAATTTAATTTAATTAAAATTTAATATATAAAAAAATAATAATATATTAAATATAATAAAATAACAATAAAATAATTTTCATCGCATCGGGGGATCGGGTCGCAAGTTTTATTGAACATATGTTAAAAATCCCGATACACACCATACCCCCGATCGCCGATAAACATAGGCATTCAATGCATCGCATCGGGAGTTTTTATGTGCCAAAGTTTAAAAGCCGAAAGCCATACCCGATGCCGATATCGCATCGGGACTTTTCATGTGCCAAAGTTTAAAAGGACCGATATCCCTCGTTGCCCCGATCCGATATCCCAATTGCAAAAGTCAAAGGACATAGGGGTCATTACCTTAGTTTAGTTTTTAAAAAAGCTTTGTTTTAAAAGTTTTATCACTCATACGTATGAGTGGAAAGTAGTTTAGGTTAGTATATCTTTAATATTAGTTTATATATGTTAAATGTAATATATTATAATATGTAATATATTATATTAATTAAATTAATTAATTATATGTAATATTTAATTAATTTAAATATCAGTTAGATTAATATTAATTATTTTTAATTAGATTAATATTGATTAGTTTTTTAATTAAGAATGGATTTGTTTATAAATCATTAGTTAGTTAAATTAATAAATAGTTTAGTTTATAATTAGCAATTAAATTAGAATTAATTAGGGACTAATTTAGGATTTAATTTTTAATTAAATTTTCATTTTTTAGCCCAGCAACAGAATTTCCAGATTTACATCAGATTTGACCCATCAACTTTGGAAGCTCATAAATTGAGTTCTACTTGGCCAAATGAGGCCCAGGACGGCTCATTGGAAAGAGAAAATCAAGGAGAACATTTTGAAGGAGGTTTCACCAACAGATTTGATCATTTATTCGGCCAAAAATCAGGCAGAAGATCAGGCTCCGAATTTTGAAAACAAAATCAATTTTCTGAGTTATTGTTTTCAATTTCATTTGTCCAAAACCTCTTCTAATTGCAGATCCATTGGCCAATGATATCCTTTGCCAATCAAATCATTCCAAGCATCAATACAGAGCTTATATTTTATTTTTATTATTTATTTAAATAGAATTTGATTGGGTTTGATTTAATTGCCAGAAATGATACTTTGATTGCATTTTAATTTATTTTGATTTCTTTTGCAGGAAAACAGTGGAAAAGATATGGAGTAAAGGATTTCAAGCAATGAGAATGCTCCAGCAATTGAAGATTGGAATTATGAGCAAGTAAAATTGAATTTAGCAAATTTCTCTTCAACAAACTCTCCTCTCTAAAATTCCTTCACAAATATTATAAATAACAGATTGCAGAATGGAATAGGGGCTGCTCTCCTATGCAATTTTAGAGCTTCTAAAAGCACTATTGTAATTGGAATTTAGAGTTGTAGGAGGGAGGAGTGAAAAATCTCAGATCTGGGGATTATTGAGGATTTTCCCTTTGTATATTGAATTATGCATGAGGAACAAAGCTTGCACTATTGTGGCTTTAGTTTTGAAGGCAGAAGTTCAAGCAATGTAAAGGGCTGTTGGAGACCAAGAATAGAGAAATGGATGCAATAAATTGGTATTTCTAATACTACTGTTTCAAATATCAGTTTTAATTTTATGGTGATATGAATGTGTCATTTTATTCATGTTTGTGCACTATTGTCAATATGGGTAATTTGTCTCAATCTTGTTATTATGTATCTCTGTTTTTATGGATTAATTTCTCATTTTGGAGTAACTACTTACTCTGAAATCTGTCTTATGAAACTGATTTATTGAATAATAATGTGTGTGAACTATTTCTACATATCATTATTCAATTATTGGATTTATTGATTTGATAATCAATATCATTTTGAGAATTACTTCCTGAATGTTGTTGATTTATTATTTCAGTTTTAAGGTCTCAATAGAATGTGTTTTGGTAACCATAATATCAGTTAATTGAACTACTTCATTAACTTGATATTCATTATAAACAAGACATGTTTAAATCCTAATATTTTAATTATCTTGCTCTTAGTTGGGTTAGATCTATATCTGCCTAATTAAGATAGGATTTAGATTAGTTTCTTCTGCTTACATCATAGAATAAGCTTGCATTTAGAGTAAATTCTACATTCTTTTAAGTCCTCTCTTCAAAGAGGCAAAACTTTAGTTGTGGCTTGGCTGAACCCAAATCAGCTTAAGGGTCATTCTCTTGCCTGATCAGCAAGAAGAAGTGATCTGATGTCCCTGTCTATTGGTAGTTAAAGATACATTATAAACCAATAGCAATAGGGAGAAGGTAACTGGACCTAGATGAACAGTCGGAGCCACCACACCAAACGGAAAAGGAGTTGCTTTTAAGGTCCGGACCGGGTGGTTATCCCCCAATGTTGTTGCAGCGATTTTCGAGGCCTCAACAAAATGGCGCTAGAAGGAGGGCCTGAGATTTTTTTTCTATTGGAGTCTCTTCGATTTTAATATTTTATTTATTGTGATGACTCCTCTTAAACTTCCAATTTGGAGTTGTATCCATGGACCTACATCTTCCAATACTCCACCCGAAGTGGTAAGACTCTTGTCTCAGGTAAAGTTCAATGGTAAGAGAAATTCTTCTGCTTTTAATCATGTCTTTCAATTTATTCAAAATGTTTCAAATTATGATTTTCAAGGAATTGATGAAGGCATTTTATGTAGAATTTTTACTCTCACATTTGCGGCAAAAGCCAAAAACTGGTGCAAAACTCTTCCAGTTGCCACAATCCATAGCTGGGATCAATTTGTTACAATTTTCATTTGTAAATTTGACGGCTACGATTATGAACAGGTATGTCAAGAAATTGAATATCTACGAAGGTTTAAACATGAATCTGTTAATGATTTTCATATTCGATTTCACCTGAATTGTTTAAGATTTAGCGACGAAGATAAACCTACGGAAGAAGAATCATTAGATTGGTTTAAATATATTAGTTCTCTTCCAACCATTCCCAATCCATATGAACTTGATTCAAGCTTTGTTCCATCCCCTTCCAATACAAATGAGGATCCCAATTTGGATGTGCAAATAAATGGTGATGAAGTGGTTTTACAAAGCTTGGAAAATATTTCCATTCAAATGCAAGAAGACAACAATAGCAATTTTGGGGAAAAAGCCGCCTTGAAATCTGAAAGCTACTGTAAAGTAAATTCGGAAAATCAAATCGCAAATCAGCAAGTACAAGCAGCAATCAAAGTAAATAAAATGCAAACTGCTGTACAAATTTCTGAATTTCTCCATGATGAGCAAATGCCAAAATCAGAGAAGCAAAACAGCGTTCTTCAAGAAAGCATATGCACGCAAAGGAATGATCTGCAATTTGAAATTTACAATGAGCATAATGCACAAGAGCTCTCAAACAGAGACAGTTTTAAATGCATTGTTTCAGGTTCACACTTTTCCCTTTATCCTGATATTTTCAATAATGGTAATATTTTTCCTCTTGATGTTAATGATATTCCAGAAATTAAAGAGGCTGATCTAAATGAATTACCATTAAGTTTTTATCAAGATAAAGAAACAATAATTGATCATTCTTTTGCCACTAATGAACATGAAATTCTTGTCCCTCCTTGTTTTGATATATTGGATGAGATTGAAGGGAATTCTAGAGAATCTTGTGAGGTCATTTATGATGATTACTCTGATATTGAGGATGTTGATTTCAATTTTTCTCAAGAGAATCCTCTTAATAAAATTCAAATAACATCTGAGGATGAAGAACGCTTCAATTTAGGAATTATCTCAACTAATCCTCATTTTAGAGCAGCAAATTATCTTCATGATTTCACCATTCAAGAAATCATTCCAATTTATGATTCATATGAGGATCAAACTCCCATTCCTATTCATAATCATAATTCATTTTCTATTTCACAAGTTGGAATTCAAAATTACCCAAATTCCATAATTCTGGCCATTCCTTGTGAAAATGAAATTGTTTCAAAACGATTCCAATTGTGCTGTAACATTAGTTGTACAAATAGTGATTTCATTTTAGTTTTTCTTTCACAGCTATTTTGTTTAAACTTAGATTTATTTTCTGATTTTATTTTGCAAAATTTTCACACTTTTCGCTCGCATATTGAACACTTTATTATCAAACACTCAATTGATGAATTGCCTTATTGGGAAATTGAAATTTCATATTATAGCCATGAACATCACGAGCTGTTAACATATAAATGTCAATTGATGCTCATTACTTATCAAAAGCTTCTATCTTCTCAAAGGAAATATCAACAAGAGAATGTATTTTTAGAAATCTGCCAGCAATGCAATTTAATTAATAATTTTTCATGTCATTTGACAGACTTCCATTCATTTTTCATTGACTCATTTGAAAATTATTTGGAAGTTTTTCCTTTAAAGAAAATTGTCAATGATTTAACATTTGTACATAATACTAACAATTCTTTCCAGGCCTTTGAATTTAAAAGCTCATCTTCACAATCTGGCCTGTTATCTATTCCTTTGAACATTTCCCAATTTTTAATAGAGATCCATCCAGATTTCTATGATCCAATTGGTATTCAATTGGAAACGAAATTTCAAAAGAATGAGATTTTAATCAACTTGCTAACAATAATTGTACATTCTGATTTCATATTTATTTTCCTTAGTTTAATTAGATTTGTATTTTTATTACTAACATTTGAACTGTACATAAACGCGGGAATAAAAATGAGAAAATGGCTACACTGGAAATATGACTATACCTAGTCATTTTCATGTATATGGTTAGAATAGGAGTAGAATTAATTTAGTTAGTTTGTTTTATGTAGTTAATTTATTTTCAACAGTTCTGTAGATTAAAAATAAAACAAAGCAATCAGCCATTCTTATACATGTTCAGTGAAAACATTTTTCCCTATCAGAAAATTTTAATTCTTGCTTTCTTTTTTCTTACAGCAATACCTCTACTCTACCTATTCTGAATAATCTCTTGATTAAATTCAATTATAGTTGCACATGGCATCGATCGCTTCAAAGCCATTTTTCTTTATTTTGAGATTTCCTTCTAAGATTTTCTTTTAAAATTTATATGATAAAGGTTGAGGATATAAAAGCTTCATGATCCCATTATCCTATGAGATGTATGATTGACTATGATAAGCCTAATTCTAATTCAATCATTATCAGTCAGTCTAACCTGTCACATCAATCATATGAAGTTCATATTATATTCCTCGGAATTTGCCAAAAGCTGATCTTAAGGATGCCCATTTTGCCAAGTGCACACATTTAAATCTGTTTTGACATTTTTCTACAATCAGTGGCTTAATCTCATTCTAATCCTTAATTTATTATCTGATGCTGTAAAAACGCATCATGTCTATTTACTAAAGGCATTATTAAAAAGTCACTATAACAATACAGATTTTTCTCAAGATTAATTCGGAATGAGCAGAGGTAATAAATTGTTACTTCACTTCGAAAGGGAAGCATAGTTTCATATTTATTTCTGATAAATTTTACATTTCCTGAACATGAATAAAATGATTTCATTCAGGCTGATTGCGCACTTAGATTTAGAATAAATGATGAGATGATTTTGAACAAAGTCAAAATTTTGATAAATCAAAGGAGGAATTTGAAGATTCATAAGGTAAAATTTGCAAACAATTTCCTTCCAGGTACGCATTTGCAAGTTTGTTCTCATCTCTTATTAGTTTATCTTTTCCTTAGTTTATTTTTCATTCGTGTTATGTTTTATTTACAGGTTTTCATTTGTTTTCAAAAAATTGAAGTAAGCAGTAAAATCATTCCAAATTTGCAAACAGGTTCAGGGAAATTTTATTTGTGATGCATTAGAATTTAAGCATTTTTAATTTTGCTTTTATTCACTTAGAAAACCCAATTGAAATTTCAAGAAATATCATAAGACCATTCGCATCATAAGATTTCATCAGAAGTAGTTCTTAGCATTCCTTTTGATAACAAATTTTTCATCAAAGACCTCCGATGTATTATCTTACTCATATGCCATATTGCATTTCGCATATCGGAGCTTTCCAAGTGAAGTATACTTCCATGAACATGAATCGCCGATCGCCGATAATCGACTTTACCAATATTGCGATAAACACATAATTCCGGACCCAATATGAAATTCAAATCAAATTCATAAAAATATCGCGTCCGTTCAATCGCAATAATGATAGGAGTATAACTTTAAAGGAGGCCGATGTTTCGGATCCGATATGTTATCAAATTTTCATCATAAAATTATCGGGTCCACTCTTCATCACATATCGGCATATTGAGAATTGTTAAATCGTGCGCATAACATTGCCAATCGCGATCGCCGATTAGCCACGTCATTCATCGCATATCGGCATCGCAACAATCATATTGTGTTACATCGGGTGCTTAAAGATTGCCGATCGCCGATTTACGTCATCCATCACATCGCCGATATCGCAATCGCTTCCTTGCAGTTTTATTTATGGCCGATGTCTCGGATCCGATATGTTATTGAAATTCCATCATAAAAGTTATCAGGTCCGCTCTTCATCGCATATCGGCATCGCAAAAAATATATTGTGTTACATCGGGTAACCAAAATTTGCCGATTTCCGATTAGCTACGACTTCCATCGCATCGCCGATATTGCAATCTTTTCATCACATTCTTACGCTCACATCACCTCTCTGAATCTACAATGTGTATTTTGCAATATGGGAAGCACGATGCAATTTATTCTCTGATCCCCGATATAATATTTCTTTAATGATGCGATCGCTTCATTTCATTACACATCTTCTTATCGGTAATTTGCCATTGCAATCTCCGATGCAATAGCTTCCAATGCATGCCTATGAGCCATTAACATTTAATCGAAATATGGCATAGCAATAAAGGTAAAGTTCTGCAGATTAAATTTGAAGCATGGTGAAGAAACATGTTATGTGAATCATCCGATGAGGCGATGTGTTAAAGCGAGCTTGGGTAACCACTATGTGAAAAAGGCAATTGATGACAAATTTGCAGGATACAAAAAATTATTTCAATTTCTCATACATTTTAGTTTTAAATATATAATTCCATAATTAAAAATGGAATTCAAGACCTTTATCTTCATATTTAAATTTTATTATCTTGGATTTGGTCTTGATTCTGGACAATTTATCAAATCATGGAGTTTATATGAAACTTATAATATTTTGAGAAACAGTCATTATTGCACATTCTCATTCTTATTTCTGATGCATTCTTTTTAATTTCAATTCCCCTGAGCACTAAGCATTCTATTTTTACATTTTACTGCTTGCTTTAGTTTAAATAAAATAAATAATGATTTTGGGTTATAGGATTTTGGTTAGTGGGATTTCTTCATGTTTTTAATGATAATTAAAATAAGGAGTCAGCTAGTTTGGGAAAATTGATACCTTTCAGGTAAGATCAAAAACAATTATCCAATGGTAAGATTCATGTGCCCATTTTCATTAATTTCCATTTCATCATTCTAGTTTCATTTTTTTATGCTGATCTAAAACTCTGTTTTGCAGCTCTCCATTTAAAGCTTTCAATCCTCTGCCAGATCATATTTTCGAAAGTCCATACTCTTCTCCTGGCTTTATTTCAAGAAGCAGCGATAATCTTCATTGAAACAGCCACACCAGGAAGTTTCTGAACCTTTAGTTTGTTTCTCTAAGCATTCCTTTTTTAGAAAATGATTAAGTTGATGCTTGGAAACAAGAAGATTCATATCAGACAGAAAGTATTCATTGTGGCTGAATTTTACAATCACTGTTATCTTAAAGCCTAAAGCATTCACAACTCTGCAAGGTATGTTTTTCTAAAGCTCAACATAAGAAGGAATGATTACATGCTTATTTTCTTTTTCTTCATATTGTTGGAGACATTAGTATAAACATTCTTGTTTGAGTTTATCTTGCGAGACTTGGATTTTCTTTTCCATTTTTAGAGATTTCTTGGTTTTGATTTTTGCTCGCTGATTTCTTTTTCCATTTTAGCATAAGAATTATTTTTCTTTGGTTTTCAGTTTTGATTTTGGTGACTTTGTCAGTATTTATATGGAAGGCCTATTGGTTACCTAACAATGGTCAGGATACGTGGAGAAAAATTGTTAATAGTCACCTATTAGCTTTTTCTTAAATCTCTTAATAGAGTTTGATTTTCTTATTATTAAAAGTAGATATACTTAAGGAAGAGATTATCAATCAAGAGAAGTTGGCAAAGTATCATAAAATCTGCAAAAATTCATTTTACATCAAAATTGTAATCATTTTGAGATTTCAAAATTTTATTAGGATCTTTCAAAGTTCTATTATCAGTGAAGAAAAGTTATTTTTAACCAAGTAAAGATACTTTACACCAAAGCACCTTTAACTCTGAAATTGTCATTCTTAACTCTTAAGGAGTCAATGATTCTCCCTGTCCCAAAAAGTCTTATTTATCTAGAGAATAATCCAGAAATATATTTAAACTTAAAAGATAAAAGGTCTCATCGTGAGCCTGTTTACCATGATCATAGGGGAAACTAGGCTGACATTACCAACACTGCTAAACAAACCAGGGTAATGACTTATGATTGCAAACAATTATAAGACAAGGGGTCTCATCACGAGCCAGCTTGTTCAGTCCAATTTTAACCAGTGAATGGCATTGTCAACTATCTGGCTACCATACTAGGACAATGGCTTTTAAGATTTAATAAAAAATAAAAAAATAAAAAAGTAATACATATATAAATGGATTTATCTCTAGGACAATAATTCTGGAAAAGATGGGATTCTGAATCATTGATGATTGAAAAGGTAACCCTGTCGAGACTATAGATGTTTGCTGGCAACAGTGGCTCTACCTGTGACAAATGAGTATATCTTAAAAGCTAAGCTGTAAAGTTACCCCTGCTTTATCCCTTCAGCTAATTAATGACTGATATAGAGTTTTGAAATATTTTAATTTATGAGAAATTTTAAGAAAAATTACAGTTAGATGATTCTTGCTTTTAGTCAGACTAATGAACCTAGTCAAGCATTTCACGCAACATTTTTTCTTCTTTAATTATTTTTACTTTAATTTTAGGAAAATCTCATTCATAACAAAAAGAGATAACTGGTTCTTCTCCCATGTGTCGCCAATTGTTGTGGTAAAAAATACAACACCCCCCATTATTGATGCGTCCGCTTCGAATAATGGGGACCATTTCTATAAAAATTTTGGCTAAGCACCTTTTTGATTTTTATTTTAATTGATTGCCCTATGCTTTCGTTAATTTTTAGTTTTCTTTGGATTCTTGTTTTGATTGCCTTGTTAGAATCGATTTTTTATAAGCTTCACATTGACGCTTGTTTCACCTCATTTGGTCAACTGGTTTGAAAATGGCACTCCTTTGACATCTCATCATTTATCTAGCCTGGGTTAAAAATGCATAAAATATACAATATCGCATTTAGTTTAAATATTAACTTGTAGAGGGTTTTACTAACATTTTTCATTATGCAGCCAAATAATTAAGCATCGGGACTTAAGAAATTCACTCCAATTTTCTAATCAAATCTTAAATCTCGAAAAACCAAACATTCAAGTGGCTGTAGTTTATTTTTATTCTTTTCATTTATTTCTTTTTAAGTGGCTGTAGTTTCAACAATTTCACAACTTAACTAAATTTCATTAGAATAAAACCAGAATATGAAAAATAATATTAAATATTAATTAAATTAAATTAAATTAATATATAATTAATTTAATTTAATTAAAATTTAATATATAAAAAAAATAATAATATATTAAATATAATAAAATAACAATAAAATAATTTTCATCGCATCGGGGGATCGGGTCGCAAGTTTTATTGAACATATGTTAAAAATCCCGATACACACCATACCCCTGATCGCCGATAAACATAGGCATTCAATGCATCGCATCGGGAGTTTTTATGTGCCAAAGTTTAAAAGCCGAAAGCCATACCCGATGCCGATACCCGATGCCAATATCGCATCGGGACTTTTCATGTGCCAAAGTTTAAAAGGACCGATATCCCTCGTTGCCCCGATCCGATATCCCAATTGCAAAAGTCAAAGGACATAGGGGTCATTACCTTAGTTTAGTTTTTAAAAAAGCTTTGTTTTAAAAGTTTTATCACTCATACGTATGAGTGGAAAGTAGTTTAGGTTAGTATATCTTTAATATTAGTTTATATATGTTAAATGTAATATATTATATTATATTAATTAAATTAATTAATATGTAATATATTATAATATGTAATATATTATATTAATTAAATTAATTAATTATATGTAATATTTAATTAATTTAAATATCAGTTAGATTAATATTAATTATTTTTAATTAGATTAATATTGATTAGTTTTTTAATTAAGAATGGATTTGTTTATAAATCATTAGTTAGTTAAATTAATAAATAGTTTAGTTTATAATTAGCAATTAAATTAGAATTAATTAGGGACTAATTTAGGATTTAATTTTTAATTAAATTTTCATTTTTTAGCCCAGCAACAGAATTTCCAGATTTACATCAGATTTGACCCATCAACTTTGGAAGCTCATAAATTGAGTTCTACTTGGCCAAATGAGGCCCATGACGGCTCATTGGAAAGAAAAAATCAAGGAGAACATTTTGAAGGAGGTTTCACCAACAGATTTGATCATTTATTGGGCCAAAAATCAGGCAGAAGATTAGGCTCCGAATTTTGAAAACAAAATCAATTTTCTGAGTTATTGTTTTCAATTTCATTTGTCCAAAACCTCTTCTAATTGCAGATCCATTGGCCAATGATATCCTTTGCCAATCAAATCATTCCAAGCATCAATACAGAGCTTATATTTTATTTTTATTATTTATTTAAATAGAATTTGATTGGGTTTGATTTAATTGCCAGAAATGATATTTTGATTGCATTTTAATTTATTTTGATTTCTTTTGCAGGAAAACAGTGGAAAAGATATGGAGTAAAGGATTTCAAGCAATGAGAATGCTCCAGCAATTGAAGATTGGAATTATGAGCAAGTAAAATTGAATTTAGCAAATTTCTCTTCAACAAACTCTCCTCTCCAAAATTCCTTCACAAATATTATAAATAACAGATTGCAGAATGGAATAGGGGCTGTTCTCCTCTGCAATTTTAGAGCTTCTAAAAGCACTATTGTAATTGGAATTTAGAGTTGTAGGAGGGAGGAGTGAAAAATCTCAGATCTGGGGATTATTGAGGATTTTCCCTTTGTATATTGAATTATGCATGAGGAACAAAGCTTGCACTATTGTGGCTTTAGTTTTGAAGGCAGAAGTTCAAGCAATGTAAAGGGCTGTTGGAGACCAAGAACAGAGAAATGGATGCAATAAATTGGTATTTCTAATACTACTGTTTCAAATATCAGTTTTAATTTTATGGTGATATGAATGTGTCATTTTATTCATGTTTGTGCACTATTGTCAATATGGGTAATTTGTCTCAATCTTGTTATTATGTATCTCTGTTTTTATGGATTAATTTCTCATTTTGGAGTAACTACTTACTCTGAAATCTGTCTTATGAAACTGATTTATTGAATAATAATGTGTGTGAACTATTTCTACATATCATTATTCAATTATTGGATTTATTGATTTGATAATCAATATCATTTTGAGAATTACTTCCTGAATGTTGTTGATTTATTATTTCAGTTTTAAGGTCTCAATAGAATGTGTTTTGGTAACCATAATATCAGTTAATTGAACTACTTCATTAACTTGATATTCATTATAAACAAGACATGTTTAAATCCTAATATTTTAATTATCTTGCTCTTAGTTGGGTTAGATCTATATTTGCCTAATTAAGATAGGATTTAGATTAGTTTCTTCTGCTTACATCATAGAATAAGCTTGCATTTAGAGTAAATTCTACATTCTTTTAAGTCCTCTCTTCAAAGAGGAAAAACTTTAGTTGTGGCTTGGCTGAACCCAAATCAGCTTAAGGGTCATTCTCTTGCCTGATCAGCAAGAAGAAGTGATCTGATGTCCCTGTCTATTGGTAGTTAAAGATACATTATAAACCAATAGCAATAGGGAGAAGGTAACTGGACCTAGATGAACAGTCGGAGCCACCACACCAAACGGAAAATGAGCTGCTTTTAAGGTCCGGACCGGGTGGTTATCCCCCAATGTTCTTGCAGCGATTTTCGAGGCCTCAACATTAACTTACGCTTATTCTTATGAAATATTTCGTTTTCATTTGTATGAATCTTATTGAATGCTTGTTGTTGTATTTACTCATCACTTTAACTTGTGTAATATTCTACATCTTATCTTGTAATTTAATTTTTGTTGTGTTCCTTTCAAGCTGCGTACTATTACAGGCTTCCAAGGGGCACACTTCCTTTTCCCTTTGTGTGTTGGAACCTGCAAACATCCCACTTGACTCTCTACAGGGTCATACACTTTCTATCACCCAAAGTTATCATACTTCACTCTATGCGTTTTCATAGTCAAGGCATAACATTACCACCCACTACTAGGACTCCTACTCCAAAAGGTGTGAGGTCTAGTTGGGACTTCATATCGGGGAGATCCCCTGAATGTTGATGCGTCCAACACCGTCAACATTTCTGGCGCTATAAGGAGGGCTAGATTGTAGGTTTTAACCCCATATAGAAATTACCTGCATACGAATTCTAAATCATAGAAAAATAAACAATGCGAGAGCATAACACATAAAACACATATACACAAAGATTTTCCCCTGGATCCCAAAACCGGGAAGACGAACTTGATTTTTCATTATGTTCCTTTCAATGTTACAATACATATTTATACATGCCGAAGCAACCAATACCATGGACCAAAAACCATCGCATCCAAAACCATGGACCGAAAACCATAGGTAGGTTCGCCCAACCTAATATAGGGTCCAAAAAAAAATTCCCGAGACGCTGCCCCGAACCCCGTAGAGGGGGGCTACCCACCCCCCTCAAACCTCCCAGATAGGGGGGGCTGCTGCCCCCCTGTGACCCCCCCACTGCGCAATCGACGCAACAAAGGGGGGGCTCCACCCCCCCTCTAACCCCCCGGTTCACTACGTGGGTTAGTCGTGGAAATAATATAACACAACCCAACAATCTCCCACTTGTTGTTTTCTTTCCACAGGGGGCCACAGGAGAGCTTAGTCATTTTTCTAGCCCTGAAATGCCCATTATTTCTCTACACCAAGAGAAATTCTCAGAGCTCACAGATTTTGTCAATGCATCTGCAGTATTCTTCAAAGTTTCCGCCTTTACCAGCAACACCTTTTTGTCTTCTATCATATCCCTCACAAAGTGATACTGAACATCAATGTGCTTTATCTTTGAATGATAAGAAGGGTTCTTTGCCAAGAAAATTGCACTTTGGCTGTCACAGTATATTCTTATAGCTCCCTGTACTAACCCCATACTTGAACACAATCTCTGCAACCAAAATGCTTCCTTGCTTGCATGAGTGGCCGCCATGTATTCTTCCTCTGTAGTTGATAGTGCCACTACAGATTGTTTCTTACTCATCCAATTGACTGCACCTCCAAATAGGTTAAACACATACCCACTTGTAGATCTTCTCTGATCTAGATCTCCAGCTCAGTCTGCATCAACAAAGCCATGAATATCCAACACTCTGTCTAATCCTGGTCTTCCTTGGTAGCACAAACCATAATCACTAGTGCCACGCAAATACCTGAAAACCCGCTTCACTGCTGTCCAGTGCTCCTTCCCTGGTTTTGACATAAACCTGCTCAATACTCCCACTGCATGTGCAATGTATGGTCTAGTACAAACCATTGCATACATCAGGCTAGCGACTGCACTCGCATATGGAACACGGGACATGTCCTCTTCCTCTTCTTGTGTCTTGGGACACTGTTCAACAGATAACCTCACACCTACAAGAATAGGAACCTTCACCGGTTTACTATCATGCATATTAAACCTCTGCAGTATTGTCTCGACATACTTCCTCTAGTTTAACTAGAGCTTCCTCTTTGCTTGATCTCTTTTAATTTCCATGCCCAAAATATAGTTTGCAACACCAAGATCTTTCATGTCAAATTTGGAGGACAATTGGGTCTTCAAATCCTAGATAATTTCTTTGTCATTTCCAACCAGCAACATATCATCTACATACAAGACCAGGCAAATAACACGGTCACCAATTAATTTAAAATACACACAGTGATCTGCTTTGCTTCTGGTGAAGCCAAGTCCCCATATAAATGTATCAAATTTCTGATACCACATCCTTGGTGACTGTTTTAACCCGTACAGAGACTTCTTTAACTTGCATACCAATTCTTTCTTACCCTTCACCGCAAAGCCTTCAGGTTGCCTCATGTAGATTTCCTCTTCGAAATCCCTGTAAAGAAATGTTGTCTTCACATCCATCTGTTCTACCTCCAAATCAAAAGCAGCAACAATAGATAAAAGTAACCTAATAGAAGTTACCTTAGCAACAGGAGAAAAAATATCACCAAAATCAATTCCCAATACCTGGGAATAACCTTTTCCTACCAACCAAGCTTTGTCTTTCTCCACCTTCCCTTCTGCATTTGTCTTCCTTTTGAACACCCATTTGTTGCCAATGGGTTTCCTTCCAGCTGGCAAATCCACCAGATCCCAAGCCTCATTTTTGTGCCAAGATGTCATTTCATCAACCATGGCCTCTTTCCATATTTTTCCATCCTCTGAATCTACTACTTCCTTCACAGTTCTGGGATCATCATCAGTAACAGACAAAGAAAAATTTGAACAGAAAGCAGAAGGACTATACCTTTCTGGCTTCCTTCTTTCTTGAACTGATCTTCTCACAGCCGGAGTTTGTGGTTCTTCATCTTCTGATTCCTCCTCTGCTACAGAGTTTGATTCTTCCTACTTTAGCTCAAACTCTATCTTCTTAGGTTCCTTTGGTTGGACTTCATGTTTAATAACATCTTTTACCTCTTTGAACACCATATCTCGGTTGTACACAACCTTCTGTGTGACTGGGTTCCAAAGCTTATAACCCTTTAAACCATCCTTATACCCAATAAAGATGCACTTTTTAGATTTACTATCCAACTTGGTTCGTTTCTCCTTTGGAACATGTACATATGCATCACATCCAAATACCCTCAGATGTGAAAGAGAGGGTTTCTTACCAGTCCATACTTCTTGTGGAGTCTTATCCTCCAACGCTGATGAAGGTGACCTGTTGACCAAGTAACATGAGGTATCCATCGCCTCTGCCCAGAATTCATGTCCTAACCTGGCACCACTAAGCATGCTTCTTGCACTTTCCATCAACGTCTTGTTCATTCTTTCTGCGACTCCATTTTGCTAGGGTGTATATGGAGTAGTCTTCTGCCATGCTATACCACACTTCTTACAGAATTCTTCAAGTTCCTTGCTGCAAAACTCTCCACCATTATATGTCCTCAGCACCTTTATTTTCTTCTCTGTCCGATTTTCCACTAGAGCCTTAAATTCTTTAAACCTGTCAAAGACTTCAGATTTCTTCTTAAGGAAATATATCCTTGTATTCCTTGAGAAGTCATCTATAAATGATACATAGTACACAGACTTACCTAGTGATGGAACTTTCACAGGTCCAAACACATCACTGTGCACAAGCTCTAATATCTGTTTCGCCCTCTTAGCACCAGAGGGGAAGCTCACCCTATTCTGCTTCCTGTATACACAATTTTCACAGAAATCAAAATCCAGAGAGCTATTACTCATACCTTCTACCATACCTTTACCATGAAGTATTCGAAGGCCCTTCTCTCCAATATGTCCAAGCCTTTGATGCCACAGCATGGTCTTCTCTCCAGAGACCACTAGATTTTCAGCTCCACGTTCAGGAACCACAGAACTGTTACACCATCAACAACAGTGCTACCTTGCAACTTGTACAGAGTTCCAGTCCGAACCCCCCCCTATCAATACCAGTGCTCCCCGAACCATCTTGCAGGTATCCTTCTCGAACATTGTTTTTACACCTGCATCATCCAACTTGCTTACAGAAATCAAATTTCTGGCCAATGCAGGAATATACAGAACACCCAGAAGTGTTCTAACCCTTCCACCTTGCAACTTCAACTTTACTTTTCCGCGACCAATGATTCTAGCCTTCCTATCATCTCCTAAGAAGACATCGCCACCATCGTATTTCTCATATTCGCAGAACCACTCTCTATGGGGAGTGAAGAGAAAGGATGCACCTGAGTCAATCAACCATGCCTCATGATCTACATGTGTACTTGAAGAAGCCAAGTACACATCCCCACCTTCATCTGAGGTGGTTTTCGCCTCTGTAGAAGGAGCATCATCAGATCCCTTTCCTTTATCAGGAGCTTTAGATTTACAGTCCCTTTTGAGGTGCCCTTCCTTTCCGCATTTCCAGCACACCACCCTTACAGGTTTTCCTGGAGATTTAGATCTCCCTCTAGATTTAGATCTCCCACTCGATGACTTATTTTTGTTTCTATTCTGGGGCCATCCTCGTACAGACAAGGCATCACCATTTTGGTTCTCCATATTTTTCCATCTCATCTCCTCCGTCAGTAAGGCTGAGACTATTTCATCAAACTGCAAAGCAGTTGCATTGCTACCTATTTCAATAACTAGACTATCCCACAAATCTGGTAGAGAACACAACAAATTGATGCACTTATCTTCCTCTGAAATTTTAATATCAACAGATGCTAACTGACTTACCACAGTATTAAATGCGTTCAGATGCTCTGTCACCGAGTCTCCATATTTCATCCTCGGGTTATACAACTTTTTCCACAGGAACAGTTTATTCACCAGAGACTTAGATTGGTACAAAGTCCCTAACTTGTCCCACAAAGCCTTCGTCGTAGCTTCCCCTGATACATTCAGCAATACTGAATTTGAGACACACAATCGTATTGTGCTCTTTGCCTTCCAATCCAACTTCTTCCATTCTTCATCGGTCACTCCCGTTGGTTTAGTACCTGGATCTACCGTGATCCACTGATCTTTGTCCACCAAGAGATCCTCCATCTTGAGTTTCCACAACTCAAAACACTGACCATTGAACTTCTTGATCTCTATCTTTCCGCTGCTCACCATCTTCTTTCAGCACCAGAATCAATGTCGCAGATCTCCCACTGAACAGGGTCTACCACAGGCTCGAGCAAAACCCCTCAGCAACAAAGGCGTCCCCTTGAAGCCAAAACTGCTCCAATACCAAAGGTAGGTTTTAACCCCGTACAGAAATTACCTGCATACGAATTCTAAATCACAGAAAAATAAACAATGCGAGAGCATAACACATAAAACACATATACACAAAGATTTTCCCCTGGATCCCAAAACTGGGACTACCAGCTTGATTTTTCATTATGTTCCTTTCAATGTTACAATACATATTTATACATGCCGAAGCATCCAATACCATGGACCAAAAACCATCACATCCAAAACCATGGACCGAAAACCATAGGTAGGTTCGCCCAACCTAATATAGGGTCCAAATTTTTTTTTCCCGGGGCACTGCCCCCGACCCCGTAGAAGGGGGCTACCCGCCCCCCTCAAACCCCCGAGACAGGGTGGGCTGCCACCCCCCCTATGACCCCCCCGCTGCGCAACGAAGGGGGGGATCCTCCCCCCCTCTAACCCCCTGGTTCACTACGTGGGTTAGTCGTGGAAAGAATATAACACAACCCAACATAGATGATAAGGTGAGCCCTTGAAGTATCTTTTGAATTTTTACACATATTTCATGACTTCTCACCAAATTATAACCCTGACATGTTTTCCTAACCTACAAATCTAAAAATTCTAGTGAGAATTATCGATGACTTGTCCAATCAGAAATTCAATGGTGAGGATGAAGCAACCTTATTTCAACATACCACACAATTTCTTGATTTCTACACAAAGAGAAATATCCGCTATGAGGATGTTGGATGTAGGTTGTTAATTCTCACGTTCGAAGAGCATGTGCGATAATGGTGTAAGATGTTTCCTCTTGGCTCCATTCACTCTTTCAAACATATCTTCATAGAGTCATGTCATTATTTCGATCTCTATGATCACAAAGCTCTTAATAAGAAAAATTTGAAATTGTGAAAGGCATCGAACAAATCCGTTTAGGATTTTCATGATTGTTTTATCATTACTGGTTTGAATTTCCTGAAGATGAAGTTAATTGGTCTTTCTTGGTTGATATATTTCTATATCTTGTTCACATTTTCAAAAATCCACAAGAGTTAGAATCTTCTGAACTCTTCCCATCAAAACTCAATGTTAGATCTTCTAAATCTATGATAAAGAAGGTTGTTTTTCCAAGCGACCCTCCATCCCCTTTTCATCAAACAACTTTAGTTCCATAGGCTAACATGGAGGAAGTTACGAGCTCACTTACTGATCTACCTCCATCTCCTAACCCACTTACTCACAATTTCAACATAGATTTGGACTATGACTCTGATGGTTGTGATGAAGTGCTATCTCCTCATCCTCCATCCTTTGGTCCCCTGATCCTAAGAATTTTGATGTGTTTTTTCACATGTCTCAAATATCTATTTTGATGTTCATGAGGATTAAGTTATGGATGGAATTGGTGTTAAACAATGAACCTGCAATATCATTTTTCATGAGTATGTATGGGAGTCTAAACAAGAATCTGTGGTGAAGGAGGACCCCCTTATGTCTGCACCTCTTCCACATTATCTTGAAATTTTCCATGATTCTATCATTTCTGTTCAATATTGTGAAAAATTGGTTTCAGATGTTACTACTTTCAATCATTCCTAGAACAAATGGAATGCTAGTTTTTCATTTGAATGTGAATATGAAAAATGTGTCTTCTCTGGTCTTCTGAATCTCTCATCTTACATTTCCAAGAACATAGAGGGTGAAATTTCACATTTCCCATCATCCCCTCTTTATGATTCATCAAATCATTAGGATGTCCCTATTCATGATCTTAAATTATCTAATCGTGGTTGTCCGTGATCTTTTCATTGATTCATTCGACCACAATTCTTATTCTTCCATCATTGATCTTTCAAAGCCACCAGTCTTTGATGATCCATTTTCTAATGAATTGGAACCTCCCCAAGATTTCGAGGCACTTCAATCTGAGATGATGGTTATGTAAGGTTCTCGTAGCCTTGAGGTTAGTTCCACTTCTACTCAAAAATGTGTTGAATATTTCCGGTCTTCTCATCTCTCTGTTGTTCACATTGAAAATCAATCTATATTACAATCTTCGCATCCTCCATCTGTATCACATGTTGATATCGCTCAGTCATTGGAAGATTTGTATGTAGAAAGTGTTATTACAAAATGGAAATTTTCTTCTTTCTTCACGTTTGCTCATTTTTCAAGTACAAAAGTGTGTACCTTCTTGTCTCTGAATCACAATGTGTTGAACACCATGGTACATACACATAGTGCCTTTCATGCAATTTCCATTTTTACTTTTCTATTGGTGCATTCAAGCTTCAAATAGGTTGTTTTGCATTTTCTTATATTCCTTCTTTATTAGTTTTCCTGTATATCATTTTTGACATACATTCCCTCGCCTAAAAAGGCTAGCCAATGCACTGATGGCTACATTGGAAGTATCACTTTACGTAAGTTGGCCTATGATATGCTTAGGTTAGGAGTAGGAGTGGTTTTGATTTTATTTTTCATTTATTTGATCTTATTTACTTTGTTTCGCTTTACCCTGATTCTTTCATTTAGTCTAATTTCCTTTCAACGGTAGGTTAGTTTTCACATGAAACCATGTTTGGCATCATGGACAAGCTTGGTGAAATCCAAAAGGAAGTTGTATTGCTATCAACATTTGGTTATGTGTATATTCCCTCTCTTTATGTGAATCTGGAATTTTTTCTAGTCAATGATACTCTAATGGAAAATACGTCCCTTTTGGAGAGAGTCATGCTAAAATCACAATGTTTGCATGTTTAACTAGTACTGCCTACTCTAATCGGCCTTCTATTTTTGGTTACCCTTGTCAACTAATTCAAGTAGAGTAAGGAGAGGAGGAAAACCTTAACAAGTATGTCAGAGGTATATATAAATATCCTTCTCTGAAGGGAAAACCTCTTATGCTCTCAATAATTCGAGATCCCTCTTCTACCCCATGAAATAAATAAGTGCCTATGCATAGCTCTTTGAACAAATAAATTGAAAAAAATGAAAAATGAAATAAAGGGCGAAAGAAGAGAAAGGATTCTTGCACAAAGAGGTGAAGTAATTAATGCTTTTGGGGTATTGTCTAGGATCACTGGCAGTGGAGCAATTCTTGTGTTCCTAAAGTGCCTCTGTTGTGGTATTATCTAGGCTTGCTAGCAACAGAGCAACACGAGCGATGAAACTAAAACTTTGACAGTCTATTTTACTTATGCATCTATATACTCCTCATGCCCAATCAAAACAACTCAGTGTGAATTGGCTTAGTATATGTGTTGATGGTGAAGAGAATGGTAGGGATGTTATAGATTCATTTACCACCTTTGTATACTTGATGCTCTGAATCATGGCCTTGGGTAGCCCTTTCCCTTCAAACTTGGTACAAGACTCTGCCCTGCAAAAAGTGCATGCACACATGGGTTAATCTATACCTAACCTGTGTATATGATTTAAAATATGAAAAAATATAAAATCCCTATTTTTTGGGTGGGCTTTATGGGTTACACCGGTGTTGTGGGGAAAAGTATCCAACATGGAATGACCCTATCCCACTCTAAGGGTGATAGTTCCTTAGCAACAGCCGAAGCAAAGCTATCTAAGGTTACTTCTTTATGACATGCAAAAGAGGAAAGGAAGAGATCCACTTACCGATGTCTTGCGCAAATGGTCGATCCAATATTCTCTCTTTGCTGCTTGCTCCCAGCTCCTTCTCTTCTCACGGGCCCAGCTACACAAGATCCTGCAAACAAGACGAGAAAAGGAAACTACAAGAAGCATGCATTCATAATTGACTCAAGGATTAGCATAAATCAAATACGCAAGTAAGACAATACATCATTGAAACACATGTGAATAGAAGAACCTAAAATGCTTTATTAATGGAAGAAAGTAAGGTTCAGGCGGTGATACAACCATAAGAGGTCCAATCCAGCATCACCTTCCCGACGGAAAGAAATCTCCTCTTCACCTCCCTCAAGCAATCACCCAATACTCTCAACTGTAAACCAACAGCAATTCTTTGCACAAAATTCCGGCCTCTAGATCCCATGGGATGAGATCCTTATATAGAGTTTTGGAGTGAAGATAAGTCAGCTTGATGTGTGACTGTTGTCCTCTTCAACCCCAGTTGTTCTTTAGTTCTTGAGTCCACTCAGAGATTCTACCTTCCACTTGGAGTTTTAGAACCTCTTTACTCATCATTAGGCGAATCTTCTGATCCAAGTGTCAATTTGGAAGCTTCCTGGGCACTGACACATTGAGGAAAGATTCCTCCACATGTCCAAATTCGCTCAGCGCAGGTAGCCTTTGATGAAGTTGACATTCAGCGCAGGTACACCATGGAGCAGTTGACATTCAGCGCAGATGCCCAGTGGAGTAGCTGCTTTGATCCAAAATTGACCTGTTTTTGAGTGTTTTTCAGTGGAGAACTGATCTAAAGTGCTGTGGTTTGCTGACCTTGTTCCTCTAGGGGTAGGAACAACATGTTTAGGGACTTTGGATCCCTCAGATTATTGACATTTCATGCTCTATGCTGTAAGGCACAAAAATGTCTATAACAGTTGCCCCCTAAAGTATGAGGTCGTTTATCGGGTGAAATGCTTTATTAGGAGGATCCGAAGTTCATTCAATCGTCGGGAGGTGACCTGTAACAAAATACAATACAATACATTATTTTTCATATTGCTTTCATGATCTAGCTGATGCGGGCATTTCCCATGCTCAGCTTTATAAATACATTTTCTGTACATAAACAGACGATCGTCTGATAGTAGACTGATAATTCTCTGCTTAAATTATCATCCTTTTAGTAGGATGATCATCTGCTGCACATGTCTATGTCTTTATCTCATGAATATATATCGCAGCCCGGATGGATGAAACTAGATCCGGGGTCTTCAAACTTGTCTGATCTTCACTCTAAGTACAGGTCGATCCATGTGAGAATTTCTTGGAGTCGAACATGGAAAGACATCGCTTGATTACCAGTCAATGATGTAAACTGTTAACAAGCGCGAGAGGAATCACCGATAATGATGATGACCCTCAAGGTACTGCAGCACAATTCACGTGGCATGAATATAGGATTTGGCGTCGAACACTACGCAAAGTCTCCCGGTCGAAGGTCATTAATGTATACCTGTCGCCGGAAGTGAGAAACTTGCCATTAAGGCATGCAAGCTTCAAAGTACTGAGGGGGTGTTCCTAGATCAACTTCTTGGATAATGAGCTGATGTCGACAAGAAGTGATCTGTCAAAGGAGGGCCTTAATGAATCCCACATCAGTGACACGGAACGGAGCTAGTAATTGTGATGATGGTGAAAACTATCTGTGAAATATGATTCAGGGTGGCGGTCATGAAAGGATGAAATATGATGTATGGCAGTGGATGGGACCCGGTTGACACTCTCTGAATGACATCTCTTGAACATATAACGACACTGATGTGATGGATCGGTAGCATTACCCCAAATGTGGATGGTATGGCGAGACCATGGTGAAGGGACCGGTGAATGAAAACAACCCAACCCGATGTTTTTACGGAGGCAAAAGTGTCATGTTCAAGAGCGACTTGCTACCATTAAGCTTTGAGGTTCTCCCAATTTTTCCCCAGTCATTTCTGACCAGTACCTCTTTATTTTTGTCAAGCTTGAGGAGGATAACATATGCTTGTTCTATAACCTGCCCTTCGGGCAAGCCCATCGCTATGTTTTAATGAGCCTAGCGATAGGGAAACTCGTTCTCGTCTAAAGACAAGTTTGTCGCTATTTAATGTATTTAACGAGTCTAGCAACAAAGACAACTCGGTCCTTTTCATTTTTAGAGAGTCTAAAAAGGTACGTAAAGTTAACTCCAAAGGTCCTTTTTCGTCATCTAATCCCTTAAGTCCGAAAAAGTATAAAATAATACAGAAGGGATGAATGTTCGATATCTTTATCGAGCCGAACTAGACAAGCGCTCGATCTTTTTGTGCAATAATCCCTCAGGTCCAAAAAGATTAAAATTTAGAGGAGGGATAGCTCTTCCGGTCCTTTTAACGAGCTGGAAGGCCAAAACTCGGCAAACTTTTCATATTTTACGAGTCAGTGAAAAGAGCTCAAAGAAGACTCGTATTTTGAGGAACGAGTGATAAACAGGGATAGCAGCAGATTCCAGGTATAGGTTGGAATTTTCCAATCACGACAGTGTCACAAGGATGGCTAGGTGAAATCACTCTTCGCAGCTGTTCCTCAAAATAGGTAAACAATCAAGTGGATGTGAATGATCGGCCAAATGAAAAGTGGAGGTGACGGTGCAAACACGACCAAGGCTTTTATGGCTGATGAATTTACGGTCTCAAATGGTTATTTACCGGTTCATTTTTTCTTGATGAGCTTGAACTCTGGGGGAAGCTTGCTCACAGGTGCATTTATTTTTTAACGAGCATGAACTCCGCGTTAAAACTGCTCAGTTTGCGTTTATTTTTTTTTTTAACGAGCATGAACTTTGCCAAAACTGCTCGTTTTTACCAGTCATAAAGTAGGAAGGTCTCCTGGTAGGTTGCTCGCTATTTTTTAAGGAGCTTCATCTCGCTATGCTTTGCTCCATATACTCTCTTTATGCAAGCTGGGTATCGACTTATCCTACGGGTTAGAGGGGTTAGATCTACCTAAAAAACTAAAAAGTCGCCCGTGCTTGCATTCCAAGAGGTTTGCATGCCCCCAGGTATAAAGTCTAATTTCAAGGTCGCCCCTACTTTTCCGTTAAAAACTCTTGTTTTCAACGGGTGAGGCCTACCTCTTTCAGGTTACCCAAAGATCGTTCTGCTAATCCTTTCAAACAGAAACTTTCTTCGGCGATGCCTACCTAAGATAGACAAGGGTGAGTAACGGGCCCCCGTCCTCCCACATAACTTTAACAAAAGAATCTTTTTCCAGAACAACCCCATTCCTAACTGCCCCTTCTTCCTCATGAGAGCCGGACTTTCTTGCCGGCTCTTACTCTTACGAAGATGAAGGAGGGGACGGGGTACGGACTAGTCATATTCTCCCGCGGAAATTCTACTTTAAACCCAAGGTTTTTTCTGACCCCAGCAGACCAGGATGCATGCCCCCTGGGTTCTGGCCCTACTTTCCCGAATCACTCGTACTCATCAGGAAGAAGAACCGGAGGTAGAGACCTTTCTTGATTGAAAAGACCATTCAGGATAGGTATGTGACTATTTGCGATGCGTGATCCCGGAAATGAAAGTTGGTCTACGAGTTTGACCATTCTTCCTTCGTATGGAAAACACATTATTCGAAAGAGTGAGGAGACTATTGCTTCCATGCAATATATGTAGTCTCGTCCAAGGAGTAGGTTATAATCCAAGGGTCCTTGGACGACCATCAAATTCATCTTGACAGCCTTCCCTTTCAATGTAATAGGCACATTAGGTAGAATCCCTAATGGTCGACTGGTTCCTTTGTCAAAACCCGAGAGATTCCTCATCTCAGGCAAAAGCGCCGGGAAACCCAGTGCTTTCCAAGAAATAGAGGACAGGATACTCACAGATGCCCCTTCATCAACGATAGTTCCAGCCATCACCATTTTGTATATTTGGACTATAATTCTAAATGGTATACTGGCTGGCAACCGGGGTCTGCCTAGTTGGTTCCAATCAAAAGACACAACCAGGTTGCTTGGTGGTGGGACCGAATATACGGCCGGATATGATCCTGACGATGCTCCTTCCTGCGGTAAAGGAGTGGGCGCATTGCCCTGATGCTCATCAGAATCGGTGTTGATGAAAAGAATCTGGATGGTGTCATCCTTACTCTCTTCGGTGAGGGTGTCAGCCGAAGATGAATCTTCAATGACGGTGTCATTTGAAGACGAAACTTCTGAAGGGAGAACCGGGTCAACTGTCGTTTCGACCTTTGGACTTTCGTCCGGTCCGGATTCAGTAGGTTCATTTTCAGTGACTGATGCTTCAGCTGGCCCCATGAGCGGGGCAGCCGTATTTTCAACCAACGAAGGACTTGGCGCGAGTTTTTGATATCCAGGAGGAAGTAGCAACGGTGCAATTGGTTGATCTTCCAAAACTCTCTTTGCTTTGTCTAAAAAGGGACAACGGCGGAGGGTGTGATTGCCTTCACACAGTTCGCAGGGGAATCTCATTCCCCTTCGTCGTCTAGAACCTTCACTTTCGCTGGTCGATGGTAAGCATTCAACCTGGCTGTCAGAGGTTGATGCTTCCGAACTGTGCAAACGAGGGGACCAGTCCCTTAGTATTCGGGGAATACTGGGACAATCACGGTGGAAGTGGTCTCCTTCACATATGACACATGGCGGCTTAGGCCTGGTCTGTGCCGTGTGTGGATTTTGGTTAGATGTCTTTTGCTTGCCCCCAGCCGCCTTTGGCTCCTTCTGCTTCTTTTCCTTCTTCTTCTTCTCCTTTTTCTTCTCTATGGGAGCTCGGCTTTCGGCGGCTCGACCTTTCGAAGAGGAAGGATCAGAATCCTTCTTCTTCTCTATGGGAGCTCGGCTTTCGGCGGCTCGACCCTTCGAAGAGGAAGGATCGGAGGAAGATCTGTAAGAAGCGGAAGGCTGGAGGGCAGCTCTAGACTGGTCTAACTGTTGACTCGACTGTTCAGGAACCGTGGTGGTCTGAACTACAGTGGTTGAGAATAGCCAAACTGGCAGGCCAATTGTCAGTCTTGGAAGCGACAACGTGGCCATGTGGGGCGCACCAACTTCTCCCCAAGAGGAGAAAGGGCTAGGGTTCCCATCATGTGGAATCCCTTGGTTGGCGTGTTCCATGTTCTCAACCTCAAGATCAACGCAGGAATAAGGGGTGATTATGTTCCGTTTAGAATGAATTTTATATGACGACGCTTTAGACACAACTTGCTTTTTCACTTTTTAAGAGTCGAGAAAAAGCTAAAGATGACTCTAGTCTCCTTCGATGTATTAACGAGCCTGAAGTGACAAATGCTCGGATGGACTTTTTCAGTTATAGAGTTTAAAAAAGGCCAAAAGAAACTACTCTGGAGTTCTAGGCAGAGGGTGTGCCAAACCTTTCGCGAAACCACAGAATACGTTTTACGGTACGAGTGGTTGATCTTCGTGAATGCTGTGTTCACTGCATCGCGATCAGTAGGGCGGCCGACACGGCTTCCTATGGATAAAGGCTTTGTTCCTATAGGGGTATCCCAATATACGCGACGGTACGCGGGAGCACAAGTCCGTATTAGTGCTATCGTCCCTCAGGAGGAATCACCCACCTTCGTAGAGATCGACAGTCACTATGTTTAACGACACCGGAACACGTCTCTACCTAGACCTCTACTGTGTTTCGTTATGTTTCAAAGCGTTGTTATGTAAATTCAGTTCGTTTTAGGTTGATCTTGCTTAGCAGTTTGCCTTTATGGATCACCACGTGATGTATAATACAACTCCTAAATGCAGTCTAAGAATGATAAGCAAGCTTTTTTCAATTCTTTCAACTTATGAAAATCTTAACTACTGAGGGAAAAGAAAGACATCATCTTTTCAAATAGATCATAGAGCACACACTGATGCACTTTCCCTAAATCGACATGCAAATTGTCAAAATGCACATGCACAATGCAAGTATTTCTTTTCTTCTTCCTTAATGTTGATGTATTACAAAAAGAAAGATGTTGTATAATTTCGAATTCAATTTCAAGTGAAAGCAAACACGTTTTTGTCCAATAATCAAAAGAACACCTTAAGATTCACTCGTTTCGACACAAGAAATACTGAAATTCGAACCATATAACGAAAGCAAATGCTCAAGCAGCTATGAACAGCAATAAACTAGCTCTTAGAATCACAACGACACTTTATCACAGGTCTAGATTCAAGAGGCCACAGCAAGACTAGTTCACTTTCGTTATGGGAAACTGTAAATGAATATAAGAAATACAACAAGAACAATCACAGTTTCTTCATACAACTGAGGCGGAATGATGGCAAAGAAAGATAGTTTCAGATGGGTATACAGGTTGACAACAGGCTGCAAAAAACAATACTGAAAACCGGGCAACAGAAAGCAGGGAACCCCAGTTGCACAATGCAAAACTGGATCAGCGCAGGTAGAACACTGTCAGTTTGACATTCAGCGCAGGTAGCCCCTTCGGGACCTGCGTTGCAGCGCAGGTAGCCTTCACTGCAGCTGCACTGAAGAGAAAACTCTCGTCTCTCTTTGGTTCCGGGTCACAGATTGCTCAAAAATCAATGGTTTTTGGCCAAATCAAAGGCTATCAGTCAAGTATACACTAGAGGATGATTAAAGGAAGATGAACACTATCACAAAGAGCTAATAAGAGTCCTTGTGGATCAGCTCTTCAAATCATAAACATCCCCAAACTGAGCTAGAGTAGCTGCCCTCTACTTTGCCTTCGAATGATTCGAATACAGTTCGATTCGGTACTCCCTTTGTTTAAGAAATGAATAGCACGAAACACAAGCTACCAACAAGACACGTCCCCAGTATGGTCGCCAGTCTGTTGTGGGGAAAGGTATCCAACACGGAATGACCCTATCCCACTCTAAGGGTGATAGTTCCTTAGCAACAGCCGAAGCAAAGCTATCTAAGGTTACTTCTTTATGACATGCAAAAGAGGAAAGGAAGAGATCCACTTACCGATGTCTTGCGCAAATGGTCGATCCAATCTTCTCTCTTTGCTGCTTGCTCCCAGCTCCTTGTCTTCTCACGGGCCCAGCTACACAAGATCCTGCAAACAAGACGAGAAAAGGAAACTACAAGAAGCATGCATTCATAATTGATTCAAGGATTAGCATAAATCAAATACGCAAGTAAGACAATACATCATTGAAACACATGCGAATAGAAGAACCTCAAATGCTTTATTAATGGAAGAAAGTAAGGTTCAGGCGGTGATACAACCATAAGAGGTCCAATCTAGCATCACCTTCCCGATGGAAAGAAATCTCCTCTTCACCTCCCTCAATCAATCACCCAATACTCTCAACTGTAAACCAACAGCAATTCTTTGCACAAAATTCCGGCCTCTAGATCCCATGGGATGAGATCCTTATATAGAGTTTTGGAGTGAAGATAAGTCAGCTTGATGTGTGACTGTTGTCCTCTTCAACCCCAGTTGTTCTTTAGTTCTTGAGTCCACTCAGAGATTCTACCTTCCACTTGGAGTTTTAGAACCTCTTTACTCATCATTAGGCAAATCTTCTGATCCAAGTGTCAATTTGGAAGCTTCCTGGGCACTGACACATTGAGGAAAGATTCCTCCACATGTCCAAATTTGCTCAGCGCAGGTAGCCTTTGATGAAGTTGACATTCAGTGCAGGTACACCATGGAGCAGTTGACATTCAGCGCAGATGCCCAGTGGAGCAGCTGCTTTGATCCAAAATTGACCTGTTTTTGAGTGTTTTTCAGTGGAGAACTGATCTGAAGTGCTGTGGTTTGCTGACCTTGTTCCTCTAGGGGTAGGAACAACATGTTTAGAGACTTTGGATCCCTCAGATTATTGACATTTCATGCTCTATGCTGTAAGGCACAAAAATGTCTATAACAACCGGAAACCTACCTACAAGATCCCATGGACTAACTGTTTCCCAATTGAAAAAAATTGTTTTGAGGTAATATAAATACACCTCATGGGGAAGGCCTAATGGGAGATAAAGATAGGATATTGATATTATATCCAACTTGTCCTTGATGAAGTCTGATTTATCCCTGTGCCTCCTACACTCCTAGCTATAGGAAACCAATGTTTCCTCATTTTAATGTCCATGTCCTTTATATGGAATCCATGTGCTTGTGTTTGAAAGAGGATTGTTGAGGCTTGGGTTGGACATATCCAAAGGAAGGTTTTTCTTGGAGCTCTGGATGGATGCGATTGTATTCTTCCACATTTGTTTGTAGTCATCAATAAAGAAGCCATGTCTTGTTCCTCATGTTAGGATCTTAATGATTTAATTCATGTTTTAATCTAACTAACGTATGATTTCATGTTTTATACTTATATTCTTATATGATATAACACTTATATCATGAACATGATTTCATTTATTGTTGGTATATATGCTTTTCTTGAATGAGTTTCATGTTTTAAGGCATTGGAGGAAGCAGAGGGTTTGGACCCTACAGGGACAAACTCAAGTGTAGGACCTTTGGGTAATACTTCTTCTTCCTACTTCAGTAGTTTAATTATTAAGGCTACTTGCTTGTTTGCTTCTTATATATGATAGGGGTTTCAGCATAAATCACATTATTAATCAATTGTCAACGTGTTTCAAACCAACAAGTGTGGTTCATCGTTAGGAAAAGTTGAAGAATTAGATCATGGTTGCATGTTAAATAGGGAGAGAGAAGTTCATGCATGTTAAATTGGTGTATTCCCTCTGCATTGTTAGGGTTCTCAACCCATACCTAGGCTGTATTATTCCCGTAACACAATTGGTGACACCACTCGGGAATACTTCTAGTATTTCCTAGTTTGGGTTGTTTCTTGCTTGATCTGGGCTTTCTTGTTTGGTTTCTTGTCTTTCCAATATCTTTGACTTGTCTGAAACCTGATAAAAAGGTCTAATCTTCTCGATTAGACCTATTTTTTATTTTTCCTTACTGACTTTTATATACGTGAGTTTTAGTTTACACAGTAGCATATACACGCACTTTTGTCCAAAGAAATATGTGTGTATGCATGTTTCCTTGATAACAGTCGCATATACATGCGGGTCTGTCACTACACAGTCACATATGCCTGGTTGTATTTGAATTTTTCAAATTATGATTCTAGTAAATGGTTTTGCCTGATGTTTCTTGCTTTTTTTTAGTCATTGATTGTCTTGTAAAGACCTGCTTCTGGCAGAATTTCAGTTTCATGTATCTCTTTATGAAAGAACTAGTCAACCTAAGGTTTTCTTTTTGGTAAGGTGTTGATCTCTATGCTTCGGTTCAAGGCTTCTCAGTGAAGTTATTAGCTATTCTAAGTATTTTGAATAGAGAATTGGTTTCAATTCAATTATAACCCATCCTTTGCATTACTTTTCCTTACTTTCCTCAAAGTTGGTGTTATTGGTTTTTCATGGTTTTGAGAAAGTTTTTCTTGCAATCTTGTAAAGTTTTCTTGGTCTTATTGAATTCTTTATTATTTTCTAGAGTTTGTGTGCAGCTCTTTGGATCATTTCATTTGAGTTTGTAACCTCTTGTCACTCTAAATCTTATCATGCTTGTGATATCTGTGGCTTGTTAATTTTGAGGTTCTTTATGCTTGAATTTGATTTTGAATTCTTTAGTAGTTCTTGTTTTCTCAAAAGAAAATTGTGTCCTTAAAAAGAGAAAGATAAAAACATTGTTTTGTTGCCTTTATTTTTTCTTTTTGGTCTTTTTTGGGTCTCTTTATCATTTTGAGCAAGTGTCAAGTCTTTTCATTAGGTTGAATTCCATTTATTTTTGGAAGAGTTTGTGAGTGAATTTGTTCTTCCTCTTGTTAAGTTTGGTGTTAGGCGCGGGATCCTCCAAGGCAAGTTTTGGGGCTTAAATCCCAAATTTTTACCATATTCGATGTAAATACTCCGATTTTTATGGGCACAAAGCGCGAAGATTGTAAATGAGTCATAGGGTTGTCCACCCTCATTTTTGTAATGTAATGTCGGTTTTAGAGATCTGCCCGTGGTTCGTGGACCATGGGATTGTATAAATAGAGAGAGGCTCTAAGTTGTAAATAAGCGAACAACGAAGTCAGATTTAATGATGATGAATTGAGTCTTAGTTGAAGTGACGAGTCGTGTCTTTGGGTCGTAGAGTAGGAGAAGGCTCTACAGCTGAGTGTGCAGAGACCTAGTAGTCTGTAGCTGAGTGCGAAGACCCCTGAAGTTGAGTGCGCAGGGAGGTTGAGTTTGTAACCGATTGAAGCATTAATAAAGAGAAGTTTTACATCATTTCTATGTATCCTTTTCCTGTTTTGTGCATAGAATGTGTCAGATATAAATTTCATTTATATTGCATATATGATGCACGAACTTATATGAATGTGTTGATAAAGGGAAGATAAGATAAAGTATCTATTTACGCGAAGATAACTAACTATTATAAAAAGATAAGTAAGATCCAGGTGTAACTTGGGGAAATAGCATAGGTCGCTGCTTTAGCAGCGTGGAAGCACCTTAGCCCCTAGTTAGGGATGCATGAAGGCGATTATAATAGATCGTGAAGACCTCACAAGTCAGGAAAGTGCGCAAAGTGACCTGTGCAAAGGTATTCACAGTTGGACTAAATCGACCCGTCAAACATCTCAAGGGTGCGGAAACTTGGTTCCAGCATCCCCCAATACTTCTTCAAGTGAGACATCAATCTGCGCTCCATGGGCATTTGCCGAAAGGGCTAGTATTACAAGTATTTGTTTGGCTAAATAACTATGAACCTAGGTGAGGCCCCCTCAAGCCAACAAATGGGTCTATTGTCGGGACTGAAATCTGCATAGAGATGTCTGATGTCGTACCATTGGAATCCAACTAAGAAGGAAATTAAAGGTTGGTTGGACAAGAGGATTCACAAGTTCATGTTGCAGGAGAACAGGAATATGCAACTTACAAAAGAATAGTGGTTAGACTGCTACCTGTACACAAAGATCCATGAAAGTTTCTTCACATCTTTCCCTACTAAGTTATACGAGTGGATTGTGAAGCTAGCAGATAGCCAACGAAGGTGGAAGCTCAACAATCCTATTGTGTTGACCCCAGAGTTGGTGCGCAGATTGGAAGTGTCGGAGGATAAGACCGTGCGCATTATTGATCACTGGCTTGATCAGATTATAGGAGGATTCATTACTGAGTTCATCGTAGATACTTCAGTTAGTTATAGCAAGGCAGAGCGATGCTTTCTCAAAGAACCATGAGGTAAGTATGTAAAGTCTCTGAATACTTGGATTAAAACGTTATTGTGTGAAAGGAGGGTTATGAAATTACCTTGATGTTCAGAGCTATGTGAAGTGGAAAAATCCACAGAAATGAAGGAAGTAAGGGACTAGAGAATAGTCCTTTGATTTCGCCTCCACGAAGGGACGAGGAAGAGCTAGTGAAGGTCTTGCCATGAAGTGCGATCAATTTGATAAGGCAACAAATTCCGTGCATACCACTCCCACCTACACCACCACCAACTTCACCGCCTTCACCTCCATCTTCACCCGTACCACCTCCACCACCACCTCAAGTCAATATGGCAAGCGCGATAAAGTTTCCTGTGTTCAAGGGAGTAGGAAATGAAGATTCAGACTAGTTTTGATTCATGATAAAATCCACATGGGAAGCACATGGAGTTACAAATGATAATATAAAGAAAGTGACGCTGGTTAGCGCTCTGTAGGATCACATGATGACCAAGTATATTAAGCATTCTAATGACAATATGAATGAGGGGATCGCGGATATCCAAATTTCACTGAACAAATAATTTAGTAGGACGAAGTCAGAGGTGCAATCAATCATTGGATTCAAAGAGATCACAATGCTACCAGGCGACACTCCTTGGGAGTTGGATCAAAGGTTGAAGTGCATGATTCGCGAAGCTAATATGACTTTGACAAATGGACAACACTGCGAATAGTTTGTAGCATCACTAACGCCACATTTGAGGAATGTGTTGTTCCAACAAAGGTTAACGACTTAGGCAGAGGCCTTGGAAATTGGGAGTTCAGCAGATCGACGCGCGGTTGAAAACTTATGCCTTGAGATGCAGAGTCTAAAACAGGATAGGATAGCTCGACCAGAAGTGCACGAAGAGGCATGGTGTGTTAAATGTGAGGGTCAAGGTCATGACAAGGACCATTGCCTAGTATTAACGAATTACCTCATGGGAGGAGGATCGATGCCGTTAAGACTGGAGGCACAAGAAGGACCTAGCGTGGCACCTGCTTTGTGGTGTGTGATTTGTCAAATAGGAGGAAAGCATGCTACGAACAACTACCATTTGTTACGTAAGTACACACAGAAGTCACAACAGTTGTTCTGTAATTTTTGTAGATCAGTTGGACACGATTAGTGCACTTCTAGAAGCTATGAGTTGATGAGGGATAGAACTATAGAAAATTCTCTACAAATCTCGCTCTGAGACCATGTAGAAAATCTGCCTGTGTAGGTTAATCTGATAATGCAATATAAATCAAAGCATAATACTATAACCTACTTCTACTATAAATTTGTGGAAGCTTAAAGATTGAGTGGACCAATATAACTAGAAGAAGAGGAATCAATGCACATGAAACACATGAAAATACTTTGGGGAAAGCCTCAGCTAAAAACACCACTATATGTATTATCATACAAGGTGGAAATAAATAGGAATTATACAAAGCATTAGCTCTCACAGCTAGCCAACTCTCAGTACAATCCTCACAAATGCTCACAAGCAATCCTGGCTTCTCACAAGCCTTCCTCTCTGCCCTCCAAGCTCATATTTCCTTGCGTTGTTCCTCTAGGATGATATTCACCTCACCAAGTGGAACACTTCTCTCACACACTGTTAGAACTGTGCAATCCTCAAGGAATGATTCCTTCTGTATGCATGAGTTTTCTTTATGAGAAAACACATGCAACTGATAGTACATTGTCCTTGACATTTAGCTCAACTGGGTCTTTCTAAGAATAGACATGCATGAGTTTCTAATGAGGGAATGTTCAATTAACTGGAGTACACTAGTTGAGTACATGCATGCATCAACTGACTGTTAACTCTCTATTAGTTCCTCAAATAGTTTGGAACTAATTTAATTGGACTTAACTCAGTAAACTAATTCAACTAATTACAACTCAAATATAACTCAATCTTATCTCCTTAATTTAAGGGATAACTATTTTATGACTTCAAAAAGACTTCTAACTTGAATTTCTCCAGCTAATTAAGTTAAAATAATTTAATTAATTATTTCCAAGTAGTTGTTAAGACTAAATTCAATTTTAATTCACAATTTAATTCAAGGACAAATTAAATTGGAATATTCTTAGTGCCACATTTCAACACTCCCTCTCAACAAGAAAGGGATTGTCTGCCACCCCGATCCTGTCTCTATGGAACTCGAATTTACACTTTGAAAATGCCTTTGTCAAAATGTCAACATCTTGCTCCTCTGTTGAAATATACTACAGCAACATGATCCTCCTCGCTACATAGTCTTTGAGATGATGATACCGAATGTTGATGTGCTTGGACCCATCATTAAATACTAGAATCCCAGAGATTTTGATACAACTCTGATTATCACAATATATCATAGTTGGATCCATCCTATGATCAAACAAACCAACTAGGATTTTCTGCATCCAAATGGCCTCACATGCTGCCTAACTTGCAACCATGTATTCTGCCCCTGCTGAGCTGAGTGCAACCAACCTCTATTTCCTTCTGTACCAAGAAACTACCGCTGACCCGAGGTTGAAAATCCCTCCTGATGTGATCTTCTGATCTAATGGAATACCTACCCAATCTACATTAGTGAAACCCTATAGCTTCACTCCCTTTGTCCACCTATACCATAATTCATACTGAGATGTGCCTCTGAGGTATCTCAATACATGCTTTGCCACCTTCCAAAACATATTGGTAGGTTGAACCATCACTTGACTCATCTAGTTCACCGCATAGCACAAATCTGGTCATGTGTTCACTAAGTACATTAGTGAACCCACAACCTGCCTATACATAGTAGCCTCCACTACTTCTCCTAAAGTAGCATTCTCCTTCCTCCAGTTACCAGTTAGAGGAGTCTGCATGGGCTTGCACTTCTCCATGTGGAATCTCCTGAGTATCTCGTTGACATACTTGCCCTGAGACAAAAATAACTCCCCATCCTTCTACCACACTTCCATGCCAAGAAAGTAATGCATGATACCCGTGTCTTTCATCTCGAATTCTCTTGCAAGGTTCTCCTTGCAAGACATGATCAACTAATCATCAACATAAAGTGCGATGATCAACAGTTTACCTTTCACCACGATGTTGTACATGTTTGCATCCGCTTCACTCTTTGTGAAGCCCAACCTAGCGAAGTATTTGTCTATCCTGGTGTACCATGAATGATGTGCTTGCTTCAGCCTATACAACGCTCTCTTGAGTCGGCACACATGCGACTCAGGATCGAAGGTCTCAAAACCTTACTGCTACTCTATGTACACCTCTCCCTCAATCTTTCCATTTAGGAATGTAGTCTTTACATCTATCTTATGGATCTTCCAACCCATCTGTGCTGATAGTGCCAACATAGATTTGATAGATGAGTACCTTGCGGTAGGAGAAAAAGTCTCATCATAGTCATTCCCCTCGACCTATGAAAAGCCACGGGAAACAAATCTTGCCTTATGCTTCTCCACACTACCATTAGCAGCTTGCTTTACCTTGTAAAGCCAACGGAACTCACAACTAACTTGTTCTCTAGTCTTAGAACCACATCCCAAACATTGTTACAAACTATGGAGTCATACTCCTCCACCATCGAATCAACCCAAATCAGTTGTTGCACTGCTTCCTCAAAGGAATATGGCTCAGTCTCAACACATTCCCCAGCAAGGGCCATGTATCGAGTGTACCTCTCAGGTGACCTCCTCTGTCTGCGCTGAGAAAATGGTACTCCCACATTCTCTCTTGCATCCACCATAATTTGTCAACTTCTCTTATGTGCTTCCATCCATCTTTGGAAGACTCTACCTGAGTGGATCTCTCCACTCCTGGAACCTCTGCATCTGACTGCTCCATATCAGTCTGAGGCTACTCCTCCTTAGGAACCAACAATTCCTCCACAGCCTGTAGTTGTAGCTCCCTCTCAAGGGAAACTCGCATACCCTTCTGCTCATCAAACTTAAGATCTTTGTGAACCACTATCTTTTGACCGTTAGGAAAGTACAAACGATAGTTGTGAGGTGTATCAGTGTACCCCACAAGAATCCCTGACTCTGCTGTCAGTTCAAGCTTCTTCCATGCATCCTTTGTCACATGGCAATATACTGATGAGCCAAAGATCCTGAAGTGACTCACATCTGGTCTCTTACCGGAGAAAGCTTCTTCTGGTGTCTTCATCCCAAGTATGTGACGTGGGCTTCTATTCTACAAATAGGCCATTGTGTTGCATGCCTCAACCTAGAAGTGAAGTGGTAAGCCTTGGTCATGTAGCATTTCCCGTGTTGCCCCTACAATAATTCTATTCTTCCTCTCAGCCACCCCATTCTGTTGTGGGTTATGAGGTGCCGTCAACTCTCATTTAATTCCTTCCGCTACACAGAATTCCTTAAACTCTTGAGAGACATATTCTCCACCGTTGTCACTTCTCAAGACCTTGATGTTCTTCCCTAACTCTTTCTCGACCAAATATTTGAACACACAAAACTTTGTGAAGTTTTGGTCGTTCTTCTGCATGAAATAAATCCAGTATTTACAAGAATAGGAATCAATGAAAATCACAAAATACCTTTGCTTCACTGTGGATTCCATCGAGAATGGTCCACACACATCTGTATGAACTCGCTCTAAGATAGCCCTTGCTTGACTCTCACGATCATGAAAAGAAGACTTGGTGTACTTTCCCAAGGTACAACCTTTGCATGTGTCAACTTGTTCAAGTTTACCTTTGGGAAGTCCTGTAGATATCTGTTCCATTATCCTCAAAGCCCCATGATATAGATGGCCCTACCTCTTATGCCACAACTCGCCAATGTCTTGGCTTTACACCAAATCTACTTTTGTACTCAATGCTGCACAATCATCTACCTCTAGTTTATAGAGATTCTTCACCCGAATCCCTGTCCTCTTGGTTTGACCCCTAGCTATGTGTCTTAGGAACACGTTTCCTTTAGTGAAGACAACATCGTAGCCTTTGTCCTTTAATATCATGATCGATACCAAGTTCTTCTTTAATCCAGGCACATACTTCACATCTGTCAAGGTGATAGGAGCTCCATGCTCCCTCTAAAAAGCAACCGTGCACACTCCTGAAACACTATACTTTCCATCGTCACCCATATCTATGTGCATCTTGAGGTCTTTCTCCTCCAAGGCACTAAATAAACTTTTATCACTGGGCATGTGGAATGAGGCTCCACTATCAAGATACCAAACACAACCCATCATCGATGACACCATGCATGCGATGAGGGTAAAGTCCATTTTGAACTAAGAGGCTAATGCCTCACCTTCCAATCCTTCCGAGGATCCCTTCTTGGACTTCTTTAATGGGAAATTAGTCACATAATGTCCCATCTCATGACAATTAAATCATATCACTTTAGACTTGTCACCCTTCTTCCCTCCATGAGAAGAATTCGATTTGGAATGGGATGCCTTCCCCTTCCCTTTCCTTGCCTTACTTGCTAAGGCCATATTTTCTTCATCATCATCCTTGGATGAGGAACCATCTCGTTTGCTCCTACTAATCTCCTCCTCAATCAGATCCAACCACAGTCATTCCCAATCCAGTAGTTTCTCTGTTCCATTCACAGAGTCCTGGTAGCTATTCCAACTCTTTGGAAGGCCAAGGAGAGCAAGGCTCACCATATCATCATCGGTAGCAGTTACTCCCACACTGCTAAGCTCATCTCTGCAGGTGGTGAGCTTGTTCAGATATGTGGAAATAGTATCGCCCTTCTCCATATTGATTCTTCAAAGCTTATCCTTGAGTGCCAATTTCCTCTAGTCGCTACTGTTCTGATAGAGGTCCTTCAATGTCTTCCACATTGAACATGGAGTATCCTTCCCATGGAGACTCGAGACAATATGGTCTTGAAATCCCTCAAGGATGATCTGTCTCACCTTCACCACACACTTCTTCCACTCAGCCAACTCTTGTGCATTAGTTGAATCTGGCTTTGGGATTTCTTGATCAATGAAATCCTTCAAGCCATTGTCTTCTAATACAACCTCCATTCTATATTTCCATGCTATGTAATTCAAGCTACCTTCCAAGGCATACTCAAGTCTCAAGCCATGGAATGCCATTGGCCAACCTTGAAGTATGATATGAATTCGATTTTCACCTACAACCCCAAAATTCAAACTTTGAATTCTCTTCTCAGTATATTGTTCACAGCTCAGATAAACTTGGCTCAGATACCATGTGGAAAATTCTCTACAAATCTCGCTCTGAGACCATGTAGAAAATTTGCCTATGTTGGTTAACCCAATAATGCAATATAAATCAAAGAAGAATACCATAACCTACTTCTACTATCAATTTATCAAAACTTAAAGATCAAGTTGAACAATATAACTAGAAGAAGAAGAATCAATGCACATGAAACACATGAAAATACTATGGGGAAAGCCTCAGCTAAAAACCCCACTATCTGTATTATCATACAAGGTGGAAATACATAGGAATTATACAAACCCTTGGCTCTCATAACTAGCCAGATCTCGGTACATTCCTTACATATGCTCACAAGAAATCCTAGCTTCTCACAAGCCTTCCTCTCCACCCTCCAAGCCCCTATTTCCTTGCATTGTTCCTCTGGGATGATCTTCACCTCACCAAGTGGAACACTTCTCTCACACACAGTCAAAACTGCGCAATCCTCAAGGAATGATTCATTCTGCATGCATGAGTTTTCTTTATAATAAAATACATGCAACTGATAGTACACTGCCCTTGACATTTACCTCAACTAGATCTTTCTCATAATAGACATGCATGAGTTTGTGATGAGGGAATCTTTAGTTAACTAGAGTACACTAGTTGAGTGTATGCATGCATCAACTGACTGTTAATTCTCTATTAGTTCCTCAAATAGTTTGGAACTATTTTAATTGGAATTAACTCAGTAAATTGAGTCAACTAATTACAACTCAAATATAACTCAATCTTATATCATTAATTTAAGGCTTATCTCCTCAATTTAAGGGATAACTCTTGCATGACTTTAAAAAGACTTCTAACTTGAATTTCCCCAACTAATTAAGTCAAAATAACTTAATTAATTATTTCCAAGTAGTTGTTAAGACTAAATTCAATTTTAACTCACAATTTAATTCAAGGACAAATTAAATTGGAATATTCTTATTGCCACATTTCAACAAGAACTCCCACCTACAGAGTTCAGGCCGAATTGCGGCCCCTTGACCAGAATATAGGAGTGGCATGCACCGAATTTTAGGGGCGCAGGCAAGGCTAGGGTGGAGGAGGACCTGGAAGAGGTCATGGATAGCTAATATGCTACAATTACAGAGGGCCAGGACATTATGCCCATGATTGTATTCATCCAGAACATCCATCATGTCTGTATTGTACCTTGTTTGATCATGATATGGAGGATTTTTCTACGCTAATAGCTAAGACACGCAAAAAGGGAGTGCTACCACCTCCCATGACTCAGAACCTGTAGATGATGAGGCTTGAGCCGTGCGAGGAAGATCTAAATGTGAACATTGTGCTCCGAAGTGGAATTACACCACGAGATGATAAAGGAAGACAACCCGAAGATAGCACTTGGGTTTGGAAGGCTCTAATGAAAGAAGCAGAGTTTGATTTGGAGCATGCTAAGGAAACCTCATGGAACCTAAGAAGAGCTTCGTTGATGTCTCCACTTCAGGAAGCAAGGATAGACCGGAGCCAGAAATGGACCCGTCTATGCTTACAACGTTCCTAGAAACATGCCTGAAGCTACTGCATGATAGTAAGGTTGTAAAAGGATTACAGGAACTCATTAACAGATGTGCAGGGACCATGCTAGGAGAACCACACGTAGTCTAGATGATTGGAAAGCATACGACGAGGACAGGAGGAGAAATGAGGTTGATCGTGAAGATTGGAGAATATGAGATGGACCAAGTAATTATGGATTTAGGATTGGATGCAAACATTCTGTCGAAGCAGACGTGGGAGTGCATGGGAAGGCCTACACTGCAATCGTCTCCTATCCAGCTGTGAAAGGCAAACCAGCAAAAGATAATACATATGGGGAGATTGTAGGGAATCATCCTAGATATTGAAGGAGCGAGCGCACTAGCAAACTTTGAAGTAATAGAGATTGTTGACGACAACCATCCCTACCCCGCGCTCTTAGCAATTGATTGGGCCACTGACATGAATGGAGTGATTAATCTAAAGAAGTGCAAGATGGTTTTTGAGAAGAAGTCTTTGCGCATAGTTATACCTTTGGACCCTGCTGAGGGATTACGCTATACGAAGCTGTTGTGAAACTATGAAAGTGATGATGATTTGGACTGCATCTACAAAATAACCATGCGAGAGAAAGATTGGGTAAACCCCACCGCAGACAGATGGATCTCATGGGAGTGCGAAAGCTCCTGTACATCGGATTCTGATGAGGAGATATAGCGATGGCAGAACCAGTTACATGAGGTAACCACGCTGAACTGTAATATGATGACAAGATCATTGTGCTACATATCGAAAGAAGTGAGAGATCTACCTACTTATGATGGGTTAAGCGAGGTAGATACTTTCCTAGACAAGTTTGAGGGGGAGGTGACAGAAAAGCAACATTTCTAGTCTTTGAAGTGGGTATTGTGTGCCACACCCGTGAGGTGGTGGGGTACACACGAAGGAAGTATTGAGGACCAGTGCGAATGCGGGAGAATGATTTGCATGCATTTTGGGAAGCCTAAGATGAAACTAACAGATAAATATAATGGATGAGATGGCCAACACACAGATCCGTGCAGGTGGGTATAGGCATATGGTAAAAAACCTGTGTTGATGCACATGAACTTCACGTTGGGAAATGTGGTCAATAAGCATGTGTTGGGGGGGAAATTGCATGAATGGTCCCTCAAGTTGGAACGAAAAAGTGTGGAAAGAACGAGTGCATAGAAGGTTACCCACGCAGAAGCATTTAACGAAGTGTGCGAAGCACTGAACAAGGTATGTAATGCGTAGTGAAGTGATTGGGACCTGCATGTACCAGTAGTTTTATGGGCTTATAGGACAACATGCAAGAAACTGACAAGATAGATGCCTTCTAGGCTGGCCTATGGAGTAGATGTTGTAATGCTTGTTATCACCAAAACAAGACCCTGATAGGCTACTCATAAAGTCAATCTCAGTGTAACTATTTCAAACCAATCTTTTGGCTGAGACATAGCCTCCTCAAGATGAGAGGGTTCTCTCAAGGGTTAATGATATTGATTAAATATATAGATAGATGGCTAACTCTATGGTTTGTGATTTTATATGTTTATAGGTTGAAATATGGAGACTTGCTACCATTGGGCTATGGATTCAATGACAGAGATAAAGATAACAAATAGCTCTTCTTATAAAACTGAGTCTTGTATATACTTCAATGAAATAGTGGCACATTCAGTAAAGTCTCAATGACTTGAAGTTCATAGAAGTCAGAGCATGTGAGCATGAATTTTGAGTAATGATACATCAAGGTATTCAAAAGAAAAGTATTATAAGTGATTCATCAAAGTTTAATACTTAAAGGAAGTCAAAGCATGAATAACCATGAATTCTGAGTAATAAGTATTAAAACATTGAAGAAAAACATCCAAAGATAGGACCCAAGAACTTGATTCACCATAGTTTAACACTTAAAGGAAGTCAGAGCATGTTCCTCCATGAATTCTGAGTAATAAGTGTTAAGACTATGGAAGTAAAACATATCAAAGATAAAAGATAAAGCTCACTGAAGTACACTAAGAAATCTCAGCTTCAGAAAAGATAAACTGCCTCTGTATATATCAGTCCCTTCCTAGCATTTACATAAAAATGGACAAAAATGTATAATTGGTTGAATTACAGATTAGAAAACATCTATTGGGCCATGGAGTCAAAGTAGTCTTCAACAAAACATCATAATCAGCTAAACATGGAAGTCAAGGCACTTGGAGTTTAGGTTTATAAGTGAAACAATAACACAGTGAATAAACACAGTCTACAAGCATGTGAAGGAAGTTAGAGCATTTTCCAATGAATTCTAAGTAACACATGCTCATACCACTGCAAATAAGTAATTGGAAAAGGCCATAGAAACATATAACACATAAAACCCTTGTGAATACTAAGTAGTAAAATTGATCTTTGTATTAAGTTTAAAAACACACAATTTGCTCCCCATAACACAACTTTTTTTGCTAATACAAATGCCCCCATTGAGGAATTTCGCCTCATGCTTCATATACAGTATTTAAAACCTTGGATTCTATGATCCATGCTTAGGAGAATTATAATTTCTAAAATTGACACCTATCTACTCATAAAACAAACTCTTAATTACAACTTGACAGCTAACTGTCTTTTAGGAGTCCTAATACAAATATGAGTGAAACTCCTAAAACATGTTTCAACAACCTTACTAAGACTTAAATACATTATTTGACAGCTTCTAATCCATGTATTCAACCCTTATGATGCCTCCAACATTGTTACCAACCCTGCTGATCCATGACCTAACTGTCGAGAAACTGTCTTTGAACAACATGTGTAAAACTGGAAAATTCTGATTTATGAAAATATGGCTTCAAAGAAAGCCTTGTTTCTCTCAACAGATAACACTTTTGAGGAAAGTAAAAGAGGTTATTGTAGCTAGAGAGTTTATGAAGGGACTCTTCTTTCAGAATTCTAAAATACTTTTTCATTTGGCCAGAAACTGATCATGAATTGAACTACTAAAACAAAAAAACAGAGTTTTTCTCTCAATGACTTTCAGCAGTTTTGTAACACAAGTTGGGTCATCAATTTATCCCACCTCATAATTAATTTAAAGAAACTGAGAGAGGTTTTTGTATTGAAGTATGTTAGGAAGAAAAACCGTTGTCACGTTTCAAAAATGAGTTTTATATTGCTTAGGAAGAAAAACCTCTTTCATGTTTCAAAAATGAGTTTTATATTGCTTAGGAAGAAAAACCTCTTTCACGTTTCAAAAATGAGTTTTGAGCCTCGGTGGAGGGCTCGAAACATCGATATAAACAAATCACGGATGCAAAAACTCCGGAATAAAACAACACACAAAGCACTGATTGCAGAAGCCTCAAAAAAATAACCCCCTTGGAAGTTGACTTTTAAAAACAGAAAAAAGAGCATACACAGTAGTTTCATAGCACAAATCACCTTTTCTGAACTAGATGCGCTACGAAATTGTGGATTCCTGTGTGATTGAAAAACTTTAACCCTAAACTTAATGGAATAACTTCTAAATGGAAAATGTGACCTATTTGATCATGAAGTGAACCTAAAGGACTTCATTTGGAAATGAAAGATGACGTTTTTAAGACTTCAAACCCTATCACTTACCCTTTTATCAAGACTAAAATGACCTTTAGACCTCCTTGAAACCATGACCAAAAGCATAGTTGACACAATGATGTTTTAAGAATTTTTGGGTGATAAAAGGATTGATGGAGTATATTATGCCCAGTCCACACATAGCAGCGCCCATGGTTATGATGGTTCGCAGAGCCTTGGTAGACGAGATCATGCAGCTGGACGAAGAAGAATGCTTGGGACCTGATGAAGAGATCCAACAGGGTGATCTTAGGCTCCAAGAACTCATGAATGAAAGAGTTTGGTTACGGGTGAAAAGTGCCATGACGGAAGAAGAAATCAAGAAGCTTGAGGAAGGAATAAAGAAGGACTTTCTTGATAAGAAAACTATGGTTGCAAAATAGGATGCGCAAGATTACGTTAACAAATTTGGGGACTACCACCGAGAGTTGATGAGCTTGATGCCTTGGATTGGACCGTATATTACTACAGGGATCACTGATGGTAGCGCGATGCAGATAGTAGAGTTAAAAGGTGGAATTTTCCGAGAAAAAGTGACTGGTGGTCGATTGAAGCCGTATACACGTGGCCCAGCCACCTAACTAGCCGTGGGAAGCACATTCTTAGTGCTCTAGGCAGTTGAAAGGAGGCGAAATACTATAAACTACCCTGAACAAGAGCTAGACAATGACAGGAATGCGTGCAGGAGGGAAGTGTCACAAGGTTCGCGCCAACGCAAGGGTGGTTGCGCTGTTGCACAGGTTGGCTGGAAAGTGACCATTATAGTCACTATTCATGATGTGATGCTTGGTTTGAGATCAAATGGAGTGGGCGGCAAGCATTTTAGGTAGGCTTTATGGGATATATTTGGGAAAATCTGCTGCCAAGGGAGCATTAATGAACCAGATTTGGGGGGAACGGTCGAATTCAAATTCAAAAGGAACTATAAATTGCAAAGGGTTGCCCAGCAAACAACACTTGACCATTTGAGAATTGAGCTATTGTGTGCCCAGAGATGTATGAACCCAGATCCATTTGAGTTGTCGAAGTCGAAAACGTTGTTTGATCACTTACCTAATTTGTTGAGAGATTTGTGGAGAAGCAATATGATCACACCATAGGAAGCCATGGATATTAGCGAAATGACCGCTGAAGAGGCCACACAGGCCATAACAGTAGGATATGCCCCTGAAAGCACTGGGATATTCGTGGAAATCCCTAAATCACTGCACACGCCGAGGCCCAAGAAGGATAAGTAGCCTATGATTCTGATACACGTGTCCCCTCGTAACCCGTTGAGAACTAAACTGACCATGGAAGAAAAGGGGAAAGTGATTAATGTGAAAACTGTTGAGGAAGAGGAAGACCTTGAGGAAATCTTGGTGGAAGAGGAGGAGGAAGAATAAATGGATGAAGAAACTGAGGGTGCAAACCCTCTAACCAAACTTCCCATGTATGTTCCTCTACAAAAGGGAAAGGTAAAGGTGCCCATGGACCTAGATGAGAGTAAGAGCTCTCTGCAGACTCCACTGCTACTTGACGATATCATTTTTGAAGGAGCGCACTTGGGACAGGTGTCGAGTCTAAAGTTTGAAGACTTGGATCTCGTGGACCACAAAAATTTCCCACACTTGGAAACCATGTAGTCCATAAAGTTGAAGAAAAACACTACCGCAGAAGTTGTAGAGTTGGAGCTGCACAAGTGGTTGCGAGGGGTAGAAAAAGCAGGGTTGTTGAACTTGCTCTGGGTGCCGCATTACTATCACCCCCATTTTAACTATCTCTGTCATCATGAAGCTACTTTGCCTAGTGCATGATGGGTGTTTGTGGCTAGAGGAGCCCATCCCCATCACAGACCACCTGATTCATAGAATTACCTGACTCCCTTGCAAGGGGGACGACCCAATAGATATTTTGGAGGGAAAGAGCATCGACTTGGCCATTGCAGAGGCCATGAAGGCAAAACTCAAGCTGGAGAAGAAGAAGAGAGGGTATGCAATCTCCAATATCAAAAATAAGGTAGTCGAATTTGCAACCCAGATATTGGCTGGCAAGTTTATGCGGAAGTGCCACGTGGATGAGGTGCCTGCACAGGTGATAGCACTTGTCGCGCAGTGTGCAGAGGGCATCCAGTTTAACTGGTCAAAGTACTTGTGCAAGGAATTCCTGGAGAATTACCATGAGGCATAGGAGTAGAGGAAGACCTTCCAATATGCATGGCTTCTGTTGTTCATAGTGCTGGTAGCTTGGGATTTGCCTAAGGACAACCAATTCCCCACAATTGCGTGGGAACTTCCAGAAGCAATGGAGTACGCTTTGCTGTGGGCCACTAAATATGTGCGAAGGATCTAAGATAGTAAGATATTATGGGACTTCATGGAGATGAACATCAAAATGGAGATTAACCACAAACCGCAGTTATTTCCCATTGTCTACAATAGCCTACAATGCTTTGCAGAGTTCAAGGCAGACTTCCACCACATTTATGTCAAGGCATGCAAGGACCCCGAAAAGAAGTGGAATCAGCTCCCATACCTAGCCACAGATGATGTCATATTCGTCATGCTGGAGTCATGGCCACCGAAGTGGCATGCTCTAGCCATCTCTGTGACGAAAATGGAAAAAGTTTGATGCATAGTGGAAGGAGGCAAAACTATGGATGACGCGGTTGGCAGAGAAGAGAAGAAAAGAGGCAGCAACAGTTGAGCAGTAATAGGCAGTAGAGAAGGAATGTGAGGGCTATAAGTCACCCTCACCCAAGGAAGAGCCCAAGGCAAAGGAAGGTGACATGGACCCAGAAACAACATCTACAGAGTTAAAGCACCAACGCCCAAGAGAGCAGGTGGGGCTGCGAAAGAAGTCGAAAGCTTCTAAGACTTATTTTGACCTGATCACCATCATCAAAGGATATCTCCATGATATAGGGGAGATGGTGCACAACATCATTGTGGAGGAGAATCAGAATTTTGGGGGCCCTCTAGGCATAGATACAGGAGTTGCAGGTGCGCAATCCTTAGGCTGGTACTCTCTCAACTAGCCTTGCAGTAGGAATAACCATGGCTGAGGAAATGCTACACGCCCACATGACCAAAACCATAGTGCTACCAGAGGGGGCACTAGTTATAGAGAATGAGGCTGACAGGCATACAGTCAGTGCGTGAAGGGGAGTAGGGATCAACATGGCTACGCTCCCTTGGGATACGTTCTATGTCCTGTAGGATGGAGTGACTGCAGAACTGCGAGCTAGGGAGGACCGCACACTACAGGTGTTAAGTGAGCAGAAAATTAATATGGAACAACTAATCCTACGGCATGATGAGGTAATGGTGCAAAACCGGTAGATGGTGCAGGTGGTTGAAGAGGCCTACCAGATGGTCCCTGAGTTGGCCATCCCAATAGAGGCACCAATAGAGGCGCGCATCCAGAGGTTAGCAGCAGGGGTGCACGAGGCGCGAGAAGAGATGGCTAAGGTTCAGCTAGAGCTGAACCTTCAGATAGTAGAGCTGCAGTTGAAGGCGCAACCTTCAACTCCTCCAGAGGTAAGGGAACAACACGCCAGTGCCATTACATTGGGGATGGAGGAGATCAACAGTGCAGTGAAGGACTACACCAAAATGTTGGAAGAGTCATTCAAGGTCCTCACCACTCTGCAGGAGGACCCAAACATACAGCTCTTAGAAACAGAGGCGCATGAGCTACAAAAAAGATATGATTATATAAAAGGGACCACGCAGACGGTGGCCCTTACACAAAGGCTCGCACAGATGAAACATGCCAAAGCGCTTAAGGAGCAGGTAGACGAACACGACATAGAGAAGCAGTTTTGAAGGCGCATGTACAACCTTGGATTGATGAGGCATTCGTCATCATAACCTCTATTGAAACCAATCTCGCACTAATGTAGGGAACACAGGAGAGGATATAAGGAAGTAGTTCAGATACAATGATCTCTAAACAATGCGTGCAGGAGGTAGAGTAGGTAGTTGCTCAGTGCGCTGTCGAGCTTCCAATAGTTTAGACAGAACTGGGAGGTCTTCGTGCGAATATCTCCACAATGACAAAGGGACTCAAGGGAAAGTCATGATGTGTTTGAGCCCTGTTGGGCGCAGGATCCTTGAAGGAAACTTTTGGGGCTTAAGAACCAAATTTTGACCATATCTGATGTAAATACTCCACGTTTTATGGGCGTGGAGCGTGAAGATTGTAAATGAGTCATAGGGTTGTCCTCCATCATTTCTGTAATGTAATGTCAACTTTAGAGATCTAACCATGGTTTGTGGATCATGGGATTGGTAAATAGAGTGAGGCTCTAAGTTGTAAATACGAGAACAATGAAAGTAAGATCTAATGATGATGAATTGAGTCTTAGTCAAAGCGTCAAGTCATGTCTTTGGGTCATAGAGTAGGAGAAGGCTCTGCAGCTGAGTACGTAGAGGCCTAGTAGTCCGTAGCTGCGTGTGTGAACCCCTGTAGTTGAGTGCGCAAGGCAGGTTGAGTCTGTAACCGATTGAAGCATTAATAAAGAGAAGTTTTACATCATTTCTGTCTATCTTTTTCTTGTTTTGTGCATAGAATGTGTCGGATATAAATTGCATTTATATTGTCTATATGATGTGTGAACTTATATGAATGTGTTGATAAAGGGAAGATAAGATAAAGTATCTGTTTACACGAAGATGACTGACTATTATAAAAAGATAAGTAAGATCCATGGTGTAACTTTGGGAAATAACATAGATCTTTGCTTTAGCAGTGTCAAAGCATGTCAACCCTTGGTTAGGATTACGTGAAGGCGATTATAACAGATCATGAAGGCCTTGCAAGTCAGGGAAGTGCACAAAGTGATGTCCACGAAGGTATTCACAGTTGGACTAAATCGAACCCTCAAACATCTCAAGGGTGTGGAAACTTGGTTCCAGCATCCCCCAATACTACTTCTGGTGAGACCTCAGTCTGTGCTCCGTAGGCTGCGGTAGAAAGGGCCAATAGTATAGGGATTTGTTTGCCTAAATAATTTCAAAGCTAGGTCAGGCCCCCTCAAGCCAACATTTGGCCTCTTGATTGTTTTGAGAAACACATTTGTTTTTTGTAGAGTAGTCTTTTGAATCTTGCATTAAGCATTTAGTTTGCATTAGGATAGTTGCACTGTAAGCATTTTTAGTCCTTTTTTGTATATTTTGAATGTGTGAGTGTGTGTTTTGAAAAAGAAAAAGAAATTGCTTTCATAGTTTGTTCGTAGAACCTTGTAGAAATCTCTTTTCATCGAAAGAAAATAAAATGTAGAAATTCCCACTATAGAACACCTGATAATGCAATATACTAAAGCAAAATACTTGATCTACTTCTACAAACAAACTTGCATAAGCTTAATCAATTTTGAGCAAGATAAATTAGAACAAATATAATAGAGAATGAGAAATCAATCACACATAAACACAGAAGAATACTCTAGGGAAAGCCTCAGCTAAAAACCTTGCTATCTGTATTATCATACAAGTGGAAATATCTTTGGATTACACAAATATTTAGCTCACAAGCTATCCAGCTCTCAGTACAATCCCTCAATGCTGCTCATAGACTGAATAGACACAACATATGCCTTCCCTCAGTCCTCAAAGCCTCCTATTTCCTTGCGCAGTCTCTCCTGGGTCCTCTAGCTGCAACCTGTGTGATTCTCACCTCACACACAACACTGACCTCTGAAATAACTGTACAATCCTGAAGGAGATAATTCTTTCTGCATGGATGAGTTTCCTATATAGGAAAAATCCTCCAACTAATAGTACATTTTCCCTTCCTCTGATCTCAACTGGGTCTCTGACTGAACTGACATGCATGAGTTATTTATGAGAGAATATTCAATTATCTAAAGTACACTAGCTACATGCGTGCATGTATTAACTAACTGAACTCACAATCAATTCCACAAACTGTTGGAACTAATCTAACTGGACTTAACTCAGGTAACTAAGCTAGCTAATTACAACTCAAAGTACAACTTATCTTGATCTTCTTAATTAAGGGATAACTTCCTCAATCAAAGGGATAACTATTGCATGTCTTCACATTGACTTCATGTTTGATTTTATCCAACTAATTAACTCAATATGAATTAATTAATTATTTTTCAAATAGCTGCTAAGATCAAATTTGAATTTTAATTCTCAATTTTAGTTCAGGGACTAACTAAAATTGGAATGTATTCTGAAATGCTATTTATAGCAATGCTATTTTTAGAATTTCTATTTTATCATTCCTTGTTGCTATATCCAACACTGGTACCTGAAATGCTATTTATAACATTTCTTGTTGCTATTTTCAAAACTCCCTCTCAACAAGAAAGGCACTCAACTCGAACCCGATCCTAAACCTTTGGAATGTTCTGGATGCAACACTTCTCCCTAATGTTGTTGCTCCAGCAACTCTAGAAACAAAAAAAATATAAAACCTGAATTAGAATGATGCCTCTGTCATCAAAATCTCCGACTACTATTGCCTCTGTTGACTGAAAACTCTACACCTCTGTGCTCTTCAGTATTTGACTGCTCTAGCCTCTATCACTTTGATCTCTGACTGCATCAATCACATAGATTCCTACTGCTGCTGGTCCTATCTCATAGCACCACATCCGCACTGCACCTCCTCTCATCATGTTACATCGTGCTGCCCACTATTGCACTGCAACTCAGTTACTGAGAAGTAATTAGCTGATCTCCCAACTGATCTCCCTGTTGGGCTAGAAACATCCTCTAATGCTTAAGCTTCCTCTACCGATCCATCCACATCTATCTCTACCCATTCAGCCAGTCCTACTACTCCTCGTCGTGGCTCCCGTAGCAAGGTCTAATCAAAGAGGTTGGGTACCTCAAGGATCCTACCCTTATTTCAGCCTTCTTGGGACTATCACTTCACATCGCCCCACCTCCCACCTAGAGGTATGGATGCATGTGATCCCTCTACCCACTTGGCTCAAAATTTCCCCCTTATTGGAGGTCTCTACATGAGTGGATGCCTCCGCTCAGTCTCCTCTCTGCTTCTCTAGTTATGGCTGCTCCACAACCTCTTGAAGCTGCTTCACCAATTGTGGCTCCTCCACAATTGTCTGAGACTTCTTCTGGCACTGCATGTTGAGAGGTAATGTATTCTCCCTCTCAACCACCAAGTCTCCAATAGTTTCCTTGCTCCTCAAGGATTTGCATGCATCTTGAACCTTAAGAGCATACAGGTTCTTGACTTGTGAACCGATCTGCTTCACTTGTCTCATGGTGATGTGTCTAAGGAAAACCTTTCCCTTACTGAAGACTACACCATAGCCTTTGTCCTCCAACATCGTAATCGATACCAAGTTCTTATTTAGTCCTGGCACATACTTCACATCTTTGAAGGTGATGTGAGCTCCCTGCTCCCTCAAAAAAGAAACTCTTCCCACACTTGAAACAATATACTTTTCATCATTACCCATCACTATGAGTATATGAAGGTCTTTCAACTCCAAGGTATTGAAAAAGATCTTATTGTCGGTCATGTGGAATGAGGCTCCACTGTCAAGAAACCAACCACAACCCATCATCGATGAAACTATGCATGAGATGAGGGTAAAATCCAATTCAAACTGAGAGGCCAATGCCTCACCTTCAGATCCTTCCTTGGATCCCATCTTGAATTTCTTCAATGGACAATTTGTACCATACTGGCCCACCTCATGACAATGAAAGCATTGCACTTTCGATTTGTCAATCTTCTTCCCACCATGGGAATAACTTGATTTGGGATGAGAATCCTTCTCCTTCCCTTTATTTGTCTTACTCGCTAAGGTGCAATTTTACTCATCCTCCTTGGATGAAGAACCATCTCTGCTGCTTCTCCCAATCTCCTACTGCATCAGATCCGACCACAGTCATTCCAAATCTGGTAGTTTCTCTCTTCCATTTACCGAGTCTTGGTAGTTATGCCAGCTCTTAGGAAGACCAAGGAGAGCAAGACTCACCATGCCATCATCAGCTGTCATGATTCCTACACTTCCAAGCTCATCCCTGCAGGTGGTGAGATTATTCAGATATGTAGAGATCATGTCGCCCTTTTCACACTTGATTTTCTAAAGCTTGTCTTTCAGCACCAGCTTCCTTTGATCGCTGCTATTCTAATATAAATCTTTCAATGATTTCCACATTGAAAATGGTGTCTCCTTCCCATGGAGACTCGAAACTATGTGGTCTTGAACTCCCTCCAGAAGGATTCTCCTCGCTCTAGCCACACATTTCTTCCATTCCACCAATTCTTGGGCATTAGCTACTGCTAGCTTGGGGACTTCTTGATCAATGAAGTCCTTTCGACCATTGTCCTCTAATACCACTTCCATGTGATCCTTCCAGACTATCTAATTCGAGCTACCATCAAGGGCATACTCGAGTCTTAAACTGTTGAACGCCATTGATGGAATTTGAGATGTGATAAGAATTCGAATTCTATAATCAGGAACTTCAAACTTCGAACTTCTCCCTTCTTTGTATATTGTTCTTCGCTTTGATCAACCTATGATCTGATACCATGTAGAAATTCCCACTGTAGATCACCTGATAATGTAATATACTAAAGAAAAATACTTGATCTACTTTTACAAACAAACTTGCGGAAGCTTAATTGATTTTGAGCAAGATCAATTAGAACACGTATAATAGAGAATGAGAAATCAATCACACATGAACATAGAAGAATAATATGGGGAAAGCCTTAGCTAAAAACCATGCTATCTGTATTATCATACAAGTGGAAATATCTCTGGATTACACAAAGCTTTAGCTCACAAGCTATCCAGCTCTCAGTACAATCCCTCAATGCTGCTCATAGACTGAATAGACACAACATATGCCTTCCCTCAATCCTCCAAGCCTCTTATTTCCTTGCACAGTTTCTCCTAGGTCCTCCAGTTGCAACTTGTGTGATTCTCACCTCAAACACAACACTGACCTCTGAAATAACTGCACAATCCTGAAGGAGCGAATTCCTTCTACATGGATGAGTTTCCTATATAGGAAAAATCCTCCAACTGATAGTACATTGTTCCTTCCTCTGATCTCAACTGGGTCTCTCACTGAAACTGACATGCATGAGTTATTTATGAGAGAATATTTAGTTATCTAAAGTACACCAGTTACATGCATGCATGCATTAACTAACTGAACTCACAATCAGTTCCACAACCTGTTGGAACTAATCTAACTGGACTTAACTCATATAACTGAGCTAACTAATTACAACTCAAAGTGCAACTCATCTTGATCTCCATAATTAAGGGATAACTTCCTCAATCAAAGGGATAACTATTGCATGTCTTCACATAGACTTCATGTTTGATTTTCTCCAACTAATTAACTCAAGATGAATTAATTAATTATTTTTCAAACAACTGCTAAGATCAAATTCAAATTTTAATTCTCAATTTTAGTTCAGGGACTACTAAAATTGGAATGTATCCCGAAATGCTATTTATAGCATTTCTATTTTATCATTCCTTGTTTCTATATCCAACACTGCTACCGGAAATGCTATTTATAGCCTTTCTATTTTTAGCATTTCTTATTGCTATTTTCAACAAAACATTTCATGTGCATGTAGCCAAGTTTTCTATTGATTTATTTTGCATCCATAACATCATAAAGTTGCACTTCCACCTTACCCTTGACCTAAGAAAAGCCATTAAAGTCAAGCACTCTATTTCAAATGAACTAGATTTTTTTTTGTCATAGTAACACCAACTACACTAGGTCATATTAGGGCCTTCGAATATGTGAGTGGAGAGTTAAATCTCCAAGGCCCCTCTAAATTTAAAACATAGAAGTTGATTAAAAGAGTGAAATCCAATGTCGTGAAGTTGACCAGGAAATCTCTTCTCTTCTGGGATTTAATCACAAGGGCGAGTGAAGGTAGGAAAGAGAGATAACCCCTCTCCGACTTGTTGGATCTCAACCAAAGATTGTTTAGCCCAGTTGCCGATATGAACTAGTGACCTTAGTTTCCTTTCCCAGGGACCACATAGGTGACTACAGGGGGGAATACCCATGGTACCTGAGGCAGAGGTTGTGTCACTCTCATTAGTACTTATGGAGGATGCCCTTGTGAAGCTTGGGTACTTTCACCGACAAAGGATTCTGATTGGAGGTCAGCATAATTATTTCTATTACCTTTGTTGGTAGGCTTAGGCCATCATTATCCCAAAATATCTTTGAAAGGCCCTTTATATCACTTTCTTGTATTTTGGTGTGGGTCCTAATCACCAGGAGTGGAAATACCTAAAAGTAGCTTGATTGATTGTATCTTTAGGGACATTTTAGTGAGTTCTCTTTTCTCTTAGATTGCCATAGCTTTATAATTTTTTAAGTCTTTACAAGTTCTCATAATAATTAAAATTGGTTGATCAACTAGTTTGTCAGTCCAGGAGGCTTCATGGGATCTCGCCTATGAGTTCCGAGTCTTCTTCTATAAGGCATAAGAGCAATTATGTTGGTGATTTTCAATCAGTAGGAGAAAATGCATTAGAGATTGATCCTTCGCATCAGGCTATAGTTTCACAGGGTAGACCTAGTGAAAGTTTTGATTTGGATAGGGATACCCCTGTCCTTTCTAGGGTCCTCTTCTAGTCAGAAGACGAAGTTGAGGTTGAAGATATTCCTGAGTCACCTGTCACTCCTTCTTCACCTCTACCTCCTAATTATCTAGATGTTCTTTTGTACGTTTGGACACCAACTCACAGGCCAAAAAGCCTTGGTTTTTATCGTCCTTTTCCTTTGATGGCCACTGCTGGGAGCACGAATCTGACTATGAGTGCTGCTATTGAGAATACTCCTCTTTCAGTTCAAGGAGGTACTATTGCTATATCTACTCTCACTCCTAGTACTGCAGTATTTGGCTCTACTTCAATTCCATCTTCAAGTGGGGGAAGCCAAGCTTTTTCTCCCCACATGGGTTCCTTTCCCTTTGGGATTCGTTCTAGTGCAATTTCCTCAGTTACTCTATCCATCACATCTGCTATTTCCACAACCATGACTTATATGGCTAGTGGTTCAACCTCTTTTTAGGGTTTTCCTTTTGAAAGTGGTCACGTACCTCATTATAATCCTTTTTTAGGATCTCTTCATTTTTCCTCTCAAGGTCAAATTTATAATCCTTTTCAAGGGTGGACAAACCCTGCTTTTAGTGGCTTAGGAACTGGGAATCAATTTTCTTTTGGCCAATAGGGGAACATGTCTTACCCCTCCATAAGTTCCTTTCAGGCTTTTTCTCCCTTTGCTAATGCATATAACCCTTACCAAAGGCTCTCCTCTCCTTTTAATAATTCACTTGGTGGAAATATTCCTGGTTATGGTAACTTTTCGGCAAGAGTTGGTGAAACTCTAAATTTCTCTAGGCCACAAGGTTTTCCTTGCAGTTCAGTTTCTTCTACGAGAAATCCTTGGAAACCTTATGCCTTTACAAATCCAAGATATTCTTTTTAGACTGCAGGGAGTCCGTCTCATAGTGGGTGGAATTCTCAAGCTCCTCTGCGCTTACCATTCTTGCAACCCTAAATTTTCCAGATCTCTCAAAATTAATGAATTATCCCATTTGATATAATCTGGTGTGGCCTTCAGTTCCTACCAAACTTCCATCAGATATTCTAAAATTCGAAGGAAATTCGGGAGGATCTGGCCGACCATATAACAAAATTTCATATATGGTGTTCATCTAACTCCCTAATTGACGATTCAATCAAGTTGAGATTGTTTCAATGCACCTTAACTAGAAACACTTCTAAATGGTATATAGAGCTTAATGGGGGTACCTATGCTTCATTTGGTGAGTTGGATACTATGTTTCTAAACCATTTTTCTGTTCCCCATTTGGTATGATGTTGGAACTGAGTTATTGGCTTGTTTCCAACAAGATATGACAACTCACATTTTTTACCATATTCAGGAATGGCGAAGAAGGAAGAGGCTTATCAAATCCTATATTCATAATGAATTCTGTCTCGAATGGTTCTTAAAATCTTTATAGCCAAAAATTTCTAAGGATGTATCACTCTACAGAGTGTTCACTGAAGAACAGACTATCTTTAGAGCCCAACAATTAGAACTTAGATATTGTCAGTATGCAATTATTGAGAATATTTTTCCTGATGCTCCTCATTCCAAGATCAATTTAGCTAAACCAAAGCTAGGTCTCCATGCCAACGGGATTGTCAGATCGATCGATAGTAGTACGACTAACCTACTAAGTCAATTGTAGCAATTGTATTGAAAAATTTCCTCCTCGATTCATGCATTGTCGTTAGTGTCTATGCCTTCTTAACCTTCATCTATTAATGTTGTGAAATCTTCCAACCCCAAAGGAAATCAATAATACAAAGGGAAGAAGAAGGGATTAGGTAAGAAGAAAGATAAGGATGGGAAGGGTAATGCGAAAAAACCCAGTAATAATACTGGGGAGGGTAAAAAGGAGTCTAAAATAAAGTTAAGTTCCCTTGAAAAATCTGTAATGAAGACCATTTAACTCATATTTGCCCTAAGATTCAGGATGCTCAGTGCTTATTAGTGAAATATGGTTCCTCTAGCTCCCACGTAGTTCTAACTAACCATTTTCCCTAAGGGAAACACATGTTTGTTGGTGCGAATGCTAGTACTAGAAACCCCACATGGAGCAACCAAGAAGGGGAAAATCCATCAAATGTATATATGATGAGTACTCATGTCAATGTTGATACAAGATCACATGATTATGGTGAACATAAATCCTATAAGGCTAAAGCCACTCCCAATGTTTCAAAGTGGTTGCATATTGAGATGCCCACAGTTGAGTCTATACCTCAGATGTTGAAAGGTGATGAAAAAAATTTGACAATTAACCCTAATGCTATGGTTGCCCGAAACTACTCCATTGTTGAAGGTCTATCCTAAATCCCTTGTCGATGTCTTCATTAGAGGTACTCCAGTCATGTCTGGCACAAAGCAGTGTGCTACTCACTATGATCTAGGCTATAGATCCAAAAAACTATATTATTGTTATATTTGACAAGTCAAATATTAAGAAGAAACTAACTCATCACATTGCTTTCCAAATTAAATCTACATATCGGAAGATCAATATCTTTCAAACTGTAGATGATGAGGGAGCTTCCACATGTGTCATGTCTATTGCATGTTGGAAATCTATTAGATCTCCTCAAGTTGTTCCTTCACTTACTCTCTTAACTACAATCAATGGTCATCCTCATAGGCCACATGGAATTATTCTAGCCTTTCCCATCTATGTTGGAGGCAAGGTGGTCAATATAGAGGTGGAAATAGTCAATGCAAATTTGGATTATAATCTTCTATTGGGATGAAATTGGATGTTAGGTACCTCTACAACTATTGTAACCCCTTATTGTTATTATTGCAACCCCCTTCTTATATTTTTGTGCACATGTAGTACACATATTGTTATTATTGTGCCCCATGGAAGCCCACTATTGTTATTTTTGTGCCCTTACATTATTATTGTTATGTTAGCTCTGATTATATTATGACCCCTTATACTCCTATATATAGAAAGGAGGTCTTGTCATTTGTATCATCCAAGAATTATTCATTTGTGTAATGTAAAGGAGGTTTCCCCCTCGAACATGCTTTTTTTGAAGGCGTTGATCTCTCTTTTCTATCTTTTTGTGAGCTTGTTTCATAACATTTGGTATCAGAGCTTTGGATTCTAGGGTTTCGCTGCTCCAAACAGGGCTTTGTGGAATTTTAACTATAACTTTGTTTCTGTGAAGTTTCAGAAGATAAAAATAAAACCCATTTGATCCAAAATCATTCTAAACCTCGAGTCCAAATGTCATACCTTTTATCAATATATTTTCGGAGATATGACCTAAGGAAATAGCATTTTGGTAAGCTCCAAAATTCCATTTCAAAAAGGTAATCGTGGTATTTTCGCTATAATTTGTTTTCTAAGTCTTAGATTCTGAAATTAAAGCCCATTTAATCTGAAATCTTGGTGACACTCAGGCCCGAATTTCAGATTTTTCTTCGCTATATTTGTGGATATACGGTCCAAGACATTTAGGGTTTCTATAGGTCCCCGAATTATATCCCAAATAGGTGACCTTGGAAAGATCATCATAACTCTCTCTCGAAGAATCTGACTCAAATTTCATAAGAAGTGACAGAAAGAAGATAGATTGTAGTTTCCTGGGTATCATTTCCAGAACCTAAGGTTGAAACAATGACACGTGGCTCATCATACAAGTTTTCTCTACTGAACCAATATATAATAAGGTCATCGTGGGAGATTTGGCATGACAATTCATTGGAGAATCCAATAATGATTAGATTTGCGTGGTTAGAAAGAGGACTCATAGGGTTACCATGGGATGTAATTTCAGATGGAGATCCAAAATTACAAAGATACAGAAGATTCAAGATTCGGCTCCTAAAATTAATAAAACACAATATGAGGAAGTTTAATGACAAGGATCTGGTAAATTGGATACTACAGATGGAGCAATATTTTGATCTACACGGTGTACAACTATTACAAAAGGTACATATTGCATCTTTATATTTAGAGCCAAATCAATTTTTATGGTATAAAGGACATTTTTCTTGTAAACCACTTGTCACTTGGTCAATTTTCATAGAAGAAATGATAGAACATTATGAGGATACAAAGAGTAACACATTCTTTAGCCAATTGATAAATCTCAAACAAAAGGGTTCATTGGTAGAGCACATTGATGACTTCCAAAAATTGAATATAAGGGTAAATAATATTCGAGAGAAGCAAAGGATTCATGTCTAGATAGGGACTTTAAAGGATAACATTCAACATGACATTCGTCTTTGGGAACCTAATTCATTGGAGAAGGCATTTAGGTTGGAAAGAAAAATTGAAAGTAGAATTATGGAAACAAGGAATCCTACCACTCACAACTATAAATATGGAAGTGTTTTTTCTCCTAGCCTTCCACAATCTACAAGGTTTACACGACAACAATTGGAAGAAAAAGGGGAAAAAGGGCTTTGTTACAATTGTGATAGAAAAAACACTAAAGGTCATAAGTGTGCTAAGAAGAAATTATTTTACATAGATTGTAAAGAGGAGGAAGAAAAGGATCAAGGAACATCAAAAGAAGAGGACATAGAGAAGGAACCAACCCTATAGGAAGAAGAAATGAATTCGACCATATCTTGTAAAGCATTGGCAATAATTACCACTCCTAAAACTCTCAAGATAGAAGGACATATCAAGAAGAAAAAGGTTCAAGAAGCGAAAAATCACATCGAGCATCAAGAAATGAATCCAACAATATCTTGTAATGCATTGACCATAATTACCACTCATTAAACTATCAAGATGGAAGGACACATCAAGAACAAAAAGGTAATAGTGTTGATTGATTTGGGAAGTACCCATAATTTTATTCATTGTAAGATATCCAAGGAATTGAATTGCTTCCTATATCCAACACCAGAGTGTCAAGTGATGGTTGCAAGTGGAGGAATCGTAAATTACTCTGGAAAGTGCCATAATATCAAGATATCCATGGGAGAATATGTATTGAATAGTCCAATGCTTTGCATTCCAATGGGTGGTGTTGATGTTATACTAGGAGTCCAATGGCTACAATCCTTGGGTAAAATAGACTTTAATTTTCATGAAATTTTCTTCAAAAGGAAAGGAAGTTGAATTAAGGGGTATCACAGGGAAACCGGGAAAGATAATAATCTCTATTGGAATGGCAAAGCTTCTAAAGAGAGAACAAAGAGGTGTAATTTCACAATTATGTTCGATAGAGGTTCCCACATTGAAATCATCTATGTCTCCAAATCTCCAAAAAGTCTTGGACAACCATTCCAAGGTATTTGAGACTCCCAAGGACCTCCCACCTATTCATGATCATGATCATGCTATTCATTTGATTCCTGGAAGCAAGGGATGAATGGAAGAATGATGAAGCAGGGTGGAAACTCATTCAAAAGTTGCAGAAGGTCCCAGTTCAACAATATTGTAAGAACTTGACAAGGAAGGAAAAATCATATTGGAACATGAAGCAGTCACAGAACCGAGAAATCAACAGCTATGAAATCAATCAATTTCAGAGTATCTCATCATGTGGAAGAACTTACAAGATTCGACATGGAAGGATGATAATTTTATACAAAAGCATCCATAACTACTCAAGCATTGAGGACAACACTTTTTGAAGGAGAGGGGCATGTTAGGTCCCTACACTACTATTGTAACCCCTTATTGTTATTAGTGCAACCCCGTTATTATATTGTTGTGCCCATGTAGTACACATATTGTTATTATTGTGCCCCATAAAAGCCCATTATTGTTATTGTTATGCCCTTACATTATTATTGTTATGTCAGCTCTGATTATATTATGACCCCTTAGACTCGTATATATAGAAAGTAGGTCTTGTCATTTGTATCATCCAAGAATTATTCATTTGTGTAATGTAAAGGAGGTTGCCCCCTTGAAGAGGATTATTTTGAAGGCGTTGATCTCTCTTTTCTATCTTTTTGTGAGTTGGTTTCATAACATTGGATTTATGAAATGGATGTCATTGTATCATCATTATTTCACATCCCATGCTTTCCCCATGAAGGGAGAATTATTACTATTAATCGGATAGAGTATTCTCCAAAAGAATCCAATGCATCATCTCATTCCTCCTTTTCCTCGGTGAATAATCCCTAGAAACCTGTTGAGAATTTACGTGTTGGAATGTATTCC